>JAQSEB010000082.1:0-1200000 GCA_030063045.1 Pratylenchus scribneri
ATTCGCGTAAAAGTTCTTCCTTCGGAATGCCTGGATGAGTTAGAATTGGTATTTCACCACCACTTATTTTCCCAGCTCGTTGCATTTGTACAATATTTGGATTCAACTCACCATAACAATAGAGAATAAGTTTGATTGGGGTTTCTGAATCTAGGTTCTTTTCATCTTTTTCATTGCTTATTCCAATTAAATGATTAAAATTTCTAAAGAGGCGAAGAAGCCATTCCGATTTCCCACTTCCAGTACTCCCTGAAACAATCATAGTGAAAGGATGACGAAAAAGTAATTGTTTAGAATCAACTTGAGAAAATTCCATCTTTTTTTGAAACAATTTCATAATCCATTCAATTATATATAAATAAGGTCAATTTTGGTTAAGATAAAATTTTTTAAAAAACAAATTTTCAAATATTCAAAAAATACATTCATAAATGGATTTTATGTTGGCCAACGACTGGCTTCAAGTGATCAGTGATGCGCAACAAAAAAATCAGGAAAATACACCAACAGCTATTGACGGTGTTGAGGTTAATAATTTATTATCAAATTCAAATTTTCTTTTAAAATTTTTAGAAATCTATCGAAAATAAAATGGATGAGGATGATGACGAAGGGACTTTGAAAATTTTGGAAGAATATGATGATGAGGACGATTTTATTTCGGTTACCACTCAAAAAGAAGGCGATGGAAAATTGGCTTCGAAGAATGAGGAGGACGATGAAAAGGAGAATCGAGCCATTTTTGGAAGGCAACCCATGTTGAAAGGTCTAAAATTCAGAATCACATTTTAAAAATAAAAAAATCATTTTCAGAAAAAGGCAAAGGAGGATGCAAATGCCGTAAAGAGGAGAGTTCCAACTGGGTTCCGTTGATCGACCATCTTTGTGAGAAATATCAATGCTCACAAAAGGAATTGCAATGCTTGTTCTGTGGCCTGGAAAGTCGTCGTCAATTGATTGAACATTTGAAGGATGAAGTGATGCTCAAAACTAGCCATCTTCGACCGGCCAGCCACAATTTCATCGTTCGATGTTGCGATTTGACCACTCAATCCTCAACCGTTGTTCCTGCCCTGGGAGGATATTTGAATGTGACGGTAGGTCTTCTTCATTTTTCTAATTCATCAAAATCCTTTCTTCAAACAGGTTCGGGCCTATTTCTTTATCAAGCACGGGGTAAAACTTCGCCATCCATATTTCCCATGCATTATCCAATATGGAGGTGGGCGGCACCAATCGTATTTTCCATTGGAGGTTTTGCTGGTGGCCCCGAAGATTTTGAAAAAGAAGGCCGAGAATAAATCGGATGGCATTTGAAAGATTCCATACATTCACCATTCATTCACAATATTTTCTATTACTGAATAAAAATTTTTAGATGAAAATTGAAAATTGTAGTCTTGTCTTCCGACTTTTCCCTTCCAAATCCCAAAAGAAAATTCCACATAGTCAATATTTGGCAATTGCACGAAATGGATGGAATATTGAATATTCACCTCGACGTTTTCATTCCCTCATCATGAGATTTCCGGTCAGAACAGGACATGATGGTGATGATGAAAATCAAAAATGCAATGTTGTGGCAGCATTGATTTTCAAATCGGGAAAAGTGGTTTTGACCGGTGTTCCTCATCCCGGTAACTATTGACTCTTTTTCTATTTTTTTCGAAAATAATTTTAAGAAATGGGAGAATTTGCTGCACGAAAAGTTTCAAAAAGTTTGAGATTGGCAGCTAGAAGAGGAGGGGAGGCATTCGATAAAGGCGATGGATTGATCTACGGGATGCGAGTGGTCAACATTGTTGCCGCTCATCAAATGCCTCATCGAATTGGAATTGAAAGAATTCACGAGTTATGGCGATGGAATCAACAAGAGGGGTTGAATGATCCGAGAATTCGTTTGATCCAAAAAAGTCAATATGATCCTACTATTTTCCCGGCACTTCGTTGTAAATTCCATGAAGGAAAAGCAACAGGATTAGTCTATGTTTCCGGAAAAATCATTCTCACTGGCATTCGCGAAATCACTCAAATGAACCAGCTTTTCAATTCATTTGTACATTTACTTTCACAATTTCCACGATAAATTATTAATATTCTTTGTTGGCATTATATTTTAAAAAAAAGTTCGGATTTTCGATGATTTAGTTCATCTTTTTAGGTACATCGCAAAAATTCCCAACGAATGCTAGAAATACATCCGATATGTCAAATCAGAGCTAAAGCTTCATATTTTTCACTGGTCGGCCCGGATTTTCAATTTAGGATTTACATGACGAGTTATCATTCATTGAAAAAGTCCTAATTTTCCATTATATTTTTCATTTTTATTTTTTATGACATTTTATCTTTTATTCCAATTAAAAATTTATTAAAACAATTCTTCAAATGGCATTGCCTATTTTCATTTCATCGGAGTACTGGAAGTGGGAAATCGGAATGGCTTCTTCGCCTCTTTAGAAATTTTAATCATTTAATTGGAATAAGCAATGAAAAAGATGAAAAGAACCTAGATTCAGAAACCCCAATCAAACTTATTCTCTATTGTTATGGTGAGTTGAATCCAAATATTGTACAAATGCAACGAGCTGGGAAAATAAGTGGTGGTGAAATACCAATTCTAACTCATCCAGGCATTCCGAAGGAAGAACTTTTACGCGAATATGCTAAACAAACAAAAGGAGGGCTGTTGGTTGTGTTGGATGATTTGATGATTGGAATTGGAGCAAGTCAAGAATTTTTAGATTCCCTTTTCACAAAGGGTTCGCATAATCTAGGCATAAGTATCATTCTCGTAACACAGCATTTGTTCACAAAGGAATTGAGAGTACCCCGAAATAATGCTCATTATTTGGTGCTGATGAGAAATCCAGCAGGAGCATTACAAATTAGAAATCTTGCCGTACAACTATTCCCTTCGAAAACGGCATATTTCATGGAAGCATATGGGGATGCAACAAATAAAAATTTTGGATATTTACTAATAGACATGCATCCATCCACGGTGGACATCCTTCGCCTCCGGACAAATATATACCCAAATGAAGAAATGCCAATGATAATTTATCTTCCAAAATGACTAGAAGGCATTTAAAAAATCCAAAAATCCGATCTATTGAATTTAGTCCAATTATAAAAGAAAATTTGAATTTTTTAAGAAAAATTCATGAAAACAAACGTTCCCATCTAAAAATTCGAAAAATTCTTATGGGTGCAAGAGATGAAGAATTGCTTACACTTGTCGAAATTTGTTTTAACCTATTAAAGAGTAGAATCCCTCTGAGTAAAAGACATCATAAGCTTCTCAAAAAACAGGCTAATATTGTAAGAAAACTTGCTCGTTCAAGATCAGCTAAAACCTCAAAATCATTACTCCTGAAAAGTGTTGGACAAAGAGGAGATGGTTTGCCTTTGGTTCCAGCCATACTAACCAGTGTTATTCTTCCAATATTAACGGAAACAATAATCTCAAAAATAAATAAATAGATGACAATAAATTCTAGATTAAAAAAAAAAGCCTTAAGCAATGAAACATACAAATCGAATGTTTTTAATTCCCGAAGAACTTTACAAACACTATTTTTCTCCCCAGTCTGTACATAGTCAAGATGGAAGCCCATTGGGGCATATTCAATCGAAAATGCAAATTTTATCCGACCCCCTTCAAGCTAATTCTCGAATGGGAAAGGAAGAAAGAGCTATTCGCTACGATCAGGAATATAAGCGCTATAGTAAACTTCAGAAAGATCAAGAGGAAAAACCTTTGAATGTTCGACTTCAAAATTTAAGGGAAATTATGGAAAATATACCAGCACCCGTTGTTCAAGAAAATAAAACAACAATACCCATTTCAAAAAAAGCATCCAAAAAAGTATATCTTCAAAAAATGGCTAAAAAATTTTCAAAGCCCATAAAAAAGGGAAAATCGGTGACTGTTGATGGTAATGAGAATGATGATGTTGATGAAGAAGAGGAGGAAATTTTTGAACATGCCAAAACGGGAAAAGATGAATTAATAGCCGGAACAAGTGATGCTAATATTTTTGTCGAGAGAAAGAAAAAAGCATATGAATATGTGTCTAGAAATTTAAAAGATTTGGGAATTAATAGTCATGGTCAAATTGTTCAAATGTCGAGCACTGGTGGACATATACCGATTAAAACTAGCTCAGTCGCAACCATCATTGATCATTTAGTGAATAATCAAGGAAATCGCCGGCAACCTCTTCCGACTGGTTATGATAAATTTGTGGAAAGGATGGTCCGGCATCCAGAGTTGGTAAAAATTCTTGGGTTGAAGCAAAAGAGACATCAATCCGGTTCGGGAATGGTCCTTTTTAAAAAGGCATATAAAAGAGAGAAAATTCCATTTAAATTTAAACCATCACTTTGGAAATGAAATCCAAAAGACAAATTCTCGATCATCTCTATAAAGATATTCATTCGCCTTCAGCTTATACTTCCCTCATTCCTTTGTACAAAGAAGCAGTGAAAATACGTGGAGATATTAGCAAAAATGATGTCCAAAAATACTTAGAATCTCAACAAACTTATACTCTACACAGAAGGGCGGTACGTCGTTATCCAACGCTTCCAACTCTCGCTCCCGGTTTACATACGGAATGGCAAGCAGATTTGGCAGTATTTGATCGGATTTCTCGGAAAAATAGAGGATACAAATATATGCTAGTTTGTATTGACACACTTAGTCGTCAAATTTTCGTTGAACCAGTCAAAAGCAAATCCGCTCCTGATATGGTGAAAGCTTTTGATCGAATATTCACAAGACCCGGAATCCATATTCCTTGGAAAATAAAAACGGATCAGGGAAAAGAATTTTTAGCCAAAAAAGTACAGGATTATTTCAAAGGAAAGGAAGTGCAACATTATTGCATGTACAATCCCCGATTCCATGCAGGTATGGCTGAACGAGCAAATCGTACAATCAAAGAGAGGTTGTATCGCTATTTTACGGAAAGAAAAACTCAAAATTGGACTGGAGTGATCCAAGAAATTGTGGATGGAATAAACCATTCATTCAATGCCTCAATTGGAATGAGGCCAGTGGATGTGAATTTTAAAAATGCTGAAAAAGTCAGAAAAACTCTTGAACAAAAAGCAATTGAAAAATTCCAAAATAAACATGGAAAAAAGAAATTCAAAGTAGGAGATGAGGTTAGGATTGAAAAACATAAACACATATTCCAAAAAGGTTTTTTGCCAAATTTTACCAGTGAAATTTTCTTTATTGACCGAATTCGTGACAATGTCCCCTACCAACCTATTTCATATCGAATTCGGGATGGAAATGGTGAATTGATCAAGGGCTGGTTTTATTCGCATGATTTTAGCCGGTTTAGGCAGAAGACAACCTCTATGGATTCGGAACAGCCAGTTTATGACATTGAAAAAATCATAAAAAAAAGAAAGAAAGAGGGTCGAGAATATTTGTACGTTAAATGGAAAGGTTATGGAGAGGAGTATAATAGCTGGATTCCAGCAAGTACCCTACTATGGAAAGAATAAATAAAGAGAATAACATTTGAAAATGAAATCATATTAGAATGTCTTCTTCAACCACATCCTTCTACATAATCCTCCCTTCTAATACACCTGTTGATGGGAATAAGACAAATTCATTCCGTGTCCGTCTCCCTCGTAAACTTCAATTCAATTCGGAATGGTCCGTAGGGTTGGCTGTGCTGGTTTATCCTCACACATGGCCATCGCTAGGTACAACCACCCAACAATTTGTTAATGTTGTATGGAAAACGGGGGAAAATGTTCGAATTGAACTTCCCTCAAATACATTTACCAATCCCCTTGAGTTGACCAAAGCAATGACAAAATCTTTGCAATCTGGAAGTGAAGAGCTGGCTAAGAAAGTACGAACAACTCAGTTCTCATTTCTTGAAGTTGTTAAAAAGGCTGAGAAACGAGCCCGAGAAGAACATGAGAAAATTACCAAAGAAATCCATCAGAAGCAATCTATGCCCACTCTAGTCAAAGATATCGATGAGGTTTCCGATTTGGAAGGTGCCCAAACAGTTTTGGAACGGCAAGAAAGAGAAAGTTTAAAATTGGTGGAAGATGAAGAAGAACAGCAAATCTCGCCTCAAAAAATTCCAACTTTAGAAGAACTCTATAATCGCTATTTGAATGAAGAAATTGCATTACTAGACGATGAAGATCGCATGATTCTGGATCAGACAAAACAAAAAGGCCTTGAGCCATGGATTCATGCTTATAGACATGTTAATTTCGCTTGCCGACTCCAATTCGATTCCACACATAATCGTTTCACATTTCACCTGGATGTAGGGTTCATTCAACGAGTTGAGCTTAGTGAACAACTCTCCTATATTCTTGGATTTGATCAACAAATTCTAAATGAAACCACTGTGGCTAAATTCATGCCTGATTTGAAAGGCGGTGTTTCCTCTTTTCTAGTCTATGCCCCTGATTTGATTGAGCCAATGATGTTTGGCGATGTTACTGCACCTATTCTCCGTGCCGTCACAATTCGGGGAAAACCCGATGAAATTGTAGAAGAACAATTCTACGCAATTCAGTACCATAAATTACTGGTGAAAGAAATCAGTGAAATTTCCATTGAAATTCGTTCATCCAATGGCGCCCTAATACCTTTCATGTATGGAAATTGTACATTAACATTGCATTTTCGAAAATCCTCATATTTTTGATCCATTCCACACATAGATGAACAATTTTCAAATTGACAAAATTCTCGGAAGAAATCAATCGACTGCACCTTATTATTTGGGTTGTTTTCCATCAGATAAACTTGACAGAGTCCCTTCGAAATATTTTCCCCTTTCATTTGTGGTAAATTTCGATCCATCATGGCAAGAAGGTTCACATTGGGTAGCCATTTTTGCCGAATCACCTCATTCCGTAGACTATTATGATTCTCTGGGTATATGGCCTCCTCCTAATGAAAATATTTCACGATATTTGTCTAATTACAATCAAATTGAATTCAATCCATACGCCTTCCAAGAAATTGGTTCTAAAAATTGTGGAAAACATGCAATATTTTTTCTCTATAACCGATCCATTGGAAAAACAATGAACGAAATTCTCCAATTTTTAATTGACAGGGGAATGATTCGGAAAACTTCTCCTGATCGAATAGTTAGTAATTTTTTAAATGAAAAAATATTTGATCATCAATGAATATAAATAAAATATAACTTCAATATCTTCACAATAAACAATTATTCTCAAAAATGCATGTTGATTTCGATCCTCTCAACGTTGAATGGTCTAAATTTACAATTGGTCCATCAGAAGATGACGAATTCTACCGCCAAACCGGTGGTTATGCCATCTTTCGAGGCATGCCCTACCAACGAGGGAATGGTCTTGGTTCAGTATTTCGTCGCCTATTTCGCTACCTACTTCCCATTGGGAAAGAAATTGGATCGGCCATCGGTCGACAAGGATTGGAAACTGGTAGCAAAATTTTGAGCAATGTGCTTGAAGGAAAAGATTTAAAGCAATCCCTGATTGATGAGGGAAAAGTCGGATTAAAATCCCTTTTGGATAAAGCTTCAAGTGGATTGGAACGACAACAACAAACTGGACAAGGAGCCTTTGATTTTAAAAAATATGGAAAAAATGGGAAGAAAACGACCACACCAAAGCTAGGGAAACATATACATAAACTTGCTTCCGTAATGGGACCATCAAATTTTATCCCATCGACGAAGAATAAAAAGCGACGACTACAATCAAAAACTAAAACAAAAAATCCTCCAAAAAGATTACGAATTGATTCCCTTGGAACATATTAAACAAACAAAAAATGAGTTGTTCCAAAAAAATAAGTGCAAAAAGTCCATTGGCTGTTGACACAGGCTTAAACATTTTCACTGTTCCCCCTACAAATGTTTCAATTCTCCGTTCACATTATAGAGAAATACTTCCATTGAGTACAATTACTCAGGATTCTCCATATCTTTTCAGAATTTTTAGTGACAATCTATGGACTGATTTGTCCCGAATTTACCTTTATCTTGAACTTTCAATCGAGAAAAAGTCCGCAAATAATTGGGTGCCAATTGAGGATGAAGATACTTCAGTTGGGTGTATTCAGGGAATTGGCCAAAGTTTTGTTCAACAGCTTAAAGTTTCAGTTGGAAACACAGACTTATATGATAGTGGAAGTTTATATCCGTTCAAAAACTATATGACCACCGAATTATCCTACCCAGGAAATGTAAAAGCAAATTTTCTGGCCTCCGCTGGCCACTATCCAATCCTAAAACATGATACTTTAGGAGATGAGGGTTTTAAGAAAATTGTAGCTCTTTTCGCTGAAGGCAAGCGAGCACAATTTCTCTCTAGATTGGATTTTGATTTTGGAAATCAAGAATTATTTCTTCTGAATAATATGGATGTTTTGTTCACAATTTTCAAAGCTAAGGACAATTTTTGTATCCATACTTTGAAAGCAGCCGATACAAATAGCTATCGCCTCTTTGTACATGATGTAAAAATTTATGCGAAAATGGTAGAGGTTCAACCCTCTCTGAATTTATCAATCTATAAACAGCTGGAAAGACAACCAGCCACATATTCCATTCGAAAAACTGAAATGAAATCATGCTTCCTTAGCGCAGGTAGAACTTCAATAGATTATAATGCTTTTAGTGGGAATATTCCCCGAAGAATAACTGTGACATTCGTAGAGAATGCAGCATTCAATGGAGATGCTAAGAAAACCCCATTCAATTTTAAACCATTTGACATTAGAGAAATCGCAGTCTATGCTGGAGGCCAAATTTATCCCGTTGTACCTTATAAAATGAAATTTGCCGATAATGAGTTCATTCGCCCCTATGTGGACATGTATGAAGCTTTAGGAGTGGCAAATAGTGATCGTTCATTCGATATTCCCATTGAAAAATTCAAAGAAGGATGGACATTTTTCACCATTCCCTTAACTTCCACTTTGGATGATTCTTGTGGATTTGAACTGTTGAGAAGTGGAACAACCAGCATTCGAGTTCTTTTCAATTCAGCAATCCCAGATGGAGGGGTTGAAATGGTAGTTTTAGGTGAATTTGACCAATTGGTCATGATTGACTATAATCGACATATAGTTTCCGATTCCACACTTGGATGATGATGAGGAGAATAATATAAATAATAATTAATTTTATTTCCATTTAGTAATAAAAAATGGAAGAATCAAATTATTACAACAAACAAGCTTTGGAAAATTTCCGCCTACTTTCCAACAACACTGAAAACAACAACAATTCCTTTCCCCTTCAATCTTTTCTAACATTTGACTCTGATTATGTCAGAAGTCAAAATGGAAAATCATTTCATCATGAAGTATTCCTATTTTTTCTACAATATCTTATTGCTTTCCCTGTATTCCTTCTTTGTTGGGTTGTGATCGTAAGCTACCTGAAAAGAAGAGGACATATAACACAAAGCGACGCTGAAAGCATGATTGATGAATTGAAGGATATTCGAATTGCCAGCCCTAATTCCCTCTTCAAAAGATGATCAACAATATTTTATTTCCATTCCCTTCATCGACGACGACGAAAACAACAACAGAAATAACAGCAATCCTTTTGGACCTGTAAATTAATATTTCATGGCCACTGAGAGAGAGTGGATTATATTTATCCAACATTTACCGACTCAATGGCATAAAATATTAATTTTAAGGTCCAAAAGAATTTTGCTTCCCTCCAAAAATTAAAACAAATTCATTCATCTTTATCCATTATCAAATTTCCGATTGACATTATATAAAAAAGAGTGATGAAAAATCATTTAAAAAACTCACCTTTTTATTATAATGTCATTTCGGAGATTTTGATCGAAAAATTATTTAAACAACTTTTATTCATTAAGGAGGAAAATTCAGGTAAATTTTTAAAATTAATAAACAAACGAATTTTTAAATAAAATGAAAAATAATGAATTAAAATGTGAACAAAAATCCATTTAATTATTTTGATGTCCAAAAGGCAAAATTTGTTCTCTCATCGTTCGGACAATTCCTTTTTTGTAAACCGATTGATATTTCTTTATTGTAGGCCGCATATAAACCATTCCCCGCTTTGTTCGACAAAATGTTGAATATTTAATTGAGATGGCCTTCTTTCTCTTGCTAAATTTGTTAATGTTTTTTTAATTTGCCCCAATTTTTACCTTGTCATATTGAATTGCTGTTCCACTTGTTGAAGGATGGCAGCAAAAGTCAGTTTTTTGGAGGCAGATTCCGTAATTTGAAAGCCACGAATTTTCCGGGTCAATTTGATATCGGTTCCATCCAAAGCCGAATGCAAATAGGCATAATTTTTGGCCCCGGCAAAAACAATTTTTTGAATTCGTCGATCCGGATTTTCTTTTGCCATTTCGCCCAGAAAAGTACCTATTGAATTTTTATATTGAAAATGTTTATTTCCCCCCCCCCCCGTTTTCCCAACCTTCTTTTATTGTTTTTTGGCCAATTTTTCTTTTTATAAAAAGCGAATCGGTATCACAATATAAAATGCAATTGTCCAATTTTACTGCCTCCATTATTCGGCGATAAAGCAATCGTCGGCCATGACTTGTCACACATGAAGCGATCAAAACATTATTTGTGCCGGGTTCCTCGATAAATTCCTCTTTTCTTCTGAAAACCACTCGGTCCAGGTGTTCATTCAAATGCACAACATCGAGAACTTCAATGCAGGGGTCGGCCACCAATTCATGGAATTCCTTTGCTGAACGGGTTATTTGGACGGATGTTGAGTTTACCCGTTGACAGAGTTTCCCCCATAATGCATTGAGGAGCAACTTTCTGTAAAAAATCATTCAATTGAACATTTTTTAAAAAATTTATAAACTCACATAATTTCCCGAAGACCTTTATTGAAAACCATTTGTTCTGGGTCAATTTCAATGCCTTCCTTTTGGGCATAATCCCGAATAAACTCCTCTTTTTGCTGCTCAGTTTTCACATGTGAAGGCCAACCTGATGATTCAACCTAATAAAGGGAAAAAAGAATTTTGAATTTTCAAAAAAAAAATAATTTCTTACTTTCATTTTAAGCAAAGTGTTGATGTATTTTCGAAAAAGGTCCTTCCTTTCACCGCCATCGGTCCATTGTCTGTCCTCCCAATGCCAAATCTTTTAGGGAATATTAATTAATAAAAAAATTTTTTCCCTCTAAATACTTCATAAACATCCAAAAATGTATATCCCAACTGTAGGCCTAGTTCTATATCTTCATCCACGAGGGCATCGATCCACGACCGTTGTTCATCCGAATGCCGGCATTTTTTCAATTGTTTATCGGCACATTTAGAGCAAAGAGGAAAGACGAGAAGATGCTCTTTTGTGCGGTATGGAAGAAAAGGTGGAAGCATTTCTTTGGTCGAAAGCAGGGGCATTCTCTTTGGAGGCAATATGCGAACCAGATAAAATCCTTTGATGTATAAACCATTGGGAAATTTTGCTGATGACCATGGAAGAGAGGGCAATTCCAACCGATCCAAATCCTCTTTGCCATAAACATTCGGAGAACCGAGTGGATATCTGCCATTTTTCATAACCGATGGATACATTGAAACCTTTGAATAAAAAAATGGGATAAATCAAAAATATTTTTACATCTTTCCATATTTGTCCCCCATTTTTAATAATTTTCCCCAATTTGTAAACTTACAATATCAAAATGCTCAATAATTGTGTCGGGTTCGGTGACGGAATCGGCATAAAGCCGGAATGGCTCTACTCTTCCTCCTCTCAAACCATTTAGTCGGGGGTGAAGAGGAGGAGGAGGCAAATCGGCTCGATTCCACAATTTTCGAAGTTTGGAATTTTTGTTGAGCATTTGTCGAACAGCGCATTGCCAAACCTCCACCACTTTATAACCCCGACGCTCGAGTTCCAATTTTCTCATTTGGCTGCGGGCAAACAAATCCTCGGCAGTTCGATTTCCTTGCAAAATTTGTTTGCGGTCCCTATAGCATTTCACACATCCTTTTTGAAAAAATGGAATTTTTTATGGAAAAAGGTAAAAATTTACCGTGGTATCGGCATCCGTTATATTCAATAATAATTGGAGGGCCACCATCATTTGATTCGATCAATCCATCAACCCGATATGTCATCCCATCGGGTGAATATTCGCCTTTTGTGGAGTCGGCAGTTCGAATTTTTTTCCCAGTAATTTTTGAAAAAATGTAAAAGAATCTCCTTGCTTCGTTACTCTGGACGTGTGCCGGCCTAAGACCCGATTCGGGAAGATTGATCATCATATTCGGCTTGAGAAATTGCGCGCGCCATATTGTTACAGCAAGTCCGGCAATAGTAGAGCATAGATCGAATGGGTCCACATTTGGAGAAATTTTTTGAATAATTTCTTTGAATTTCAGGCAGCCGATTCTATTTTTATATTTTTGGAATATATTTTTAATTTTAAACATGAAAATACCTTAATAATTGCACATCATTAGAACAATATTCAATGAGGGCCGATTTTAGGTCAAAAGGTGTCCGCCAATTTGCTGAATACCATTGTTTTAATTCCGCCAATTCCATTTGTTTCATTTGTGATGGGCAATAATATTTGATTGGAGGGAGGCGATCCAATGGTTTATTCAAATTCTCCATACGATTCCACAGATGTGGAAAAGGAGGTTTTTTTTGGACTCCGCTTCCTTGCATTCCAAATGTGTCAAAAAGGCGAGAGAGAGGGCCTTGGATAAAATTGATGGAATCCTTGAACAAAATTCGCCTTCGGTGGCTTCCTCCCAAATAAATGCGATAAATTTTAAGTCCTATTCGTTAAAAATGAGTTTGATTTTCATTTTCCAAAATGATTCTATCTTACCGGTCATTGTTAATGATGGCGCAAAATTTTGACGATAAATTGCAGACAAAAGAAGATGGAGATCAAATTTTCCTCCATTGTGGGCAAGAACAATTGTTTTGATTTCAATACTGCCCTGTGAAATTAAAAACATGAGGAATTGGTCGCTGGGAGTCCTTCCGCCTTCGAATGTGTGGAAATGAAGAAGTCGAGGATTGGACGGGTCAATTTGATTCTTTTTGAAGCGGAAATTCTTCCCCCAAATTCCACAACAACAATCCTTTGCATACTTTCGAGCATTCGGAAATTTTTTATTTCCAGTTGGAATTTGAACTTCAGGATCCATTGAGCATTTATTACAGACTATTTCACAAATAATTAGGTTTGGCACTTGACGTCGACACTTTAAAATATTTTTGATCAAAACACCCCTATTTTCCGCTTACTCGAACACCATTGATCAACACTTTTTGGTCCTGACAAGTTTCAATGTCGAAAAAAATGTAGCGAATAGCCTCATCTTCGTTTTCTTCTTTTTCCTCTTCATTTCCCATTTTAAAAAATAAAGGTTGAACATAACAATGGTGCTCATCGGTTAATGATCGAATGGCCGAACAATTTTGGCAAGGAAAAAATGTGGAGCATTCTTTGGCCCTTTCATTCGAACATACATGTTTTTTCCCTCTTTTGTAAACCTATTCAAAAAATTATATTCCAAATTCCAATACTAAAAAATACTTACAACTTTATTACATTCTGGGCAGAAAAATCTTTCCATGCAAATTGAAATTCCACCTTTTTTCCCCATTTTTGCATGATTTTGAAAACATCGTTCATTGGGGAAATAAAATCCACATTTAGAGCAATGAATGGGTGGTTCCTTTCCTCGTTTGCACGGATAATTGGCCCCATAACCGTAGCACAAATAACAGCAAGCCACACATTTTTTATTATGTGATTTTTGATATACAATTGCCTCACAATCAGGGCAGAAATTTCCACGAGTCTATAGGGGAAAAAATTCAACATTAAATCGACTAAAATCATTTGAAAATAAATATTTTCTTATTCTATTTTTTTGGAAAATTAATGATTCAATTAAATGCATTCGAAGAATCATATGAAAAACTCAATTGATCTCCAAAATATTCCATTTGAATTAAAAATTAAATGACTTTTTTAATATTCGAATTTTATGCTGAGATTTTTCGAATATTCTTCAAAATTTCCATTTTCTTAATTAAATTTATATCATTTGTTTATTAACCCAGTTAAACGGCAAGTTTTCATATCAAAAAACAAATTTTGAAAAATTAATTAGGTCAGAAAATAACAACTAAAAAAACAAACCACAATTTAAACATTTTTCAAAAAAATTATCAATCCTTTTTCCAATTTCCATTCCATTTAAGAATTTTAAAAATGGTATAAATTTTTTTATGATTATTCATTTTGAATATTCAAAATTTTAGAAAAGTAAATAAATTATTTAAAATTTAACCTGCATTAGTTTTTTCATGTTCAAAATTAAATCAAAGTGATTCCCTTGCAGCAATATAAAAATGTTGTTTCTTGCTGTTGATTTTCCTTTATAGACAACTTTGAAACCTTTCTCGGCATTAATACAAATAAAACGGATTAGGCCGGGAAATTTGGTATTGAATAATTTTTGTATTATGGCCAGATGATTGATGTTATATGAGCGGAGATTTTGTTTTATGCCAACAGTTTTAAGCAAAAATATAGACAAATCCTTCTGTTTATCCGGGTCGGCATAAAGAGAATTGAATTTGGATTGTTCCTGAAATGTAGCTGCTAAACCCATCACAATCGAGCGGAATAAGCAGAGATTGTCATCGTTGTAAATAGGCAAAATTCCCCTTTTTTTGGCCATAAAATAGAGTTGTGGAGATTTGGGAAAACAACCACCAAAAAGTCGACGTCTCCTCCTCCATTTTGCATTTTTTGATTTGATTTTTTTCACTGTAATATTATATAATTTCCATAATTAATTTTATCAAAAAACAATGAAATTATGCACAATTTTTGATCAACAAATTTCTGTTTTAATAAAGCGAAATGACCATTTTAAAGGTGTATTTAATGGATTAATTTTTGGTTTTTTCAAAATAAAATTCGATAATTTCATATTTTTTGATCCAATTTTGGATAATTGGTAAATTTTTAATCTCTATTTTTAAAATATTCCATGATAGAAAACAAACCGTTTTCTTTGATCCCCCAAAGGCCGTATAATTTAATTTGGTTAACTGTTTTGAAAATACGAAATTTTCCTCCACTTTGCTTTGCGAGGAGCATTATGGCTTCCGCCATTGATTCAGCCGAATTTTGATCCCTAGGTCTCAAAGGAACGAAAAATGGATAGTCCATATAATAATTTGTCCATTGTAGGGCCAGTTTTTCCGGAAGACCTTTTCAAAAAATGAAAAAAATTCAATTTAAATCGGAATTAAGTACCATTGTAATTTTCCAATCTATTGATTAACGACTGAAAAATTTCCAATAAAACATCTTTTGGGTCCCATGCACATTTCAATTTAAAAATTTGCAAATTAATAATCTCGGTGTATGAATTGCGGCTTGAAGATCTCGAATTTTCCACATTTAGTATTTTCATGAAGTCCCGAATTGTTGTTCCTTGTCTTTTCTTCCTTCTTTTGTTTAGAAAAATATCTTCCGGTTCATCGAACATAATTATTTTTTGAGCTGATTTGAACAAATCTGAAATAATTTAAATAGAAAATTGAGCAAATTTGAAAAAAATTCTTTGTATTAAAATGCAAAAATGACCAAAATTAATATAATTTAATGGATTTTTTCCAGCAAAAACTGGAATGAAAATCATTTTTGAATTTTTGCCTAAATACGGTGATCGATTTTTGGGGGCTTCCCTTTATTCAAAAGAGTCATTTTGACCAAAATTAATCCAAATGAATACGCATCATTTTTCTTATTTAATTTTTAGTTTATTTTATTCAATCAAATTAAAATAATTTTTTCCCTTTTTTCCTTCCATTAATCAAATTATTTTTATATTTTCTCAGAGGGGTAAAAAAGAGAGCAAAAGGTTGGGAAAAGGCAATTGGCATTGCTCGTTTGGGCCAGATTGCATTTGGAGATAAGAAGGTGGTAAATGGAGGCCAGGGAAAATGTTGGCCAAGGTGGAAATTGGCCTTGTTTTTGTGGCCCCAAGTTGTTTATGGAAGAAAAGAAAGGTTTTGGTGGAAAATGATGACTTTCCCATATTTTTTTTTCAGGAATGGGAAAGTTCATCATCGGTGATGGCAATAGAGCGGTAGATGGCAATAGGGCGGTGCTTCTCAACAGCTTCATATACAAACCCGTCCCATTCATTCACATCTTCAATCAAGGTTCATTTGCCACAATAATAAAAATGGGGCTTTGGAGAATTCGGGGCAAAATTCTTTCTTCCCTCCATTCCAACATTCCTTCCATTTATCCAATTTTTATTCATTTTTCACAATTTCTTTATAATTAAAATCATATTCCTTTAAAAATTTTCCAAAAAAATTAGAATGGAGGCATCCTCCTTTATTCCTAAAACAAACTCAAAATAAATTTCCAATTCCCTATATTCCACAAAAAGACATTTTCCCTTTTTTCCATTTTTAATAATTTAATCACATTTTCAATTAAAAATATATCTAAAACATTAAATTAGAGGCATCATTCCCCCATTTCATTTTTGAAAAATCTAAAATACATGCCTCTTTTCCCCGATCATAATCCATTTTTTCAAAAAATATCGAGGCAATTTTCCCCTTTAATCTTTGAAAAATTTAAAATAAATTCCTCATTTTCATTTAAATTTTGAATTAATAATCCATAATTTTCAGAGAGAAGCTTCACACAACAAATCTCTCAAAATCTGTCAATACAAATGGAGTCTACCGACGATGAATGCACAAAAGGCTTTTTGCAAGGCGATGAGCTGAAGCAGCTGGGGGACGAAATGAGCTTAGCCGATGAATTTATGGGTGGGTGGAAAATTTTGGGAAAATATTCTTATTATAAAACAGGCCTCATTGGCAAAGATGAATTGATGGGAAGTGCAGAGAAGAATGCCAAATTGGACAAAAAGGATGCCACCAAACCAGAGGAAAAGGCAGAGGATGAGGAAATTCAAATTTTGGGCGGCAATAAGAAGAAGCAACCGGCGAAACTGAAACAATCCAAGCTCAAATTGGAGCCGAAGAAGAAGGCAAAGAAGAGTGTCCGCCCAATGAAGGAAAAGCCAAAACATGAGGAAGGCAAGTTTAAAATGCTTTTAATTTATTCAAAAAGTTTTATTTTCAATTCATTTCAGATTCAGAGGATTCCGAACCAGTTCCAGTCAAGAAGAAGAAGGCTGCCAAAAAAGCAAAGGCTGATGGTGATTTTTTATTTAATTTTATTGTATAATCAATTCTTTTCAGATTCGGATTCGGAACCACCGGCAAAGAAGAAAGTGGCCAAAAAGGCAAAGGATGATGGTAATTCTTTACAAATTTTAAGTAAATTTTAAAAATTTATATTCAATACAGATTCCTCCGATTCGGATCGCCCTCTGGCGAAGAAGAAAATGGCCAAAAAGACAAAGGACGATGGTAATTTTTTTTACAAATTTTCAGTAAATTTTTAAAATTTATATTCAATCCAGATTCCTCCGATTCTGACCGCCCGCCGGCAAAGAAGAAAGTGGTCAAAAAGGCCAAGGATGATGGTGATTTTTTACACATTTTATAATTAAATTTTAAAACAAAATTCCCTTTTTAGGTTCCGATGATGATTCCGGTTGGGAACCGGATTGGGAAAGTGACGATGGAAAAGACGATGAGGAGAAAGAGGAACACAGCGACGATGGCGATGAGTCGGAAGCCGGAAATGAAGAGGGCGGCAAAAAGGGTAAGCGAAAGTCTTTATTTAAAAATAATATTTTTCAAAAATAGGAAAATTCGATTGGATTTTCAAGACCAATCGCATTATCCAAACCTTCGGCCAATGCGGTGATTGCATTGAACAACAAAAATCTTTGGACCCTGTTGTGATTCAAAACCGTCACGGTTTGTTCGTCCGATTGGTGCAATGCCGAAAATGCTTTTCGGCAAATGGACGCATCCGCCAAGTGCAGGAGGGATTTCTTGAGCGTGGAAAGTGTAAGTTTAAAAATGGAAAAATCTGATTTATTTTTTTAAAATTTAGCCTTTGAATTCTTCGAAGAGACGGATGACTACAAAACGGCCGCAACAACCTACGTTCGAGCCATCGGCCAATGCACGTACTGCCGCAACAAGATGGGCCGTTTGGAGGCAAGCAAAATGGTTGAGAAGGTAAAAACTGATTTGAAATAAAACATTTTAAAATTTATTTTCAATTTTTTAGCTCGGGAAGAGCCACATCTGCCTGTTGTTGGCACAATGTACGACCTGCGTGGGGCGCAATAAACAGCTGCAGCGCATGCACTGGGACGCCTTTTCGTCGTTGTTCAAAGGGAAAAAGGGCGGCGGAGCAGGTAAAAATCTTGAAAAAAATGACCAAACTTCTTCATTTCAATTTTTAGGAGGAGGCACCGGTGGCGGCAAAAAGCGCAAAATCAAACGAGAGGAGGATGAGGACGAAGACGATGATGCTGAGGAATTGATGCCGAAGAAGAAAGCTGCCAAGAAGATGAAGAAATGAAGTGAAATTGGATGAAAAATGAGGGGGAATTCCATGGAAAAATAATTAATCCCCCATTCGTAATTAGTTTTTTTGATTGGAAAAAATGTTGAAGGACCCTTCCAATCATTTTTTGGGTCCGGAAAAACACAACACACATATTTGGCAAATAAAATAAAATTTTCGTAATTCAATTTTTACAATATTCTTTCAATCATTTTATTTTGGGGATTTTCAAATCGTCAATTTTTTGGGGCATTGGCATTTTTTGGGCAATATTCGGCAAAAAAGGTCGGTTTTCCACAAAGTCCATTCATATCAATCGGCTTTATGCCCCTTCAAACCCATTTGCCCCTACAACCCGCATCCAAACACATTGACCATCATTTCCAAACTCCTCCAATACCTTTCCGCTTCAAAAAAAGGGCAGCACTCTCGAATGTTGGCCAAAAATCGCCTTTTTTGAAAAAAATAGGGCATCACAATACTACTCTTCCTTGACAATTTAGGCATCGAGCATTTGGATTGTTGCATTCATTAGAATTATGACCTGTCCATCCGCAAATAAAGCACCGACCCAATTCAATTAGGCGCTGTTTTCGGCTTTGAGGGGTGGGATAGTCTTTACAATCCAGAGGTCTATGGAACCCCTTTTTGCATAGCGAACAAAGCTTTTTAGTCCTCCTTTTAGAAGGCGAATTCTTGACTTGGACCCCTGGGAAAGCCCGATCAGCGGGACTAAAAACCTTCCCTTGGTGTCCATTATTCTTGGAATTTTGCGGTGTAAATTTAGGCGTATTTTGCTCTTGGGAAATTTGAGCAATTTCGCGCACCTTTACCGCTTGGAGTAACCCTTCGCGCCATTGCTTTGGAGTCCAAATTCCCCCTTCAGCTGCTACCATTTTATCAGCTAGGTATGCGCGGGTTTCAGGCGGCAATTTTTCCCGAATAGCGGTAATCAAAAAGGAATTGGTATCCATGTCCACTCCCAGGGATGTTAATTGCCTACAAATTCTTTCCACCCCTTCATGGAGAGAACGAAGGGAGTGGGCGGTGTTGGTGGCTTTAGGAAGGCGCAAAAGCTCCATTTGGAGTTCTTCCTTTCGCCGTTGGGAATCGCCGTAACGACCCTTTAGTAAATCCACCGCAACTTGATAATTATCGTCAATAAATGGTAGCCCATCCAGCATGGAACGCGCAGGCCCCTTTAAAGCACCGAAAAGATATGTTAACTTTTGGGCTTGGGTAAGGGCTTCATTTGCCTCTACACCTTTTGAAAAAGCCTCCCAAAAGCTAAACCAATGAGCTTGGTTGCCATCAAATTCCGGCATTTTTAGGGGTGGCAGATGAGGATGGTTTTGGGCAGGGGCTGCGGGTTGAGCCCCATTCTGATTATTTCCATTATGGGCATTATTGACGGGTGGGGGGTGGCCATTTTGTTGAGGAGCCCGTAAAATATCAATTCTAATTTGCAGATTGATCAAGGCTTCTCGAGCGGTTTCAATTGCATCCGCTGGCTTCACCCCGCCTGTGGCCGTCCAATTCATTAATCTATTTTCTTCAGCATCTTGATTGGCTTCAGCCATGCCATCAATGACCCTGCCCCATTCAAGCAACAAATTCGAGATGACATCGATTTGACGACTCAAATGTTCAGCGGTTTTGGCCAGGTCAACAGCATTTTGACCAGCCTGTTCCGCGTTGGCTTGATTGGTGGCCGTGGTCGTGTGAGTGACCAAACGAGCCATGGCCGGGCCCAACTGGCTTCTGATACCGGCAGACATAATGAATTGATTCAGGTTTGAGAAAACAAGGTTTGAATAGTGGAATAAAATTCAAAAAATTTTAATTGAATCGAAATTTGATAGAAAATTTAAAATTGATAAGAAATTTCAATTAAACAGAAATTTCCAAAAAATGCTCAGCGAAAAAAAAGACGAGACTCTTAATCTTTTTTGGAGTTCTGGGCGCTCTACGAGGAAATTGAGCTAACCGGACAGAACCAACAGCAGGAATAAAACGGAATTGAATTGGTTTATTGTAGCTCTGGAATTGAGCTCAAAATGAGTTGGATTTGTTGGAGCTTTTACAGCGATGAGGACAATCCAACGATGATTTGAAAACTTGAATCAAATTGTTCAAATTACCTTTTGATTTTGGTAATTTTGAATTTAGAATCTTAGACCGAAGAAATTGAATGGACCTAGACTCTTTTGAAGTAATTGGTGTAGAAATTGAATTTAGCTTGATTTATTTAATTTTATTTCAACAAATTAAAAGGCATAGGACGAAAAATTCCTCCAACTAATCCCAAAAATTTAATCCAAAATTTTCCCTCAAAACATTTTCTCATTTTTACTTTTTTGGTCTTTGGTCTTTTAGTTTTAATCCAAAATGATAGAAAAAACTGTTGGGTTCAGAAATTGAACGCAACAGAATTATTCTAAGTCGAAAACACAAACAGGCGGAATTATTCTAAGTCGAAAACACAAACAGGCGGAATTATTCTAAGTCGAAAACACAAAACAGGCGGAATTATTCTAAGTCGAAAACACAAACAGGCGGAATTATTCTAAGTCGAAAACACAAACAGGCGGAATTATTCTAAGTCGAAAACACAAACAGGCGGAAAATTATTTAAGCGAAAACACAAACAGGCGGAATTATTCTAAGTAGAAAACACAAACAGGCGGAATTATTCTAAGTCGAAAACACAAACAGGCGGAATTATTCTAAGTAGAAAACACAAACAGGCGGAATTATTCTAAGTCGAAAACACAAACAGGCGGAATTATTCTAAGTCGAAAACACAAACAGGCGGAATTATTCTAAGTCGAAAACACAAAACAGGCGGAATTATTCTAAGTCGAAAACACAAACAGGCGGAATTATTCTAAGTCGAAAACACAAACAGGCGGAATTATTCTAAGTCGAAAACACAAACAGGCGGAATTATTCTAAGTCGAAAACACAAACAGGCGGAATTATTCTAAGTCGAAAACACAAACAGGCGGAATTATTCTAAGTCGAAAACACAAACAGGCGGAAAATTATTTAAGCGAAAACACAAACAGGCGGAATTATTCTAAGTAGAAAACACAAACAGGCGGAATTATTCTAAGTCGAAAACACAAACAGGCGGAATTATTCTAAGTCGAAAACACAAACAGGCGGAATTATTCTAAGTCGAAAACACAAAACTATTTATTTAAAATTGATATTGAAAATCCCCCAACAAAAAATGCTTTGTCTTTTTCCTTTGGCCAATTGGACAAAATGGTTGAATAAAAAGCAGCTAATCGATTAACTATATCCCTGCTTCTTCCCCTTCAATCCAATCATATTTCACTTTGGGAGTATTTAAGCCTTTGGGGAAAGTTTCTGCTGATCAACAATTTCGCCTCAAGGGAAAACAACACATTCCCGTCTTTCCTCTTTCCCATTGCTTCCGTGCTCCGTCTATGATGCGAAAAGCCGTGGGCGTGGATTTCTGCTGGCTGATTGACTGGCAGTGAAGATGGTCCCAGCAGCCCCAGAAGCATACGAAATGATGAGAGGTAATGAATGGGAGGAAAAAGGGAACACTTGGTGTGTCCGACACAATCAACTCGGCTGGAGGGAATGGAAATATTTGTGTTGGGGAAATCGAATCGAATATACGTGAGTGAAGAACGCAAGTTTGAAGAAACGGTTTTGGCCCATTGAGAGTAGAAGGAATAATCGGCTTCAAACAATTCCCCCCGGCAATTGTTGTCTTCTTTTATTCGTGATGAGCCTCTTCATCTTCAGCCGCCCCCTCCAAATTGGCCAAATGCTTTTGCCTCTTCCACTGGCCCTTTCCTGAGTGAGGCCATGCCCTCCTTCCGTTTAACTCCTTCCTACAATTTTCCTCCTCCATCCAAATCAATCCTCCCCTCCTCCCACCCCCCGTTGCCATTTTTCCAACAATTTTTTTGCGCATTATAAAAAAACATTCAAAGGGTTCAGAGAAAGTGGACAAAAAGTGAACGGCGAATTCGCCCAGAAAATCGTCGTCTTGCTGTTTGCCGTGCCAGCTGGGATTGTGCCACCGAAAAGAGAATTTAAAGGAAAATGACTTTCGGCACAATTCGACGATCCCGGTCAATGGATCTTTACAATGGCTATCAGTGAGAAAAACAAAATAATAGAAGAATAAACAAATTTCCCTGTAGGGAAAAATACCTTTCGAGATGGTCCCGCGAGAATACCCCAGTGGACAATGTGGACCGATATTGCAGCAATGTGCGCCGTTCATTCACCCCAGTACGGGATGTGGCCGGATATGAGGTGAATGCCAAACCACTTTTCAAAAATTTTTTTTTGACCCAAGGGGATCCTTCGCTTTTACAAAATTTAGGTTTCGGATTCAAATCCCTTCAGGGTAATTAATTTCGGACAAAATACAATTTAGAATAAAAAAATACTTTACCAGAAACTCATTGAATAACACATTTTAATTGTTCACAGACCATCCGGAATGATAGGCGCTCTCGATCGGTGGACAGCTATCGATCCCCGTTGGGCATTGTGACCGCACCGTACCACAGCAATGTGAACTATTATCAGGAAAATCAGCCGGTATGTTACTAAACAAACTATCCGGACCTTTCATTACCGTCGTTTCAATACCTGGGCTTCTTTTGACCATAGCTCAACGAGGCAATAGCCAATTCCAGGAGGCGATATGCCATTCGAAAGCCCTAAATGTCCTATAAAAAGTGGCTGAATTAATTTTCTAAAAATTAAAACATTTTGTAAATGATCGCCTTTTCCTCACTCAATCCGAAAATCGGGTTCATTTTACTCAGAGACATGTAACTATTCGTAAAAGTGGAGTTCATAAAAATAAATTAGGCCACTTTTTAGAGGAAACTTTAGGCTTTAAAATGGTACATCGCCTGAATTGGCAATTGCCTCGTTAAGCTATGGCCAAAAGAAAGAACATATAAGTTGGAGGTAATGAAATGGCTGTATTGAAACTTCCCCTACCGTATTGCTAATGTATTTTTGTGGAAATTTTATTCCAAATGCAGGTCCGAAAATATGACATATTCCAAGCCAGAACCTGGTCCTATCCAATTTACAAGTGAGAAAACACAAATTTTTTGGGGATTAAATAATTCCAATTGCGCGCAGATACATTTATGGTCGAGATCAGCATTATTCGCGGCCGAGCAGCTACACAAGGGTTTACGGAATTCAGCCTCTGTATACCGTAATTTTTGCACAATTATACTCCAAGCTAAACTCTCAAAATAAATTTCCAGCCATCAGTGATGGCGCCTGAGGCAAAATTGATGACCGAAAGACGATCCTATTCTGGCTACAATTATTTGTCTGGCGAGGTGAATTCCATCCGAAATCTTCTTTCCATAATTTTTTTTTCGATTTTTAGCATAGTTTCAATTTGTCCACAAAACCCTGGTCCCAGTCCAATTATCGATTTTTGCGTGTTTCGCACATTAATACGTGAGCATTTTTCTCATTTTATCATTATATTTTAATTATTTTAAACATTATTTTGACAGTGTTCCTTGGTATTTCCACAACAGCAGTAAATCCAGCAACCTCAGACACTATAACAGCTACCGTCCACCGGCCTACACATCACGATTGTCCACCTATTGGAAAAGTTACTTCTGATTGCGCGGATTCGACCGAAATGACGAAAACCCCCTTCCCTCTTAATTTTTGATACATTTTATGAAATTTAGACGATCGATGTCAAATAAAAAATTGTAAAAAATTTAAAAATTTATTAATGAATTTTTCCATATATTCCTGAACAATGAAATGAGAGAAAATGGGGGCCTAATAATGAAAAAGAATTTGTGATTTTTGGTACACTAGAAATATTGGGAATAGAAAATGATGGGACCCGCGGGGCAGTGGATTGAACGAAGAAGAAATTTGAAGGAAACAATAGTAATTATTGGGAGGACATTTTTGGCATAAAAAATATGAAAAATATCATCAAATGAAAATGCATCAATTTTGGTTTTATGGCTCTTCCTTCTCAATTATGCTGCTGGTATTTTGCATGAATTGGCCGAAGGCGAACATTCCGGATATTCATGCAAATTTGGATTGTCCAAATCGCCTCTGTTCGTTTGTGATGTTGGAATGGACAAAGATGGGCCAAAATTCTTGACGCAAACACATCGATGTTGCCGGGTGGTCGGATTGAACAATTTACGGGGAACGCCAACCTATAAAAATAAATTCATCGTTTTATTAATATAAAAATTATTTTTTTTAAAAATATTTTGTATCAATAAAAAATTCATTTTTATTGGAAAAACCAGTTATAAAAATTATTGGACACAGCTGGGATTCGAACTTGCCCCCAAAATTTTAAAAGGCAAGCAACTAACCAACTGAGCTATTGAACACTTGTTAACTGCCCTTCTTTTTTTGGTTTAAAGACAAAGTGAATAATTAAAAAACCAACCCAATCTCGAACAATGCCACCACTTTTGTTTGTGCACCAAACCCGTCCGCCGGCATCCTTTTTCCACTCAGAATTGCAAGGAGGGAACATCGCTGCCTCACTGTTTTGTTGTTTTTTCAACAATTTGGCATCCTCAATTTTGTTTTGGACCTATTTAAATTGTTTTTTTTATTTAAATTATTTTTAAATTTAATCCCAACCTCCAAAAGTAATTCCGTTGGCTGCCCTTTGTGGTCATAATAAATTCCGGATAAAACTCCCACAAATTTGTATTCTTTTTCATAAAATGCGATCCAATCATTGATGCTCAACAATTCATTCTCGGAAAGGGCCGAAACATCCGAATTCAAACCTTCCGATGTGAAATCGCCAGTCACAAATGCCTTCGTTGCGTCCTTTCCTTAAAAATTTGAATCACTAATTTAAATGTTAAATATTATTTAATTTGTCGAAAAAATGAAAAGCCAAAATATTTTAATGGTTTGGTCAAATTAATGGGTTTTAAACGGTTTAAACCAATTTTGATTTATGGTTCAAAACTAAATTAGAATTGGTTAAACCCAAACCAAAACTGAATCAAATGATGAATTTTGATGAGATCAATCGATTGAATATATGGTTTATGGTCTAGAAAAAACTATTGAACCATTTTAAATTTATCGAGATTTTCAACACTTAACCACTTTTTTGCCTAGTTAAATATTTCCCAATTAAAATTATCCAAATAACCTGCAAAAAAGTGATATCCTCCACCCTTGCCATAATGTTTTCTGCCCTTTTCCACATTGTAAACTCTGCCCAAAATGGCCAAATAAATTGGTTTCGACTCACGGCTTCCATCAAAAAGTGCCAATTGTTCGGTGGTGTAAACGGCGACCGGTCCTTTAATAAAATTAATTTAAAAATAAATTAAAATTATTTAAAAACCTTTTTCCTTGTTATCGATTTTTGCATTCCGCAATTCATCAGCGGGTTGTTCCATTTTGTTTGTTGGAGTTTTAAATGGAGAAATGAGATAATTTTGAATTATTTGCATGAAATTTCGGACAAATGTTATCTAAAAAACATTTTTTCTATTAATGTTAAAAATTGTTACAAACTTTGCTGATTTTTTGGCTAATCCAATTGAATGCGGGCCGAGCCGAAGGAAATTCAACATTGTAAAATGAAAAAAGTGCAGAAATCACAACAAATTGGAGGGCAACAAAAATCAATGGAATTGAGAATGGTCGGTCATTGGCAAATCTCATCAAAATTCTTCCCATATCAATGAAAGAACATTACTTTAAAAACATTGATTAAATATAAATTGAAGAAAATAAAATTTGAATTAAAATAAGAATAAACTTTTTATAAATTAAATTCACAATTAATTGTTTTAATTTTTATTCAATTCATTTATAAAAATAAATAATTTATATATTAAAATAATTTAAAAGACACAAATATTGAGCTTTATTTTGAATGGAAAATTCTCATTTATTGGGGATTGGGGAAGGGGAGGGAATGTCAAAACGCAAAGTCAAATTTGAAAGAGGAGAAAGTCACAAATTATTGTAAATAAATGATGGAATGGGCAATTTTGCAAATATGATGGGGCATCGGTGTGTGTTTTTGGGTAAGAATATTTATTAGTTTTTTGGTGAGGGGTCAATATGATGGAAGGTCAATAATAATATGGAATGGAATTGGAAGCCTAAATGAAGAAGATTTGTGGTGGTTTTGGCCTTCAAAAGTGTCGTCGCCGATTTTGTTCATCAGAAATATTCTTTGCCACGAACCGCACAAAACATTTTGTCCATTTTGGTGGCATTCGGGCATTGGCTGTATGGGGTGCAGACCTTCTCCAGAGGGAAACAACGGGCCGAGCCGGAACACATGTACATTTTGGTGTTGGTATGGCTGGCGCATTCTGCAAAACTTATTGCATTTTTGAATTAAATCGACGGCAAACCTTCACATGTGCAATTCTCCTCATCCGAATGGTCCAAACAGTCCAATTTTCCATCGCACCGGGCCGAATGAGGAATGCAACGCCGCTCACTTGGACAATGGAATGCGCCATTTTGGCAGTTGGAACAATCTCGTTCATCTTCGCCTTCCATACAATCGGTGAAACCTTAGAAAATGAGAATTGAACCGAACAAAACTCCATTTTGACTTACCGTCGCATTTTTGTGAGTCATGGAAGCACTTTTTGGGTAACTTGACGTCGAGTTGGCACACCAGTGTGTTTGGACCGCATTCGCAAAACTCATCCGACCCATCGGAACAGTGCGGCTTCCCATCGCAGACCTTAATTTTAAACATTTAAATTTTGATAATATTAATATTTGTAAGGTTTTTATTCTAAATAATATATTTTCGCCTAGAAATGTAGAGTGTGTAAAAGTTCATAAAATGCATAAGTCCGAAAAAAATAACTTCCTCGGAGAGGGTTCGAACCAGAGTCCCAAATTTTTGCAAAAATTAAGGTCCAATCTTAAGGTCGAAAATCTCCGAGCAAATTTTTTTGGTAAAATTTTTATAAAATCTAGCCATAATTTTCTTACCAATGAACGATGAATGCATTGTTTGAGTGTGTTTTGAATTTTCATTTTTGCTTCCGGATTTGCCTTCCCATCGGTCTTCGTTGTGGTTTTTGTTGCGTTCATTTCTTCTGCGCCGATCACAGTCAAATTGCCCATTCGATGGACGGATTCGGTGCCGCATTGGAAAGCCACTTCCGGATTGCATTTTGTGCAACTTCGAAGGCAATGTCGATTCAGTCCATCGCAGGCCTTCTTCCATTCGTAGAGTCGGCCATCGGCACATCGGACCATCTCCTCATTGTTGGCATTTTCGTTGTTCTTTTGGATGTTAGCAGCCAAAAGTGGACAAACGCCGGGGCATCCTTCTTCATCTTCGCCTCCAGGACAATCCTTGTTCCCATCACAAACGCGGTTCTTTCCAATGCAAAGTTTTTCTGGGCCATCGCAGAGGACCGAATTCTTGCCAGAGCATGAAGCACAATCGCAGTCCTAAATTAAATGTGTTTTAATATAGTGAGGCGAATTATAAATAATTGATTATGGCGAAAACTAACGGTTCAGAAGTTTATCCTAGACCAATAAACCTTAACCTTACACCTAATCGATTTATCTCATGAAGAGTCAAAGACGTATTAGTTGATTTTGTATTTGGCTTGGGTTTAACCAATTCTAAATTAGTTTTGAACCAAAATAGGTTTAAACCGTTTAATACCCTTTATTTATAGACTAAATCATAACAAATTATAAAATATTCAATGCGTTTTGACCAGCTCAATCCAATTTTGGGTTTATGGTTTGTGAAAGTCGGATAAACCCTCCTTAAACCATTTTAATTATTTATTCGTTAATTTAAAAAACTAACTTGTTCGTCACTTCCATCGCGACAATCCGCAACACCGTCACAAAGTTTCCGTTTGGGAATGCACAATTTGTCGTCGCAGAATTTGGCCCCATTGCTGCATTTGCCTTTGCAGTTCTCCTCGTCATCCCCGTATGGGCAATGCACTTCTCCATCGCAGATGGCCTCCTCCGGAATGCACATGTCCATGTCCCGGCATTTGTGTTGTCCTTCCTTGCATTCAGCTTGGCAATAGATGGTCTCATCTTCGCCCAGCGGACAGTGGGTTTGATTATCGCAGAGATGTGCGCCAACCAAACAAAGTTTTCGTCCGGAGTGCTGGCTGCTTGATGCCGGGCATGAGATGGTGGTCTGGCATTCTGAAAAAAGGCGAATTTTCATTTATTTAATCTTAAGGTTTCCGGATTAATCTCTCTAATTTAACTCACCGTGGCAATCCAACTCATCACTTCCGTCCTCGCAGTCCGGATAACCATCACAACGACGATTTTTTGGGATGACAATGTGCTTTAAGAAAAAAAAACCTTGAGTTTATGTCAAAATTTTGTGTTGGTTTACCGGTTTTCCAGTGCAAGCGAAACCATAGATGGTGCAAGTTGTGATGTTCTTTGGCATGAGTAAAGCGGTTTTGAGCGAAATGTGGTCATCCCAATCAGTGTATTTGGCCAGACCACTGTCATTTGGATATGCCAAATGTGAACGATCAGGGAATAAGATCTGCAAAATATTATATTATCAATTATCATCATAAAATAAATTAATAAAAATACATTGGTGCCATTTCCACCATTGGAGGGCGGGTCTTCAGCTGTGCTGGCCTGTGGGCTCATGTAAGTCAAGGCAAATGCCAATGGGATTGTGGCGATGAGCAGCATGATCAGGACGAGCGCAATTATGACCAGAGCGAATGATGGAACTGAGGCGAGGCAAGCACAGCATCGAGTGGCCAACCACAATCGGAATTCATCAGCCCGGATGCGTATATCCTCCCATATGCTTAACCTTTCATTAGCGTTGTCACTGAAATGTGATGAGAAAGATTGTAATCATTTTTATTATTCCCTTTGATCAGTTTAATCCCATCCCCATTCCATAGTGGATATTACACAATTCCCTTATTTGTTAAATGCTTTGTTGGTTGTTCGTTGTTGCCACCCACTTACGTGTGTTCAGTTAGATTGAATTCAATCGGCTCGATTTTCTTTCCATCTCCTCTCGATGGGAGCGGCTGTACCGAACTTGGTGTTAATTCAGCATGCTAAAAAGAATAGCAATTTTCAAAACTAAAAGATCAAATACTTACGTTGACTTGATAGAAATTCGATTCCATATCCACTGGTTTGTTTAATTGTTATTATTAAGATGTCTTTTTTTGGTATTATCTACTTATTTGTCTGGAAAAAAAACAATCTTTAATTAAGCATGTAGTTTTAATATAAACAAGTGATTTGATTTAATGTGTAAATGTCTAAGTAGAAGTTGCTTAACCACCTCGAGCTCGATATTGATTATCGATCGACCCAACCCCAACCAATCTGCGGTACCGTACATTTTTAAGGATAAAAGTCAACAATCTTAAAATGCGATCTACCTATACTGCGATTTAATCAATCAACAATTGATTGATTAACAATACTTCATTTGGAATTTGGAGTTAAATGAATTTTTACATAGGTTTCCAAATTTCAACATGGTTAAATTTGACTACATTGTCTTACTTAGTTTACAAAATTTGAGAAATGAAAATTTAGTTTGGATATAATGCCTTAAGGTCTGGATGTAATGTCTCAAGGTTTCTCTCAACGCAAAAAGTGCCATTTGTTGCTTTGCTTGGAAAAATTTTTGTGTCTTATTTTCTGGCTTCCTCCGAAGTCGGCATCGATTTTTCTTTAAAAAACTCATTGAAAAATTCAATAATTCATTTTTGTCGCTATTCATCTTGTTCAATGGCCGAAAATAATACGGATGGCATTCCATTGGTCGATGATGGTAGATTATTTTCATTTTGTGTTTGTTTTCTTCATTGTCTGGGTTTTTAGATTCACAACCCAACATTTTGGATAAAGTGAAAAATGCGAAGCCTGCCCTGCCACTTCCTGAGCAGGAAGATCAAGAGGAAAAAGCCAGGCTGATCTCACAAATTCTTGAACTCCAAAACACCCTTCATGGCAATAAAAATTGGATAGGGTTTTGAAAAGTTTTTCGGTTTTCAGATTTGAGCCAAAGGGTGGAAAATGTGAGGGAAGAGAGTGTAAAGTTGCGATCAGAGAACATCGTGCTTGGAAAATATATAAAAAACTTGATGGGAACAACATCGCTTTTCCAGGCCACAAACACTACCAAACAACAACCAAAGTAAAAAACACATTTTCCAATTCAATGTTTCCTACATTCCATGTTGCATTCATTTAATGATATTGTCCCAGTCTATGTACCTTGTCCGGCTAAATTAAACCATTCAATGTGAATCGTACTCCCGTTCATTATATTTGTTTAATCAATCGATTATTCGTATTTAAAACGGCTTTAACCCATATAAATAAAACATTTTGCCCGAATGATTTGAAGCAAATTTTTCAGGCTAAGGCACTATTCTTCTGATGAAGATAGCAATTTGTCTGAAGACCGACCATGGTGAACATAAATAAACGATTCGATAGTTTAATAATTAATGATAAAAAATTGCCCGTATAAAAATTTATTCAAAATTGTATTATTAAAAAAAAAACGCATTATGAATAAATAAGAAGATGGATTATAATTTAATATTAGAGGCATTATTATTATTGTGGTGGTGAAATCGATTGAAAATTTTGACCGCGTAATTTGACAAATGTGGAATGTTTGTAAAATTGATTATATCCGCATAGTAGAACATCCATTGAGCCAAAAGGTCGGAGTTGGCCGAAAGGTGATAAAGAAATTCAATGAATTGAATTTCCAATTCCTCATCCCGAAGTGAACGGAGCAAAGCGAATAGATTCCAATTTGAGGCTCTATTTTTTGATTAAATATAAATTTTTTATATAATGGAAATTATAAACCTAATAAGAGAAGCAGCCTGCCCCAAAAATGATGAATATTTGATAAATTCATTCAAAACGAGCAGCGATCGGGATGCCAATTTTCTCGTTGTTTGTTGATTTTCATTTTTCTGCAAATATTTTAAAATATTTTCATTAATTCCAAAAAATTAATTCACCTGTCCATTTGATGAATAAATTCGTTGAATGGCACCAAAGAAAAGTTCCAACAAAATATGCACATATCCCTTTGGTTCTTCCTGCTGTTCCCGTGTTGATGTATTGACGAATTGATCCACAATTGAATGCCGAAGTGTGATGAAAATTCGCCAAAGGAGGTAAAGTGTTCGAATTTGAATAATTTCCGGTCGATTGGATGAGGCGAGCAGTTGAAAAAATAGTGATGGGGCATTTTTGTGTTCCAATATGGCCAAACATGAAATGTTCGCATCAGCATTCAAGCCATTTGAAAGATTGTTCAGTGCCAACAAAATTGTGTCAATCAAATCATCGATTCCCTTCCTGCAATATTATTTAATTATTTATTTAATAAGGATGGTAATTTATTCATGAATTTGAATTGTATTTTTATTTATTACCGACAAATTTTCATGTCGAAAAATTAATTTTTCAAAGGAATCGGGCTTCTTTTTAAATCCTATTCTGCCATTTATTTTTTTGGAATTTTCAACCTAGTTTTTGGGTTACGAACCGATTTTAGGGTTAATAGTACTCTGGAAGGGTTTATCTAGAACCAAATAATTTTTGATCCAATGGGTTGACCATCTGGTTTTGCAAAATTTAGGTCCCGGGTTCGAATCCGCTCAAGGGCAGTTAATTTTTTCGAGCTTTGATAGGCAATTTTGTAAATTTTTACATTTTCACAGTAAACTTGAAACGAAATTCAGTAAACCTAAGTTAGTAATCCCGTTAAATTAATATAATTTTATGTATATTTTCTCAATATTTATAATAAATAATTTTACCTTTGCACACTCAAATATTTCCACTTTTCTTCGTTTTCATGGCCAGTAGCAGATGGCAAAGAAGGCGATGAATTCACCCAAACCGAGAGAAGGAACATCAAATTTGGAATTGCATTATTTTGTTGCAGAAATATCTGCAAAAATTCAAATTAAAATTTGTTTTTAAATTTATTTTACTTTTGCTCCCGGATGTTTTGACTGCACATTTGCAATGAATCCAACCAAATGTTTGACCATTTCCCCCTCGGTTGATGCGATCAATTGGACGGACAAACGAAGGGCATGGTCGATTTCCTGATTGGCAATTTCATTTGAATCGGAAGCCAATGCCAAACAGCGAGCAATGCATTGTAGGAGGCGTGGCGAGCCATGGTCAAGTCGAGTGGACAAAATCTGATGAATGTGATTTAATTTATTTTTCTATGGATAATAAAATTATAATTGTCGAAATGAAAAGATTGTAATGGTCGCAGTTTTTTGGGTACCGCTCAATTATTTGATTATGTCTTGGCTTGGGTTTAATATTTATTGAGGATACGAAGAAGGACCAAGTGGCTCAGTTGGTTAAGTTGTCCAGTTTCAGCACAAGACTAAAAGGTTCAATACCCGGTAGCGACAAATGATTTTTATGTTAACCAAAATTAGTTTAAACCGTTTAATACCCTTTAATTTTGACCAGCTCTACTCTAATTGGATATATGGTTTGCGAATATAGAATGAACCCTCCTTAAACCAGATAATTCTTTTGGCATTATGAACACTTTTTTTCGATACTTTCAATGCTTTTTCGGCAAATTAAATATTTTTCTCAATTTTCATACCTGAATTCCTTTCAATCTGACAAAATGGTCCATTGGAATTTGACTCAATGCCGGCTCAATTCCCTCAATCAACAATGAAATTAATGCGACGCATCCATGCAGCATTGGTTCATCGACGGCTTTCTCGAAAAGTTCCAAACAAATTTGCATTCCATTTGATTGATGGAAAAATCGCTTAAAATCATTTTTGTAATTTGAATTAATTATTTTAATTGAACCTTCAGTTCTCTGGACGGCTTTATCAAATGATAAATTTGCCTTAGGAATTTGTGCCTGAATCCATAATTTTCCTGCCGAAGTGCCAACATTAATTCGCGAATTATTGTCTTAAAATATTCAATTATAATAATTAATTAATTATTATAAATACCTGGGATCTGGCTTGCCTCCTAAAAAATTCCCCCACAATTGGATGGGTGAAAAGGGTACTTAAAATATTTGTGGCGAAACGGGCATCATCCTCTTCAGAATCGGGCCTAAAATATTCCAAAATTAATTTAATTTAAATAAAAAATAACCGTAAACAAATGATCACTGCATTCAAAAATATCCCCCGATTGGCCGTTTCCAAACTGCGAATTGCATTCAGACAAACATTTCCGGCCATTGTAATTTTACTCAACAAATTCATTGTTAATGTTTTTGTCTAAAAAACAATTAAATTAAAATTGATTAATTTAATTTACCCTTTGCTTTGTATTCGGCCTTAAAACAATTTCAATGAGCCGCTGAATAATTTGGCTAATCTGTGTTGGCTCAATGCAATAAATGAATTGTCGATCTTTGGCAATTTTGTAAAGTTGACGGAGGCCATCGAATTCTTGAATCTATAAAATTAAAAATTTAGATCTAATTAAAAATTAAAAGGTTTAAAAATATTAAAATTTAAGGTCTACATTTTTATAATCAAAAAAATGTTGGTTAACCTCATCAATGGAAGTCAATTTGCTGAGGATTTGTGCCAAACATTGTTTAATTTGTTGAAAATGGCAAGGGTCCACATTCTCAATGGAAGATGAAGAATTTGTGGCTTCATTGATTTGAGAAAGCTAAAATTTATTCATTAAAAAATATTTTTATTATTTTAAATTTACATTCAATTTCAAATTCAAAAAGTCAACGGCAACACTCAATTGCGTATCCACACTTAAATTGCTCAATTGGCTGATCGCCGAACCATTTGAAATAATTGATGGAGTCTTTTTGGGTTTGGGAAATAATTTTGGATTAATTAAACTAAATTTACCGACGATGTGCTCGGTTTTGAATACAAATAATGGGTGTTCATCCAATTCTCAGTCCAATTCATTGTTGGCGTCCTTTGCTTATTAGTGAATGTGCTTTGTGGACTCGAATGCGTTGTTTCACCGCCGCCATAAATTTGTCGAAATCGTTTTATTGGGCCTGGACTCTGATTTACACTTTGATCGCTTGTTGTGGTACCGCATGATCTAAATATTTGAAAATAATTTTGAATTATTATATAGATTAGTTACGATGGTGGGGGAGCATTTGGACCCGAAGAGCCGGCAGAACATTGCTCATTTAACAATGTTGTGTTCACATTGAATCCATAAAACATCGAATCATTTTCTTTAAAAATAAAATACAGTAATAAAAAATGGACTCAAAAATCGGCTTTTAGTTATCTATCAGACTTTTTAAAATTCCTATTAGGCATAACATTTTGTTATATCCAGGTAAAGTGCTTTTGGAATGTACATTATAACGCCTAACATAGTGACGCCCCTAACAATGCTTTTGGAATGTACAGTATAACGCCTAACATAGGCGTTAGTGACGCCTAACAATGCTTTTGGAATGTACATTATAACGCCTAACATAGGCGTTAGTGACGCCCCTAACAATGCTTTTGGAATGTACATTATAACGCCTAACATAGGCGTTAGTGACGCCCCTAACAATGCTTTTGGAATGTACATTATAACGCCTAACATAGTGACGCCCCTAACAATGCTTTTGGAATGTACAGTATAACGCCTAACATAGGCGTTAGTGACGCCCCTAACAATGCTTTTGGAATGTACATTATAACATAAATACATTAATTAAAAATGGTTTATTAATTTTTAGACTGAATTTAAAAAAAATTCGACTCGAAAAATCGCTTTTTGTGTCCAAATAACTTGTGCTTTGGTTAGAACCGGATAGGAATTTGGCGATGTTATGTAGTCTCAAATAATTTTTTGTGCATCATTTTTTTTGGTAAAATTAATATTCATTTAGAATAAGCAAAAAACAAACCTTGAAGCGATAGCATTTCACAATGATTATTGTCATTATCGATTAGTATAGGATCATCATTGGCCATTTGAATTTGATTATTGGGTTGAAATGGATTCATTTCTCTCTATGAAAAAAAAAATATAAACTATTCTTTTATACATGATAAATATTTTAAAATTAATTAAAATTTGTATTCAACAAATAAAAATGCAAAATAATTTTTTTTTTGAAATATTTATACAAAAAAATGGAATAAACAAAACATTAAAAAAAATGAGCATATAAAATGACTTGAAATAGGCAAAATAAAATGGTTGATGCAACTTGCAATTGATGGACCCGATTGGTGCATATAAAAATCAAGTGAAAACATTTTGGTCCAAATCCATTCCCTGGGTCAGGAAATCGTAGAAAGTTGATTCGGATGTGTCCTAAATATTTAATTATTTTTTTAAATGCTTTAAAAATAATTCACCTCGCTCATTTGCATTTGCAATAAATCGGATATTTGTGAGCATAAATTCTCTTCAAAATGTTAATGTTTTTTTTTTGATTAAAATATAATTAAAATTGTTTATTACGTATTTCCTGATTGTCCGAAGTGGTCATCAAATATTTCAATAAATTCGTATTCCGCCAAATTGTCTTCAAATTCGGCTCCCGTTGGCAAAGTTCTTTGGCCAATTTTAGAATGGCCAAATATAAGTCGGCATTTCCAGAAATTGTGCCCAACAATTGGAATGGTTGATAATTTTCAGTGCTAAAATTTAAATAAAAATTAATTAAAAAATTAAATTAACGGACTTTAGCAGTGGTGTAATCACGGATAAATGAAGTCGACCCGAATCAGCCACCAATCTTGTGAGCACTTCAGCCGCATTTTTCATTATTTCGGTTGATGGTTTTGAAGAAGGCTAAATTACAAAAATTATTTTTATTAAAAAAAAATTAATTTTTTACATTAATTGTTGAATTGAAAATTAATTTCAGAAGAGTTTCCGAAATGCGAAAATCACGTGTGGCATGGGGCAGCATTACACCAGCACTCAAAATGCGACGAAAACTCTGTTAAAATTGTTTGATTTTTAGATAATTTAAAAATATTATTTACCAATAAAACAATTTTTTGCAATGGCAAATTTTCCCATTTTAAAATTAATTGATAAAGGTACATTGCTGATTCATCGTCGGCCAACTGAGAATAATTAATTCATTATCAAATGCTTTAATTCAAATTAACCTTTTTTGAAGCCATTTGCTGTGCCTGTGTAATTTTCCCCTGGGCATTTTCTTTGTTCACTGATGCAAGGACGGAAAGGCAGTCCTCAAGGATGACTTCCAATGATTTTTCCTTTTTTGAGTCAATTGCAATTTTCAATTTCTTCAAATTTGCATTTATGATCAAATCAGAATGATGGGCAATCATAATGATGTCAAAACATTGGGTGGCCAGCCCAACCAAATGTGGAATTGATTTTCCTTGATCCAAACTGGCCAAATAATTCTTAAATTTAAGTAATTATTTTTTAATTTAAAATTTTGTTTTACCCTTCCTTGCTCATTCATCGCAATAATATTCCGTAAAAAGCCCAGGGCATTTGCCAAATTCTTCCAAAAAATGTCCATATCCGCTTTTGACCCTCCTTTCACCGGGAGAGTGCATTTCAGTGCAAAATGGATGGCCCGGGTCATGTCCATTTGGGCGAGCATTTGAATATCGCTGACCAATTTGAGGCAAAGGAGGGCAATGTTCAGATCGATTAGAGCCAATTTTGGGGTTGAATCCATTTTGGAAACAATTATCTGTGTGAAAATGACATTTTTAATGGGTCAAGAGTCCACCCAAAAATCATTATAACTAAAATATATAAGGAGAAGTATTTAAATTTAACCTTAAACATAGCCCTAAGACATCTGTTTCTAGCTCTGTGAGAGCCTAAACTTACTTAGCCTTAAATTATTCTAATGAGGGATAGTGATTTAAATTATAGAGGGATTTTAGGTTAACCTCATTCTAAATTTTATTTAAATGTTTACATCGATTCCTCTGAATTGGACAAATGTTGCGGCAAAATCCATATTTTTTGAATCAACCAACGTTTTCAATGTTCGCATTGCTTGCTTGATGAAATTTTTGCTTTTATTTTGAGCCAACAATTTCAAAATTAATTCAATGCCTTGCCGGTCCACCACAAATTTCTAAAAAATATTTATTTTTTTTATTCAATTTTCCCTCCAAATTACCTTCCAAAAATCATCGGTCCCAATCAAATCGCGCAAAATTCCCATTGCAAAAAATTGGACATTATTATCGGGGTTGCGGAGAAAATGAAGGAGAGCAGTGAAAACGAATTCATTTCTGGCTACATCTTTTGTCCGAATGTTCGATAATGTGTTGTAAAGTGTTCGAAGCAAATGCACAATTTGTTGGTTTGTCCAATTGGCTTGTGGCGAAACTGCTTTAAAAATTTGGTCAGCCAAAATTTTCAATGTTTGAGCGGGCTGTTCGCGGACAACCTTAAATTATTATTAATATTAATTCAATGAATTTAAAGTGGCAACCAACTTGTTGAAAATGTTCAGTTGATGATGTCGTCGCCAAAATGTCCAGCAATTGATTGACCTAAAATTAATAGAGTATAAATCAAATAGATAATAGATCTACACCCACAAAAGACCTAAACCCAAAAGACTTATGAGGAAAAATTAATAAATTAGGCTTTTTAAAAATTCGGAGTATGGTTTTTAAGGCTTGAATTTGCTTAAATTCAAAAATTCCAAAGTCTTTTGGGTGTTAGGTTTTCATAATTTCTTACCTCTCGAGATGATGTCAATCGATTGAAGATTAATCTAAAAATTAAAAATATTCAAATAAATGAAAATATTTCCAACCTGATAAGTTCCTGAAATTCTGCCGAATCAAAATTCATTGGAATCTTTTTTTGCACAATTGCATCGACGAATGTATTAATTGCACTCAATGATTTTGTAACTGTTTCATTGTCATCGGGGTCACGGAATAAATCAATACAAATTTTGATCCATTCTTTTGAATTGAATAATTCCTCTTCTTTTTTGATTAATTTGTTGGCTTTGGTAGAATCAATTTGTTGGGAATTCATCGTCAATGTGCTCGTTGTGCTGTCGCTTGTGAACAGGCTTAGACCGGATAAACTAGTAATTGAAGGTGCCTTTAATAAAAAATTAATTATTAATTTAAAAAAAAATTAATTAATTAATTGAACCACTTGGGGATCGAACTCTTGACCTTGAATACTAGAAGCTAGAATACTACCATTCGGTTAAATGGGCTATTAGTAAAAACCTAAATTAAAATTATCATATGCCCCATTGTCCCAAAACATAATCCCCTCTTTAATTCTAATTTTTAGTGTAGAAATTTCGGTATAGGGCCATAGAATTTGGCCAAATCGGGTTACTTTTTAAAACCTAATCCTGCTAAAGCAGAGCTTCAATCTAACATTAAAACTAACCCCTAAGAATTCATTTTGGCTAATTATTATTATGGCCCAAAAGATGTCAATTTTTGACATAAAAAATTGTGGATTTAATTTAATAGTTCTCATAAAAAATAGCCATACATTTGATGCCAATGGACTTGCATATGGACTTTGTTGTTGTTGAAGCCATTGTTGCAATTGCACTCGATTAATGTCAGCGGAGGGTGCACCACCAAGAGCAGCAGCCAACGGGAATGGGGGATTTAAAAATATATTTTGTTGGAAGATGCTATAAATTTTATAATTGTGATTAGAATAATTAAAAATTTAAATTACGAATTTGCCATTGCTTGAAAGGCATTTGGCGGTGGGGATGTGTGATGATGGTTTTGGATGAGTTGCGGATTAAATAGCAAAGGTGAAGAATTCAATGCAGCAGTGGAGGTGGATGGAACTTGCGAGGCCAATCTTTCCATTATGAAGAAAGTCGATTGAAATAATTTGTGATTTATTTGATGAATTTTGTAGAGGTGAAGTGCATTTATAATTGTTGTAAAAATGGGTTGAAGGTTGATATTCTTTGTCGTCGATTCTAAAATTGAAAGATTATTTATTGAATGTTGATTCGAAAATTGAAAAAATTTATATTATCGAATTTTTTATCCCGGAAATTTTCGGCCTGAAGAAAGGGGACCCTTTATTTTTTTCTCTAAATTTAAGTCTCGGGTTCGAACCCGCTCAAAGGAAAGTATTTTTTATTGAGTTTGATTGTCATTTTTATAAATTCTAAAGCACATTTCAAGATGAAATACTCTCATTTGATCGAAAAACCTGGTCCTAAAAGTGCTATTGTTACCCAAAATTTGCCTTTTTAAATTATCGATCGCCTAACAAACAATTTTGGTCAATGAACTCCCTGGGAATTCTCATTTTCAAATCTACCGGTCCGGCGTCCGGGTCATCTAATTGTGTATTATTTGGGTGGGTAGACAGGAAGGAAGAAGAGAAGAACAACAGCAATGGAAAGTGGCCCCATCCCCAATCCATTCATTCTTCATTCGATCCCCCATTTTTGCCCTGTGCCAACATTCTTCCCCCAATTTCCCCCATTCTTCATTACTCAATGGATGCAACTGCTGTGGGAGGGGGGTTGAGTGACTAGTCGCAGAGGATGCAAGTGGGCGTGGGGAGGGGGAAACTAACCCAAACACACACATTTTTGAATGCGCAAATTGGCGTCGCTTTCGCTGGAAGGGACGACGGGCAGGCAGGCATGCGATTAATGGAAGGGGAATATGAATGGGAAGGGAACGGGGGGCAACTGGGTTGTGTTCCGAGGAGGTTTTCCCTCTGGGGTAGAAATTTAAACGCAATAAACCATAAAAAATAAACAAACTATTAAATAATAAGGTGGTTTTTGGCAGATTTTTGCTCAAATGCTCAATAGAATAAATAAAAATGCAGATAAGTGTGCACCAAACCCGAAAAAAAAACCCGGAACCTAATTTTCAGGTCTTTCTCTGGCCTATAATTTCAATAATTTTTATTCAGCCAAATTATACTCTCAAAACTTTTTATTAAAACAAAAAATACCATTTTTCATTAGCTGGTTCAATCAAATATTAAACTCCTTTGGTACTTCGGCTGTTCGCCCGCTGAATGGAGACATCAAAATTGCAATAAATCCTTGATTGTAGGCTGCCTTGTTCAATAAATTCGGATCCTCCGCCAGTCGTTCATCATTCACTTCCAATAATGTTGCTTTCAGTCCAGCGCGGATAACGTGTTCATTACTTAATAAAAAATAATTAAATGGTTTAATTGTCGATAAATACCCATTTGAATCTTTCACAATGCAAATTCGTGTTTCCGGCGACAACTGCAGTCCACCCTTAAATTAAATGTTTATTTATCAATCTTTTTTGTTTTGAATAATATTTGATTTGTATGAATGCATAATGTAATTTTTTAAGGTTTCCCTTTTGCTTAACTATTAACTAACCTTTTTCCCTTTTCCACTCAATTCCAATTTGCTTCTGTCCTGTTTCCGTCCTTTTTTGCTCCCAATGTCCCAAATGACCGATGATATTTCCTTTGTCATTAATTCATGTTCTGATGCCAGCGTCATAATCAAAACACCGGTTGGATGGCGCAAATAGTGGATTTTAGGGTTGGAAGCAATTGAATGGATAGTGAAACTTCTCTCCAAAACAGATGGATATTCGGGCGGTGAATCCATAATTTTGCTGAAAAGTTTTATTTAAATGTTTAAAATTTAATAAATATTAATTGATTTTAACTTCTTTAAATGAATCAATAATTAATAAATATTTAATATCGATATTTTATAAGTGAATAAGTAGGCGGAATAAATTTAAGTGAAATGCTAATAACAATATTGTTGAGCATCGAAAAATCACATAAGGACACATTCATTTTCTAATTTTTCCTGTGTCATCTCATTCTCTGAATTCATCAATCCAGTTTGCATATTGTTTGCCAATTCCGGTGGTGGAAGACCGTATTTCTGCATTTCCATCCAAAGATTTGCAATTTTCTGAGCCCGCTGTTCTTTGTCATCTTTTCCATTGTCAGTCTCTTCATCATAAAGCTTCATTAAACGTTCCAAAATCTATCAAAATTGTTTTATTTTAATATTAATCTTTCATAAATTGTTAACCTTATATTGTTCCTTGTAGCGATGCAAAGTTTCAGAGTCCAATTCATCTTTTTTACTTTCCATAAATGGGCCAAATTTTTCATATAATTCCTAGAATTAATAGTGATCAGAAATATAATAAAATAATTTACAAACCTTTATTGCGGGATACATTGCTTCTTTGGAAACTGCAGTCTGAACAATTGTGTCCATCAAATCATCCAAACTATTTTTTGAAAATGGTAATTTTGCAAATGTTCTTGCCAATTCTTGATCATCCGCTGCATCATTGAATAGCAAATCACTGATTGACTTTGTAATATCTTTGTTGTTATTGCTTGAATTTGAAGTTCCAGCCGCATTTGGATCCGGTTGTTCTTGTTCATTTTCCATTGTGGTAACTAATCGCTTGAGCATTGATTCGAAATTTTCTGCAGCTTTTTTTGTAGCTTCAGTGTCCACTTTTTGCATAAATTCATCCAAATCATCATCACTTGTTTTTGGTACGGGTTTAAAGTCGTTCAAAGCATCATCAAGCAATTTTTCTAGGTCATTTTTATCACCCATTTTTTAATTGATCTCTGAAATTTTCAAAATTATTTTTTAAAGTCTTTTATTATTTTTATTTTGTTTTTTGGTGGTAGGGTGGGTGGTGCAATTGATTGTGAAGTAATTTCTGTTCTTTTTGTTTAGAGCAATTAAAAATACCTAATAAATAATATGTAACCTATAAGCTATAACCCTGTATCTCGCCTCCCGCGTAATAATAAAAGTTGCAGTTGCAGCCATGAAATGAAAAGCAAAGCAATAAAAATAAAAACATGGAATTTAACATTATTTATGTTTGTTTTTTTATGATGATATGAGAGTGCATTCCTTTTATTTATAGAGAGAGGATTTAATGAATTTACCGCCGGTTTTCGACATTATTTATTTTCTTTGATTTTTAATATTTTAATGGAAGTTTTTATTTTTTTTCAGCTAAAAAATTAAAGAAAATAAACAATGTCATTGGAAGATAATTATTTGACTACCTTAAAGATCTTAACAATCGGTAACTTTTTAATTTTATTTTCTAACTAAGCAAAAATATTTAAGGTGAAAGTGGAGTTGGAAAATCAAGGTTTATAATAAACTTTTAATTTTAAAGACAAATTAGTATTCAAAAACAAATTTCAGCTTAATATCGCGTTTTGTTGACGACAAATTTGATCCGGAAATTGCTGCAACCATCGGCGTGGATTTTCGTATCAGAACAATGAACATCGATGACAAACTTATCAAGCTGGCCATTTGGGATACCGCAGGACAAGAACGTTTCAGAACTCTTTCACCCAGTTACTACAGAGGAGGTTTGCTTAAATATATAAAAACCCAATTTTCTATATTAATTTTAAGGGCAAGGAATTATTCTCGTCTACGATGTGTCCAACCGTTCTTCATTTGAAAGTCTTCAACATTGGCTGCTCGAAATTGACACTTATTGTACCAGATCTGATGCCGTGAAAATGCTTGTTGGCAATAAAATTGACCATGTATTATTTTATGGAAATTTAATTTTTAAAAATTGATTTTTCATGGATTTAGGAAAAACGAGTGGTGTCTCATGAAGAGGGGTTGCAATTCGCACGTCGATATCGAATGCTGTTCATCGAGTCCAGTGCCAAAACGCGCGAGGGTGTCCACTGCGCTTTTGAAGAACTCGTCGAAAAGGTAAAAATATTACTGAATTTTTTTTAAAAGGAAATATTAAAAATTTTTCAGATACTTCAAACTCCAGGATTATGGGAATCAAATTTTGCGGCAAGAAGGAATATCCACTTACGGACCAATTCGGAAGAAGGAGGAAATTGGTGTAATTGCTAAATGAAAGAAGAATGCTCAAGGAATATACAAATGATTAAAATGTATAATTATAAATTCACATTTAATCCATGTAATCTATTCATTTGCCTATGTACGAAATTTTTATTCACTTTTTAGACATTAATTCGATAGAATGATAAAAAATAAATAATAAAGAATGGAATTTTGAAAAACTTTAGGTCTAGAAATTTTTTTGGATTTTTAATTTAAAAACTTAAGGTCTAGAATTTTTTTCAAATTTTGAAAAATAAGGTCTAAACATTTTTTCCGACCACTTTCCATTCAACAACCACCACAAATTCTATAGCATCCATCCTCCTTTAATTCCACATCCAATCCAATTCATCTCCCATCCACCTTCGCTTCACCTATTATTACCGGTCGTTGCCCTCCTCCTTGCCTTGCGCATATTCACAATGAATGGATGAACCACCCACCATCTTCGCCCACCTTAATTAACTCCTTCCTTCCCTGCACTAATCCCTCCCATCAATGTGAATGTGCATTGTAATTTCCGTCACATCCTCCCTCACTCATTCATTGTTCGAGTCCAGCAAAATTTGGCATCAGAAAACATGAATGAATTCCTTGACTCACATCACATCAATGCCAACCATTTATTATTTTCAACTTTGCAAAAAAGAAAGGTCCCAGTTCCCAGCTGTGATAATTTCCATGCCCATTTGGCCCTCAAAAAACGCATTTTTGGCTAACAATTTATTTGGGAAATGGGTGGTTTGGTTATTTTCTTTTCATGCTTTTATGGTCCTCCGCCCTCTTCCCCCAATGGCCACCATATGTGGTGCCAAAACCGTCAGCATCAGTCAAGCATAATGGTGTGAGGAAAATAATTAGTCGATTTGGCCCTCCGGGTGCCGAAAATATGTGATTTTGGATGCATTTGGAGGGGCAAAAGAAGGAGGAATTCACACTTATTTCACCCTCCCCTTTAACAATTGAATGGCGCCGTAGCCAATACAATTCGCCCGGATGGACTCACCCAATTCCAACCTCAACCCGGCAATCTTCCATGAGATGGTTGTGAAGGTCGTTGGGGGAGACCAACAATTGTCCCGCTTGAAGCTGCTGGGATTTATTTGGGTGGTTTTGGTTTGCACCTCTAGGACCAATAGGGTCTATCAAAACAGGTCTCCCCCATTTATTTTGTGCTGCTTTCCATTTCCATTCTTAACGCCTAATTTCCCACCAAAATGGGCTTTTCCCCCACAGTTTTGGGACATTTTCCGGTAAATCGCCACCGGCATCATTCTTAAAATATTCAGAAAATGGAGAATAAAATCTAAATTTGTGTGTGGTCTTTGGCCAAGGTCCAAACAATTCTGCCAATTTTCACTGCTCTCCAAAAAACGCCCAACATAAGCATCCACTTGACCTTAATTTCCCTTCCCTTTTTTGCGCCTTTTTCCTTGGCCAATCCAATTCCCCATAATTAGATGAGCGGAACGCTAATCCCCTTTAAATACATTTCCCTCAAAATTATTTTTTATACAATTTATTTAAATGTTTTTGGACTTTGAAGGCTGGGGGGATGGGGCAGGTGTTAGTCAACCTTTTGGCTTTTAGGCGCGGCCAAAGCTCCACAACAAATGTTTGCCTTTCATCATCCAGTAGCAGAAGGGGCATTGGCCATCATCAACGGCGGTGTGGCCTTCTGCTGCTGCTGCTGCCCAAAATTGGTGTAGGAATAATGAATGAAAACTGTCCCCTCATCCATCCTTTTCCCAGTGTTTATTTGCATTATTCCACCGGTCACAAAGGGGTGCGCATTTCTAATTCGGAATCCAAATGGCAAATGCCAACCAATGGGATCACTTTCACTTGGCATTTGGCAAACCACAATCCATCTATTCAGCAGGAAGCCCACATTCCAGCCATTCATTTCCTCCCAAACATTTATTCCCTTCTTTATTCCTTCCTCCCCCACATTTTTATTCCGCACTCAAATTTCCATTTTCACTTTGGCAAATTACCGGCCACATCCCCTCTTGCCCCTGGGAAAAAGCCCAGTGGGTCTTTCACCATCCCATCCCAATTCCAAACTTTCACACATTCGAAATTGTCTCATTGGTAGCTGTGGCCACAATAATCGTCGAAAATATGCAAAAATTTTAATTCCATTTTTCAATCCTCTCACTCATTGTCAGCAGATGATTATTCGCAACAAAATGTTCCTTCTCCAACTTACCTTAATTTATGCCTTTATTGTAATAAATCACCGCCATTCATGAATCTTCTGCCTGACCATTTTTGCACCAGCAGTGCCTCCACGAAATCCATTTATCGCAAAACAAAAGCAGGTAATCAAATAAATCACCTTAATCCCCTCAAATTTGCTCTAAACCCGAAGCAAATCATCCCCCTTCTTTTATTACAGTAATTCACCCCCTCCATCTTCGCCTCTCAACAATTTTCCTCCTTTTATTGCTCTTTGTCACTTCTCCTCATCATCTATTGGTGGAAGGGGCTGAAGGGGTGGAGCATTGTCCTCAATGGGTTGGTGATGAGATCCAATTTTGTGTTCAACCTGTCGCCGAATTTGCCAGGAATTTGAATCAACAACAGGTGAAAAAATGGGGATAACATTTGAAAATAATATTCTCCATAGACGGAACATGAAAATACCCAAAATCAACAGCCACAAACAACGTTGGGCTCCGAAATTGGCTCCGCACTTCAATGGCCAACCAAAATGGGTGGACAGGTTTTTAGGGTGTTATGCAGGTTTGTTAATTTGGAAACGATTCAAAATTAACGGAGTTTGTTTTGTTAAGGCTCATCAATGACTTTGAAATGTGCGTGGATGGATATCGGAACAAATGCCGACGGCATATTACGATCGACTTGATTGAGGCATCCTATGGATTTCTTTGCAATGAAGGATATGAAAGTAAAAATTCTTTCCGGAAAACTTTGTGATTCTTTCCACTATAAAATTTAGAATTTACAATTCGCAATTACAATTACAACTTAGAATTTACAATTACAATCGCAATTACAACTTAGATTTTACAATCGCAATTACAATTACAACTTAGATTTTACAATTACAATCGCAATTACAACTTAGATTTTACAATCGCAATTACAATTACAACTTAGAATTTACAATTACAATCGCAATTACAATTACAACTTAGAATTTACAATTATTACAATCGCAATTACAATTACAACTTAGATTTTACAATCGCAATTACAATTACAACTTAGATTTTACAATTACAATCGCAATTACAACTTAGATTTTACAATCGCAATTACAATTACAACTTAGATTTTACAATTACAATCGCAATTACAATTACAACTTAGAATTTACAATTACAATCGCAATTACAACTTAGATTTACAATCGCAATTACAATTACAACTTAGAATTTACAATTACAATCGCAATTACAACTTAGATTTACAATCGCAATTACAATTACAACTTAGATTTTACAATCGCAATTACAATTACAACTTAGATTTTACAATTACAATCGCAATTACAATTACAACTTAGATTTTACAATTACAATCGCAATTACAATTACAACTTAGAATTTACAATTACAATCGCAATAACAACTTAGATTTTACAATTACAATTACAACTTAGATTTACAATTACAATCGCAATTACAATTACAATTTAGAATATAAAATTAAGACGTAGATTAAATCTTCCTAAATATTGACATTTAATTTTATTATTTAGTCTTTATGGCATCGGCCGAATGCCTGATGGAATTGGACCAACAACCTAGCGTAAAAAGCTGTCACGATCGAACATTGCGCGAAATCGAGGAAGCAAACAACGAGCAAAATGAAACAGCACAAGCAAAATTAGATAGGATGTGCAAGTAAAAAGGATGCTTTAACCATTAAATGGTTTCAACAATTTTAGTGCTTTGAACTATTTCGCCGAATGCGTTCGACCCGCCATAAGGCGAAATTGTGGATTGGAGGCATGGCGAGTCATTTTCCGGGTGCTAAAGGATACTTCAAAGTAAAGGATTTTCACGATTAATAATTTAATATGTAATTCATTTTTGCAGAACTTTGATGCCCAATTGCGGATTTGATGAATACCCAGAGGAATTTGGAGCAGCAGAAAAACAGGCGAAAAGGCCGCCTAACCATTCCCCCAGGGCTGAGTCAAAATCGCGTGAATATAATTCTGAAGAATTTGGACAGCATCCATTTGGACGAAAACAAATCATCAGCAGCACGAATATGCCAATGATGGGCACGGACGATTGGGAACAATGGGAAGAGGGAAACAATGAGGGATCAAATGAAAATGAAATGGGGGTGGATGGCCAACGCATTGGAGTAGACATTGAAGAAATGACGGATTCTAGTCATCACCAAATCCATTACGGATCTCATTTGGGCCAGAATGGCGCACACAAGAAAATATTTTCAATCAATTTATTAATTTTAATTTCAATTCTTTATCATTTTATTTTTAAAAGAATTTTTATAAATAAATGAATTTTTATAAAATAAATGAATTTTATCGATTATTTCCTTTTGATTTCTAAAATCTTCCGAGCCACGGAACTTGTTGTTGTGCTCCAAACATCCTCCATTTTGAATATCCCATGCTTGTCCAAATATTCTCCAAATGATGCGATGCCACCGCCAACACCAAAATAATAAATCTTAGCTGCCAAAAGTCTGAAAAAGGTGGAAATTGAGATTGATTTAAACATGGGAAAAATTTGTCGAGAAAACATTGAAAATATCCAAATGATTATAATTTTCTAGGCCAATAAACCTTATACCCAGTCCCAGTGAATGATAACGAATTATTTGATTATATTTTTGGTTTTTACCAATTCTAATCTCGTTTTAACCAAAACCAAAATTGATTTAAACCGTTTATACCCTTCAATTGTTGACATTTGACAAAACCATAATAAATTATATATATATATATATACCATTCAATGTGTTTTGGTCAGCTCTATCCAAAATGGGTATATTATATGGTTATGGTTTGTGAAAGTAGAGTAGAGAACCCCTTTTTAAACCGTTTTGTCGATATCTATTTTTTTTATGACGAATTAAACAATATTCTTAAAGAATCATACATTTTTCCATCATCATCGAGCAGTGAATTCATTGTTTCCACCAATTTTGGATAGTTGGATTCGTTGTAAATTGTTTCGGAAGTCAAAATGAGTTGAAATTTCCTCGCTCCAATTCCATCCAATAATGATTTGCCCCAATCGCCGGGAATAAATTTGATGTATTCGTTCGGTAAATCAAAGGAATTCAATGTGAAATTATTTTTTGTGAATGTTTCGAGGACAAAATAATTCTGAAATTTGCGTTTTTAATTTAAAAAAATAATGGATATTCTCACGTAGTCTTGCACTGTCACACTATTTGCACCTTTTTTCATTGCAACAATTGAGGGAAGAGCGGCACCGCAACCAAGCTATAGCTACATAAAAACAAAATAAAATACACAGCTGTAAATTAATTCAAACCTCGAGAACATCCAAGCCATCTAAATCGACGGATTCGTCCAAATAATTGCATAAATCCACGGCACATTCCCATATTTTCAGTCCACCTATAATTTTGGAATGATGAGTGAATTTTAATATGGATACTATTTATTTGTCGAAAAAATAACCCAAAATAATTATAATGGTTTAAAAGGGCTTTTCAAGATGTATTGAATGGTAAAATGGTTTGGTCAAAATTAAGAGTTTTAAAGGTTTAAACTATCTAAACCCAATCCAAAACATAATCAAATGATGAGCTAGGAGATTTTTTGTTTAAGGTTTATCGGTTTAGGATAATTTTCTGAACCGTTTATCGGTACAATCTTCTCGTCAATTTCACATCAGTGTTTTTTGGCTAATTACATATTTCACTAACCTTCATATATTCCAGCCTGCAAATCGGATGTTGAACACAATGCTCCTCCGAAATCTTTGCTTTTTAATTCTTGTGCAACATTCGCATCGGTAGCGTAAAATAATTTCATTCCACTTTTAAGTTGCAAAGACTTTTCCATTTATGGAAATTTTCCTATTCTTCAAATTTAAGGTCATTAAAAAATAATGTAATTAATTTAATTAAATTGAAGCTTGAATTTAACTTCTTTAAAAAATTTAATAAAAATAAATCAAAAAATCTTTATCCATTTAACGTTAATTATACAAATAAAAATAAATTCTATATTAATCACATTTTGTCGTAATCCAATCGATTATGTCCCGCCGAAGAATTTGCATATTGGCGATGAATTCTTCTCGCCGCAATTGTAGCTTTTTCTGCTACTGAAGCTAATAATTTAAAAATAGATTTATTACAAAAATATTTTATTATCAATTTATGAAAAATTGGTAGAGGCACATCACAGATAGAGGGAAAATAAAAATCTTTAAGCAATGATTATTATTGGAATTGAGTAATTGACAAAACACACAAAGAATTTGCATAATTTAGAAAAGGAAAGGGAAGATGTATATGAATAAAATAATAAGAAAGCAGTCAGTGTCTATTTTATTGTCTGGGTGAGGAAAGCCGCATAGATGAATTTGGACTAATTTGTGACGAAGGTGCATTTCGATTTTGATAGTGTTTTTGATTGTTGTGGTGAACCGTGTGAAGGGTAAGAGCCTGCACTGTACCTGGAAGCCATCCTTGGCAACGGGCTTCCTCTCGTCGCAGCACATTGTTCAGCTGTTCCGGTGGGAATTTGCAAACGGTGCAAATCACTTTGGCAAGGGTCTAAAATTTAAAATATTCAAATTGAATTTAAATATTAAAGTAAATACCACGCTTTCTCTTCCCAAATCCTCCCTTTCGGTCATGTATCGATAAATAACATTGCGTAAATATTCCGCCTCGGTAGGTTCAGCAAAGTTCAAATGGTCACTGGTAATGCTCATTTTTGGTGTTAATTGTGGACGTTTTGGCTATTAAATTTAATATTTTAATCATTTTTTAAATATTTCAATTAAAACCTTTTGAACACCATTGCTTTCATGCATCGATTTTAGTCGATTCAATTCCTCCTCTTGATCAGCCAATTTCTTCTTCAGTTCCAAAAGTTCATCCAAATCGATTGTTTCACCAAATGAAGAATACATTTCCTGCTTGGATTGTTGTTTGTCCATTGGCCCTTTCTTTTGATTTACTTCAGCTGAAGCAGAACGAAGAGTGCTCAACTCATTTTCAAGTTTCTAAAAAGAAATTTGGTAACATTAAAGCATTTCTTGTAGTTTTATTATTTGATTGCTTTATTTTGGCTATTACAAGTGAGAATCAAGATCGAAAAAAATTACTTCCTCTGATCGGATTCGAACCCATGACTTAAATTCCTTAACTGAAGGGTTTATCCTTTAAACCAAAAAATTTCTTGGTGACTTTTTTAGAAAGCTTAGTTAGTTAACCTGAAGGTAAGTTTTTAAAAATTGATTAAAATTCACCAACCGAAATGTTCGCATGGTTTGCAGCCAATTCACAATCCTTCTCATTTATGCTGTTATAGAGTTGCCTGATTTCTGATTGAAAACCAGAAATTGCTTTTTGCTTTGCTTTTTCTGCTTCTTCTTAAAAATAATAATTTTTATTTAATAAATAATTTTTTACTTCGAATTTCCTCAATCTTCTTTTGTTGTTTTTGCTCGTTTCCTTCCAATTTTTTATTCAATTCTTCTTCCCGTTTGATTGATTCATCTTTTAATTTCTCCAATTCATTATAGGCAAGTTTGAATTCCTCGAATTCTTCGGTTTTTACTTAAATATTATAAAAAAATAGGAATTTTTATTTCCCATTTATTAAAAAACCTTTCAGCCGAGTCTCAATTTCTTTTAATTTCTTCAATTCCTGATTCGTCTTTTTAAGTTCCAGTGAAATTTGTTGTTTTTCTTCTTCCATTTTTTGTTTTTCCTCTTCTAATGTTCTTATTTTCTTTTCTTTTTCCAATTCCAATTTGCCATTTTTCTGTGTAATTTCCTCCATTTTTTGTTGTCTTTTCTTTTCAATATTTTGTTTTTCTTCTTCCAGTATTCGAATCTTCTTCTCCTGTTCCAGATTTATTTGTTCCAATTTCTCATTCTTCTCTATAATTTCTCCCATTTTTGCTTTTTCTGTTTCCATTTGCTGTTTTTCCTTTTCGTATATTTGAATCTTCTTCTCTTGTCCCAAATTTAATTCTTCTAATTTTTTATTCTTCTGTAAAATTTCATCAATTTGTGCTTTTTCTTCTTCCATTGTTCGAATCTTCTTTTCTTGTTCCAAATTTTTATCATTTTTCTGCATAATTTCTTCCATTTTTTGTTGTTTTTCCTCTTCTAATAATCGAATCTCCTTTTCTTGTTCCAAATTTGTCTGTTCCAATTTTCTATTCCTTTCTATAATTTCCTTCGTTTTCGATTTTTCCTCTTCCATTTGTGCTTTTTCTTCTTCCAATGTTCGAATCTTCTTCTCCTGCTCTAGATTTATTTGTTCCAATTTTTTCTTCTTTTCTAGAAATTCCTGAATTTGTTTTTTTTCCTCTTCCATTGTTCGAATCTTCTTCTCTTGTTCCAAATTTATTTGTTCGAATTTGCCATTTTTCTGCATAATTTCCCCAATTTGTGATTTTTCCACTTCATTTGTCAATTTTTCTTCTTCCAATTTTTGTATCTTCTTTTCCTGTTCCAAATTTATTTGCTCCATTTTGTCATTTTTCTTCATAATTTCATCCATTTGCTCTTCCAAAGTTTTTATTTTCTTATCCTTTTCCAAATTTGTTTGCTCCGAGTTGCCATTATTTTCCATAATTTTGTCCATTTGCGTTTTTCCTTCTTCAATTTGTTGTTTTTCTTCTTCCAATTTTTGAATCTTCTTCTCTTGTTCCAAATTTATTTGTTCCAATTTGCCATTTTTCTGCATAATTTCTTCAATTTGTAATTTTTCCGCTTCATTTGACATTTTTTCCTTCTCCAAGGTTCGAATCTTTTCCTCTTGTTCCGTATTTATTTGTTCCAATTTTCCATTCTTCTTCATAATTTCCTCAATTACTTCTTCCAATGTTCGAATCTTCTTCTCATATCCTGAACTTCTTTTCTTCTCATCTGTCAATTTTGCATCCAATTCCGCCAAACTGTCTCGAATATTGTCGCTTTCCGTTTGTTCTGTGCCCAATTTTTGAATTTTCTCTTCCTTTGTCCTCAGCTCTTCTTCATATTTTCTCAATTCCAGCAAATTCTTTGCATTTTCCTAAAATTGTTTCGTTTAAATTATTTTTTAATTTATTTATTGGCTTACTTTTTCCAGCTCATCCACTCGTTCCTTCAATTTCCCACTGATTCGTTCATAATCAGCCAATGTTGTCTTCCTTTGCAGGTCATTTTCCTCCACGGCCAGCTGCATTTGTTCTTCCAATTCCTTCACTCGCCGTCCCCATTCTTCGTCTTTCTTCTTCAATTCCGTAGTCAATATGTCCCCATATCGTCGTTCTTCTGCCTCTTTCACCAATTTCACTCCTTCTTGTTTGGCTTGTGACAATTTTTGGACCATGTCCGCCTTTTGTTTGAAAATAGATGTTAAATCAAAAACATCGCTATTTTAGGTAATCCTTCGGAATTGCGGAAGGATTGCCCTATTTTAGATGTTTTAGCAAAGATGTTTTTAAACTGGTTTAATGGGTTTTCCAGTATGCTGAATCCGAAAACATCATGGTTTTTTTTTGGTTTAAACCCCGGTAAATAGCCGAAAACCAGTTTGATATGGAAATCGAGAATATTATTATTTGTTGGGATATGATTAAACAAAAGAATATAACATTTTTGGGATTAAAATATAACTGCGATTACAATCAATAAATTGAACGACATAACTTTTAATTTAAACATTTTATTAGGAAAAACAAAACCTTTTCTTGTTCCAGTGCATAAATTGCTTTTTGTAATCCATCAACTTTTTCTTGCCAACGAGTATTCGCGTCTTCATCTATATTTTATTTTAATTAGCTAGTAAAAACTTTTTGAAAATTTTTGACACAAATGGTTGATCCATGGTTTTATTAAATAGGTCTAAGCTCGAATCCGCCTGGTGGAAGATATTTTTCGGGCTTTGTGTTAACTTACGCACTAATTTATATAATCTAGATTATATTTCCAGCCGTAATATAGTACATAGAATTCAATTTACCTTGCTTTTCCAGTCCATGACATTTGCCAATCCAATTTTCCAGCTCCAAATCTTTTTGCTGTAATGTTGAATGCATTTCAGCCTTGGAAGTTGCAATTTTAATTGCTGCTTTCTCCTCACATTCTGCCATCCTCTTTATCCATTCCTCCTCCTGTCGATCGAATCTTCCTTTCCACTCGGCGCTAATTTTTTCGACTTCCGTTGAATTATTTTCCACTGCTTTCAATTTGCTGTTTTCCTCCATAAGAGAAGTGATACGTTCCCGATTTGTTGTTATTTCCTCCTTGCATTTCACCAATAGATCTTGCAATTTTTTGATTTTTGGATTTTCCGTTTGCTTAAAAAATCAATTTAATAAAATGTTTTTTAAAGGTTTTAACCTTTTCTTCTTGTTGCTTTTCTAGCACATTAATTCTGCTTTGGAGTGCACTTTTTTCCTCTTTCAATTTGGATATCCTTTTGAGCGCTTTGTCCTGGGTGGATGAAAAAACACTCTGCGAAAATAAAAATTAAATAAAATTAATTCTCAATTAATTTGTTTTACCCTTAATTTCTCATTTTCTCGATCCAATTCTCGATATGTTTTTATTAGTTCTCGATATTTTTGTTTGTAATCTGTTGCTTTCCCCTGCAATCGTTGGAATATGGAAGTAAACTGAAATCATCATAATTAATTGAATATTTCTAATTTAATTGTAAATTACTTTATCATTGGATATAGTCGATTCCAAGCTGCCCAAATCAGTTATGCTCCCAGCATTACTTTCCACATCCGAAGAAATTGTTTCTAGCAGTGATGAACTTTGTTGAACATGAGCAGGCAAATTGATGGGATTAAATGAACTGAAAAATATTTTATAAATTATTTCTGAATAAATATAAATTATGAATAAATAACCTTTCATTGCTTTCCATTGATGCATCGGAAAAATGCCTTTGCCTAGTGGGAATTGTTTCATCAGAGGCAGCGGATGCAGAACGATTCAATTTGTCTGATGAGCCAACCTGAATTATTTTTTAATAAGTTTTAGAGAGGAGAGTGCTATTAAGGTCTCGGATGAAGGGAATAAGATTTGATGAAGAGAGCGCTCTTCAGGTTTAGGATGAAGAGAATAAGATTTTGATGAAGAAGAGAGCGCTCTTCAGATCTGGGATGAAAAAAAAGGATTTGATGAAGAAAAGAGCGCCTTTAAGATTTTAGAAAAAGAAGAGAAAGAGTTTATAATTTTTATTTCTATAATTTAATCGATAACCTCATCATTCAAGCTAATTATTGGATCCTCATTTGCCATTGTTGCACCCGTTTTTGAATTCTGCTGCTGTGATTGTTGCTGGACAGCACCCAATGCATTCTCGAACAATTTTCTGCCCCGACCGCTAATGTCGCTTCCTGTTTCGCTCTGTAAAATTTCCAGTAGTATTTTCCAAATTTTATGGTGAACTCACCGCACTGGATCGAACTTGATTAGCGATATTTTCACCGTATTGTTGCAATCGTTTTGCTTCGTCTTCCAATTTGGATTTTAATCCTTTGAACATTTTTCTATTTCTATTGTAAAATAAATAAAATTTGACGAAATATAAATATAGGTATTATCGGTAAAGAAACGATGATTTTAGTAATGTGCAAATTAATATTTATTAATAATTTATTAAGCATGAAAAATATATTTATTTCATTTTATTTTTTCTTCTATTAGATTTTTTCGTCTCTTCTTCTGCAATCAATGGTTTGAATTTGTAGTTCCCAACAATTTCAATGCAATTCCTGGATAATTGGCACATTTCGAAAAAGTTGTTTGCGCTTTTCATCAATGATTTTGGATCATCGGATTTGAAATTACTAAAAAAAGTATTGAATTTTTAACAAGAGATAAATTGAGAACTTACGCAATGATATAATTTCCATCCACGGACAATTCACGATGAGAGCGACTCCGTTTTGGTTCTTTGTCAACAACGAGAGCATTATAAACTAAAAAATTTAATTTGAGTTTTGTCATTGAAACCTGTACTCACCAATTTCGGCTTTCCATGCATCTTGAACATCGAGTTTTATTGAACTATAAATATTTTAGATTTTAATTGTTTATAATAGAAAGAAATACATTGAGTTTGTTCCTTCTTTTATCAAATCTTCCTTTTTGGTTTCGTTTTCAGAATCTGAAGAGCTTCCGACCTCATCATCCCGGTCAATTCGCATTTGAACTTTGTCATCCATTTGTCTTCGTTTTATTTCTAAAATTTTGACGTTAATTTTAAAAATTTACTAATCATAGTCATTTATGATTAAAAGTTCATATCATTCATAATAAAACAAATTGTGGCAAAATACTGGCCATTAACTAACATAAAAAATATGACATTTTTTAAAGCAACAATTTTTTATCGAAAAACGAAAAGTGAAAAAATATAATATGAGAAAAAAACAAACAAAAAATAAAATGTCATATCAAAAAAGGTCATCAAGTGTCTTGGATCAAACAAGCAACAAAAATTTAAATATAATAAGATTGGGAGAAGATATAGGGAAGGAGATCCATCATCAAGACATTCTTCATCCAGACCAATTATTGCGCCTTCTTCATTTCTGCTTGACCATCCTCAGTCGACTTCCTCAATGGTTGGACCGCCAGCACCACCTAAAAGTGAGATGCGAGTTAGAATGAAAGTTCAAATTATTAATAATTGCCTACCTGCACCACCTGCTGGACCGCCTCCCGGCATTCCACTGGGCATTCCTCCTGGGGCACCGCCAGCCGATTGGTAAAGTTTGGTGATGACCGGGTTGCAGACCGACTCCAGCTCCTTTTGATGATGTTCGAATTCCTCTTTGTCGGCCGTTTGGTTGGCATCCAGCCATGACAGAGTCTCTTGGCATTTGTCCAACACTTTCTTCTTGTCGTCCTCACTGATCTTGTCCTTCAGCTGAAAAATTGGTGAATTTAATACTTTATTGGCTAATCAATTTTTTACATTAATTTTTATTAACTTAATTTTCAAAAATCAATATAATTAAGAATTGGTACTAACCTTTTCATCCTCCATTGTTTGCTTGATGTTGAAGCAATACGATTCGAGAGAATTTTTGGCTGAGACGCGATCACGTTGGGCCTCATCTTCGCTGCGGAATTTGTCTGCTTCGCTGACCATTCGCTCGATCTCTTCTTTGGAAAGGCGGCCTTTGTCGTTGGTGATTGTGATCTTGTTCTGCTTTCCGGTGGATTTGTCCTGTGCCGACACATTGAGGATGCCATTTGCGTCAATGTCGAATGTGACTTCAATTTGTGGGACTCCTCGCGGTGCAGGTGGAATGCCGCTCAGCTCGAATTTGCCCAACAAGTTGTTGTCCTTTGTCATGGCACGTTCACCTTCGTACACCTGCAAATTTGGGTTTAATTAATTAGTTTTATGTCATTTTCAAGTTCTTTGGTCATCTTATAGTTTTTGCGACCTTCTTGAGGTTTTTGAGACCACCTAAGTTTTTGACCATATCTTAAGGTTCTTTAGTCATTTCAAGATTTTTTGAAACCATCTTAAGGTTTTTGATCATATCTTAAGGTTATTTGATCATCTCAAGGTTTTTGGACCATTTCAAGATATTTGAAAATTTAAAAACCTGAATGAGAACACCCGGCTGATTGTCCGAATAGGTGGTGAATGTTTGCGATGTCTTGGTTGGGATTGTGGTGTTGCGCTTGATCAGTGGAGTCATCACACCGCCGGCGGTCTCAATTCCAAGCGACAGAGGGGCGACATCGAGCAAAAGGAGATCCTATAAATTTTTGTTAGTTTTAAATTGAATTTTTTTAATTTGTTTAATGCAAACCTGAACATTCTCCGACTTGTCTCCCGAGAGGATTGCCGCCTGAACTGCAGCACCATATGCCACGGCCTCATCCGGATTGATCGATTTGTTCAATTCCTTGCCGGAGAAGAAGTCGGACAGCAATTTTTGGACTTTCGGAATTCGAGTGGAGCCGCCAACCAGCACAATGTCGTGGATTTGCGATTTGTCCATTTTGGCATCGCGCAGCGACTTCTCGACTGGATCCATTGTGGAGCGGAAGAGGTCAGCGCAGAGTTCTTCGAAGCGAGCACGGGTGATGTTGGTGTAGAAATCGATGCCATCAAAGAGGGAGTCGATTTCGATGCTAGAATTTGTTTTTATGATTATTTGTTCAAAATTTATCCAAAAGTTAACCTTGCTTGAGTTGAGCTGGACAATGTGCGTTTGGCCCGCTCGCAGGCAGTGCGAAGACGGCGGAGTGCACGAGAATTTGTGCTCATGTCCTTCTTGTGCTTCCGCTTGAATTCGGCGACGAAGTGGTTGACCTGAATGTGTGAAATAATTATCCAAAAAATTATTTTCAAAAACAACAAACCATTCGGTTGTCGAAGTCCTCACCGCCCAAGTGGGTATCGCCGGCCGTTGATTTGACCTCGAAAATGCCATCCTCAATGGTCAGAATACTGACATCGAATGTGCCGCCGCCCAGGTCGAAAATGAGCACATTGCGCTCGCCTTGGCCCTTCTTGTCCAGTCCATAGGCGATTGCAGCGGCGGTCGGTTCATTGATGATGCGCAGGACGTTCAGGCCGGAAATGGTGCCGGCATCCTTGGTGGCTTGGCGCTGACTGTCATTGAAGTAGGCTGGCACGGTGATGACTGCATTCTTGACGGTTTGGCCCAGGAATGCTTCGGCGGTCTCCTTCATTTTGGTCAGAACCATTGCTGAGACTTCCTGAAAATGATTTGTTAAATTATCACAACTTGAAATGTAAAATAAACCTCAGGAAAGAATGTTTTTGATTCGCCCTTCACATCCACTTGAATTTTTGGTCGGCCGCCTTCTCCTTGGATGACCTTGAATGGCCAATGCTTCATGTCCGACTGAACCGCTGGGTCATCGAATTTGCGGCCAATTAGACGTTTAGCATCTGGAAATATTGGCAAGATTACCATTCAAAACATTCATTATTTGGATCATACCGAAAACAGTGTTGGCTGGGTTCAATGCCACTTGATTCTTGGCAGCATCGCCGATCAAACGTTCAGTGTCAGTGAAGGCCACATAAGATGGAGTGGTGCGGTTTCCTTGGTCGTTGGCAATGATCTCGACTTTGCCATGTTGGAAGACACCGACGCAAGAATAGGTTGTGCCCAAGTCAATTCCAATTGCGTTTGCTTCCGGCATTTTGTTTCAATTTTTGTCGCTTTGATGAAATCAAGTTGTAAAGTTTGATTGAATATTCGCTGAAATTTTAAAAACTAATTTGTGATTGATTACAATTATTAATTAATTTGGAAATATTCTAACGAAATAATAGATTAAATCTCGGAGGAATGTTTGATAATTGCTGAAGCTCACTGAAAATGTATGGAATTTTGTATGTTTAAAATATATTCGCTTTTAAAAAGCAAATAAGGATCTCTGCTGAACTGCGAAGAAAATTGATTTAATTTTAACGATTAAAAAGCTATCAATATCAATATCAAATCAACAGCTTAAAATTTTTTTGATTGAATATTATTAAATGCGATGCGGTGCGGTAGCGGTTGTGGTTGTGGCTTGTTGGTTGTGTTGTGCTCTGATTGTTGAAACACGAGAATGCAATGCGTTAGAGAAAAAAAATTTTCGCCAATCGATAATGATTTCTGTATCAATTTTCGTTCTAAAACATTTTAATATTTTAAATTTAAAATAAAGTATTCTTTGAAGTATCGTATATTTGATAAACACAAAAATCAAAAACCAAGTCTTGAATTGAAAATGAGAACTGCCTCTGATTAAATTTTGAGGAGTGAGGACCTATTTTTATTTTAACAATGATTTTTTGATAAATTCATTTTAAATTTATTTTCCAGAATTTAAACTTAATTGATAATCAATAATCATTATCAGCAGCATCAAAAATAAGGATTTGACCAACAAAAATGGTAAATTTTACTATTTGAATTCATTTTTAAGTGAAATTTTCAGCCTGGCATAGAGAAAATCCATGGCCATTTGGAGAAGAAAAAGGATTGGATCCGAAGGACGCGGGATTACAGGGAAAAGGCCGACAAAATCAAAAAGTTGAAGAGGAAAGCCAAAGAGCGAAATCCGGATGAATTTGATTTCCATATGGTGCGGAGCCAAGTCGGGGTAAGCAACAATTTTATTAATTGTAAAAGAACGATTAATTTCCACAATTTCAGCTGGACGGAGTGCATCGCGATTTGGAAGAGGATGAAGAGAAGACCGAAGTTCAACATTTGCTGGATGATATTGGGGATATCAAATATGTCCGATATCATTTGGGAAAGGAGAAAAAGGTTTGTTTATATAATACAAAATATTTAATTGGAAAAAAAACTGCTGAAAATGACAAAAAGATTGTTAAATAGTTCATCCCGGAACCTTAAGACCATAACTCTTCAATGGAACCACCAAAATCGGGTCTAAACCGTTGGGCTTTCTTTAAATAAGATAAACTGCTGCTTTTATAAGCTTTTCGCCATTTTTTTTACAAATTAATGCCATCCTTTAACAATTCGAATATTAAAATTTTCAGAAGATTGAAAAGCTGAAGTCCGATTTGCAATTCTGTGCCGCCGACACTGGGGATGCACCAAAAAATAAGCATACCATTTTTGTGGATGATGACGAAGAAGGTTTATTAAAATGTATAAAATTAATCCAATAAAATAACATTTACAGCCAACAATTTTGATCCTGCAAAATATTTCAAAACGAGCACGGAATTCCTTGGCCGAACATTCAACCGACCGAGAGTGGAGCAAATTGCCAGTTCCAGTGGTGGCATTGATGCCAGTGAATTTGAGGTTATATTTTAGACATTTTAGCTAGGTTTAGGCTGCTTAGTTTGAAGAAGATTTCACCAAAATCCAAAAGAGGACCTAAACTTTATATCCAGAGGTCACGGGTTCGAATCCGCTCATAGGTAAGAAATTTTTTTCGAGCTCGATAGGCACTTTTATGCATTCTGTACTTTCTGGATGAAATAAGCAAAAATGTTTTGAAAAAATTTAGAACTGAATAGGGGATCTTTCACTTTGCAAAAGTTTAGGTCTCAGTTTTGAACCCAACCAGAGTCATTTTTTTTGAATAGGATGGTGTATTATGAATTTTTACAATTCATTTCTAGACAAAATTAAAAATTTAAATTTCAAAATGAGTTGGGAAATTAATCTAATTTTTTAAAACATTCACTAAATATTTTCATATTTTTCAGGCCAGTGAGAAGCAACGAAATCGTCTCTACGCGGAGTTGGGCAAACGAATGGAACGCGAGAAGGAATTGGAAATTGTGCTGAAGAAATTGGAATTGAAAAAGGATTTGGCCCTGTCGAAGAAATCCCAACTTAAACCAAAATTGATTCGGAAGGGCAATGCACGGATGGCCTCAATTTACAAATGGACTTATGAGAGGAAGAAATGATGGATAAAATAAATTGATTTATTGTGTTGATTTTTTTATTTTATTTATGTTTTTGTTTGAATTAAAATGTTTTATTAATACAATCAAAATTTATGCGTAAAATTCCAATTTGAAATGTTCTTCGTCAATTCAATTTCGGCCGGCACCACTCGTCGCTCTGTAGTGATAGAAGTCCATAAATGTTTGGGAAACATTCCATCCTGAACAAAAATGAATTTAATTGGTTTAATTTATGCAAAAAACAAACCTGCGCTGATTGTGGCCACAAAAAATATGAAGATGAATGTGATTGGGTAGAGGAAGAAGTGGGTGTTCTTCAGGATGGGAAGTGCTGTAAAAATTAGAAAATATTTAATTGGTGAAAAGTTGTAATGGTTTATTTTAATAGATCCCCAAAGCTTATATTCAATGGATAAATCTCGACAAAACCCATCATTTGATTATGATGGTTTTGATTTGGGTTTAAAACCGATTTTTACCTGGTTTAGAACTAACCGAAATTGGTTTAAACCGTTTAATACCCTCCAATTGTTAAACAAACCATAACAAATTATATACCATTCAGTGCGTTTTGACCAACTCTATCCAATTTTGGGTATTTTGGTTTGTGAATTTAGGATAAACCCTCCTTAAACCTTTTTAATTCTTTTGGAATAATTTTCATAATTTATGAAATAATTAAAACCTGTATAGCCAAGAAATGTGATGTAAATGTAGTAGATGACGGCAACGCACCAAATTGTGTTGCCCAACAATCGGGCAAAGAAGTTTGGATAATCAATGAGTCCTAAAAATGAGGAATAAGATTTTTTAGAATTTAATTTGAATTACCATAGAAAAGTAGGGGCAATATTACGTGCAAAAGGACGAGCATTGGGAAGAAGGCGTTCAAGTGGACGTCGAAACAATAGCCCCATTCCACATCCTGGTCCTTGATTTTTAGCAAATAGCGGTTTGAGATGAACCTGCAAAAATTGAAAAATTAAATTTTATGATTAATTTTTCTTAAAATTAATTTATAGTAAATTTTATATTCAATAAAACTTGACTTTTGTATTCAAAAATCTGGACTTTTAATTTTAAAATATAATAAATGTACCATAAGGCAGTTGCTACGGCCATTCCGACGAGAATGCAATCGACAAAAACGGCCCAAAGGAAAAAAGTGAGGAATGAGAAAAAGGAGAGGTTCAGTGCCACGGCGAACAGAACGCTGGAGCCGAGAAGTGAGCAGGCGAGCAGCACAAGAAATGCGGGATCATCCCTGGCCCATTGGTCCTTTGTTTCTGCAATTTGAGCTCATTAAACATTGTTTAATTTGTTTTTGAACTTACGTTTTCTATACATGAATTTCCTATAAACTTTCTGCGGGTTAATGAGCAAATATAGCATTTGCCATCCGGCAAACCTTTAAAATAATTTAAATCGATTTTTTATTAAAACAAAAACTAACTCAAAATCCATTTGCCGAATGTGAAAAAGTCGACGAAAGAATCGGCCCAATTTGTCGCTGGCGGTCATTCTCACTGATGAGAAGCAACCAACTTCTCCGGTTGAACTGAAAATTTGGACAATTAAAACCTAATAACTGCGTTTTAATGCTTACAATTTGGATGAAGTAAATGAAGCCGGAGTTGATAGGCCACTTGCACTTCTGTTCCAGTAATAATCTCTGCGAACTCCGCTGCTTGCACCAATTGACGTGGAAGGAGATTGGTAACCGCCTAAAATAAAATGTGTAATTTATAATAAATTTCTGGAAAATTTAACACTTACTGCTGCTGTTTTTGCCAAGGGTTGTTTTCATCTAATTCTTGTTTTGAAATATATGTAAATTAAATAAATTAATGATGAATAAATGTATTGAGGAAATAAACCCGTAAAATTTGGATGTTAAAATGAATTCAAATCAAACAAAAAATAATTTATCTTGTAGTAAAAAGCCCAAATTCCATCAAAAAACATTAGGTATTTAACATTTTCTCTTCACATTGATTGCCTTCTTCTCTTTCAATTCAAGATTGTTTCTTCTGATTGGCCACAATGTAATGATAAAGAATGACCAGAAGGAAGATGGTCACGCCAAGAATATTCTGCAAAAAATTCCAATAATTAAATCAAAAACCTCTGAAAAATTTACCGCCATAACACCAAGTTGGATATCACTAATCATTTTTTGCACGCAAATGACTTGGTTTTGGATAATTACTGATTATTAATTTAAACCTCTGGAAAATAAATTAAAAAATATTAAACGTGGATAATTGATAATAAAAATCTCTTTTTTAATTTTTATCCTTGAAAAAAAATATTTATTTGAACATTATTGACTGGAATCAATTTCGACAATTGTTTGCGTTTATTTATCAAAAGTAAAAGTAAATTATAATGTAATTGATGCGCAATATTAGGTGTAAAATTAAATAAAATGCCAACAAATTTGTGTGGAAGGAAGAATTGAAAGTTCAAATTGGGAGAGGAATTGGATTTATACCATAAAGAGAGAAGGGAATTGGATGGGAAAAGGATGGATGGAAATGGAATGCTCATAAACAAATCCGATGAAAGAAGATACGCTTGAAATTTGAAAGGTGGTGGATTAAATTGAGGGGAAATTAACCAAAAAATTGGGTGGTGAGGAAATTAAATAAAATTATCTCAAAAATCTGGCCCTTCAGGAATTATTAATTGCATTTTGAAGCCCATCGAAGAATTGTCTGATAACCGTGAAGAAGCGTTCCGGTCTGAATTTGTGTTCCTCTCCTTTGAATGGCTCGCCGAAAAATTCCAAAGTTGACAAAAGTTGGTCCTTCAAAAATTTGGAAATTACGAAAAATAATGCAAAAATTTGTTCGCTAACCTTTGTTCCCTGAATTGTTTCCTTCAAATTTGCGCATTCCACCGAAGAATGTTCCAAGAAATAGGTCAATTGTTGATTTGCACCAGGCAATGCCAATTCCTCCTCCACCAATGTTTGCGCCTTCTCCAGTGAATGGAATTGGCCAATGATTCGAAGGAATTCAACTATAAAAATTTGAAATGAGAAAAATTAAATTTTATTTTTACCTTTGGATGCCTCCTCAATTGTCCTCTTGGATTGGCCAATGAATTTGGGCAATTCGGGAAAATGCTTTTGGATGATTTTGGCGAGCAATTCCAACAGAACAGTTCCATCGGGAAAAAGGAAATTGCACATTTGAAGGATGCGGGATGGCTGGAAACCCTTGACCAGTTGACCGGTGCTATCGCCGCCAATCAAATTCAGTGAAATGAGCAAAAGATGCAGAATTGTGCGGAAATGGGCCGATTCAGAGAGAAGTTTGGCCGCATTGGACAATGTTTGAAGTTGCTTAAAATAAAATGGATTATTTGTTTGTTAAAAGCTTTGGATATGGTTTAGTAAATTTTAACAAATTCATGAAAATTTGATTTAAGAATCCTCCCTTATTTTTCAAAATTTAAGTCTCCGGTTCGAATCCTCTCAAGGGAAGTTATTTTTTTTCAAGTTTGATTAATGTTTTTTATGCATTTTTGTTGCTTAAAAATAGAAAGAAAATATATTTGTTTTTCAAAATTCTGTTTTAGGTTGCAAATAAGGGATTATTTGGTCCAATGGGTTGACCCTTGGTTTTGGAAATTTAGGTCGCGGGTTCGAACCCGCTCACGGGTGGATAATTATTTTTTCACTTTTATAAATTTTTAAATATTCTGCAGTAAATTTTTAAATAAAATAAAGTAGTTCTAACAAAAAATGAGGTATTAAAACTAACTTGATTAATTTCCATCGTTTGCTGATCAAATTCACCGATCACCCCCATTATGGCCAATGTTTCGTTGAGACGCACAATTTTGGACAAGTCCATGATGAATTGTTCCTCTTTGTCCAGCGATAGCTGCTTGTCGGCCGCCACCAGTGCAAAACGTCGAATGTCCGCTTTGGTTGGGGCAATTTGCTTCACCAATTTGACTTGTTCCGGGCCCAAAATGTTTTGATCGAATCTAAAAAACATTTGGTTAAATATTTTTGATAATTATTTATTTACCTGTGCAATGCGAACATAATCTCGAATGATTGCAATTTGAGTTGGCTTCGAATGTTGGCCACCTTCTCCCGTTGCGCCAATGTCAACAAAGAAGAGCCATTGCCATTGGCGGTTAGAGACTCAAACAGGCCCAAATCGAATTTCTGAATGTGAATGTATTAAATATTTTGAATTTGGTATTGGAATTCCCAATGTTCGGTAGGGGATTAGCTAATTTAATTAGTTTTAGGCCCATTTATGCTGAATGAGGCAGCATTTAAAAGATAAAAGTTCTCGATCAGAAATTGGGAATTTTGAAACCAGTTTTGAATCATTTTATGGTGGTTCAGAATTGAAAATCAATACCAATATTCGGAATCGGTGTCATTGTCCCATTCCATCCCAATGCCCTCATTACCTCAATCATTTCATTTGCATCATTGTTGGAAAATGTGCTGAACACGGTCTTCTCCAAGTCGACGGTTCCATCATCCAAAATTGGCCATTTGAATGTGTGAGGAAAATATTTGGGCGGCTGTTCATTGTCATTTTCATCGTCGATGTTGGAATCCATTTGTTGATTGGCTGCATTGGCACAATTTGTTGGAAATGAATAAAGGGAGGGCGGTGAAGTGGTTGATGAGGCCGAATGAAGAATGTTGTTGTTCTTGGCTTCATCTTCTAAAATAATTTATTTATTTTAGAAAATCTCCAACCAAAAGCACTTGCCTTCTTCTTTCCCATCCATTTGTCCATTCTTTTCGTCCATTTCTTTGAGTATTTTTTGGCTCAAATTCAGGCATTCCTCCAGAAATGTTCCCGTCACCGCCGTCGATTCCTGCATTAATTCTTCGTTTGCATCAATCTCTTCAACCTGAATTGAAAAATGATTTAAAAATTGAATTGAATTGACTAACTTTTGAACAATTGTCGGAATTATCGTCAGATTGGGAATTTTTCATGTCCTCGACGAAATTGGCATTGAATCCATTTGGGAATAGGCCATTGAGATTTTGAAGATAAAAGTTGAATGGATTGAAACCGGCAACCGGATTGAAACTGCGAAAAATGGAGGGAAAATTAAATTATAATAAATTAAATAATTTACGGTGGAAATATGATTTTGTCAAAATTGTTATTCATTTGTTGTTGTTCCTTTTGTTGTTGTTGTTGTTGTTGCATTTTGCCCAAAATGTCCACCATGCCCATTGATCCGTACAACAAATCCCCGCCACCACCAATTTGCGGAGTCACAAAGGACGAATTCATCAATGACGGATTTGGCCCAATTCCACCGTTGTTGTTATTTTTGTTGCCATTTCTTTGACCTTTTTGTCGGCCACCTCCACGTTGCGGTGTTTGATGCGCATTGATGATCGGTGGGAAAAGTGCAGCCGCCGACACAGTTGAAGAATGGCGTCGTTGTTGTTGTTTGATGGGTGTTGGTGTCATCTCGAGGAGGGTGGCAAATGAATTGTCCATATTGGTGCCATTGCTGGAACCAGATGCCACTGTATGCGAAGGGCTCGACATCAATTCTTGTTTGAAAGCAGGCGACAATTGCTGTCCATGGAGTGGACGTCCTCTACCTAAAAAATAAAATGAAATGTGATCACGAAATTTGGGGGTCGCAGGTTCGAACCCGCCCAGAGAAGTATATTTTTTTCAGGTTTGTTTGTCTATTTTAAGCATTTTTAAACCATTCCACTGCAATTTCTAAATTACAAACAGTGCTTAGAAAAACCCGACCATAAAAACGCTATTGTTACCATTTACCAATGTAAAGTCTAAAATGAGAACACACCTCGAACATTGGGAAAGCATTTCTTCATGAAATCCTCAACTTGCGCTGCATATTGATCCATATAGGAGATTGGGTCACCCTGTAAAAATTATTCGGATTAATTCATTTCAAATAATCAAAACATACAGCCAATCCATGCAACGAAACCATATGACTTTTGACGTTGTTCTTTGAATAAGTGGATGTGAAATCGCACACTGGGCATTGGAACATTGGTTTACCAACATGGCATTGTCGAATGTGGCAGGGCAATTTGCTGCTGTGCACATTCTTCTGACAAAGCACGCAAAATTGGAAGGTGTATGGGTAGCTCTGCAAATGAAATGTCATAAAAATTTTATTATTTCGAAGAAATTGGATTTACCCGCTTCCTTTCACTGATTTCCTGCTTTATTATTAATCCACGAACAGCCTTGTCTTCTTCTCCCGGACCAACTGTAGCCTTTGCACTTCTCTTCCCACTTCCATTGTTGTTCGAATTATTATTATTATTCATATTTCTCTGAATTATTTGTTTTTGTTTTGTAATTCCATCATTTAAAAGTTGTTGAGAAATTTGAAGAAGTTGATTAATTGGAGTCACGGTTGGCATCAATGCCGATGCCGGTGCCGGAAACGAAGAATTCTCGTTCCCAATCCCATTATTCCCAGCAAAAAGCATCGGAAAATTGAAATTGCAATTTTCAGCAATATTTATTGATTGGGATTTTTTGTCATTTTGTTGTGTTGGCATTATGTCCATTTTGTTTTGTTGTTCAACATTTTCGAAGAGACCAAAAAGTTGCGCAGCAGAAAAAGGGGAAAAAGTTGTTGAAGTTGGAATTGATGAAGCCGTGGCTTCTTTGTTGATTGGATTCAGTTTAAATGCTGCAGATGAAGATGCTTAAATGGATTTGTCATTATTTTAAAATGAGGGATTTTCTGACCAATATTTGCCGCCAATTCCTCAATCGGATTATTATTGCCTGAGGCGGTGGATTTTGGCGAACAGGCCGAACTCATCACATCTTTGTTGTTATCCTCATTCTTGATCGAAAAAGATTGAGGCGGCACAATCCGAGGCTCAGCACCACTTAGCATTTTGATGGAAGATTGGAAGGGATTTTATGGTATGGAAAAGCTATACATAAAATGACGAATTGATGAATGGAAATGAAATGTGGAGGGAAATGGATTTTGGGGACATTTGATGTGCTTGATGGGATTGTTTATACAAAACGGTTTAGCCACGGTCAATTTGGCACAATATTATTGGATAATATTCGGGCGAAAATGCACACAAAACAGGATTTAGCCCCTCCAGTCAAATGGCCCACCACCACCATAAGCCTTCCCATCCTTTTTCAGCAGCAGTCCAGTTTAAGCCTTTTCTGGTTGTGCCATAAGTGCCGCCAACCCAACAAATGCTTGGGCCTATTTTCCATATTCTCCCCCCGTCCAATGCCAAACAGTCCACAAGCCTGCCGTTGGGGCCTAATCCCCCATTTCCCCTTCCCCCGCACATTGTCCAGCTCCCATCCCAACCCAAAGTCGTGGGCCCCATTCCCCTCCCCCTTTTGTCTTCTTCACTTGGCCATTTCCCGCCCAGGGATTAGCCCCCACCACCACCATCGCCAGCAGCCGCTTGGCAGGCGGCCCCTTAAGGCAAAACGGGTGCCGAGGCGCATTTGGGTGGGGACTCCGGGGCTAATCCCTGGCACTCATCATTTGTGGGGCGGTTGGGTTGGCGGCAATTGCCGACTGTTTTCGACTTGGGTTTTGCTTTGGTTGGGCAATTCAATGGAGAAAGGGGTAAAAACTGCGCCGGCACTTTTTGGGAAGTAAGATGGGGAGGAGGAAAGAAGCCAGGAAAATTGCTTAAAAATATTCTGGAAATTGGAAAGTTGATTGGGCATTGGGATGATCAGAAGCAGATCAGAAATAAGACATCTCAGTACCGCCATCTCACTCAGTATTTCGGCTTCATTTGGCCATAACACAATAAGGAAGGAACCAATTCCGGAGGCAATATGCCCTTCGAAAGCCCTAAAGGTCCTACAAAAAGTGGCCTTCTTATTTTTGAATAATTTGAACAATTTGTAGAAAAGGCGAATTTTTCTCAATCTATCAGAATATTCATGTTTATTATACGCGAAGGCATGTAACTTTATGTAAGGGTGAAATTTATAAAAATAAAATTAGCCACTTTTTAGAGCCCACTTTAGGCTTTGAAATGGCATATCGCCTTCCTAGATTGACTTTTGCCTCGCTCAGTTATAGCCAAAAGAATGGGTTAGGTATTGAAATGTGCCCTATCGAGAGAGATCAACTTGATGGCCGAATGAATGTGAATGAAATGTGGAATTAGCGGGAAAAGTTTTGTTGACCGGAAATAAATGGGAATGGGATGAGTAATTTTTGTTGATGAATAAAATAAAACGTGAATGAATTCCATCCTTTTCCGCCGCCCAACAACATTAAAAAAACACAAATTCCTCTCCCTCCCTCCCCAAAGGCCACTGCCGTATTTTTTGAATGTCCGGACGAATAGCAGCAAGTGGGTAAAAATAAAATGTTGATGATGGGCAAAGTGGGATGAAAAAAGTGGAAGGCAACCAGCCCCCAACAACCCATCATCAGCCTGATTTTTCCGGGCCTGGCAGCGATTCCATCCACCCGCTTATCAGTGTCGGGCAAAGGCAAAAAAAGGATGTAAATAAATAAAATTGGCCCAGTCACAGCCAAACAGCCAGCCAACCTTATCTGCTTTGGCTTATTTTTCTCAATTTTATGTGACAAGCATTTTGTTTAGGCCAAATTTGGCGAAGAACGACGACGGTGGGAAATGCGAATTTGGGCGCAAAATATAAAGAGAGGATTGAGAAGGCCGGAGGGAGGGGAAAAAGGTTTGGGCGGAAATTTTTTTGGGAAGGCGGGGGCAAAAGGATGGAATGGATGGAGGGGATGGGGATACGGTCAGCCCGATTTATGTTGGGATGGCGAAAAGCATTGCTGGGGGGGGGGGGGGGGGGGGAGGAAGGCATGGCGAATGAATGGACGGGGGGCAATTGGGACGGTGAAAATGATGATGATGGGCTTATTCGCATTCACAGGCATACGGGCGAATAATAAATTTGGTGGAGAATTATTTGGGTGGATCATCATCAACAATTTTTTTTTTGGGGGTGGATGGCCGATTACTATTCATTGGAGGGGAAATGCTGATGCTGGCTTTTGGCCCACCAATGTTTTTTAGGCCAACGCTGATTGGGCGGGGTAGACCATCCAAATTTGACGAGGATTTTGGCTAAAATTAATGAAATTGACGTGTGTGTGAAATTGGATGAGGCCGAAAACATTTATTAGTTGTGTGAAAGGGACTCAAATTTTGGATTCATCGGTTTTTGGTCCATAGCTAAAAAGAGGCAATAATCAATTCAGAAAGGCAATATACTATTGAAAAGCCCAAAGTAATCTCTAAAAAGTGGCCTAATTTAAATTTATGAAATCCAACAATACAAAAAGTTAATGTCATTGATTGTGATAAACTCTAATTTTCTGATTGAATGAGGAAAAGCCGTTTATTTTACAAAATATTATATATTTCAAAAATTATTAAAGTAACTTTTTAGAGGACATTTATGCTTTCAAATGACATATCGCCTTCCTAAATTGGTAACTTCCTTGTCTCGTGGCCAAAAGAACGGTGCAAAGATTAAGATTATCCTATTTTGCCAATTTAAAGAAGGACCAAATTTAATAGACAAAATGAATGAAAAAGTTTAAGCGAAAAAGGCGCAAAATGGAAAATGAATGGATGGAAAGTAATTTCTGATATGGAAAAGGGAGATGACCATCTTGTAGTCCTTCACCACCAATACCATCAGTCTCGACAAGAATGGCCGGTAATAAACCTTTTTTGGGGGCATCCATCCATTTGGGCCCACATGATCGCCTCTGCCTTCCTTTAATTCCCAATTGCCGTTTTATTCCTTATCAGCCGCCTATTCGTTAGCCTAGGCGCCCAAAAAGTCACTAAACTAGGCCGAATGGAGGAAAACATTCAGCATGAAAAAGTTTAGTGGGCAATGAAATGATGTTTTGATGGGAAATGATGATGAGGAAGGGAAGGCGGACATTGGCCTTTTGGCCCAAAATGGCTATAAATAAACTTATTATCATTTTTGTAGAAGTGAAGTCAAAGTGGCCTATTCCCATAAATAATTCGTATTCCTTTTGCCCTTTCTCCCCAGCCCTCCCACCCTAATCGGGTTTAGGACAATTGAGTCTGGCTAACTGACTCAAAATTCGCGAGGCAATAACCAATGTTGGAAGGCGATATATCATTGGGAAGCCCAAAGTTTACTCTAAAATATGGCCTCATTAAATTTTATCGAATTCCACCTTAACAAAAATTAAATGCCTTTGAGTATAATAAATCCGAATTTTCTGATTGAGTAGGGGAAAAGCCGCTTATTTTACAATTTGTTTTGTGTTTTCAAAAATTAAATATATCCACTTTTTAGAAGAGATTTAGGGCTTTCAAATGGCATATAGCCTTCTTAGATTGGCTAATGCCTCGTTGAGCTATGGCCAAAAGAAAGGTCCAGATATTCAATCGTCCCGTTCCCTTACTCCCACCCCACATATCTTTCCTTTTTGTAGTCTAAATTTATTCAATTTTGCCTGGGGGAGAAAGGAAATATTCCATTCAATGGAAAATGTAAAATAAAAATTTTGCCAATGGTGAAAACTGTTTAAAAAACTTGGGCGCAAACTTCCATCACACAAATATTCGCCTTTTGAAGAGCTTCCTTCCCCCTAGGCATTTTCCCATTGAATAATCCCCCTTTTGGGGTGCGCGAGAAGCCATGGGAGCCCAATTAAGTTTGGCACTCATTCTCCCCCATTCTAACATAAATTCTTTCCGCCATTCAAATCCTACCATTTAAGCCCATCCACATTTTCCCCTTTTCCATATTTATTCCCCACCCCACACCCCTCCCCTCAATCAGCCTAATTGTGCCATTCCCCCTGTCCTGGGACTTGGCGCCATTTTGCGTCATCCCCGGATTATTTGTGTGCACATTTTGATCAACCAAATGCGCAGCATTTTTGGCCCTGCGAAAAGACGAAAAAAATTGTTTAGAAGGCAAAGAAAGGTTGGATTAGGAGGAAAGGATGGACGGATGGATGGGTGGCTATTTCTGGTGTGGCCAATTTGGCAAATTAAAATTTTTTTGTGCTTGTCATCCTCCTCCTCTGGGCCAAAAACTTTGCCGCCATCAAATGCGGCTTAAAGCGAAGGGAGAAAAGGACACAAAAATGGAGCCGATTGGATAAATGGGCATGCTATCAAAATAATATTACCATATCAAAGGAAGAGGGGAGACTGCTGCTGGCGAAATTGTGTGCAAAATTTTGAATGGGAGGGGGCATCCATTTTGTTGAAATTTTAGTTGGGTTGGGGACAAAGTTGTTTTCCCGACTGGTCATTTTTGTTTGCCCTTCCTCCCCTCTCCGCATATTTTTGGATGGTCATTTTGGCCATCATTTCGGCTGGTTGCGCAGGTCGAGAGGGGAGGATGGTGGTGGCCAAAAGGGCGACTGTGAGGCTAATTGGCGAAAGCGGATTTTCGAGTGGTATATTTGCCCGCAAAGCACAACTGTGGCCATCGCCGCCGATGAAGTTGAGTTAAAGGAGGCTTAATCGGTCCTAAAACAGTCCATTCTCATCATATTGGCCTATGTTGGACTGGATAGCGGCGACTTTTTCGTGATTTTTTCCTCAATTCCATTCCAAAATTTTCAACTCCCTCCTTCAAATGCGCGCCCATCCGTCCCATCCAAATTGACGAAGGCCTTTTCCCATTGCCCCTACCGCTTTTCCATGGGCTCGAGCATTTTTTGCGCACCCCTCCCAATTCCTGTGGTGGCTGCCTTTGAAGAATGACCACAGTGGTGGCGGCAATGGAGCAGCACACAATGGCCAAAAGCAAAACAGTGGAAAAGAGGGGGTGGGGAGGACTGGGGGGCGCCGACTGGCAGAATTCTAAAACATATTGTGTTTTAACCCTCAAACATTTATGATTTATTTTTAATTCCGCCTGTTTTGTATTTTCGACTTAGAATAATTCCGCCTGTTTTGTGTTTTCGCTTAGAATAATTCCGCCTGTTTTGTGTTTTCGCTAGAATAATTCCGCCTGTTTGTGTTTTCGCTTAGAATTCCGCCTGTTTTGTGTTTTCGCTTAGAATTATTCCGCCTGTTTGTGTTTTCGCTTAGAATAATTCCGCCTGTTTGTGTTTTCGCTTAGAATAATTCCGCCTGTTTGTGTTTTCGAATTAGAATAATTCCGCCTGTTTGTGTTTTCGCTTAGAATAATTCCGCCTGTTTGTGTTTTCGACTTACTTAGAATAATTCCGCCTGTTTGTGTTTTCGACTTAGAATAATTCCGCCTGTTTGTGTTTTCGACTTAGAATAATTCCGCCTGTTTGTGTTTTCGACTTAGAATAATTCCGCCTGTTTTGTGTTTTCGCTTAGAATAATTCCGCCTGTTTGTGTTTCATCTAATCCCTCGAAGCAATTTATGTTTTTGTCCCCAAACCATTTTTTATATTTCTCTCTCTCAAACAATTTTATGTTTTTGCCTCGAAATAATTTGTGATTTTGCTTTGAAAACATTTTGTGTTTTTTTTTCAATTGAATGACCACCAAGTGGCGACGGCGGCAATGTAGCACAGCATACAATGGACAAAAGAAGGGAAAGGGGAGGGCGACTGGTTGGTGGAAAGCAGCAGCATAAAAAGCTTCTCCTGGGGCAAAAGGCGCGGCGCGCGGGCGGATTACGATAAAATTGGTGGCTGCTGGGAAAGGAGAATTGGGATTGGGAGGAGGATGGTGGCCACTGGATGGATAAAAAGGTAGCAATGCCCAACTTTGGCTGGTGCTGCTGGAGTGGAGGGAGGACTTTGCGCGGGTTCGTGCCCCCTCCATTGCCCCTTCCCACCGAGGCCACCACCTTTTTTGGGCCCACAGACAAATAAATTTATTCATTGGTTGGGTCGACTGGATGGTTGGATGGCAGAGGGGAGAGTTGGCCCGAAATTCACTTTTTGGGAGGATGGGAAAGGAAAGGAAAAAACAACCCAACGAATTTGGCCAACCACACAATGAAGCACACTTTTTGGTGGAGATGATGGGGGAATGCAAATTGGCTTCCACTATTCCCATGTTTGGGGGCCAATTTTCTGGGAATCATCAAAATTCTCCTTCCCCCATTCTCCGTCGATGAATCGATCATCCAAATTGGGCAAATTTGTTAACAAATAGTGGAATTATTGAGAAATGCTTAAGAATTAGGGTAGGAATAAGGAACAATTGATGAGTACCGATGATTAAGTACTTGAAAGCTCAATGAGGTAATAACCAATCCGAGAAGGCAATTTACCATTTTAAAGCCCAAAGTGTTCTCTAAAAAGTGGCCATATTAAATTTTATAAAATTCAACTTAACAAAAATTTGTATCTATTTGAATGTAATAAACCCGAATTTTCAGATTGATTGAGAAAAGCCACCTATTTTGTAATTTGTTTTAAATTTTCGAAAAATTAATTACGCAACTTCTTAGAGGAAATTTAGGACTTTCTATTGGCCTATCGCCTTCCCAAATATGTTGCTTCCTTGTTGAGTTATGGCCAAGCCAAAGTGCTGAACCGGCGGGATTGTCCTGATTCCAAGAATTTGGTGAAGAAGAGCCATTTAATGCTGATAGCTTGTAATGGAGCCATTTGACGGGTTTCGGGTGGTAATGGGCGAGAATGAGCGAAAAATTTGTTCACCTCCCATTTTTGGGCGCATTTTTTGAGCGCAACAAGATGGGCGGAATTGCCAGCAAATTGGGTCATCATCACCAACCCAAAAAGGGCAATGGGCAGGCGCTGCCAACCCCCACATTGCATTGCGCCATCATCACATTGGAATTGATGCCCGCCGCCTTCCACCTTTTCTTCTTTGCTCTGCGCCTTATCGCGCAATCGGCGAGATTTTTGGGCGATTTGTGAAAAAAAAAGGAGGCGAAGGTTGGCGGATTGAATTGGTGAAATGAGAAGGGGGAAAGAACTTTAGAAGAAGTGGGATAATCGACTTGGGGCTGGCGACCAATTTTCACATTCCAAAATCGGATTCCAATTTGTCAACATCACCTGTGGATGAATTTGCCTGCAGGGAACATTTCAATACAGCCATTTCATTACTTTGGCCATTCCTTTCATCCATAATTCAATGAGGCAGTAACCAATTCAGAGGATAGCGATATACCATTGGAAAGCCTAAAGTGACCACTAAAAAGTGGCAATATTAAATTTTATGAAGTTAACATTTACAAAAAGTTTCATGTCTTTGAATGTAATAACATGAATATTCTGATTGAGCAGAGGAAAAGCTGCTTTTTCTATAAATTGGTTTGAATTTTCAAAAAACATAAAAGCCACTTTTAAAGGACCTTTAGGGCTTTCTAATGGTATATCGCCTCCAGGAATTGGTTGCTTCCTTATTGAACTATGGCCAAAAATGTCACAGGGACTGAAATGGCGATAATGAAATGTCCCGTTCCGTGGATTTACACCTTTTTTTCCAAAAATGGATAGGCAGATGCTCTTAGGGCTTTTTTGGAGGGTAAATTGAACAAAGTCGCGCCCTTTTCCCATATCCAAAAATTTTCTTGCCCCTTCCATTTCCTTCGGTAATCCTCTTCACCCTCATCCACCAAGTCCAACCCTCAAAAAAAAGGTTAATCCCCGCGCCTAAGCCAAAAATGAGCGCCTGGACTGAAAAATCTTCCTAACCAAAAATGCTCCATTCCTTGCCCTTCCCCTTCTTCAATTCTTCATTTTCCCCATTGTTTGTTCGCCAATGATTCCCCCCCCCCCCCCCACCCCTCCCAAATCCATCCTTTCCCCGTTTCGCTTTTTCCCATCGCCCAAAAACTCAAAATTGCTTCGACCTCGGCCGACCCTTCCCCCTCCAGCGATAGTCGAATTTTTCTTCTCAAGGGGCATAGCAATGTGGAATGGATCCAACCAGCCGGCCATCCAGCTCATTAACGGAAAAAGAAAGGGGCAAATGTGCGGGGATGGACCAAATCGAGGATTGGGAGAATATTATTAATGCGGGGAATAATTGGAATTAGATGAAAGAGGGAGGATTGTTGGAATTGGATGGGATGAACACGGTTTTTGGGAATTGGCAATGGATTTGGAGGGGTAATGTGAATTTATTTGATGATGGTAGAATTTGTTTGAATGGAATCGGAGCAGCTGAACTTGCCTCCGGGCATATCACTGTTTGTAATAAATCATCAAGAACGGAACCAAATAAGGAACTCTGTTGGCTATTAGTTTTTTTGGTCATAATTCCATCAATTCTGAACCAATATAAATAAAATTGACATCATTTGATAGCCAAAAATCTGATCTTTAATTTTTTGCTAAAATCATTAAAATTTGTTCAATCCTTTCCTGAGTTATTGAAAATGGCGACAAGTTGGCGTTTATCTTGATCCAGAATAATTGCCCCAATCAAAATCCATCCATATGAAAATGAATATTTGAAGAAATGCGCAAATTTAATTTAAAAATTTTACAATAATCAATTGAACAAAAAATGGCAAATTAAACAGCGAAATATGGAATGGGGGCCAACTAATTTATTTTGGAGGATTATTTGGGGAACAGGAGAAAAGTTGGATTCGATTATTTTCTCGATCCGCAATGGCCAATTGGCCGCCAAGAAGGCAAATTCCCTCGACCCCTTTGAAATGGCCTGGTGCCGCTCCCCAACTGCCAAATTGACGAATCCATTCACCCTGAGGCGACAACACCTGGATTCGATTGTTCCCACTGTCAGCCACCAGCAAGAATCCCTATGAATGGAGGATTGGCACAAAAATTAAAATCCCCCAAAATTTTATTGCCTTCTCATCCAATGCAATTCCCCTTGGCAATTTCAATTGTTCTTCGGGTGGTCCTCTGCCTTGAAATTGACGAACTGGACAACCATCGGGCGAATATACGCAAATTCGATTGTTGGCCGAATCGGACACATAAAGGAGACGGGTGGCCGAATGGAAGGCCAAATAGAGGGCTGAAAATTGGTGGGGCAAATTGGCCAAATGAAGAATGTGATGGGGGGAATTAATTAGTCCCTTAAAAGATCATTGAAGAGATTGAGACACTAATTAATTAATAAAAAATAATGAGAATATTTTTTAGTGATGTTTAGGGGATTTGCCTCCAAGCAAATTATATTTTTGCTTCCAAAAGATTCATGTTTTTCCTTTTGTCTTGTCTCCAAAAAGTATTTTGTGTTTTTTTCCGAATATTTTGTGTTTTGCCTACTTTCCGTCTGTTCGCCTGTTTGTGTTTTCGCTTAGAATAATTCCGCCTGTTTGTGTTTTCAACTTAGAATAATTCCGCCTGTTTGTGTTTTCGACTTAGAATAATTCCGCCTGTTTGTGTTTTCGACTTAGAATAATTCCGCCTGTTTTGTGTTTTCAACTTAGAATAATTCCGCCTGTTTGTGTTTTCAACTTAGAATAATTCCGCCTGTTTGTGTTTTCGACTTAGAATAATTCCGCCTGTTTTGTGTTTCCGATTTAGAATAATTCCGCCTGTTTGTGTTTTCGACTTAGAATAATTCCGCCTGGTTGTGTTTTTGACTTAGAATAATTCCGCCTGTTTTGCGTTTTCGCTTAGAATAATTCCGCCTGTTTGTGTTTTCGACTTAGAATAATTCCGCCTGTTTGTGTTTTCGACTTAGAATAATTCCGCCTGTTTTGTGTTTTCGCTTAGAATAATTCCGCCTGTTTGTGTTTTCGACTTAGAATAATTCCGCCTGTTTTGCGTTTTCGCTTAGAATAATTCCGCCTGTTTGTGTTTTCGACTTAGAATAATTCCGCCTGTTTGTGTTTTCGCTTAGAATAATTCCGCCTGTTTTGTGTTTTCTCTTAGAATAATTCCGCCTGTTTGTGTTTTCGCTTAGAATAATTCCGCCTGTTTGTGTTTTCGCTTAGAATAATTCCGCCTGTTTTGTGTTTTCTCTTAGAATAATTCCGCCTGTTTGTGTTTTCGCTTAGAATAATTCCGCCTGTTTGTGTTTTCGCTTAGAATAATTCCGCCTGTTTTGTGTTTTCTCTTAGAATAATTCCGCCTGTTTGTGTTTTCGCTTAGAATAATTCCGCCTGTTTGTGTTTTCGCTTAGAATAATTCCGCCTGTTTTGTGTTTTCTCTTAGAATAATTCCGCCTGTTTGTATTTCATCTAATTCCCCTTTTTTATGTTTTCTAATCCTTCGAAATAATTTGTATTTTTGCTCACAAAACATTGTGTTTTTTCCTCAAAACATTTGTGTTATCCTTCAATTCAAGTATAAAAAAATTCAAGAATACGAACGATGATTGAATTGACGGGCCCCTTCGCCCATTGTGCCGAATTTTGTGAGGAATTCGCCTTCAGCATCGAACATTTGTACCCGATGATTGTCCTTATCAGCCACATAAACCAGTCCCAACTGCTCATCGACGGCGATGCCCCAACAATGTTGGAATTGGCCTGGCCCGGTGCCACGACTACCGAATTTACGAATAAAACTAATTAAATGGAAAATAATTGAAAGTGAGGATTAGGGGAATGGGACTGACCGGCCACGCAAATCAAAAATTTGTATTCTTAAAAGAGAAAAGGAGAATTAAATTTGTATTTTCTTTTGGTTGGCTTTGCCTGTGATTATAGCGATCGGCGACCAACAATTCGGCTCGACTTTTGTTCACACAAACTGCGCAACAACCTGAAAATATTTTTATGGAGTAAGAGGGAAGTCCATTTTTGTGAAGTTGGTTGGCTTTAACGAACCATCGAATTGTCCGTCTGCAGTTCCAAATGAGCCAATTGAGCGGAGGAGTGAGCCTTCATGGGCCGAGAAGATTTGGACTCGATGATTGCTGCTGTCGGCCACTGCAAAAATGTCGCCTTCACCCTCCTCATCGGGCAAAGGACAAACGCCTCGAGGCCAATTCAATCTGCCAGTGGATAAAGGTGAAAAATGGCCAATTTGGGAAGGGATACGAACTGGCCAAGTGCGGAGCCTCGATCGCCGATAACCAATCTTGGCCTTGGCCTCATTCTCTCAAAATCATTTGTTTGTGCCGTATTCTGTTCATCCGCCTCCTGTTGGGAAGGCCTTCTCCTTGCCAACATCGGTGATTGGGCTACGGCCAATTCGGCGGCCAAATCTGGATTTGTGCGCGATCGACACAAAACTGATGGGCTCGCCGGTGGATCAGGCCATTCCCCTGTGCTTTTGATTGGGAAAAAGGACGAAAATGGGGAAATTTAGAATTGGCGGAATTTGGAGGGGAACTAACAACGGGAATTGGCTGGCCAATCTCGATGGAGGGACGGGGCTTTGGACGACCATGGGAGGAGGAACGGCATTTGATACGGAATCGAGTGGACTGCAAAATTTGGGGAATATCTCTTATGATCAACGCGGAAATGTCAAAATGAAGCCAAAATTAAGCAGGCAATCTAGGCGGGAGATTCACACTCGAACGGATCAAAAGCATTGCTAATAGTGTAGATTCCCGGCTTATTTACTATCTTCAAATCCCAATAATAATGGCATAAGCTCATCACATAATGTAAAGCTAGAGCATTAATTAATTAATTAATATTTGTGCATATTTTTGTCAAAAGGGGACGTTTCAATGCCTGAGCCATTCCTTTGGACATAACTCAAAGAGGGAAAAGCCAATTCTAGAAAGCGATATGCTATTTAAAAGCCTAAAGTATCCTCTAAAAAGTGGCTTATTTTAATTTTAAGAATTCTAGCATTACAAAAAATTACATCTCTTTGAACATAATAAACCCGAATTTTCTGATTGAGTGAGGAAATGTCGCTAATTTAATAAAATTATTTTAATTTTTTTGCGCCACTTTTTAGCAGACATTTATAGCTGTCAAATGTTATATAGCCTTCCCGAAATGATGGCTTCCTTGTTGAGATATGGCCAAAAGAAAAGTCCCAAGTATTGAAACATTCCCAACTTTGTATTTTTGTGCATTTGTTTGTTTTTATTCCACTCATCAATCAATCAATCAGTACAAAAATAATTGTGTTTGTTTTTTGTGAGTATTTTATTGTGCAATTATTATTCAAATCAATGTTTGTTTGTGCCTTCACTTCATTCAATTCATTTTTTCACATCCTTGCAACTTGCCTGCGATTGAATTTGTGGTTGTTTTTGCTGCCTTCCTTGCCTTTCTTCCTCGCCATTTTCTCTTCTGCCACTTTCTTCATCCTCTTCCTCTTCTTCTTCCTCTTCATCCTCGCCATCAGCAGGCTTTTTGGCCACTTTTCCATTCAATTTTTGTGGCCCATTTGCTGCTTTGCCACCGCCTCCCTTTTTGCCCGTCGATTCACCGTTTGCCGATAATTGGCGGACCGGCAATGGGGGTTTTTGGTGGCTGCTCTTTGGATTGTTTGTGGCGCTTTGTGTGGTGGTGGTGGTGCTTTGTTGGTGAGGATGTGGTGGATTGTGATGGTGCAAATTTTGGTTCTGATTGTGCGAATGAGTGGTGGTGCCCGGTCGCCGAGGGGCCTAACCAATTGAATTTTTAGGATTATACCCTTGGAATAAAGGCCAATTGTATTCATTTGCCCCTCCAATTTCCCTCAAACACATTTAAGCTACCCTTCTTCCCTACCTTTTTGGAATAGTCTAATTTGATGACATCTTTAATAACTCAAAAAGGACTGAACGAATTTTAATGATTTTAGTAAAAAATTAAAGAGCAGACTTTTGGCTATAAAATGATATTAATTTTATTTAAATTGATTCAGAATTGATGGAATTATGACCAAAAAAATTATTGAAAATGATCTTTACTATGGATTAACGAAATTATCTGTGGATTTTAACGAATAAACTGATCAATTCTTAATCAATTTAAATAAAATTAATATCATTGAATAGCCAAAAGTCTGCTCTTTAATTTGATACTAAAATTGGAAAATATGGTTTAGTCCTTGAAGAGTTGTAAGCTTTTAAATATATATGAATATGAGGGTTATTCGTTTGCCTCAATAATGGACGTTAATTGGCTAAAAGATGACTTGAGGGCATATCAAATGTTCTCTCGTTGATTAAAAGAGGGAAGAATACGGTAGCAGAGACACGCTCGTCGCTTATCAGCCAACACAGAAGGAATGCCTTCAGGCTATTTTGATTCACTTATTTCTTCCCTCCCTTCCCTTGGATATACGCTCCAACTTATCGCCATTTAAATTAACAGATCGAGGAATGAGTTAATGTTGTTGATTTTAGTATCAAATTGAAGAGCAGACTTTTGGCTATGCAATGATATTAAATTTATTTAAATTGATGTAGAATTGAAGGAATTATGACCAAAAAACCACTGAAAATTTCTTTAATCCATAGTAAGGTTATTTTAAGTAATTTTAGGGGATAATTTCATCCATCCTGAACCGATTTAATAAAAATTAGTATCATTAGATAGCCAATAGCATGTTCTTTAATTTGATACTAAAATTAGCAAAATTGATACAGGTTTTGATGAATTATCATAAAAGGCGACAAGTTGGATTGGGGCATATCCGATTAATGTCCCCAAGAATTTATTTGTGCCTTCCAATTTCCCTCAAATTAAACCATTTAAGCCACACTCCTCCCCCTTACCCCGGCGGCTGCCGCTGCTGTTCCTGCGGCCCCCCTCGGCCCGTTCACCATCAGCAGCCTGCCCCTCGTTGCTGCTGGTGCTGTTGGCCCCTCGGCTTGCGCGTTTTTTGGCCCTCCTCCAATTTGTTGGGTGCTCGTTGGAATTCCAGTCGCCGCAATTTGTGCCGGCGGTTTCCCCTTTGCCTGAGGCGGTAATCCTGTTTGGGTGGCGCCTCGTCCAGAAGCCGGCGCCGTAGTCGATGTTTGGCCACTGGTTTGTGCCGCTGATGACGCATTTGATTGTTGTTGTTTTGTGACATTTTGAGCAGTGGATGGGGCCGGAATGGACGATGTTTTTGCTGCTGGGATTGCTGTCGGTGTCGTTTGTGCCTTTGTTACGGTGATTGGTGCCGGTTTTTGTGTTTTCTGTTGGCATTTTTCTTCCTCTTTCTTGTTGGCCATTTCATCTCCATTTTTGTCCTCTTCCTTCTTAGCTTCTTCATCTTCCTTTTTAGCCACTTTCTCGTCAGACACTTTTTTTGCCTCCTCCGCCTTCGTCCTTATTCCCTGCTGTTCCACTTTTTCCGTTTCCTCCTTTTTGCTAATCGCCAATTTGTTCGCCCCAATTCCGGTCGATTGTTGTGCCTTTTCAATTTGGGGTGGTGGAATTTGCATTGGGACTGGGGATTTTGCCGGTGGCGATCGATTCGCCTCCATTGTTGGCAATGGGGAAACGGCACCGGATGTGGCCCGACTGGAAGCCGCCGTTGACGAAGACCACGGTGCATCCAGCACCCGAAGGCCTCCATCCGATCGAAGACGGGCCCAAGCCTATAATTAGTAAGAAAATGCTTGGAAATATAGAAGGAATGCCGGCACACAAATCAACCAAAATTATCAAAAACTATGGAACAGGATGAGATTGAGTAACTGAGCCGCCCTTTCGGTCTTATAACTAACTCAACGAGGCAATAGCTAAATTGGGAAGGCAATATACTTTTGAAAAGCTTTAAATCTCCTATAATAATTAGCCTAAATAAATTACATAAAAATTAAAATAATTAGTAAAATAAACGACTTTTCCTCAATCAATCAGAAAATTAAGGGTTTATTACATTCAAGGACATTAAACTTTTATAAAGATAAAATTCAAAATTTTAATAGGCCATTTTTTAGAGGATAATTGGGACTATTCAATGGCTTATTGCCTTCACAAATTGGCCAATGCCTCGTTGAGCTATGGGCCAAAAACTAATTTGCATACCCAAATTGTCCTCATTGTCCTCAACGCGGATAGGGTGGAATGATTTGGGTGAAGTGGCAAAAGAAATAGGGCATTGGTGTTGAATGGAATAGGCCACTTTTTAGAGGACACTTTGGGCTTTCAAATGGCATATCGCCTTCCAAAATTGGTTTTTTCCTTATTTAGCTATTGGTCAAAAACTAATGCGCAAGTCAATCGGCGCTCAATTTTCCCCTATCGGATCAAGGAGAGAATCATTTTGATAATGAATTTATCCAGAAATACTTGTGTACATATTCATCACAAAATACTGTTTGTTTTTCAAGTGAATTTTGGCTATTCATCAATCAGTAAAAGATATGTTTTCATCAATTTTTTCGTTGATTTGTGTCCATTTCATTCATTCCTCATCCCCATTGCCCACCTCCTCCTCCAATTCTCGTCTTCGTCGCCATCGTTGGGCACCGGCACTTTCACCACCACCGGCTTCTTCCTCTCCTCGATGGCTTCCTCCAAATCTATCGGATGCTTTTTGCTCGCGGCGCATATAATTTTCGGACTCCAAACTCATTCGAAATGGCCGAGGCAAATATTGTTGTTCAAGGGGTAAATAACGATTGGCGAATTGAGGAAGGGAAACAGTCAACTGTGGAGGGATTGGAAATTTTGATAGGATAATATTTAATTTGCCGAAAAAGAAAAATCATTGAAATTACCGACAAAAAAAGAGTGCATATCACCAAAATAATTATAATGTGGCTTAAAGGTTTGTTCCTTATTTTCCCAAACCATATACCAAATTGACTGGATAGAGTGTGGTCCAGATATGCATTGAATGTTATATAATTTGTTATGGTTTTGGTCAACAATTAAAGGGTATTAAACGGTTTAAACCAACTTTGGTTTATTGGTTCAAAACTCAATTAGAATTGGTTAAACCTAATCTATTCTTGACCAGATCTTTCGATTGAGAATAAAGTTTTTAGGGTCTAAAATTGCTGCCATTTTTAATACATTTTCGGTATTTTCAATATTTAATCAATTAAAAGAAGTATTACTTCGCCAAAATTTGCAATTGCCGTTGGCAATTTGGCCGCATCATCGCCCGGCGAGAATCTCAATTTCTTGGCGAACAGCTCCTCCGAATCCGGTTGGAAGGAGCGCAAATAGTCCAGTCCTTGTTGGAATTCCAACTGATCAAAATGGGAAATTTATTCAATTTTACCCCAAATTTTCACTTTGAATCGGGCCAAATCCTCATCCCTGGCGGGCCTTTCCCCACTCAATGCTGCGTCCACCCAAAGGCAGGCATCCTGCAAATTATTCCACTCAACATCCAATGCATCGCGCAATGTTCGCATCAGCCGTTCCTCGTTTTGGACGAACACATCCGCCTTTAAATTTGGGCATATGGATGAAATTCATTGGGCCAATTCTCCCTTTCCCCAGCAAGGCGATGTTTTCAGTGCCTGTCATTTTGACGAGTCAAAAACTCAGTAAAGACGAAACCATTTGATTCAATTTTGTATAGAGCTATTCGAGTAAGATTGAATACTAAATAGGGATATGAGAGAATCTGGAGATTTACTCAATTTCAAGTTAAATATGGAAAAGACCGATTTTATTCATTATTCTAATTTTAGTTCAATAAAAACTTAATCATTCAAAATAAATTTTATATCAGAGAATAGAGAATTTTCTCCTCTATCAAATGATACCAAGATCATTTAAATCGGTTCATCCATTGATGAGTTATAAGCTTCGAAAAATATATGTGGTAATCAAGGTCCATTATTGCCTCACATCAATGGAGTGAACAATGCCTTGAGGGCATGTCAAATGCTCACTCGGCTGATTAAAGGAAAGAGAGATTACTGTAGCAGAAGAGCGCTTCCCTCCTTCTTATCAGCTAGCTGGGTAGATGTGCCTTGAGGCTATTGTTCATTCGCCTCCACCCTTCCCTTCCCTTTGTCCTCTCAACCAAAGAAAAGGAGGCCAATCTTTGAACATTCATAACTCTCTTCAATCTAAACCGTTAATGACAATCTTGATATCATTTGATAGAGGAGAAAATTCTCTATTCAGTGATATAAAAATTTTTTAAATGATTAAGTTTTTAATGAAATAAAATTAGAATAATGAATAAAATAGGTTTTCCTTTTATTTAGCTAGAAATTGAGTTAAAAAGTGAGTAAATCTCAAAGTTCTCTGATATTCCTATAAATTATTCAATAAAGCTCGATCATCTCTATCCAATGATACCAAGAATGCAAAAAATGGTTTGAATTTGCTGAGTTATGACATCAAATTGGCAGGCGATGAAATGGCACGTCCTATAACATCCAAAATCGGTCCTTTTCCAACCTGTTCCAAAAAGTTTTCCTCCCGTCTTTTCAATTCGCGCTGATAACGATTGAAATAGTCTCGGATTTCGGCCTTTGTTTGTTCCCCATTTGCGTGGACTTGTTCCAAGCCTCGGCCCATGCCATCGCTGGCCTCCTTCACCCGCGCAGAAAGTCGCCGAACTTGGCCCAATAAACGGCCCAAATCCCTGAAAGGCGTAATTCTTTTGCCGATAAAAATGTTCCCTCATGCCTTTTCAACATATCCACGTGTGCCCTTCTACATTCAATGCAACATTTCTTCTCACAATGGGCGCACAGCTCCAATTCAGCTTTTTCTTCGCAAACTCGGCAACGCTCCAAATTGTATCTGTTTAGTAATTAATTTTTTAACAATTTTCAACGCTATTTTATTTATATTTCTTTTTGATTTTATGCCTCTGATGATATTGAGAAATTGGATATCAGCCGATTATCTTTGTCCCGAAATTAGGACACCCCAAAAGTCGGATGTGTCCCAAATTTGTCACCGTTTAAAATTCCACATCAACCAATATAATCACCCAATATTTACCCCCAATTCCCATTCGCACCTTTGCACGTATGCCTGCATTTCGGCTGCATTCGCTGCACTGGCCTCCATGTGAATTTCGAGAAAGGACAAAAGTGTCAAATTGGTTTGAAGCGATTGGACACCCCCATCCAAGGAGAGGCCATGTTCGGCACGACATTCCGGGCATCGGAGGCGGGGTCGACCCCCGGTGGATTCCACATAGTTTTCGAGGCATGACAAACTTAGAAAATGGAGAATTTTTTGAAAGGAAATATGGAGGAAAAGGACGGTAGGGGACCCTTTAGTGAAGACATATAATTGTGCTATTCATTTGGCAAAAGCTCAACGAGGCGATAACCAATCTGGGAAGGCGATATACTATTGGAAAACCCAAAATGTCCTCTATAAAGATTAATTCTATTTCACCTTTACAAAAAGCTTCATGCCTTTGAATATAATAAATCTGAATTTTCTGATTGAGTGATGAAAAGCCGCTTATTTTTCAAAATATATTTATTTTTCATAAACTTATAAATGGCCACTTTTTAGAGGCCATTTAGAGCTTTCCAATGGCATATCGCCTTCAATAATTGGTTTCTTCCTTGTCGAATTATTGTCAAAAGAATGGGCGAAAATACTGAAAAGTCCTGTTTCAATAGAACACTGACCAAAATGTGTGTTGGCATGCTAACAATTTTGGCTGCTTATAGCGATCAAGGCAAATTGGACAGGTCAAAAGCCGTTCAATTTGCTCCAACGGGTTGCCGGCTTCTTTTGCCGTTTTGCCCGCATCATTTTGACCCAAAACCAATGTTGGATCCTCTGCATTATTTGCTGCCATTTTTTAGTTCACTGATGAATGGGACAATGGTCAGTGGGAGGGAAAAAAGATTGACATTTCGCCGAAGGCTATGTTCTGCTAGAAGGAGATGGGATGAAGGATTCAATGGGATTCTTTGGCCAACAAAGAAGGGATGAGCGAAAGGGAGAGGGGGTTCAGGTTGAGAAGTCCAACCAAAGGGCCATCATTTTGTTTGGATGGATTCGGAGGGATTTATGTATGTGTCATGCGAGTGGCCTATATTCCATTCGAGCAGTTGTTCTCTCCTCTTTGACGTACGTTTTGGTGGCCAAATCCAAATGGCCAATGTGTTGGGGCAGCACAGAAAATGGATCATAACGGAAATCGGGGATGGGGAAGAAAGGACAACTGCCGCCTACTCTTTTAGTTAGCCTCTGCTAAAATTCATCGCACTTTGGCCACAATCCATTCATCCGCCCGCCCATTCCCTTTTCCCTCAAGAAAGATCGGCTTTTTGTCGATCTTCTTCCTCATTCTCTTTTCATCCAATTCTCCCTTTGCCTCTCATTCCTCCTCATCTTTAGAGGATCAAAAAAAGCTGCTTTTTCGGCCACAAAGTAAATGGGAGGAACCTTCCCATTCTTTTAAGCGAGGATAGTGAGGCAAAAGCGGTGGCGGATGTTCGACTTGGCCTTTGTTGAAGAATCAGAGAAAAAAGCAAAGCTAAAAGGCTAAATAGCTAAAGCCAACCAGTCAACATAATAATGGCCAAAAGCCAGCCGGGTGAGATTCGTATTCTTCGACGCATTTTCTCTCAAATTTTGGCCCACGCAATTTTTACTGCTGTTCCGAAGGTGGAAACGACCAAGGAATTCACAAAGACCTTCGCCTTCTATTAGGTGTCAACTTTTGTAGAATAATTATTGAAAGAATTGTGTGAAAAGTTCAACAAAAATCATTCACTTTAGATTTTTCACTAAAATTTATATGTAAAATTTATAAGCGCCGGCACACAAGGCTTCTATAGCTCAATTGGTTAGGCATCCGTTTTTTCTCACTTTGGCCCGGGTTCAATTCCAGACGGAGGAAGATATTTTTTTCTTTCGAACTATTTAAAATTCTCATAAATAAATCGACCACTTTTAATCACTGAAGCCTATGAGAGAACACATGAAACTCATTTTAAGTGATTTAGCCCTTTTTGGAGACAATTTTATTAGAAAAATGCACAAAGATTGATCGAGATTCGAGAATAAGTTTAACATTTATCCAATTTATACAATATCGAAAAAAACAACATTAATACAAAAACAATTGATTTACAAAAAATAATTGATTATGTGGATGAGGGGACACAATAATATACATATTTGGAATGGGGAAGAATATCGAAGAACACATCCATCATTCCATAGCCGCCGCCGCACATTGTTTGTCGTCAATTCTCATTTGGCATTGTTGATTTGAGCCTGAAAAAGAATGAAGAATTAATCCATTAATATTTGTGGTGTAATTTTTACCCGGTGTTGTTGTTTCCAATTGCAGTAGGCATTGACAAAGAAGCAGACGCTAAAATGAAAAAGCTTAATTTATTCCATGGATTTATCAAAAACTTACACGGTGAGCAGGATGAAAGCCAAGTAGATCCAGTTGAATCGGCGACGTTCTTGATCATCAAATTCCTCCATCGATGGTTCACTTGGTGGTGTTTGATACGGGAGACAGGTCCTGAAAAATGCATGGAATTTAATTTTGCCATAAATCCCACCCCATTGATTTACCTGACTGAAATTGAAGAACGCGCGGTTGAAGGATGAACATTTTTGGGAGAATCCACCACCAGGACAGCGGCCGGTGCATTTGCATCAAATTTGGCTGAAGTGAGGCGGGCAAGAAGACGTGTTGAAATTGAAATTGCGTCGTCCGGATCATCGAATTTGCCATCAATTGCAATTTGTAGAATCATCTTCGTCTCTGTAAGTCCATTACTGCGTCGGCTTGGCTTCTCCCAGGAAATTATTAGATCATTGCTGCCATGTGGTTCGAGTACTCCGGTTGAACGTGGATCAATCTGAAAAAATACGAAAGATTAGAATGAAAAGCAAATATTATATGAGTGAAACTTACAGCCATTGTTGTGTTCTCCCACTTTTTGAATCGGAAATGAAGTTTGGTGTCGGAAATATTCTTCAGTGAAAGACGCATTTTGGCTTGATCCGCTTTGTGATGTTTGAACCATAGAATTGTGCTCTCCTGTTGCTGGTTGTTGATTGATGATTGCATTGTTGAAGTCGAAGACACCAGACGAGTGGCCGTGTGAGAACGATGTGCAATCTTCATTGTTGTGTTGTGAAATATTGAGTTGACAGAGTTGCACGGAATTGAATGAATTGTTTATATTATTTGCTGCTGCTGCTGGAATTGTAGAATGGAAATGGACGCGAAAGTGATGAATTTATGATGGGGGAAGGTCATTTAATATGTTGCTTTTATATTGATCTTTTGGGTGGTTGTGGTTCTCATTTTTTTTGCCATTTTTCTACTAACCATAAAAATTTCCATCTTCAATTTACATTACTGTACTGGTGATGCGTTTCGCCAAAAAATCGATCGATCTTTAAGATATTTTATCCACAGTTTTTTTTCAGCAAAAAATTCACAAAGATTAACCAAAAAATCAGATATTTTCGGGTTTACTAAGATGAAAAATCCTTAAACCAGTTTCAAAACATCATCTAATTTATCTTAAACATGGTTTAATCTCTGACTGAACTGTTTTAAAAGCATTTTTACAATGAAAATCGCAAACATAATTGAGAAAATTACATTTTATTTTATTTTTAGCAAACGAAAAACATTCAATTTCAATAAAACAGTCAAAACCAACTACAAATCCCAGCGGAATTGCGAATTAAAAATGTACCAACGCTATTATCTGCTCGTGCTCATCGCATTCTTCGTGGTCTTCCGAACGGCAAATGCTCTACCGCCTTATTTGCTCAACAATTTGGATGACAAGGAAAGCAACGACAACAAAGATGCAATTCCAACCGCCCAAAATGAAGATGATGAGGGGAAAGCATTGAGTTTGATTGGCGGCAAGATTGAACACATCTTTGACGAAGGTATTTTACATTTATTAAATTATAATTAATTAATTTCCATTAATTTAGCCGACACCATGGACGAGAATCGCGGAATTGCATACAAACTCCCAAACGATGATATTTCGGCAGAAGGTAACAGACAAGAAATAAAAAATTTGTATAAATAAACTAAAATTAAGATTGATGGAAGGCACAAAAACGATGGGCGGGAATGATGATGGCCACTTTGCCTTATAATCAATTTTGGATCATTCAATTTTTCTGAATTATAAACTCATTTTGATACATCACAACTTTGGTTTTAATTTTGCATTTTTCTTTTAATTTTGAATAAATCATCACATCACATCATCCCCATTTGACCATTTTTAATTCCAAATCCACCTCCAAAAAAATGACTTTTTGGAGTCAACAAACCATTTTATTTATTTTTTATATTCAAATGCGACAGTGAATGAATGAATGGGAGGGAATATAATGGGATTTGAAAAATATTTTTTGGTTGACTGGCATCTGGCAAATTTTGCTTCTGGGTTGAACTTTTTCACATGCCTTTTCCTTTCCTTCATTTCCCCCAATTCAATTCAAAATGTCCACAATTTCCCCTTCCTTCCATCATCATTCCGCCTGGATCGGCCCAAAGAACAGTTTGGCCAACATTTTTGGACGGCGCTGCCGTAAAGAGCGTTTCCATTCGACAATTCTGCTCATTTTAAAGGAAAAATTATAAAATTGAATGGCAAATAAATGAATGGATTTGATTGAATTGAATGAATAAATGGAATGTCCGAATTATTGAATGCTTCTTTGAATCTATTCTTAAAACATTTTTGTCTATTATTGATGTGGAATAAATTGATGATGATGTCATCCGAACAGCCATTTTTAGCCTCCTTTTTTGGGACTAAATTTTTTTGCCAAAAAAAAACACAAAATTGGAAAATCGAAAGGCCTCAAGGAAGTTTCCTTTCCTCCACTTTTGGTGCTTTGCTGATGTTTTTTTGTTGCCTCCCTCTTCTAATTTAATTCTGTTTGCTTGCCCCCAAGCACAATTCAATTTCCCTCAAATCCAACTGACTTCGAATTTGGAACACGTTTCAAAATGATTGGCAATGAATCGGCGGGAGCCGCCTCCGAAGAAACAATGCCAACTTCCTCTAAAAGTTCAGGCCGAGCTGGGATCAACGACCGTTTGGCTGACATCTCGTCCCAGGCATAGAAGCGCTTTTCCTATGAAGGAATGAAAAATTGAAAGAGGAATTCATTTTTCATTTTGCTTCAACGAAAAACGGAGGACGTTTCTGTATCCTGCACCTCTATTCAATACTTGGACTTTTATTGGCCATAGCTCAACAAGGAATCAACCAATTTAGGAAGGCTATATGCCATTTGAAAGCTCAAAGTGTCCTCTAAAAAGTGGCCTAATTAATCTTTTGTAAACTTAAAGAATTTGTAGAAAAAGCGAATTTTTCTCATTCTATTATAAAATAAAGGTCCATTACACTCCTAGGCATGTAACTTTTTGTAAAGGTGAAATTTATAAAATTAATATGAGCCACTTTTTAGAGAACACTTTGTGCTTTCCAATGATATATTCCCTTCCCTGATTGGTGTTTGCCTCGTTGAGTTATGGCCAAGAGAATAGCTCATGTATTGAAATGTCCCCTGCCGTTCATTCACATATCCCCACCGACCATTTGTTGCTGTGGGATGGCCAAATTTTGTTCATCAACAATATTCGCTGCGTTTGTGGCCAAAATGAGTTGGAAAATGAGGAAAAGCATTGGCAGAATGGTGGCCAAATGGAAAGGAGAAAATGATGTTGATGGCAAGGAGAAGGATGACTGCATTTTTTGTTTGTTGTGCGCGACTGGGGGGAATGAATCCAAAAAATGGTCTTTCGGTCGGTCGGGGAATTGGAGAATTAGATGGCGGGAGCTCTGCTGGGTCGGATGCTGTTTTAAAACAAATTTTGGGGTAAATTTGAGGGAATTTGAGGAATTAAGTGAGATGGGAAGGGGATGGATGCCGTAGATGTTTGCCTATTTTTTCAATTGATGGCCCAAAATGTGTTGGAAAATGAAGGAGAGGAAGCCGCTTGATGGGGGGAATAGTTTGGCAAAACCGCTTTGTGCCCCGAATGTGGAGGGCGAAAAGGTGTGGGCGAATGCCGTTGGGGGGGGGGGGGGGGGAGGTAGGTGCCAAAATGGAGAGAAAAGCAAATCGCGCGTAAAATGGACGAGGAATGTGTGGCGGCAAAATGCCACCATCATTTGGCCCCCAAACACCACACCTCCATTTCCATAATGGAATTTATGGGTGCTGGACGCGATGGGGGAAAACGGCGACTTCCGAGCTAAATAAACAGAAACAATTGGTTGGAGGATTATTTATGATGAAGAAGTGGGGGATGAATATTTTCAATGGGAAAGTGGGTGGATATTATTGGGAAAAGGAGGCTGAATTCCAGGTAAAATTTGTGTGCCAATTTGTGATGAAATCAAAATGTGCCAATGTCAACGCCAATAGCAATGAGATGAGTGGCGGTGGCCACAATTATTTGGAGGAAGGGAAAGATTTTTACGAAAAATTTACTGGAAAAAGTCTTTTAAAATGGAAGGAAAAATGGTGGCCTAACATCATAAAATATACATTTTGGGATGGCAAAACTTTAGGTTATATATATGGGGGAGGAAATGAATGATGAATGAATGATGTTTGAGGGCCCCCAGGTAAAATATTTGGAGGGCACACCACCCGACCATTATTATATGGGCGCGGCACAGGAACAAAGGAAGGGAGGCCACCAAAGGGACAACCGGAAAAACGGTGATTTCGTTTCGGAATGGGTTAGTGGATTTGGAATGGATGTATTTGGGTGGGCATGGTCGCATGGAGATGCAGCCCACCCCTCCCCCACCCTCGCCGTAGTAAACTTTGCATATTGAATTGAGGTTGGGTTGGGGGAAACTTAAACCAATAGCTGACTGTGAGCTAAAGTCTAGGTTAAAAAAATGGGGGAGAAAATGGAAATGGCGGCCAATTATTATACATTCGCCCTTTTTATTTATGGTTGAACTCGGAAAAAATTCAGACATCATCATTTTGAATTGTTGAATTTCCAAACCGCAGGCGGATGTGAACCCATTTTTGTAGGGACAAATTGAAATGATGGGAATGGGATAGGGAAGTGAGTGACGTATAATAAGAACGTGGGGATGGGAATTTTATTAAATTAAATCAACAACAAACAACATAACAATAAAGGTGGAGGCGTTTTCTAGACAATTTTTTAATTCGGGATTCATAATTATTGTTTGTTGCTGCTGGTAGAATTGTTTTAAAGTTAATTAGTGCGCAATGAATTGCCAAATTCATGTCAATTTCCAAATTTAACTGTTTAACTATCTGCTGATGAGCCTTTAAGTATTATATTTGGGCAGTTATTTGGATATTTCTGATTGTGAGGTTAAAGAGGAGAGGCTGGTGGATGAGGAGGCCATAGCCAATCTGTGAAAGCGATGTACCATTTAGAAGCCCAAAGTGTCTTCTAATATGTGGCCTTCTCTAATTTTTTGAAAGATTATACATTTGCAAAATTAGTGTATTGTCCTAAATCAATCAGAAAATTCGATATTATTACACTCAAAGACATATTAATTTTATTTCATATAAATTCAGCCAAATTACAGAGGACACTTTAAGCTTTAAAATGGTATATCAGTTCCAGTGGTTATCGCCTCGTTGAGTTATGGGCAAAAGAATGTGGATACTCATTCGACAGTACCCAATTGTCCTCTCTCTAAATATTTTGCCTCCGGGCATATCAATTCAAAAGAGTGAAAGCGATGGCTGAAAGTGAGTGAGACAAATTAGCAGCTGATGATGGGGGAATTAATTAGCCGCCAAAAATGAGAATTAATTATAATAATTAAATAATAATAATAATTGGAATTGGAATTGTATTTCATCTAATAATTCCGCCTATTTGTGTTTTCGTTTATTAGAATAATTCCGCCAGTTTGTGTTTTCGACTTAGAATAATTCCGCCTATTTGTGTTTATTAGAATAATTCCGCCAGTTTGTGTTTTCGACTTAGAATAATTCCGCCTGTTTGTGTTTTCGACTTAGAATAATTCCGCCTGTTTGTGTTTTCGATTTAGAATAATTCCGCCTGTTTGTGTTTTCGACTTAGAATAATTCCGCCTGTTTTGTGTTTTCATTTAGAATAATTTCGCCTGTTTGTGTTTTCGACTAAGAATAATTCCGCCTGTTTGTGTTTTCGACTTAGAATAATTCCGCCTGTTTGTGTTTTCGACTTAGAATAATTCCGCCTGTTTTGTGTTTTCATTTAGAATAATTCCGCCTGTTTGTGTTTTCGACTTAGAATAATTCCGCCTGTTTTGTGTTTTCGACTTAGAATAATTCCGCCTGTTTTGTGTTTCATTTAATTTCCATTTCCATCCAACAAAATATTTCATTCAAATTTCCACCCGAAAAATTCCAATCCTCCCAGACTAATATCCAATGCCACCCTCTAATCCCCACAATTTCCCAATGGAATGCCACAAACAGAAGCCGTTCCCTTTCATTTTGTTTTTGTTATCAAAACCAAATTCCATCCCCATGCCACCCTCCAAATATCCCCGTCAATCATTCACGTTTTTATCCCTAAATGTGCCAATGTCAAACCTGCCAATTTCCCCTGTCCACCCCTCCTCTTAAACCCCATTTTTCTCAAACAATCGTCAAAAATGAGGGAGAAGGGAACACACAAATTTTGGCACTTTTTGTTTCCCACTTAAAAACAAATTTGACACAATTTTAAATCAATTTTATCATAAAATTGGCACATTTTTCTCTATATTTCTTTTGATTCTCAATCATTTTTCTCTTCTCCAAAATTTAAATCCCTCTCAAATCTCAATCCAATCCAAATTTCGGGCATAACGTCATCAAAAAAATAGAATCCATCCATCAAATCCAATGCCAATCTTCCCAATCCAATGTTCCTCCGATGATCTGTCCCCAGGGAGTATTCAACATTGCCCCCTCCCTTACTCCTTTTCATCATTTGACCTCCATCAAAAATGCCAAAAGGGAATCCTTTCATTTCCTTTCTTTGGCCATCCAATGCCATTCACCCCCTCCCCCTTGGCCATACCCCTTTAAAGGCGGCTTGCATAAATTTTGCCCCCGCCCATTTCCATTCCATTCGTTCGCCCCGGGCGTTCCTTCCTTCCTTTCTTCCCTCCTTTCTCCGCCTCCTTTTTTTGTGCCGAACATTCCTTCGCCTCCTCCATTTCCATTCACATTTTTCAAATTCCCTCCTAAAAAGGCTCCAAAAGAGGTCTGAAAAAGTGGCAAAAAAGGAGCCTAAAGAATACATCCAAAAAATGATCCATCAGCATCGCCGGCATTCCAATAATCAGCCAATTTCCTCCTCCTATTCGAATTCTTCTTCCCTGTTTTTGGCCACGGGAAGGGCCGCTTGCCAACTTGAATTCCGTCGTTCCCTCCTCCTCCTCCTTTTGATCGCCGGTGCAGCAATTGACCAAGGTGGGAGCCACACAAAACCATTTAATATTAAATTTGGGGTAAAATATAACCTATGCCCATATCTCTTGGCCTTCACATGAGTAAAAAATATTAATTGATCGAAAGGAAAGAATAAATTTTTTATGGCCATAGATATTCAATTGGCCGTAAAGGAAAATTAAATATAAATTAAATTTTATTATAGCCTTTGGGTAGGAAAGCCTGAATTGGCCATATTTTATGGCCTTAAAATGCCAACTGCCAAATTAAATTACATTTAGTTCTTCCAATTCTAATCATTTCATATTTTTGAACTTTTTTGTAAATATTTTTAGCGCCTTCAGGCAAAAATAGGAAACCCTCCCCTTCATTTCCCCTAAAATTGTAATGTCTTTTTGAATCATTTCCTCCTTTCCATTTTTGGCCAAAATTGTTCCTATTTTTTTGCATATTTCCACGGCTCAATAGAAATATATTCCCATCAAATTTGTTGCCCCAAAGTGAAAACATTTTTAGCATAATTCTCAGTAAAAAGGCACCAAAATTAATTTCGTTCCTTCTCCTCTTTTCTTGGCCATAATCTTTCACCTTTCTTTGCAATGCGATATTCAATTTTTGGCTTATCGGCGCATTCCCCACTCATCCCCAATGGCATTAAAAATGCAAAAAGAGACAAAAATCTTTAACCAATTTGGCAAAAATATTTCCCTGAAGCCCCAGCCAAGTGGCCAAATTAGAGCAAAAATGAATGGATGAAATTAAGGGAGGAAGGAAGGGGACGAAAAAATGGCTGATAGGAAAAAAAAAGAAAAGGGAAATGAAAGAAGGAAATGACAAATAATTGAATGAATTCCGCCGGCGGCAACAAGAAGGCTGCAAATTAAGTATCCACATCGGTTTTTGAGTCATAATTCAGCGAGGCAAAAGCCAATTTTGGGAGGCGATATACCATTTGAAAGCCTAAAGTGTCCTCTAAAAAGTGGCAAAATTAAATTTTATGAATCCAATCTTTACAAAAAGTTACATGTATTTGAATGAGATAAACATGAATATTCTGATTGAGTGAAGAAAAATCCGATTTTTTAAACAAAATCTTCAAAATTTCTATAAAATAAATTAAGCCACTTTTAAAGGACATTTAGGGCTTTCCGATGGCATATTGCCTTCTCGAATTGGTTGCTTCCTTGTTGGGCTATGGCCAGAAGAACGACCCAAAGATATCATATCTTCCCATTTCGATCCAAATCTTATTACAAAATAGAAAAGCCTCATCCAAATATTAATTAAATTTCCATTTAAATTCTCTAAATTTGTCCTCCAACAAAAATGTACACAAAATTGTATTGGTTTTTCGACTGAAAGACCAACCAAAACGAACGCGTCGTTTGAATGGCCAACTAATTTTGCAAGCCAAAAGAGGGGGGGGGGGGGTCACCTGGGATGGAATTTGCCCTTTCCTCTGAAGGGTCGTCGGCAAGGAGAATATGCGCCCGGGGAAGAACAAAAAGCCATATCCCTCCCTTCATTTTCCAATTCAATTCCAAAAGTCGACACTTTTTTTTGTTTCATTTTGTTGAGAGGAAAACCTGGCCTAATGCCTATTTCCCCCTCCGGCGTTCCAACAATTTATGGGGGCAAAAAGGGGAAAAGAAGAAGATTTGTGTGTGACAAAAATTTTTGACGACTGACGACAATCCGGAGCGGTGGCATCAGCCATCGGCGGAGGAAAAAGGGCCAAAAATGGGCACAACAAAGGAAAATAGAATTGGGGAGGAGGGAGGGGGCGGAAGACGACGGCCGAAATTCGTCTTCCCTTTCGGCGTTCAAATAAAAAGCAAAAAAGGGGGACGGATAAATCCACAGCCAAAAAATATTCCCCATCAAAAAATTCCCCTGCTTAAATTGCCTCTTTTTTGTGCGCCGCAAAAAATTATGCAAAATTGAATTTGCCATTGCGACGGCCGGCCTTTTCCCTTGACGTGTGCCATTCTCCTCCTCCTCCTTCTTTGGCACACAATTTTGTGGTCAACCAAAATAGAGGAGGAGAGAGGAACAAATAATTAGCCGGTGGACAAAGACCGTCCGAAAACCCAATTCCACAAAAATAAGCCACCAACTTCCCTTCCGGCGCATTCCTTCGTTTTCGTTCGTTCGTTTTTGGCATTCCCCTGAGGGTTTTATGAGTTTAGCCATTCATTCGGCTAACTAAGAAAATTGGAAATTTGAAATGGCCCAGAATGGCTGGAATATGGAAAGAAAATAAAATTGGAATGGGAATAATAAAAAATATTGGGGGAAAACAAATTGAAAAACAAATGCCCACAAAATTAATCAAATTTTCCAATTCCAAATTCAGTGCCAAATTGTTTGGCCATTCCGAATGAAAACAATAACAAAAACAACGAAGCACCAGCATTCTATGACCAACCATCAGCCGTAATTGATGAAGAAGTTGACGAAGTTGGAGACAAACGTGCCGGTGGACGTGCATTTTTGCCATCGGCCACAATAATTGATGGCATCGCTGAAAGCAACGATAAAAAAGGAGGTGGAAAGGCATTCGGTGCTCAACAAAAACGAGGTGCCCCTTTCTCCCCTCTTTCCTTTGTGTTGATTGCCAAATTCTGTGAAATTGAATTTAGGAGGGGTTTTTGCCGTAATTTCCTCTACACTAGTTCGGAGAATTTGACTTTTTTGCACATTTATTTTTGGCATTTTTACCCTCTCCCTTTTCCACCAAATTTGATTATTTTTGACCGTTCATTTTCATCATTTTAGCCGGAGCAAGAGCGTTCCAATCCGCCGAACAGCCTCAACAAATTGCCTCCGTCGCATTAAATGATTTGGAAAAGAGGGGCGGCGGACATTCTTTCTTTTTCCATCCGGATGAAAAGCGTGGCGGAGCAAGGCCCTTTTTTGGGAACGGATTCTTCGGTGGCGGTGATGGGACATGGAAACGTGGTAAAAAAATTTTGGATTGGAAATTACAAAAAAAAGGGGAAGAAATTGGCATGAAAAAGTGGGGAAAATAATTTTGTACAATGGGATTATGGTAATGTTGATTTTCTCTTATGAAACATAGCAAAAAATGTAAAGTTCCATCCCATGGACCTATGTAGCAGAGTGGTATAATCCTCGCTTTGAGGCTCGAGGGTTCGATTCCCCTTGGGGGGCAATCATTTTTATTTTTGAATTTTATTTTTTCTTATCTAAAATTCCGCCCTTTAAGCCTTAATATATTATTGTTGTTTAGGCGGAGGACGATTCTTCTTCCGTTCATTTGCTGACAATGGATTCGGAAATGGTTGGATAAAACGGGGTGGAGGAAGACATTTCTCAATGAAGCGTGGAGGAGGCCGTTCCTTCTTCGGGTTGGGGTTAAAATGGGGCATTTTTATTGATAAATAATTGATAAATATGATTTTCAGAGGCATGGATTCCCTGTTTGACCCATCCAATTATTGGGCATCGCAGAGATATGTTCCATCGGTCAAAGTCAGTTTTTTTACTCATCAAAGCTCAATATAAAAATTTTTTCTACAGTATCCCAGACGATCGTCCCCATTGGAATCTGCCCCGCCCGAGGAAATGGATGATGAACAACAAATTGCGCCACCTTTCTTCTATGTGAATAATCATAATTTTGAGGGTCCCGGTGGGAAAAGGGGCGGTGGCCGAGCATTCAATGCCGACAATAATAATGGAATGGTTAACAGCGAATTTTGGGGGGAGAAGAGAGGCGGTGGAAGAATGTTCAATGGTGGCAACAATTAATGATGAAAATGAATGTGCAATCGAAAACAATTTTGTAACCCACATTCCCCATTTTCTCCCATTTGGAGAAATTATTAAAACCGAGTATTACTACAAATTAATTATGGTCATTTCCCCAAATCTTAATTGATTGAAAATAAAATGCCCCACAATTTTCTTGAATAAATTTTGCAATGTTTTTTTTTTGATTTATTTTTATTCTCTTTATTTATTTAAGTCAAACAAAAATGAATGCGCAAATTAATTTAAATATATATGGAGCAAAATTATCATTTTGATGGTGGTCTGTGGGATTTAACCCGCTGTTTTATGTCAACAAAAATATTCAATTTAATTCATTCATTTCAATTTCATTCCACTTCCATTGCCTCCTGATGATGGCCATTGACTGCCCAAATTTGTTGCTCCCGTGTCTGTATTTCCTTCATTGCTTGCAATTCGGAATTCTAAAATAGCCACAAATTAATTAATAAAAACAATAAATAAAAGGACCGAATTTATAATTTCCCAAATGTCGGCCATTTTTTGGGATCGATCGCTGTTTGGAACACGCTAAAAAATTAATTACATTTCATTCGAATTTTTTAAAGAATTACCCTCACAAGGGAAGTACCTCACCTTAAGGTGGCCCTTTTTGATGAAACTTGGCATGTCTTTTGGCCATAGGATGCCTACACATAATCCGCTATTTTTATCTGCGGAATGAGCTCGCCTACTGTTTTATGGCCAATAAAAATTTTTAATTTGACGATTTATTGGATTGGAAATAGGAAGAGGCAGATGCCTGGATGGTGTATGGGGTAAGTATGTAGAATACTTTTTATGGTCATGTGTTCAATTCCTCTCATCGGCAAGTATTTTTTTAATTTCTTAAACACATTTTTAATACAAATTTAGAGTTTTATTATTAAAAATTAAATAAAAGAATTAAAATTATGTAAACCGCAATATAATTATCTGCCCAATGAGCTTATCTCGGATTTTATTACCATAAAACCTATTTTTTCAGCCATTTTGGCCATAGCCCATATCTCCGTATAGGGATGTCCTAAAATTATGAACTAAACGTCATATTATAGAGAATTTTATTGGCTATAATATTGGTAAATGTTTTCTAGGCCTAAAAATTTTTTGAAATTTTTTATCGATTTTTTTTCGAAAAATCCCGAATTTGGCCAATTTTCAATGGGCCATAACTCGGGTATATGGCTACATTGGAACATGGCCCAATTATGTTTTTTGATCACAATATCATAAAGTATTTTTATGTAAATTTTCAGATTTTTTCGTCAACCTGAAAATTTTTGCAAATTTACAATGCCTAGGCCTGTATGGGCAAAATACCTAGAATTTTCAGGTTAAGGGAAAAATCTGAAAATTTACATAAAAATACTTTATGATATTGTGATCAAAAAACATAATTGGGCCATGTTCCAATGTAGCCATATACCCGAGTTATGGCCCATTGAAAATTGGCCAAATTCGGGATTTTTCGAAAAAAAATCGATAAAAAATTTCAAAAAATTTTTAGGCCTAGAAAACATTTACCAATATTATAGCCCATAAAATTCTCTATAATATGACGTTTAGTTCATAATTTTAGGACATCCCTATACGGAGATATGGGCTATGGCCTAAATGGCTGAAAAAATAGGTTTTATGGCCATAAAATCCGAGGCGTGGGCATTCCGCAGATAAAAATAGCGGATTATGTGTAGGCATCCTATGGCCAAAAGACATGCCAAGTTTCATCAAAAAGGGCCACCTTAAGGTGAGGTACTTCCCTTGTCAAAGCAATAACAACGCGCACTGCGGATCTTTTCAACTCCTCTTGTTTGTCCGTCTCCTGCTTCACTTGATTTTGTTTTGGCTTTTGAAGCAATTGTGGCTAAATTTATAAATTAAATTATTTCAATTTTTTGAATCAACCTTAATATGTTCACAAAATGCATCCAACCGTTGCAACAATTGAATGGGACATTTGTTGATCAGTCGAGAGATCATCAAATAGGTGAGCAATTTGATGTCATGACAATCCTAATAAATTAATTGTTTAGGGTAAATTTTTAATCAAAATATTACCTTAATCCCATTTTCGACTTTGTCCAAATATTCATTCAAATTGACACGATCCAAGCAATGATCAGCCAATGTGTACATACTAAAAATAATGATTAGGATCTATCTGATTTCATTGATTTTGACCGAAATTGCCGAATCCCAACAATAAAAATATTCCAAAAATAACGAACCATTCAAATGCAGCCTTTCTCAAGTCGAGGCCATCGTCCACAATATGCTTGAAAGGGCCCATTTCCACCTCACGGACCAGCTCCATTTTGACGTTGGTTTCATTGTAGAGTGCCGGCAAAAGTTCGGGCAAACATTCTTTGATCATTCTCGGTTTGTTGTGTGCGGCAGAATTCAAAGTAACAATCTAAAAATACTTATTAATTAATGTATTAAAAAATCTATTTAATTACCGCAACTCGCCGCACATTCAAATCTTCATCCCTGATTGTGGCAAGGAATTTGTTGAGAACCTGAAATAAAAATATCATTTAATGATTATTAAATGGAAATTAACCGGTCCCAAATATTGATCAACTTCGCGTGGCTGTTCCACAATGATAAAGCGCAATGCAGTGATCACCGTTGCCCTCACATTTGCCGATGGATTTTCCGTGTGATTCTTTATGGAAATTAATAGAATTAGATTTGGTTAACATTAACTAGCTTTATGGTTAAATATTTTTGTTTGAAATATTTTATTTCGTCTAGATATTAACTGTAGAATATGTAAAATTGTATAATAAAAGTTGGAAATAAGTTCGAAAAAATTATTCTATTCTGAGCGGATTCGAACCCGTGACCTAGTATTCCTAAAGTCCCAACCTAACCTATTAGCTAAAGAGTTATTGAATCGAAAATTCATAAATTTTATGAAACCAATGGTACATCCGAGTTTAGCCGTGCTAATCTAGATTAAAAATTAATTAATCGAAAACTCACCAACAATTCCTGGACATATTGCTGCGAATTGATGGCACACAAACGGCCAATGCATTCGGCCACAACATTTCGAATGCTTTCCTCATTTGAATTGCAATAATTGATCAAAAGATTCCAAATTTGGTCCACTCCTAGTTTGAAGACCGCATCCGCCTCATTGAATCCATTTGGCCCGCATTGATTGTTGATTACTTCCTTCAGGGCATGCAGGAATAAATATTGCTTCTTCTCTTCTTTGGATATTTCGGCGAGCAAAAATGGAAGGAATTTATTCAAATTTCCAGTGGCCAAACTTCCAAGTGCCAAACTTGCAGCCGATTTGATTTCTTCCAACGGTGAAGTGAATGAGTCAATGATGAGTTGTTCGGGGCCACTTAAATATTAATATATATTTTTGAATATTATTTATTTTTTGAAAAAGATTGAAAGGTTCAATGATCTATAACAAAAATCGGTTTAACCGTTTTTAATTTTGATCACTCTTAAATCCTCTTATTCTTTTGGCGCTCTTTCAAATTAAAATATTTTAAAAATAATTTACCGATTACTGTCAATTTTGAATGAATCCATATTGCAGCATCTGCCAATTTCGCCAAGGCTTAGAATTGCCAATAAGCGAACAGAATCATTTGTAGATTTCTTCGAAAGTGCGTCCTGAAGATTTCGAACCACACTGGCGGTTTTCTGCGGATCACCAGTTGCTTGGACCACCGTGGCTGTTGCCTTTGCGATTGAACTGTACGATTGGCGGTGCAACAATTGAGCAGAGGACAAATAGACGGGTTCCGAGAGTTTTTTGAGAATTTCCTTAAATTCAAATATTAATGAAATTGTTGTTTAAATAATTTTGTTTTGAATTTTTTATTGGTAAAATTATTCAAAATAACTTTAGCTCTCAAGGTTTTTCATATTTTGAGTTTTTTTATGATATATTTTAAAATAACCTCAAATGTGGGCTTGTTTGGCAGTGGAGATCGTATTAATGCAGTCAATAATTTGAGTGAGGCATTCAATGTGGATCCTTGCAACAAAGAACTTTGGAGCAACAAAATCAAAGAACTAAAATTAATTAATTTTTAATTATATTATTTCTAAATAAAATAAAACCAACTTGAACAAATTAGCAAGTGGTTCAGCAAGGATTTGATCCGGATATGAATTGGTGACATCTTTGAAGTTTGTGAATTTAAAATTAAATATTTAATTGGTTACCGGTGATGAATGTTAAGGCTATTTGGCTGATTTGCAAATCCTGTTCACTGATCAACTGCGGAATTTCCTTGACCACTTTGATCAAACCGGGCCCTTGCAGTCCATTGTGGATGAAACGAGTGACCAGCGACTCCAACAAGACCAAAGTGTTCAGCTGTAAAATAAATTATTAAAATGAATAAATTCAATATAATTTTACCCGCAACGAACGCTGATTTTTACGCAAAAATTCGGAACAAATTGTGAGCAAATCGGGCAACACGGATTGCAATTCCAATTTGGCCGGACTGTTTATAAATGTGTTCATCCCCTTCAAAGTAACAAGCCGAGTCATTTCATTGCGAAGGCTAAAAATGAATACTTTAAAACGGTTTTTCAATAAAATTTTACCGATCCAAAAGAAGAGGCAAACATTGGTCATTCTAAAAATTTTGATAAATGAGAAAATAAAATTATTTATTTACGATTTTTGTCCCAAGTTCATTAGCAAATAAGGAAACCATTAAACCGGCAGTTGAAATTGTTTTCTCCTTCACTTCCTGAATTATATTTGTAATTAATCCAAATTAATTTTTAAAAAACCTGGTCAATATCCGTAATTTTCAGCTTGGAAATGATTGCCGAATAAAGGAGTGGAACATGTTTGTCAATGTCCATTTTGGCTCGTTGATTGCTGAGAACATGGAGGAGGGATTGGGTGGTCAACAGAGCTTCCCCGGATGTTTTGTAAAATTGGTCTTCAATTGCTTTGGCAACAAGAGGCACAATGTTATCCACAAAATGGTGCAAATCCTTAATTAATTTAAATAGATAAAAGCAAAAATTGGTTTTCAAAAATTGAATTTTCAGTTTGCATGGATAAAAAATTTTCATTACATTTTTTTGTACCCAATTCCCAACATCTAGCCCGGCAGTAAATGGGAATTTTGGCTACTGATTAGAGGATTATAGGGTCAATTTTCAATCCAAAGTTGTGAAAACCGGCAAAAATACCGACCTCGACATTTCTTATTTTTCTGTCCTAACTGGGAAGAGGTTAGTCCGTTGGGAAGAAGGACGAAAGTTCGAATCCCACTTAAGTCCAATAAATTTTTCAGGTAAAAAAAAGTGGGAAAAATGTTTATAATTTAATTAATATTGAAAATATTTTATATTTAAAATATTTAATGTGTACCTCCGGAGTGTGTGTACTCAAAATGAGGGTCACAAATTTCAGCGTCTCAATTTTCATATTGCCATCCGCCGATGTCTCAGCCAATGTGGATCGAATGTTGGCAACAATTGGATTCAAATATTCCGTCAATATTCCCGGATATGCCCTAAAAATAAATATTTAATAATTTTTTTGTATAAATTGTTCACCTTATCAAATTAGAAAGCAAATCATAAACTCGAAGACGGGTCACAACACTTTTCCCGCGGATTTCCTTTTGCAAATATTTAATCAGCACTGTGGATTGTTCCTTCAATTTGGTGAAAATTTCACGCCGATTTGGATCCAATTCATTCGTCAAAATTTGTTCAAAGCGTGCGGGCGTAAAAAATTCCGGGGCACAAAAATCGTTCAAACCATGAATATTCTGGACAAAATAATTTTATTAATTTAAAATTTGATTGGGGATTACCTGAGATTGGAATGATGCAAGTTCAGGAACGAGTTGCTTTGTGAGTTTGAGCAGAGCGGAATATGCCGTAAATATTTCATGTTTGACATTTTCCTCGCGTTCCTTGAAGCGACTGATCAAATGATTGCCAAAAACATCAAAGCTGCCTCCCAACGCTTCCGGACGATAGGCGATCTTCAAAATTAAAAAAGGGTCTCTTCGGGTCGAAAATTTGAATTACCAAAGCTTCAATGCATTTTGCAGCGGACCGACGAACTTTCCAACTCAAATCGTCATCATCGGAATAGTCGCTTTGTGCCTCATCTTCATCTTCAAATTGGGAGGAGTCCACTTCCATTTCGTCCGCCTCCTCCTCTTCCGGTCCATAATTGTAATTTGGATCATATTTGAGCAATTCCTTTGCAATTATTTCAATTTTTTGTATGTATGGCCGCATTTCATTGGTGCAACGGAAAACGAATGTTTCAAAGGCCTAAATTAAATTTAAAATATTTACAATTATTAAAAATATTTACTTGGAGACAATTTTCACGCAATTCATCGTCATCATCATTTTCGCACTTGTCAATGAGAGTTGGAACAATTTGCGAAAGGAATGGAGCCAGACGACCGGGCGAAACACGACAAATTGTAATTGAAGCCAGAATGAATGTTTTCAATGTAGTCAAATCGATGGAAGGATCGGCAAACACAGACAAAATTCTCTTAAATTTAATTCATTTATTAATTCATATAAATTTGAATTACCTGCACAATACGGCGGAATTGCTCATCGGGGACAACATCGGTCTAAAAAATTAAAGTTATTTCTGAATTAAATTATTCTTACTAAATGACCAAGCGCACTGATAGCCCTTTTCCTCATTGAATGTGATTTCTCCAATTGTTGGAATAGAACATTCTCAATCTTAAATATTAATTCATAATTTGAATTAAGATAAATTAAATAATTGTGACCTCCTCAAAATATAAATTCACATTTCGTCCATAGCGCAAAATTAATGAAGCTAGCACATCGAGTATTTCCAATTTTATGGATGAATCAGTTCCTAAGAAAATTGTAAATAGATTTTTGTGAATAAAGCTTACTTAAGGTTTCGATAAGTTTTGGCACCACACGTTTGATGCAGCTGTAAATTTGTTGATTCAATGTTCCAGTGGGAAGTTCATTGAGTACGGTCTTAAATTTTATTCGTTTGAATTCCTTATTTTTTTTAATAAATGCCAACCTTCAATGCGATTGAACTGACATCACGTAGCTGTTCATTCTGGGAACTAAGATTTGCACAAAGCGCATCAACCAGAGAGTCAAGCTGCGGCAATTTGATTTTGTGGATTAATGGACCTGCACAAATGCATTCAATTATATTTGGTTTTATTTAAAAGAATAAACCTAGACAGCGACATGCCAAATTTTGAACTTCACCATTTTTGTCTTGAATCAGTTTGAGGAGTGCAAGAACAATCTTAAATAATGAGATTTTTGTTGCTCAATTATTGTGCATAAATTTACTCTTTTCTCCATATCTTCATCCAATGTAATTGAAGGTTTTCCAAGTTCAGTTATTAAGTCATTGACAGCCATATAACGGAAGTCCTTAAATAAGTTAGTTGAATTTTTTCGTATTAAATGTTAATCAACCTTATCAACATTCGTCATCTTTTCCAAAAGTCCGCCGATTTGCATAGATGTAGCCATTTTAATTCTCCCAGATGCAGTGGGAATGTTTAATTATCAGAATATTGTCAATAAAAATGTGTTTATGTTCGATGTTTCTATCAAAAAAGTTTGGTTAATTAAGTGGAATGGGTAAATAAATAAACATTATAAAAATGAATAAAAATAAATGAAATCCTTGGGTTGATCGTTGATCTGATTCGAATCATCAGAAGGATTCGGATTCTTTCGATTTCGTTTCGTTCGATCGCGCGCGATCGATCAATTATCATTTCATGGAAATTTTAATTTTTCATGCCACGATCATGCAATTTTCCTTTATTTCTTTATATTCATTATTATCCCACTCTATCCTCTTTTTCAATATCTTTTTTGAAAAATTTCCTGTGTTATTTTCAAATTGATTTGTTGGCAAAGACTCGGACTCCGACTCATCACTCAAGACTCAACTCGGGCTCGGGTCGGGTCTACCAAAAAATAAAAAAATGTACGGATCGGATTCTGATAAAACGGATTCCAGAAATATTTTTGGGTGTATTAATTAAATTAATGCAATATTAATTTTTTAGAACTGACTGGCGGAGGCCATTCTAAAATTTTACTACACATCGTTTTATGACTGCACAAAACTCATTGAAAACATTTAGTGATTTTGCCAATATTTTGAGAGTTTGTACAAGTTCTGATATAAAATTCTTATTCTTGTAATTTTTCAGGGTACCCAAGTAGTTGTTGAAAATGAAGAGGGTCAACTTTACACGGGAATACTTATACGAATGACAAATGAGGTTTTTTTTTTTTAATTTTAGATTAGAATTTGATTTTTTAGTTGGAAGTGGAACTTTCATTTGTGCAGAAATTGCCTCTTTCTGATGACACAAAATTCATACTCTCCCAGAAGAATACTACCAAAAGCATGACGATGAAAGTGACCAGGCTGTCCGGTGATTATACTGAGAAGGAACGTGTAAAAGGTTTTTTTTATTAATAAAAAAACACATTCAAATTAAATTGCTTAATAAATTTAGTTTTTCATTTGGACGATGAAATAGGCATTAATGGGGAAAATTGCTATGAATCAGACAAGGAATTTCAACAATGGGAGGATGATGGTTATGAAGAAGTTGATGATGGTAATTGTAAAAATGAATTATTAAAAAAACAAATTATTAATTTTAAGGCCTATGCGATTTAAATAGGGAGCCGAAAAATACAACGAATAGCAAATGGAAAAAGTCAAAGAAAGCGGCGGGTGCTGGTTGGTCAGTGGATGAGATGTTTCTGGCAAACAAAGACAAGTGCATTGGGGAGTCGTCCTTTGATGAAAATCTTACGCAATATTCAAAGTAAATTATGAAAATTAATTATAAAACCAAATTAAAATGATTTTAGTGTTGAAGTTGGTCAACGAACCTTCGAGGAAAAGAGGCGAGCCGAAGAGCTTGCAAGGCAAATTGAAATGAATCCAATCAGTCGAAGGAATGCTTTGTTGGAAAATGACGATGAAGAACGGGATTTGGATGCATTAACCCGGTTCAAGGAGGAAGAAAGTAGTAAAATTGCGAAGAAAGCTGATGAAAACCCTCCTCAAGCAAAAATTGAAAACATTGATGGAGAAGAAAAGAAAGAAGAAGAAACAATAAAGGAAGAAATTTGTGAGGAAAAGGCGGAGGAAGAGGAAGAAGAAAAAACCACCAATTTGCAACCAGAGAAACAATCCGCCGAGGAGGAAAAGTATATATCCCAATCCCAAATAACAATAAATTTAATGAATAATTTCAGTAAAACCAACAAATTCACTTTCAACCCAAAGGCCGCACCATTCGTCCCCAAACAGCAGCAGCAAAGAGACATCAATTCAAATCCTTCCCCCGCCATTGCCAATGCCACTTTCAATAGCAACAACAATTTGCCTAGTCATCATCAATTCCACCAAACATTCGTCCCAATGCCTGCCGTTCATATACCTCCAAATGTTCAAATATCACAGGTTAAGGATAATAATGAAAAATCGGGTTAGATTAGTACTAGACTAGATTTAGATTAAAATTTATAAAGAAAATTTTAACAAAAAATTTTCTACAATTTTCGACCTGAAGATTGAAATCAAAAATAGGTCTTTGTGTTTGAATCCGCTCCAAGGCAAATAATTTTTTCGGGCTTGATAGGCAATTTTATGAATTTTTATACATCTACTGAACAAATCTAGATAAAATAATCTACAAAAACAGCTCCTAATAAATTTAATATTTCTAAAGGTTTTGCCCCCGCCAAACATCGTTTACAACAATCCACTCGTTTATCCACAACAACAGCCTCTTCCACTGTACACCTACACTCCAACATATGCCCCGACTAGCATTCCACCGCCATCCAGTGTTGTTCATCATCCGTCCATGCAACTGGCACAACACGGAAAGCCACTGTACACGGCTGCACCAAATCCAACGGGAGGAATGATTTTGTCTGGGCCACCTCAATATTTTCAACAACAACCGCAACCACAGCAACTTATCTATCCCCAAGCTCCAGTGCCATCATTGACTGCGCCGGTGACCGCCTTCTATCCATCACTGCAAATGCCACAACAAGGAAAACCACTCTACACGGGAACGGCTACAAATCCAGCAGGAATGCTCATTTCAACTCCTCCACAGCAACAACAATATCTTCCACAACAACAATCGCAACAACAACCACCACCGCAATTGATGTATCCGCATGGACCAGCAGCTCCACCGGCGCCAACACCACCCACAAGTGTGTATTCCACAGTGCAAATGCCACAGCAGGGGAAGCCGTTGTACACGGTCACGGCTACAAATCCGGCAGCGGGAATAATTGTGCCGACACCTCCTCAAAATGTTCAGCAACAACAACAATCTCAGGTAGAGAACGGTTTTTAAAAGTTTTCACCAACCAATTTTTTGACATATTTTACATTATATCTTAGCATTTTTTCGGAGAAAATTTCATTAAAAAATTGCAATTAAAAACATTAGCAAATTTCACAAAAAATCTATAATAGGGCAGCCAAATTTGTTTCGAAACTAAAAATCTATTCCAATTTGCAGGTTATGTACCCTCATGCTGCACCTGTGCCACCGGTAATGTCCAACCAATTGCCCGCCGGAGGCTACAATGTTAATGCTGCTCCATACATTTATTCAACTATGCCGCCATCGGCCAACGCCACACCAATTCCACAAACTCTTCCTCCTCATCCCACCGGTGCTGGACAGCAACAAAATGCTGCTGCTGAAATTGACCACCGTTTTGTTATGCAACAGCCGCATCAGCAGCAGCAGCAATATGGACCTCCTTACAATAATGGACAGCAACAACAATACAATAATGGATCTTATTATTGACAATTTGAGACATCTTTTTTTTGTTAATTTCACAAATTTATTTATTTTTTTACTATTGATGTTGATAAAGATGATAAAAATCCAATTTTTAATGTCATTTTTCGAATATGGTTTTTGCCAATTTACACAAATTTGTGTATAGGATATGAGATGACCAAAAGGGAGAGAACATTATCTTTAATTGGGAGGATTTGTTGGGGTCGTAATGCTGGAATAATTGCTCGTCTTTCCACCAATTGTTGCCGGAATTCGCTCACCAGCACCACCATCGTCCGTCACATATAAAATAATGTTTTATATTTATAATTGAGTACATAAAAACACAATAAATACAATTACACAAAAAATTCACTACAAATTTTGCATAAAAAACAAAGGTGAATTATGTGTTGGAAGCAGAAAAATGGTGGAATAGAACAGTTGGAAATTATTAGATAACCAAAAAGAAAAATTTGGAAAGGGGCAAGATATAGAATTGTTATTTTTATATGAGTGATTGAGTATGCTGCATCTCTTTCTCTTGTTGATGTTGATTATTCCGGTAGGAGGATGGTGAATTTTGCGACTGCCGACCATTCGTCGTCGTTGTGGTTGAATTCATCACATTCAGCGATGGAAGAACACCGGCGGTTGATTTGTCATGGCCATTTGCCTTAAAAAAAACAAAACACAAAACATTCACAAAAAAAGCTGTACAAACAATTAAATCAAAATTCAATAACTTACTGTTGGGCGAGGAGCATTATCCGAATGTGCATATTGGGTATATTGTTGATACTGCAAATTTGGTGATTAGGAGAAAAGTTGATTAAAAAATAAAACCTGAGGGTGGAAATTGTGTATGGCTAAATTTGCAAAATTTAATTAAATATAAATTAAAAATAAATTACTAACCATCCTGCATTATGTCACGTGGATTCATTGTTTCCTTCAAAGAACTTGAAATACTTTGCAAGGTCATTGGGCGAGGATCACTTCCGGCATTTACTAAAAGAAAAATATTAAAAATGAATATTTTTATTCCTAATTATGAGAAAACCAAACCTGTATGGGCATCAATGTATGCAGAAACACTGAAAGCGAAACGAAGAGCAATAGCAGCGAAGAACATCTATGAAATTACGGCCCAATTAATTTTTATCATTTATTTTTTACCTCAATACAAATGAAGAAGTTTTGATAGCCGGCTGCAACGGTGCCCCTGCCAATTCGTTCACTCCCATCCTCAGCATAGATTGGATCAATGGCGGATGTTGCACCGAGAACCGCCAAAAGGAAACCTGAAGAATTAATTTTCATGATTATAATTTTAATTTTAAAAATTTAACCTTGCCAAAATGATAAGAAAATGACGGATTTCACAGTCAGAAATTTCAGAACCGGATTGTATGGATGGAGAAGATCACGTGTTGCCGTATAGAAAAGGAACAATCCATAGAGGGCAAGGGAAATGGAGAAATTGTAAACGGAAGTGATGTAGATGTATCCCTTGTCGAGACTGAAATTTTTTGAATATAATTGTGGAATATTTAATTAATTAGAAGAACCAAACCTCCAATTTCCATCCTCGTATTTTCCACTCATCATCAGCATCAATGTAAGCAATGCCATAAATGGTTTAATTATACAAAATTGGAGAGTGGCCTTTTTGCAAAAACGTAGAAACTCTATTTAGGAAAAACATTTTACAGAAATTAAAATAAATGCTCACCGATTGTATATTGTTTCCCGGCCAAACAACATGTGAATGTCCATATATTAGTCGGCTTAATTGGCTTTCCACGGATTTCCGCCATAATGTTGCTCTCACCGCCCAAATATTCATAGCAAAGACTGAGAAAACTATAGATCACGAAAGCTAAAAATATTAATATTAAGGTAGTTTTATTGAGTCTTATTTACCTTCATAACAATCTCTAATTGAATTGAAATAAATGTAGACATCATTACTGAAGAACAACAATGAGAGCCAGGAATCAAATGCGTAGATTGGAACGATGAAGAGTCTAATAAATGTATTTTTAATTTTTAAAATTATATTAATGCATTTTACAATTACATTCTTATAATCCAACGTTGTTCGCTCGGACAGGAATACCATCTCAAATGCTGGTAAATTTGATGACTTGTAATGAACAATGCGGCCCATGTACAAAATCTTCAATTTGTAAATTAATGTTTAACTTTGATTTACGTACCCTGCAATGCTATGAGCCCATGCTGAATCGAAAAACACACTATTGGAATGTTCCGTTGAATTTGTCGTCATGAATAATTTTTCATATTTATTCTAAAAAAATTAATAATTTGACGTTTGTTAAAATAAAGAAACGGTCGATAAAAAATGTTGGAAAGTGTTGAATGAATGACTAATATTATAGAAGGGCGGAACAGGGAGTGGCTGGTGTTGCTCTTTCCTCTAATTTAGAAAATTAATGAATGGCGTATCTAGCTATGGGGCAAAGCATTCCCATTCTCGGATACTTTGTCGAAAAATACGACGGTGCGTGGCAAATGGGAAACTGGACTGGGTATTCGCGCCTATGCCTCTATAATGCCAATGTAAACGAAAAAAACAGAGTAGTCGGCTCTCGGCTGGTAGAATAGAGGTCGAGGTATAGCAAAGGCATAAAAGCAAAGAAAAAAAACATATATTCCTCCACATAATAGTGAAGTGACAGCCGAGACCGAGAACAAATACTGGTAAACACAATGGAAAAAAATAAAAAGTGGTACCGGATTATCGATTTTTTAAGTGAAATTCGAACTATTTTCATTTCTTTTCAACCTTCCTTCTCTATCTTAAAATCTTAAGCGTCAATTTATTGTACTATTTTTTTATTTTTCATGCAAGATTTTAGCATATTATTGCCTGCGGCATTTATTTCATTGAAGCTGCACGAAAATTTTGGGTTTTTTGGGGTGTTTGTTTCATGTTCCCCTACAATTTGGTACAAAAATTAATCTAAAAAGCCTTCCTATTTTTTCATTTTTTATTCAATAACCTATTTATCAAGGCTTTTCAGAGTATGATCAAATGTAAACGCCAAAATTTCTATAAATTTATGATCGACCCAGTGCTTTCAAATAGATGCAATTTACATTTGCGAATCTACTTATTAATCTCAATATTTTATTGTCTTTTTATCAATCAAAGAATCGAAGCGAGCTTTCAATCCAGACGTCCTTTATTTTTACCTTCCAAAAACTGTGATAAACCATGTTATAATGGAGGCAGCTGTGTCGAAGGTTTTATTACTGATTATTTATCAATTTATTAAATACTAATCAATTCAAGGTTCATGTCAATGTCCTGCTGGCTGGAAAGGATCACAATGTGAAAACTGCCACGGAAGAATAAAGTTTGTTATTTTTTTAAATGTTAGATTTAAGTATGATTTTAATTTTAAGGAAAAAATTGGTGAATTCCGAACGGAATGGATCAATAACAGATGGTCAAAATAGTTACAGCGCATCAGCCGGCTGCATTTGGGTTTTTCAAAATGAAGAGAAGAATGGAAATGGATTATTGTTCAAAATGGATGATTTTTTCACCGAATGTTGTTGGGATATTTTATACATTTACGATGGAGATGGAGTTTATGGCGATTTGCTTGGTGTATTCAGGTTATTATATATTATAATTAATTAAATTAATTGATTTTCTTAAAATTTTAAGTGGGAATTTACCGGGAATAGAAGTTTTGGCAAAATCCGGCGAGGCAATTCTCTATTTTGCAAGCGATTTGGCCTTCAATCTTCCCGGATTTAATATAAGTTATTTGAGTGGAGAATGCCTGTCAAATTGCAACGGAAATGGCAAATGCTCCAGCAATGGTGTTTGTATATGCAATGATGGATTTACTGGACCAGCTTGCCAATATCAATATTGTCTTCCAAACATGAATGGGCAGACGGGACCTTGCAAAGTTTGTCCAATTCTGTGATTTTAGGCATAAATATTTTCATTTACAGAACCAGGGTTATTGCAAAGATGGCAAATGCCAATGTGCGACCAAACATACACACGGCGATTATTGTCAAGAATTGGCGCTCAATCCAATATGGGATACGGTTTTGACATTTGAGCCGAAACATTTTCAACCGCGTGCTTCTCACAAAACAATCGTTATTGGGAATGAACTTTGGATTCAAGGTTTTTTCAAAATAAATAAATTTCTAAAACCACCATTCAATTCCAAGGTGGTTTAATGTTCAATTCTGTGCATATGTCCAGTGATTTTGTGGTCTATAATATTCAAGAGAAGAAATTCCGAAAAGTTATGTCCAAGAACGCCAATTCCGACCAAATTCCATTGCCTCGATATGATCATTCAATAATTCAATATAGGGTTGTTTTAAATTATAAACCTTTATCATTTTTAATTATAGAGGAAATTGTACATGTTTGGTGGAGTGATTAAACAAAATATGATAACAAATGAATTCTGGGCATTTGATTTGGACACACATTTATGGACCAAATTGAGCGGGCACAATGATACGGCTCTGGCATATCCGGCTGCAACCGCAGGGCATACCGCACATTTGATTGGGAGCGAAATGCATATTTTATTTGGTTACAATCCGTACGAAGGATATTTATACGCGCCTCAAATATATTCATTTGGTAAGTGATTTTGATTTTATTCGGTAAATATTAAAATTGACGAAACGAGGGTATATGATGATGATGATAAAACTAAAATAATTATAATGGTTTAATAAGACTAAGACGAAATCTATCAATTGGGTATAAATTTTAGGGTCTAATTGAACATTTTTTTTTTTGATATTTTAATAATGGTAATTTTTTTATATAAAAATTTTATAGAAAGTGAAAAATGGAGAAAAGGAAGCACACATCCATCAATATTGGGCAGATTCGGTCACACATCTGTGCTGTTCAATGAACCAAATGGCGATCAATTAATTCTAATTTATGGTGGATACAATGCGCCCGTCAACAGTTATACCTATTCAATTACGGATGAACTGCTTTTATATGATCCGGCAAAACAGACATGGTTCCGAAAATAATTATTTTCTATTCATTAAAATAAATTTTTAAGGACAAGTCTTGGAAATTATGGAGTGCCTTTGTTTCGACATTCAGCGGCCATTTTGGACGGAGTGATGTTGATCGTTGGTGAGTAAAAAATCAATTCTTAATCAAAATGCTAAAATCATTAAAAAATTGAAGGTGGAAATAGTCACAATGAATCTTCAACTACTCGCAAAAAGGATTGCTATTCTGAACAGATTTATGCGTTTGATACAGGTTTTTACAAATAATTTTATCCCTAAATTTAATATTTATTCAATTTAGTTTGCAAACGATGGCTTAACATTTACAATAAGGAATTTCCGCCAATTGCACGATATGGACACGATGCTTTCGCATTTGATGGGAACATGTACATAATTGGTGGATTCAATAGTGAAATGTTCAATGATGTGTTGAAATTCTCACCAGGCAATTTTTTATGGTGATTTAATGCAAAAATAATTATTTTTAGCTAACTGTGATAACCAAGCTCGAGATGAGGAAGAATGTGAGAAGATGGCCAATGGAATAAGATGTGTATTTTTCAACAAAACGTGCACCAAAACTTTGCCAAACTCATCACTGCGTCAATCTTTCCTTTCCATTGTCAAAGGGGACACTCTGAATACGATGAACTATTACCAACAACATTGTGCATCGCATCTTGGCGAAAGGTAAATCCAAATCAATAAATTAAATCAAAACAATTTAAAATTATGTAGGGAATCCTCTTCCGAATGGCGTCCCTGTACAATGGTAACGGATTGCACAAATTGCTTGCTTGAAAAGGGATGTGGATGGTGCGAAAGTAGCCAGGTAAAAATTCTTTAAATTAACTGACTGATAACAACTAATTTTTTACTCGGATTAATGTATTTCTTCAAGAAATGTAGGATAGAATCTGAATAATGCATAAAAGCGCTAGTGAAAAAAATAACTTGCTTTGAGCGGGTTCGAACCCGAGACCTAAATTTCACACAACCGGGAATTAACTCTTTAGGCAAAACTACTTAACATGACCAAATTTTAGAAAAAATTAATCAACTAAAATTTAAAGCTCTGCCTTGGCTCATATACAAGCTGTGCCGACGGCCTTTTGACTGATCGTTCCCTGTGTCCACACAGTAGTAAACAACGCCACAAGGAGACAAAATTGCGCGCATGTTCCTTGGCAACAAATTGCTTTGCCTGCCATCGACTTCCTCATTGCATTTGGTTTGCCATTGATGGAAAGCATATTTGTGTGTCATTGGCGGATCAAGGTTAATAACATTTAAACAATACAATAAAATTTCGTTTTTAAGCTTTACTAATAGAAGAACATCGAATGCAAGTGGAACGCATTACGGCCATACCAAATATGGCTGATGATTCGCATTCGATGCCGCAAACAACGGCTTTGACCCTTTCATCCCAAGCGAATAATATGCCAATGGCATTGAATCAAAATGATGTCATAATACTTCAATCGTCCGATCAAAATCAACGGAATATTACTTGCCCAATACCCTGTTTTTTGAGATCAAATTGTCAATCTTGTGTTGATGCTCAGTGCATGTATGTTTAATATATAAATTTAGTAGTCGGTAATATTTAGTTTGCAAAAAAAAAAATTAAAAAACCCCAAAAAATTTTAACAGTACTGATTTATCCAAGATCCATAAACCTTATTGCAGCTTAGGCTTAATCTTTAACTAATTGTGTTAATTTTTAGGTGGTGTCCGAGCACACAAAGATGTGTTTCCATGGACACTTACATGATCAGTTTTCCCTATGGTCAGTGCATGAGTTGGGTGACTGCTGCGAATACCAATTTTGCCTGCCAAATGAACCCATTTTCCTGTGAACAACAAAAAACTTGTTCCGATTGTCAAAGGTTTGATTAATCAGCCTAATATCTTTTATTTCCATTCATTCATAGCATTGGCCCTCGTTGCGGATGGTGTGATGATGGATCGGGGACTGGCCTTGGTAAATGTATTGAGGGAACAGCTTCAGCACCACTCGACCGAAATGCATGCCCCATTGAGCGATGGTTTTTCACGGGGGAGCCAGGTTAATTTAATGGAATAGCAATATTTTAATGCGTTTCGTTAAGAATGTCAATGCAATGGACACAGCGATTGCACAGAGAATGCCACACATCAACGGTCGCGCTGCACAAAATGTCATAACCGGACGAGGGGAGAACATTGCGAACAATGTGAACCAGGCTACTTTGGGGATCCAAGGAATGGTGGAATGTGCCAAGAATGCCAATGCAATGGCCAAGCGACGCTTTGCAATCCATAGTAAGTTATATTTTTTAGAAATAAACATTTTTTAATCATTTTTAGCAACGGAGACTGTTATTGTTCAACGAAAGGGGTGATTGGCCCAAGATGTGATAAATGCGAGCCAAAATACATTGGCGACCCAAAGAACAGTGGAACATGCACCTGTATTTTAATTTTGGGAATATTTTACATTTTTGAAATCAATTAATTTTAGATGAATTGGCCATCGACTTCATATTCACATTCAAATTGGACAGCGATGATATTCGGGATAAATATGTCAATCAAATTAATTTCTTCAGTGTTCCATATAAGGTTTTTTTATATTCTTTTATTATTTAATCATTTTTGAATTTTTAGAAAGACACCGACACACAATTCTCAATTACATGTGAAGGCGATTCTGGTGCAAAAGTGGCCATAAATTTGACAACACAATTGTTGGAAGGACGTCCTTTCCATATAAAGCATTTGATGGCCGGACAACTTTGCACAAATACGGGCATAAAACGAACATACAGCGCTTCGGATCCGGGTGAAATTATAATTACATTTTAAATTTAAAATTATTTAGGATTTGCATTTGGCACTGAATCGAATACAACATTCCACGTCAGAGTCAGTGATTTTGTCACTCCGATAAAGGTATTAAATTTGAGTAGTTGCAAGGATTAAAAAGAATTTTTAGATTCAAATTTCATTCGCCCAATCATTGCCAATAAATTGGATATTATTCTTTGTTATTTTTGCAGCGTAAGAAATATCCACTCAAATTTTGACTAATTTTTTAAACAATTTAAGTTGTTTCATTGTTCTCCTTGTTGTGGCGGGACTAATTTGGATTATAAAAATGCGCATCGAATGGTACAGGAATATCAGAAGACGGCATGATGAAATTGAAGAAATGGCATCGAGGCCATTTGCGTCGGTTCAACTCGATTTGGGCAATGATCGACAAAATTTGGTATATGATAACAGAATTTAATACAGTATTTAAAAACATTTAATTTCAGCAAGTAGAGCCATGCGCGGTAGAACCATGTGCGAATTATCAAGCAGGGATTTACACTTGTATCGTGAGACTTCCAACAGGAGGTTAGTTAATCCACACAAATTCACTAATCTAATTAAAATTTCTAGGTCAACCCTATACACCATATGGCACCTCCGGCTTGGCAGTTGCTTCAGCACTTTGTCAATTAACACCGGCCCAACTTGCATTAATTCAACCACCAGACATGGAAAAACAAAGAAGCAGAAAATCACATTTTAAACGTTTTATGCCTTTTATGCGATCGTCATAATTGTTTTTTTATTTGAATTGAATCTTTATTGTATTTTTTTGATAAAAATCGGGTCTTATCTTTTAATAAAATTAATATTCAAATTTTAATAATTTTTATTCGTTGTTTAATCGAATACCTATCATTTTTTTATTGGAAAATCATAATTTTATTACCATCCATCCTGAAAGAAATTGAAGCCAATAGGCAGATTTTGAAGAAAACAATCCAGAAAAAAAATTGGATTTTTTATACCAAGCGAAAAGCACAATCTTTCATAGAAATTAAATTTGGTTCTTGGCGCTTAATAAAAAAATAGGTGAGCGTAAACGCTGCTAGACATCGACATATCCATCTCTTATATCGACCTCAACCTCCTGTCAAGCCAGGGTTAGGGCATAACCATTAACACGGCTAGACACCACACACAAACCAGTAAGGCTGAATAGCTTCATTCATCGCTATTTTATTGAATATAGACGCTATAGTTGTGACTACTTTGTACTTTCCAAAATGGCTAGAAAAGACGCCGGCGGGTAGCATAGTTACGGCCGCTGCTCACTGAGATAACACCAAATTTTCTCATTCCATTCCAATAATGACTCGCTCTTTTACAATTGATTCATCATCATTCCATTATCATCCTCCCCCCCCCCCCCCCCCATCTCGATTAACATGAATCTGTATTTACATTTTCCTAAAATTCTCCCAAATGAGTAAACCGCTGCAAACGGTCTTTGAACCCTAAAGTGAACATATTATGTTTTTTACTTATTTGTTGTTTATTCAAAATAGGATCAAACCTTTATTTTTTCAATGAAATTTATAAAAACTATACACTTATCTTTTGCAGGGTTTTTTCTGTAGAAGGTTTGTGGAAATTAAACCACAAGGATTGGATGAAAATATTGCAGTGCGGGTGTATTACAATCAAATCTTATTCTATTTTGTCTGCTGTATAATTACCAATTGTGCCTGAGGTTTGATTAACATGCAAATATCCAACCTATATTAAAATTTTAATAGAAAAACATGTCGACGGAGCAGCAACATTCACTGGGGAATTTCGTTTTGAATATTGATCAACTTAAAGATGATGAATTGGATGCAAATGATCTTGAGGTTTTTGTTAAAATCGTTTATGACAAATATACATAAATCTTCAGGTCGCCTTAATCAATGAATCTTTCGAGGAGCAACAAAAGCATTCCCAGCTCTTCTGTGATATGAAATTGAAGTCAATCTTCTACGGCGATGATGAACCAAATGGGACCACCACAACATTTGAAAATCATCATCAGCAGCAACAACAGCTTCCACTCTTTGAGGCAGCCGAAGAAGATATGAAAATGAAACTGACTCCACTTCAATTTCTGCCACAAAATTCACCCAATACAGGTTTATTAATAATTATAGTTACAAATATAATCTGGAGATGTTAAGATTGCGATGAAGAGGATGCCGAGCGAGGTCGACAATTGGACCGAGAATTAGGGCGAATGATGCTGGAAGAAGAGGACAAATTTTTGTTTTCCGACTCACCGCCTCCACTGGAAGAGAAAACAACAACCATGGCCATGCACCACTACTTCGATTCATTCATCCTGGGCGGTGGCGAACAAAACAGCAGCAGTTTCTTCACTTCATTTGAGTCACAAGCGGAAGAAGAGAGTCAATGCGCGGATGCTGAAGCTGTAAATTACATTAATTAAATTTAACATTATCCAATTAATTTAAGATTGCAATTGATGTAATCCAAGCACTTTTTGCTGATGAACAATGCACTGACCAGTCTTCTTCAACCTATGAAGAAAATGACATGATGGTGTCAGCAAATCTTCTCAAGGTTTGAATAATTACATGGTTTAAGCAGGCTAGGGTTTATAAAGAAAATTATACCAAAAATTGAAAAACTTTAGACCTGAAAAGGAGGGTTCATTCAGTTTTGTCAAAATTTGGGTCTCGGGTTCGAATCCGCCCAAAGGAATATATTTTTTGGGCATGGTGAACAAATTTCTAAAGGATTTTCAAGACAAAAAAATATTTCGAACCATAATACTTTACCAGAAAAGCACTAGTATTACTCGATTTTTGATTATTCATACATTTGCAGATTCTGCAAGATGATGATGACTTCGATTCGATCAGCGAGGAAATGGAAGAGGATCCAAAAATGGGAAGAAGTGGATCGACCAGCATCAAAAATGAACAACAAAATCCATTCGACGATGATGAAATGCAACCGCCTCCTCCACGGAATGATTCGCTTCAGACAATCTCATCGCCAATGTCAACTTCGTTTCTGTCGGCAGCAGATGAACAAACTGTGCCCGTCATTGACCATTGGGAAGAGCTGGACAAGGAACCGTGTGCGGCCGAGAAGATGTCCATTGATGCAAGAGCGCTGTTGAAGAAAATTCGAGCTGAACGAAAAGCAACTCAACTCTGAAGAATTGAACTGATCGAAAAATGATGATAAAGATTTAATGCGAAATTCCCCAATTTTTTGTTTTTGCCACCCGATCGACATATGTATTCCTCATCAATCCGACACATTTATTTGTCGCCCTTTGAATTTAATCTTTTTTCCAAACATTTTCTCTTCTCTTATTCTAAAGAAAAACCATCATCAAAATTTGTTGTTTTTTTCCAACCATTTTTCTTCATCTTTTAAATCATTCTGTTTTTTCTCTCTTCAAATTAAATGTTTTTTCACAACAAATAAATAAAAATTGTATCAATCCACAAAACCTTTTTTTCCTTATATTATCAAATATATCGCTGAGCGCAGTCAAAAATTTGTTACAATTGTGTGCTCCAGCCATCCATTCTCCCACCCCATAATCCTTTGTTCCACATTTTGAGCATGATCAGAAATATTAATGAATTATATTTCGATTTGATTCTGGCTCATTCCCATCTAATTTCGAATTGTTTTTCCCTCTCTGATGATTCAAATATACCATTTAAAAGCTCCAAATGTTTCATGAGAGCTTCCCATCACAATGACCACACAAAATTAATCCATTCTAAAATTCAAATTGTTTTTTTTTTTGAGAATGATGAACATCGGCTTCCAATATATCTTATAGCCTCTTCGTCGATGACCTGAAGAATAAATCCAAACAAGAAATCAACGATGATAATGATGAAATCAAGCGAATACAATTATTATTTTTCCTCAAAATAATCAATCGCATACATTTGGATAAATATTCAAAAGAAATTTGTGTACATTTTATTAATTTTTTAACCTTTCTTTGAAGGAGGGGACATTGTTCTTATCTATTTTATTAAAAAGTATCAAAGAATAACCAAATGTGAAAGGAGGAGATTTGTTGCTTCCTTTTTTCAAAAAGAGCAAAAAAAAAAAAGCTCATAGGTGTGATGGGTGGGCGGAAGAAGACTTTTGGTCGAATGGACCGAGTGAAGAAACTTGAATGATTCACAATGGGGAAGAGGAGTCATTTGTCTTTTGATCACACAAAATTTAACCGAGAAAATCCATGAAATTAAATGAGATTCTTACCCAAACTTATCATTAGAAAAATTGATTTTTTTTTCAATTTTAGATTTCTAAATTAAATTCTAAAAAGTGTGATGGCGGATGAAGATTTTAAAAAAGGTAAAAAACATTTTAAATCGAATCATTGATTTTATTTTCAAGAATGTACGTTTGCATCGCTGCCAAGGACGACTCGAGGATTGCCCGTCATGCTCTCCGCCAGTCCAGATGGGAGAAAATTTTTATATTGCAGCGGAAACAGTGTTTTTATTCGGGATGAGAAGGTAAATTTCATGCCCAAATATTTAATTAAATTGACAAACCATATACCCAAAATTTGATAGAGTTGATCAAGACGCATTAAATGATATATAATTTGTTATGGTTTGGTCAACAATTAAAGGGTGTTAAGAAGGTTTAAAACCAATTTTGGTTTATTGGTTCAAAACTAAGTTTGAATTAGTCAAACCCATAACCCAAGCCAAAACATAATAAAATAATGCGCCTCGATAAGATCTATCGATTGATGAGTATAAAGTTTGGAATCTAGGATAATCTCTGGACCTTTAAATCTTTTCCGCAAATTAAATATCTCCAATTATTAAAAATAGCCAATAATTTATTGATATTTAGCAAATTGCTGACTGCGATGTCTACACGGAACATGCCCATTTAACGCAAGTGGCCAAATATTCCCCTTCGGGATTTTACATTGCCAGCGGTGATCAATCGGGCAAAATCCGCATTTGGGACACGACACAATCTGTAAGTGAAATATTAAAATCCGCAAAAAATTTTGTCCACTTTAGACCCATATTTTGAAAGCAGAATATGGAATAATAAATGGCCCAATACGGGACATTGCCTGGTCGGAGGATAGCAAAAGGATGGCGGTGGTCGGTGAAGGAAGAGAAAGGTTTCAAACGAAAATTTTTTGACTTTTAATTTAACTAATTTTTAGGTTTGGCCATGTTTTCCTCTTTGACACTGGCACCAGCAATGGAAATTTGTCGGGACAGAGCAAAACAATGACTGTAAATAAATTGGAAAAATAATTTTTAATATTTATTTTCACATTTTTAGAGTATTGATTTTCGATGGACCCGTCCCTACAGATTGGTGAGCGGTTGTGAGGATAACACAGTGGCCATTTTCGAAGGACCGCCATTCAAGTTTAAAACGGTATTTTTTATAGAAATATTTAATTTGTCGAAAAAACCACTGAAAATGGCGAAAAAATTTTAGCGGTTTAGTAGTTCATCTTAAACTCATAAAACTTATTCAATCGATCGATCCAGTCAAAACGGGTTTAACCAATTCTAAATCAGTTTTGAACCAAAACAAAATTGGTTTAAATCGTTTTAATCCAATTAGGTATGTGGTTTGTAAATGTAGGATAAAACCTCCTTAAACCATATTTCGGCATTTTTTATTTTTTTTTATAAATAATTAAATATAATTCCTTTTTAATAAATCCAATAATTTAATTCATTTTTCAGCTTTTCCACGAACACACCAGATTTGTGCAATGTGTCCGTTACAACAAGGATGGATCGATTTTTGCAAGTGCCGGTTCCGATGGACGGGTATTCAATTGATTTTAGTGTACAAAATTTAAATGAAATTAAAGTGCAGGTTATTCTATTCGGTGGTCAAGAGGGCGAAAAAGTTGGCGAATTGGTCGATTCGTCATGCAAAGAGGCGGCGGCACACGGCGGCGGAGTTTTTGCACTTTCATGGAATTTGGATGGGAATCGATTGGTCACGGCTTCGGGCGATAAAACTCTGAAAATTTGGAATGTGCCAGACCGTAAATTGATTTCGTAAGTTGGAGTTTAAAATTTATGAAATTCGTAAATTTTCAACCCAAAGAGGAGGTCTTAAATTTTTGCAAAATTTAGGTCACGGGTTCGAATCCGCTTAGAGTTAGTTATTTTTTTCTGACTTGGTTTTCATTTTTTACGCATTTTTACACACTCTAAATACATTAAGAAAAATTACAAAAAATACTAATATATATTATCCGTAATTCCATTTAATCAAACACAATTAATTTTCAGAACCGTCACATTCGGCTCCACAATTGAGGATCAACAGCTGGGCGTTGTTTGGCTCAAGGATGTGATCATTTCCTGCTCGCTGTCTGGTTTCATCAACTACGTCGATCCGGAGACAAATTCCGTAAGCCGGGTGCTCAAAGGACACAACAAATCGATCACTGCCCTGGCACTCAGCCAAAACAAGGAGCTGGCATTCACCGCCGATTTTGAAGGGAATATTAGTATGTGGAATTTTTTATTTAAATTTTAATCAATATTTTTGGCATTTGAGCACATTTAAAAACATTTTTCCCACTTTTCTTCACCTGAAAAAATCATTGGACCTTGGTGGGATTCGAACTTTCGACCTCCTTCCCAAATCCAACCCTCTTCCCAAATCCAACCCTCTTCCCAGATAGGACAAAAAAAATTAGAAGGTTAAAATCGAAATTTTTGCCGGCTTCCATAAATTTACTCCCTAAACCATATATCATTTTGTAGCTAAGATTTCAACTTAAAATCCAAGCTAAATATTGGGTAAAAAACAAAAGGAAAAACTTTTACCTACACAAACTTTTTAAACAGGTTTTTCCCTTCAACTTTTAAAAAATATTTTATAATAAACATTTTAATTTTAAGCACGATGGAAAGTTTCCGACGGTTCCTCTGAACGACTGACCCCAACAATTCACAAATCTCAAGTATCCGGTTTGAAATTGACCCAAAATGGAATGCTCGTTTCTTTGGGTAAATTACCACATTTTAGACATTATTTATTATTTAAATTTACAGGATGGGACGATACGATTGCATTCACGGACAATGCTTTGGCTGTTGTTGGTCAGTGGTTTCAAAATTTTAATCAAAAATTAATTCTTTTTAGACAATGCCCAACCAATTTCGCACAAATTATCCTCTCAACCGCGTGGCCTCGACTGTAAAAGTGATGGGAAATTGGTGGTTGTGGCCTGTCATCGTTCCATTGTGATTTTCGCTGACAAAAAGCAATTGGCCAGTCATGATATCAAATTTGAAGGCACATCGGTGGCCATGCATCCGGACGGTGCGCTGATTGCGGTTGGAGGAAATGTAATCACATTTAATTTTAAATAATACAAAATTTAAATTAATTGACTAATAAAAAACCGCTGGTTTATAGTTTATCCTAGAACCATAAAACCTCATACCCGATCGATTGATTTCATCAAGCACATTTGAATTTGATGATATTTTGGCATAAGTTAACCAATTCTAATTTAGTTTGAACCAATAAACCAAAATTGGGTTTAAACCATAACAAATTATATACAATTTAATGCGTTTTGACCAGCTCTATCCAATTTTGGGTGTATGGTTTGGAAATGTAGGATAAACCCTAATTAACCATTTAATTCTTTTGGTATTATTTTTTCTATAAATAATTTTATTTAGGATGCCAAGGTCCACATCTATGAACTCAAGGACAGTGGTGCATTGAACGAAAAGAAAGCATTGCAACAAGGGTAATTCGGATTAAATACATTTCTTTTTATTTCATTTAATTTTTTAGTGGTGCCATCACCTCAGTCAGTTTTAGTCCAAATGGAAAATATTTGGTGGCCACGGACATTGGCAAAAAAGTAACCAAATTATTTTTAAATAATTTCAATTTATTTTTAAGGTTGTGCCATACAATGTGAAAGAGGATTTCAAAATTGCCTCTGAAAAATCCTGGTCCTTCCACACAGCCCGAATCAATTGTTGTGCTTGGTCAAACAATAGGTTAGTTTTTTCCTCTTTTTTTAAAATTAACAATTTGCTTATAAAATTAAATTTAATTTGCCTACAAATTATTGAAAGAGCCCAATTTGGCCAAGTTTAGTGACCTTAAAAAATTAACATTTTTCGACATGAAAATTTGTGACTAATTAACTGCAATCCTTTATTTATTTTTTACTATTTTCAGCCGATATGTTGCAACCGGCTCGTTGGACACTAACATTATGGTGTGGGACACAGAACAAAGTGGCGAACATCCGGTCGTGAGTAATAGAATTGAGAATATTATTTGGGATAATGAATAGTTTGTTTGTATTGTACACGTACACCACAATTCAACAGGTGATCAGAGGCGCCCACCAAATGAGTGCAATAAATGGCGTCGGTTGGCTCGGTGACAACCGGTTGATCAGTGTTGGACAGGATGCGAATGTGCGATTGTGGACGGTCAAATTACAATAAGAAAAAAGGAAGAAGAAGCCTAGATGAATGGCAATAACCAGAACAGACGATCTTCTCACAATTTTCACAAATTTGACCCAAACTTTATTTGTAGTGCCTCCTTTCCTACCCACTTAATCCATCCACATCTATTATACTTATTTGTGCTTTGTCCTTTTTCATTAATTAATCATTTTGAAATATTGCCGCCTTTGAATACAATTCATTTGCATTTTATTTACACACAACACTATCAGCAGCTTTAATTTTAGTGTAAAAAATTACACATTTTTGGAAAGGATAAATAATTTGAACCTCAAATGTGAGGAGGTGAACCATAGAAATTCAACGGAGACGACATTATGGAGACCGAAAAACCTTAAGTAATTAAAATTCACTCAAAAAACCTTAAGATTTGAAATTTTTCTAGACCAAAACCAAAAATGTACACAAAATATTTCACAATTTTATTCAACAAATTTATATGAAATGAATATGACAATGAACAATTGAATATAGAGAAGAAGAAATACAAATATATGTATGGGAATTATGCACAACAACAGAGCGATTAGGGGCAAAAACAACAACAAATGATATGTGGATTGAGGAATATGGGTGAACAATTATAGGGGGAAATGAGTGGGGGTAGATCACATTCATCTCAACATTGCACCTCTCATTCTTCTTCGTTGGCGGTTGTTCTTCATCGGCGGCACATTATCACATGATCGCTTCGGCTTCGGGCAGGTCCACGGCCTCTGTGTTGAGCGGCTCCTTGGTTGTTGGCGGCATCATTGGGGCGTCGGGCAGGTCCACGGCCTCTGTGTTGAGCGGCTCCTTGGTTGTTGGCGGCATCATTGGGGCGTCGGGCAGGTCCACGGCCTCTGTGTTGAGCGGCTCCTTGGTTGTTGGCGGCATCCTTTGCTGTTGTTGTTCCTGCTACGATCCGAACCGGTGGTTGTTGCGCTGGATTTGGCATCTGTTGTCCGCAGGTTTGGCACATCATTGGCTGGTGAACACTGAATTGAATGGGAAATATATTAGATTAGCTAATTCAGAAAAAAATAAACCGTACCTTGCGTTGGATGTCTCGCGCTGACTCCCGACCAATTCCTCACTCGAATTTGATTCCTCTGACGGTGGCGTTGGCACTGGTGGATGTCTGAATTAATGGAAAATTAATTGATTTAAAAAAATAAACAGAAAACCGCACCTTGCTCTGGATTGTTCGCGTTGACTATGGGCCGATGTCTGACTCGATGCTGGTTCTGGCCGCCTAGGCTTCCTTGCTGTTGGTTGACGAGCCGGTTGTGCCGCTGGTTGACGAGCCGGTTGTGCCGCTGGTTGACGATCCGGTTGTGCTGCTGGTTGACGAGCCGGGTGTCCTCTTGGTTGATTTGCCTGTGGTGCTGCTGGTTGACGTGCATCCATTCTCCCGCTGCGAAGTGTCATCCTCATCATTGTTGCTGCTTGTCCGAGTGAAGAGCTTCTGTTCGTTGTTGATTGTCGAGTTCCTTGGCGCTTGAGTGTGTTGACTGGCTGCTGGTGGTTGATGTGGTTTGTTGGTTCAATCGTCATCCTTTTATAGTTGATCGATAGCATTATTTTAGTTTTGTATCATAAATTTACTGTAACTAAACGATACCGTATAATACAGAAAATAACCAGTATCGTATCCTATGATATTCATCATAGGCTCGAAATCATATAAAAGCAATCGATTTTCACAGGATTCGCATCAATCCAACCGACAACGACGAACAAAGCAATCAACACAGCAGCACATCACCAAACAACGCTCTCGAGGACATGTCGCAACAAAGCACCTACATTGGATCGGGGCCAACTTCACCAGCGTCCGGGCAAGCATCTGTCTACATTCAACCAACAACTGGACAAACAAAACCGACAACAGGGCCAGCACCAGCAGCAAGACCAACTGGAGGAGCAACATCAGTCTACATTAGCGGAACAACACCCGGAGCAACACCTGGAGGAGTATCATTCTACATGTCCGGACCAAATTCAGGTTGGTTATTTTTATTTATTGATTTTCTTAGTTTAATTTTATGCTTTTTCAGTTGCAGCAGTGCCAAAACAAGGAGCAGTGCCCACCGGAACCTTGACCTGCATTGGCAATCAACCGCAAACGCTTGGAACATCGACAGCAATGGTCAACAACAACGCTCAAGCAGGGACATCGACAGCAATGGTCAACAACAACGCTCAAGCAGGGACATCGACAGCAATGGTTGCAGCGCCCGGCACTTCCACGGCAATGTTCAATCAACCACCATGTGAGTTTAAAAATTATTTTCCAAAAATTCAACTTTACATCGCCCCCACTTTTTCAGCCACCCAAACCTGCATTGGCAATCAACCGCAACTGCTTGGAACATCGACAGCAATGGTCACAACTCCCGGCACTACCACGGCAATGGTCACAACCCCCGGCACTTCCACAGCAATGGTCAACAACACGCCAAACGGGACAGCAACTGCAGTGGTCGCTCCATCAGGTAAAGAATTTGGGAGGGATGTTGATTAAAACAATTTAATTTTGAATGTTTTTTCAGGACCTCAACAACCAGGACAATTGAGCGCCGGAACTGATTCCTACTACATGGGCGATCAACAAGCAAGACAACCGGCCGGAGGACCAGCTGCTGCACCATCACGTCCATCACCTGCTGCTGCCGGCAATCAATCGGTCTACATGGGCGCTCAACAACCCGGCGGCGGTGGCTCGGCTGCAAGTGTCTACCTGGGCAAGTGAACAAGGCCTGCCGCTGAAGAACAACAAAGAAGAAGCGCCGAAATAGATGAATACGACTATCAATTCCTCCCCTTTCCCCGTCATCATATTGTAACCCCAATTCATTCCTTGCTATCCACATATTGTCGTCTTATCCCACCATTGTCACCCATTCTATATTGTTTCTGAATATGCTGCATAATCCCCCTTTGTTCATATTGTAATGTTGTATAATAATATTGTTGTAATTCATTGTTTCTGAATAAATTGTCATATAATATATTTGAACATTTTTATTGCACTTATTAGTGTTTTTTCGCTTATGAATATTTCGATTTGATTTGATTTTGTTGAGTTTTATTAGGGGTTTCTTGTGTTAATTAGGTAATACTAATTGATAGATTTTTCCCATGATGCAATTTTGCATTCTTCTCCAATCCCCATCTCTCAATATTACCTTTATTTGGTACATAAGTTCTTCGATTGCAACAATTTTCACCGACGAACGAGTGAATTGTTAAATAAACCACAGCTTTATAAAAGCTTTAAAACCTCCTCTTCCTGCTAATAATTCGGAATCGACTCGAATCTTGACCATGAAAACTTTACATATTGGGAAACGCTTAAAACTAATATCAGAACTTCATTTATTGAACTTAAACCAGACATGGTTTAATTGATCTTGCAAAATTCTTCCATTTTTCCCAACATTTCATTTAATTTCCGCCTCAAAATTTCACTGATTCACATCAATTTTATTCCAGAAAAAAATTAAAAGTAATAGAATTAATATTTAATCAATGACCTACATAAGCGGTGTCGTAGAAGGTATTATTAATTAAAATATGCAAAAAAAAATATCGAAATTTAAGGTTTTTATGGAAGGCCCTGGACCAATGAACAAAGGAAGCATCTCTTTTCTCTCCTTCGAAAATTCGGAATGAACACTTATTTGTATGCGCCCAAAGATGATTTGAAACATCGAGCCGAGTGGAGGTTGTTGTACACGGCCGAGGAGACGGGTTTTTTTTAATAGCTTAATTTCGATTAAAATAAAATTTTTTAAGAACTTCTTGAGTCCTTAATCAAAACAGCAAATGAAAATGGAATCACTTTTGTATATGCACTTTCTCCGGGTATTGACATTGTTTATTCAAGCAGCAAAGAAATTAAGGCCATTCAAGATAAATTAACTCAGGTTTATTTTGCTTTCAAATAATTTTAATATCCAACCATAATTTGATTAGGTTCGTTCACTTGGTTGCTCTGCCTTTTCCCTACTTTTTGATGACATCGAAACTAAAATGAACGAAATGGATCGGAAGCAATTTTCCTCGTTTTCACTTGCCCAGGTTAATTTAAATTTCATTTTAATAATTTTAAATTTGTTTTGCAGTTAACCGTTGCCAATTCAGTCTATGAATTAATGGATTCGCCACTCTTTTTCTTTTGTCCGACAGGTAAATTCCAATAATTTCCAATAAAATTTAAACCAATATTCTCATAGAATATTGTGAATCTTGCAGTGTACCAAATTTGAATGAATCTGAATATCTTTCATTGCTTGGCTCAAAACTTCATCCGGACATTCACATTCTTTGGACAGGTTTTAATTTGAAAAATGTGAATTAATTTTGTATTCAATTAAGGTCCTCGTGTCGTTTCTCGGCTTCTCACCGTCGAACATCTCCAACGGGTTTCAAATGTGCTCCGAAGGAAACCAATGATTTGGGACAATTTGCACGCAAACGACTATGACCCAAAACGAATTTTCATGGGACCCTTCATGGGGCGGTCGGTGGCCATCAAAAATGAAACTTCCGGACTCCTTTTGAATCCAAATTGCAAATATGAAGCAAATTATATTCCGGTATATTTTTACTGATTTTTAAGGGTTAACCCAAAATCACTATAACCAAAAATCTCTAGATAGAGTTTAGAACTAAAATTTGCACTGTTGCAGTTTACGGGATGGAAGGGGAGAAGGAGAGGTGAAGCTGACTGACTGAGGGATCATCTTCATCATCTATATAATTATCTTCTTCCTCATCCTCATCATTTTCTTCTTCATCCTCATCTTTCTCATCATCATCATCATAATTCACAATTAATTTTGAAATGTTTCTTTTAGGGATTTTGGGTATAGAGATTTTGGGTGGGTACGAATTTTGAGTTTATTAGAGATTTTGGGATGAATTCGATTTTTCAATTACTCATTTTGGTACTTGTATACTTTGTATCCGCCAGAACCCTTAAAAAATTTCGAAATTTTTTCTCTACAAAATTATATACCAATCGATTCGTCTTGGCGAGCTGGTTATGAAAATGTTAAAATTTTGAACATCAGCACATTTGGCAAAATTATGAACTCATGAAAATTGAAAAAGTGCTTGGTCCCCCCTATGGGTCTGAACTCGAAAAATTTTTTGAAAATTTTTTTAGTCAATTTATAGCTCATTCGACGCGTCTCGACTAGCAGAATGCGAATCTCTTATCGGTTTCGCATAAAACACAAAAATAAAAAAGTTACAGTCGCGCAAGTCTGCCCAGTTCCAACACATCCAGCGAAACTAAAATGGCCGTAACTTTTTTATTTTTATGTTATATGCGAAATCGATGGCAGATTCGAGCTTCTCTCATCGAGACGCGTCGACAGAGATATAATTCGACCGAAAAAATGTTAAAAAATTTTTCGAGCTCAGACCCATAGGGGGGACCAAGCACCTTTTTCGATTTCCTTGAGGTCATAACTTTTTTATTTCTGGGTTTTATGCGAAACTAATAACATTTTCATAACCAGCTCGCCAAGACGAGTCGATTGGTATATAATTTTGTAGAAAAAAAATTTCGAAATTTTTTAAGGGTTCTGGCGGATACAAAGTATACAAGTACCCTAATTTTTGTGCATTTCAGCTCTTCACTCTCTCCGATTGGGTTCAAGCAGATTTGGATGCGCCAAAAGTGGAAGAAGGTGGTCCAATTTCAATTTTTAATAAAAATTTACTTTAAAATTCCAATCAGATCAGAACGCGGTCCTGGAATCAACAGTTTCGGAAGAGGCCGTAAAGCTGGTGGAAAGAAGCAAAAGTGCTCGCCTCTACCATCCACTCACTTCCCTTCGCCGGGCACTCGACAATTGGCTTCCACAATTCGGTCAAGGACCGGGCCCAAATATTCCTCCACTCAGCCAACTGGAAACGCAGGCAATTGCCCCGGTGATTGAGCCGAATGCAGTCAGTTCGTCGGAAATACCCCCACCAACAATTCGAACTTGTGAAGGTAAATGGGGATGGGGATATTCCTTGCAAATTAGGATTAGAGAGCACAAAAAATAATTTTAAAACTCAAATAAAATTTAAAAACCAAATTATTCCACGCAACGTAATAAATGCATTTATATAATTTGAGGCAATGAAATGCTGTCGGATTTGCCTCCCCCAATTTACACTTCACCAATTGGGCATGCCACCACCGTTTGCGTCCAAGCATTTCCCCTCTCCGAGGCCATCATCGGCGTTGTGGAGGCCTACGATTGTTCGGCAATCAGCAAAGCACCACAAACCGTTAATTCACTCACCACCGACTACAATGAGCCAATGGAAATTCCGGCGGGCATTTGCAGTAAAGTAAGTTTGGGAGGAAACCTCGAAAACTCTAACAAGGCTTAAGGGGGAAAAACGGTTTATGGATTAGGTTTGGATTTCTGAGTATAGAAAATACTCATTCGACCACTATATTCAACTTAAAAAATGATAATTCTAGGCAATTTAGCCTCCTATAATTGATTTTTGGTTTATTTAAATTAATTCATTCTTTTGGATTTTAATTTTTACAAATTTTAGGAAGATATTCGAAACGATGCAAAAACAACGACGACGACCTCAATTCCAATGGATTTGGATGTTGATTCCAGCAGCAGAAGGACCACCACCATCCAACAATCATCATCGATGGATTCAATCAAAAATATAAACATGGAAAATGTGGCACTTTTTGTGGATATGTGAGTATTTAATTTTTTTATAAAGATAAATATTATCCATAAAATTCACATTAATTTTGGTGCCTTATTTTTTTATTCTAATTAACAATATGTAAAAATGCATAAAAATGGGAAAAACCAAGCCAGGAAAAATACTCTCCTCTAAGCGGTTTCGAACCCGCCGGGACCTAAATTTTTCAGAACAAGGGGCAACCCACTGAGCCAAAGAGTTTTTGTTGGTGAAATTTTTTAAACTTTTACCTAAATCTCAGCAAAATCTAAAATTAAACAAAATAACATAAATCATAAGAGAATTTAAAACGGAGCTCAATTTAGTCAAATTTTATGGCTTTAAAAATTCCAAATTTTCTAAATTAAAATTAGCTAAATTAATTTCCATCCTTTTATATTGATCCTACATTCATTTTTGCAGTTTTTACCTTCCATTTGAACATGGCAAACATGGAGTGACCCTTTTGAACGAGCTGAAATGGCTTTACGAAAATGCGAAAATAATTAAAATTGATGAAAAGAATGGGAAAGAGTCGGAGGAATGGCATCGAAGATTCAAAGGCTTCCAACGGACGAACAATCAACTCACTGAATTATATCAAAATGTCATAAAATCACCAAATAAGGTTTTTTTCTTATTAAAAATTTAATTCAAAAATTCCATCCATTCAAAGAGTCTTCTCCAAGAAATATTTCCCTATTTGTGGGAGGCCCAGGGGCTTATTTCCGTTCTTTGTGCCTTGCTGGAATGGATTGGATGCGGAAATTTGCTTCTTTCGCCCGCTGGTAATTTTTCAATAAACAATTTAATTTTTAAATTAATTCTAAATTTTAGATTCAACAATTTGGTCTGCGGATGAAGTCGATCCGGATTCTTTGGAGCCTTGGGCTCTGGGCGGCGGTCTTTTGCCCGACCTTCAAAAATTGATTGTTTCTTCACCGAAATTGGGCGAAATATTCACTGTCAAATTTGCCATTCCACTCAGCCTTCGGTGCTATAAAATTCGACCGGTTGATTTGCATCAAATCGATAAGGTTTTTTTTGTAATATGAGAATTAATTCAAAATTGAATTTAAGGCAATTCTTTTTGAACTTTTTGCTTCCACAAATGAAAGAAAACTTTCTGCCGAATTTGCCCAATGCCATTCGCCTGAACAAATTTTCTTTGATCGAACATTTGCTCCTTTCCTCAAATACGGTTTGAAATAATTTTAAAAATTTAATTAACACTAGAGAATTTTTACCACCTATTTTTTGATCAAATTAATCCTGAAATGACCGGTAGAATGTTTAAAAATGCATAAAAGAGACCATCAAGCTTGGAAAAAATTATTGTCCTCGGAGCGGATTCGAACCTGAGACCTAAATTTTGCAAATTTGAAGAGCCACCCATTAGGCTAAAAAAAATTCAAGATTTTTTTTCTTAAAATCTTCTTTTAGCCTTTAGCCAATCTAAATCTAGGAAATCCAACTTTAAAGACAATCACCAAAAATAAAAAAAAAAGCATTTATCTAGCTATTAATTAATTTATTTTTTTAGGAATTCCCGCCCATCATTTTATTGCTGAATCGGCAGGCGATAGTGAAGAAAATGATGGCAATGGCAATCATTATCCTTGTTCATTGGCATTGGGCATTCTGAATTTTGCCGGCATTTTGGATGATCTCAATGAAGAATTTTTGCCTCTATTTAAATTGAAATATTCTCAAAGGCCAAAAAATCAGCAAACAGAAGAAATGGAAGAAGACGACGATGGAAATGGACAAAAACAGGTTAAATTTATTTAATTCATAAAATTTGATGAATATTATTAAGGAAATTGATGGCGAAATTTGTCGGAGATTGGAAGCGGCTCTTTGTCTTCCCAAAGAATTTTACTCAATTTATCAAAGTTTGATTGAAATTCGATGGCCAACCGATGCAAATGAGGCAGTTTCGGTGCGGCGACTTCTCCATTGTGTGTCCGCTTCACTTTCATTAAATGGTTTGTAATTGGGGATTTCTAGGGAAATATTTATTTAAAAAAAACATTGAAATAGCCGAAAAAAGGATGCATAATTCCAAAATAATTAAAATGGTTTAAGGAAGGTTTTTCTTCAAAATTAAAGGGTATTAAACGGTTTAAATTAAAACATAATCAAATTATGCATATTGAGCAGATTTATAGGATTATAATAAATCATTGAACCGTAAATATATTTCCCTTTTTATTTTAGGATCCACCGGCTTCTTCACAATCATTGAATCGGATCAGGATGCAAAATTGGAATTGTTGACCAGGCTTGGCCTAGACATAATCGAACATTCATCGTTGGATTCGGACTCGGACAACAATTCTGAATTGATGAATGGATTCACAATAATGGGCCATACACTTTAGTCAACAAATTTGATTGATTCACCCATCAAAACACACTTCTCCCCGCCACCCTTCCATTCTGCTCACTCAACCGAGAACAACCAACCAAATTTTGATAGAATGAAGTGATTTTAAAACACAAACAAACAACGCATTGACTTATTATACAACCCCAAAGAGAATTTATTTTTTTGTATCCCACAAAACACTTTTTTTTATTATAGTGCTGATTGATTTTTTAATAAAATTAATTTTTCATTACATTTTTTTGAATTATTTTTCGTTTTGATGGGAAATTCACCCAATTTTATTCATATTTATTTTTATTTACATTTAATGATATATTAATTTATTAAAGGATGCTAATAATATCAAGGACGAACAATTGCCTGAGGAGGATTGCCTATGTTCGCAGGAATTTTGCTTCAACTTCATCATTGCCCTCATCAATAGCCGGGGGAAATCCGGCTATGGACACTCCGATTGCGCCGAAACCGCAGACATCGAATTTAGGATTACTCAAGGTTTTTCCAAATTTATTATTCAAATCAAATTCCAACCGCCTCCTTTTGAAGGTGATTACGGTGGCCTTGGTCAGCATGTTGGCTGGTGCTAAAGTGGCAGAGAAGGGCGCTTCACTGTTGGAAGAGAGTGAAATATTCGTACATTCCGAAGACGACGATGATTAATGTGAATAAATTGCCCCATTCAATTTTATTGTTCACCACCTCAAATTTGATGCTCAAACTTTATTCTTTTTTCCACATTTAAATGTCACACTTATATAATAAAATTATAAATAAAGCTTACTCTGATTATGCAAATAAAAATCTAAAAATAGTTTTCTTTAAATAGGTTCAAAGAAAAAAATATTTGCCTTTGCCAGGAATCGAACCATGCCCAAAGTGGGCAAAAAAGGAGCGCCTAACCAACTGAGCCACATGAGTCGAGGGCGGGCATTTTTAAATTGTATATATAATTTTAAAGTGAAAAATGAGTGAAAAGGGCAATTAGATTTCAATTAAATTACACAAAAATTTGCATTGAAACGAAAAATTCAAAATATCAAATGAAAAAGTCTACAACATCGTAACCTAACTGAATTTTTAATTGTGATTTTTGCAAATTCTATTGATTTTCCATAATGCCCTCATAATATTAGGGCTTATATTTCTTGCATTTTTAATGAAATCATAAAATAGTTATATAAAATAAAATAGTGACTGATCGAATGGGAAATTTCAGACAAAAATGGCCTAAAAAACATTAAAAAACTTTAAACATTGTCCCATTCATCATATGCGGATGAATTAATTGATGAGTGGTCTTTGCTGCCACCTCTGGCGAATTCGGCCTAAAATTTGAAGTTTTACCTTTAAAATACATTTCTTCTCTATAGTTACTTGCTCCTTTTCGAATTGCCAAGCATCAAAATCGCGCATACTCATTTGAACATAACTTGTTACCTAAAAGTGTCTTTGAATAATCCTCTGCCAACCCAAAAACCCTCTTAAAACAGTACATAATGCTGTTCCTCGGTTCGTTGATATTTTTGAAGCATTCCGAGGGCCATTTCCCGTAACTCCACCAAATTTAAAGCCTCACATTCGCCCACCAATTTGGCCAATTCATCCGGTTTTGAAGGAAGGGCCAAAGAGGGATAAAAAGGTGAATTGATGGGTAAAATTTGCCACCAACCCAATGATGTTACGCATTTCTCCTTCTTAAACCGTAAATATGCCATAATGTGCCGAAATGTCTTTGAATCCCTGTCCAAGAAATAATTTCCACCCTTATCCGCTGGCATCATCCGTGTCGTCCCGGGTCGAAACCAATCGGCCAGCTTGCTTTAATATCAAATTTTTTAATTCCCCAAATTCGTATCAAACTCTGTGCTACCTTCTCGAATCGGCCAATAGATCTGTCCGTCGCACCTTTAAGGACAAATAATTCAAAAAATCCATTCATTTCGTCAGCCACCCCTAAACCTCCCAACCCCTCCTCCGAAATGGCTGGATACCGCCGATTTTTAATAAATGGGCCGCCCCTTTTGACCATATCTCAACAAGAAAGAAACCAATTTGAGAAGGCAATATGCCATTTAAAAGCCCTAAATCTTCTCTAAAAAGTGGCTTAATTAATTTTTTGAAAAATGAAATAATTTGTAGGAAAAAGGGCTTATCCATCATTAACCAGAAAATTCAGTTTGAATACATTTAAAGTCATGTAAAATTTTTGTAGACAGAAATTCATAAAATTAAAATTGGCAACTTTTTAGAGCGAACTTTGGGCTTTAAAATGGTATATTGATTTCCAAAATTGGTAATTGCCTCTTCAAGCTATGGGCGATAAGAATTGGAACAGGATAATTGACACTGTTTTGAGAAGCAGATTCTTTCTTTGAGCCATAACTCAACAAGGAAGGAACCATTTTGAGAAGGCTATATGCCATTTAAAAGCCCTAAATTTTCTCTAAAAAGAGGCTTAATTAATTTTTTGAAAAATGAAATAATTTGTAGGAAAAGGGACTTATCCCTCACCAATCACAAAATTCAGGTTAAATATACTTATTAAAGGTATATAAAATTTTTGTAAGCAGGATTTCATAAAATTTAATAAAGCCACTTTTTAGAGTGCAATTTAGGCTTTAAAATTTTATATACCCTTCCAAAATTAGTAATTTCCTCTTTGAGCTATGGACGAAAAGAATTACAAGAGGGTAATTGAGTTTTGAGAAGCTGATTCTTTCTTGAGGCCATAATTCAGCAAGGAAGCAATCAATTTGGGGAGGTGATATACCATTTTAAAGCCCTAATAAATTTCCTCTAAAAATTGGCTTAATTTTTGAAAATTCAGACTTATTTGTAAAAAGGGGCTTATCCCTCATCAAACAGAAAATTCAGATTGAATATACTTGAAGGCATATAAAATTTTTATAGGCAGGATTTCATAAAATTAAAATTAGCCACTTTTTAGAGCTCATTTTAAGCTTTTAAATAATATATTGCCTTCCCAAATTGGTCATTGCCACTTCGAGCTATGGGCGAAAAGAATTGAAACAGGGTGATTGAGTATAGCTTTGAGAGCTGATGAGCCTTCTTTTGTCCCTAGTTCAATAAAGAAGTAACTAATTTGGAAAGGCAATATACCATCTGAAAGCTCTAAATGCCCTCTAAAAAGTGGCCTAACTAATTTTATGAAAATTTAAAACAAATTACAAAATAAGTGGCTTTCCCCTCAAACAATTAATAAATTCGGGTTTATTCCACTCAAAGAGAAATAACTTTTTATAAAGTAAATTTCCTTAAGGATTGCAATTTTTTATAGCGCACTTTCGGCTTTCAAATAGCATATCGCCTTCCCTGATTAGCAATTGCCTCGTTGAGCTTCAAGCCAAAACCCCCATCTAGCTACTCAATCGGTTTTTCCCTATCGCATGTACCGTGTATTTTTTGCCGCCCACATTTATGTTCAAAATGTCATCTGTGTGGACTCGACCACCCTGTTGAAGGACTGTTCTCGTCCCATTCCCATATCCGTGTGTTGGCTTCATTTCGGTGCCAACTGTTCGCAAAATGCTCGCAGGGCCTTGCTCTTTCTGCTGATTCAACATTAGGTCGTCAAAGAAGTCAGCAATGCCAGTTTCCTTCTTTACTTATGAGGAGGGGGAAAAGTTTGAAGGCGCAATTTTAAGAATGGAATCCACCAAATTCCCGCCTCCTTCCTCCTTACCATTTTTATTTGTTTCTTCGCAAATTCGGTGAAAAATTTAACTCATAGAATGGAAATTGGCTGTTTTATGTTTTGGATTGGTAAAAAGCGAAAAATGGCATTTGAAAAACAATTTTGGCCAAAAAAGAATTGAAAGGAAAGAGAAGGTGTTCCCTTGGCCAAACAATTGGCCACACAGTTGGATTCCTTCAAAAATGTTAGAGGCAATTTTATAGGGAACAATTGAGTACCATCGACTCAGTACATTTCCATTAGTTTTTGGCCAATGGCTCAAAGAGGCAATTGCCAATTCGGGAAGGCGATATATCAATTGAAAGCCAAAAGTGTCCTCTAAAAAGTGGCTTAAATTATTTTTATGAATCCGGGCTTTACTAAAGTTTATTGCCCTTCGAATGTAATAAACCCTAATTTTCTGATTGAACAAGGAAAATCCGCTTTTTTATACAAAATATTTTAATTTTTCAAAAAAATAGAATAGCCACTTTTTAGAGGACATTTAGGGCTTTCAAATGACATATCGCCTTCCTAAATTGGTTGCTTCCTTGTTGAGTTATGGCTAAAAGAATGGCCTAGATATACGATCAGCGGCAAAACCTCCAATCAAAAGGGAAAGGGAAGGGGATTGACGATTGCCTCAAGGCATATTCCCTGCTATTGGCTGATGAGGGATGGGCGTTCTGATACCGTATCTTTTCCCTTTCCTTAAATCAGCGAATGAGCATTCAGCATGCCCTCAGCAGGGAGCCTTCACCCAATTATTCCCTTTTTTGAAGCGAACAAATTATTCATAATTTTTAGAAGCTTATAGCTCATTAAGGTAAGAACCGATTTTGGTGATCTTGGTATCATTTGATAGAGGGGAAAATTCTCTATTTAATGACAATAAAAATATGTTGAAAAGAATTTTAAATTGAAAGGAAAAAGAGAAATTAGAAATCAAATGCCTTAGATTTTCATTGAGTATTTTTTTTGAGAAAAGCCACTTATTTTGCAATTTTTTTATCTTTCAACTTTAGAATTTTTAGAGTATATTTAGGGCTTTCCAATGATATATCGCCTTCCTAAATTAATTAATTCATTGTTAAGCTATTCCCAAAAGAACGACCAAGCAACAAATCGTCCCATTTCGAAGAAAAACAAACAAAAAATTTGCATTTTTACTTAAAAAATAATTATTTTCATGCTGTTAATTAAATATCAAAATCCATTGTCCGCCTTCCTTCGCCACCACTTTTCTTCCTTCCATTCTCGATTGGCATTATTTCCCCATTTCTTGTCGATTTCCGGCTGGCCACCGATGGGGAATAGCCATGTCGACTTTGTCTAAATAAATTTTATTTTTAACCGTTTCTTATTCTCTATTTTTGTGAAATATTTAATTTGCCGAAAACCTTAGAAAATGCCAAGAGATTGAATGGTTTAAAAGTACCCAATTAATAGATCTCAAAGGACGCATTATTTGATTATATTTTGACTTGGATTTGATCAATTCTAACCTAGTTTTGAACCAAAATTGGTTTAAACCATTTAATATCCTTTAATTGTTGCCCAAACCATAACAAAATTATATACCATTCAATGCATATCTTGACCAGCTCTATCCAATTTTGGAATAAATGGTTTATGAATTTAAGACAAACCCTCCTTAAACTATTTTAATTATTTTGGCTTATTTTGCCAATTTAATACTTTTTGTTCACCTTCCAATGCCTCTTTGCTGGCTTCCTCTGCTTCCCACACTCAATGATCGTTGCCCACCGATTCCACCATCCTCATTGTCATTTTCATTTTGACGACTTCTTCGTTGGAGTGCGGGCACTGCCGGCGATTGTGCCCGTTGTTGTTGGGCCCGAAGGCGATCTTTTCGTTCCCACCATTCTTCTTGCCTTTCTTCCACTTCCTCATCCCTTCTTCTTTCTAGGCCAAAATCATCGTTTCGACCTTAAAAATGACAAAATAAATAAATCCACCCCAAAGCAAAACGTTTCTGTACCAATAATAGAGAGTATATCGTTCTTTTGGCCATAGCTCAACAAGGAATCAGCCAATCTTGGGAGGCTATATGCCATTAGAAAGCTCTAAAAGTCCTCTAAAAAGTAGCCTAAATAATTTTTTGACAATTTAGAACACCTTATAGAAAAAGCGGCTTTTCCTCATTCAATCAGAAATTCGAGTTTATTATATTTAAAGACATGAAATTGTTTCTAAAATTGGAATTAATAAAATTAAATAAAGCCACTTTTTAGAGGACACTTTGGGCGTTCGAATGGTATATCGTCTTCTCGGATTCACTATCGTCTCCTCGAATTATGGCTAAAAGAATGGCAAAGTAATTGAATTTCCTGTCATGAAATGTCACTACCCAAATCCCTTCTAATCCAATGCCAATATTTTCCCGTAACCCACCTTTCTTTCGTGCCATCATCTGCTGCTGTTGCTGCCTCAATTTGGCCTTTTCCCTCAACAATGCCTCTTCCGTGGCCCTTCTTGCTTCTTCCAATTTGGCCGCTTTCAATTCAGCAATCATTGCTTTTTCCCTTTCCCTTCTCCGCTCCTCCTCCATTTCCAGCCGTTGCCTTTGGTGCCACAATTCATCCTTAATCCGTTGCCGCTCCTCCGCCTCCCATTCTCGTTGCCGTTCCCTGGCCTTCCGTGCCCGATTCTCATCAATTTGGCGCAACAATTCCAGCCTATGCCTTTCCTGCTCATTCCTTTGTTGCAATGAATGCACATCAAATCCGGCACCTTGATGAGGCCAACTCAACGTTGATGAGCCAAAAGATTGATCAAATGGATTCTGTGTGATGATATATGAATACGAGGGCAAAATGTGGATTGAAGTGTGAGAATGATAGTTCATTTCAGTCCCCTAGGCTATTCTCTAATTTATAAATAAAAGAGGAAATAGCCAATTCAAGAAGGCGATATATGTAAATTGAAGAGCCAAAATACAATTACAATCTAAGTAAAACACATTTACAATTACAATTTCCGGAAAATATATCTAAAGAAAGATAAAATTTAAATTTTATTTCATCACTTTTTAGAGTCCCGAATTGGTTGTTTTATTTCTGAGCTATAATCATCAAAGGACTGAAATCGCATTACTGAAACAACCTGTTTCCTACGGGAATACTTATTCAAACCACACACCCGTTGTTGGGCGACCTGCCAGTCGCGCGATCCTCGAAGGCCACTTTTCGGTTGAGGATTGCCTCGGGCCCAAGGCAATCCGCCTCCATCATTATCATCAATGAATGGAGGAATAAGTGAGGATGATGGCATTAACATTTGTTGTTTTTGGTCCACAATGATGGGATTTGGGTTGTTGGATTTGGTGGAAGAATGTAAGAGCTAATAATAATATTTTTTGAAAATGAGTGTTCCTTTGAGGGGAAGGAATGTTTTTTGTTTGGGGTCCAACAAAAATTGGCACTAAATCTTTTGTCCTCAAAATATTTCACTTTAACAATGTGTGAATAATTCACACATATTTTCTAGGCAAATATTCCAAACAATTTGTCACTTTTTTGTGACAATTTTGTGTGTGTTTTTCACCTTTTTTTGTACTTTTATTCATCCTCCCCTCCCCTCGTACTAAATTGATATCATTTATATAATACTCATCAAGGACTGAACCAATTTTGATAATTTTAATAACAATTTAAAGAGCAGACTTTTAGCTATCAAATGATATTAATTTTATTTAATTTGGTTCAAAATTCATTAAAAAATATTTAAAATGACTTTTCTATGTATTAGCTAAATTTTCAAAAGTTTTTTAGAGCATAACTCGAACAATTTGGAATCAAATTAAATAAAATTAATATCATTTGATAGCCAAAAGTCTGCTCTATAATTTGATAAAAAATTAGAAAAATTGGTTCAATCCTTTGCCAATTATTATAAATGGCGATAAGTTTGTCCCTCCTCGTTTTTACTTGTTCATTTCCATTGCTGCCATTTTCCATTTTTGGCCCATTTCTCCTTGGCCATTCATTCTGCTGTTCCATCAATTGCCGTTGATTTCCCCCTCCCAATTGGCTTCCTCCATTTTTTTGTTCGCCATTCGATGAATTTGTGGCCGTAATGGCCAAAATTGCTGGATGAATTGGAATGGAGGAGGATTGTTGATTGGAAGGCATTTCCATGGGTTGAAAGAAGCGTTGGCCATTGATGAGCACAGAACGGATGGTGAAAAGGGTGGTGTGCTCTTCCTTAAATGGGCGACGACTTTAATTTAATTTCCATTTGGATTTAATTTTTGAAGGGACCAATAATTCGAAGCTTGACAATTCAATATCGACGATTGATTATCTGGTCATTCATTTGGCCATAACTCAACAAGGAATCAACCAATTTGTGGAGGCGATATGCCATTAGGTAGCCCTAAGTTTCCTTTAAAAAGTGGCTTCTCTAATTTCTTGAAAACTTAAAAGTATTTATTAAATAAGCGGCTTTCCTTCATTCAATCAAAATTCGACTTATTATACTCAAAGACATGTAATATTTTTTATAGGTGGATTTCTTAAAATTAAAATATCCCTTTTTATAGAGGAAAGTTTGGGCTTTCAAACAGTATAACACCTTCCAGAATTGCTATTCCTTCGCTGAGATATTAACAAAAATAATGAAACGACCAAACATTAAAGATTAAATTTAATTCCAAATTAATCAATAAAAATGGGAGATTAATCAAAGCATTTTTAATAAGATTGAATAGACAATTCAGTGTTCTATAAAACGATACTAAAATTGTCATGAATGGTTTTATTTGGGATAAGTTATGTGAATAAAAAGGCCTAGATCAATTTGGAATCTGTGCCCTCAGGATGAATTCATCGCAAAACAAAAGGAAAAGAGGAGGAAGGGAGAACCATCTCAAAATACTGCCGGAATGATTTGTGTTCCCTCCATTTCAAGCACTACCGTATTCCCCCTTCTTCTCAGTTTAGCTGCACAATGAGGGAAGTGCCCTAACCCCTAACTCACTAATAAGGGAAATAATTGTGTTTTCTAATAAGGCTAATAAGAATTGCCCACCTCTTCTCAAATAATTATCAGTTTATTCTTTTAATTAATTCTCTTATTAGTTTATCCATTTACTTTTTTAGCATTTGACTTCTAAAATGGAATTGGGGAATTTAAACCAAAAAATTTCTTCGAGCCCCACCGATTTAGAAGAACACTAATCCAAGTTTCGATAAATTTAATGAATTAAATGGATCAAAATTGTAACCTGAATGAGTGCGGCCGTGGATATGGAGGAATTTTGTGAGGCAACAGAGGAAAGAGTGGAGGCACCGGACGAGACCAACGAATCCATGGAAGGGCCTTTTGGCCCGCCATTTTGTTGCTGCGGCGAATTCCACGGTTCAGAGCCGCGCTTTCCCTGTTGATGATGGTGATGGGCCATTTGGCGTTGAATGGCAGCCGAATGGAGGATGGGAAGGGCCGGAGTGGTGGCAATGATGGAACCACCACCTTCGCCATGGGCCATTAAACGACTTTGGGTGGACGGATTGAAGGAATAGGTGCGAACCATTTTTGGGTGAGAGGAAGGCCAATTATAATGATGAATGGAGAAATTGGGTAAAATATAGCATATTCATGTGTTTGACAATTGTGAATTAAATCCCAAAAATGGCGAATCAAAACGATTGAGTACATCCACATTTGCTTTTGACCTATAGCTCAACGAGGCAAAAGCCAATTCAGGAAGGCGATTTACCGCTATAAAGCCCAAAGTGTCCCCTAAAAAGTGGCTTATTTTTAATTGTATAAAACCACCATTACAAAAATGTTTAGTGCCTTTGAATATAATAACCCTAATTTTCTGATTGATTGGAGGAAAAGCCACTTATTTCACAAATTATTATAATTTTTTGACAAATTAATTAAGCCACTTTTTAGAGGAGATTTAGGGCTTTAAACTGATATATCACCTCCCGAAATTGATTTCTTCCTTGTTGAACAGTGGCCAATATAATGATATATTTATTTAATCGGTGTTAAATTGTCCTGTTTTGTTAAAAAATGGCTTTGAGAAATAGGTAAATGCAGGCGGAGGCCAAAATGGCCATAAAATCGTTGTGTGGTGGTCTCCTCTCCTTGTGCCAAATTTCTTTTGGTCACTATGGCCAAGCCACTCTAAGTAAGTTGCCAAATGTCCGAATAGGGCCTCGCCAGTTTTGGCCCAGTCTGTTTCCCTGCCAGCCGCCCCCTTCCATTTCCCCCCGGTGTTTTGTCCACATTTCCATTCATTCCACCTCCCACCTCAAATATTGCCGTTGTACCCAAATTGGCTTCCACCCATCCATCTCCACCACATTTTCATTCACCCAATATTTTCACAATCCAATTCTCCCAATTCGTTTCCATAACGACTTCCTTTCATTTCCCATTCGGCATTCTTTTGTGCTTCGCGCGTTTTTTTTTATTGTCGCTTCGGCAATTTGCCACCCGTTATGGCCATATTATTCGGGTATTCCTCACATTGGCAAATAAAATGGACAAAAGGAGAGGAAATTCCTTTACAAATATTAGTCAAAAAATGGCTGCTGAGCAATTTGGAAAATGCTCAAAATGTTTAAATGGAATTATAAATAAATGAATAGATTTTTGACAATCTTGTAAACCGGTTTGGACCTCTATCATTTAAATAGAGCTCGATTAGTTCTTACCAAAATTGCATCAAATGGTTTAGCAGGCATTGAAATGTTCGCTCTTAATTTGTTCCTAAAAAATGGAATGTTTAATTCTTTTATTAAATAATTTAAATGATGGAATAATTAAATAATCACAATTTGAGGAAGGAAATTTGGAGGAAATTCTGAGATTGTTTTTATTCATTAAAATTAATTTATTCTATTTTGTTTCATCGTTGATTGCCATTGTTGATGCCTGCATGCGCAAACAAATTGGATGGAAATGTGCAGGTGCTGGCATCCACTGGCGCAACAATGTTCAACAATTTACTGTAAAAAAAAATTCATTTCACAAATATTGGATAAAGGAAATTGAGTACTGACGATTGGACTATCTGCCATTCGTTTTTGGCCCATAACTCAACAAGGAAACCACCAATTAAGGAAGGCGATATGCCATTGTAAAGTCCAGAATTTCCTTTAAAAAGTGGCCTAATTTGATTTGAGGAAATCCAACTTTGCAAAAATCCTCATGTGTTTGAATGTTAATAAACCAATTTTCTGATTGTGGAAGGAAAAGCTGCTTATTCTATAAGCCCTTAATATTTCCAAAAAATTAAAAAGGCCACTTTTAAGAGGACTTTCAAGCCTTTTGAAGGGCATATTTCCTCTCAAAATTGGTTGTTTCCCTGTTGAACTATGATGACCAAAAGAACGGATGCATGTATAAATCGAAGTTATTCAATCGTCCTTTTGTTTGTAAATATTCCGACACCAACCTTATTCCATTCACCACTCCCTTTTGCTCCAACATTTGCATTACGGCCGTCTCATATCGCTTAAATTGAAAAATTGTTGATTTTTTTAAATTGAGGGGAGAATGGTTAAGGGAAGAGAGGAAATTAATGAAGGTAACATTTCATTTTAAAAATCGAAATTATTTCCAATTTTGACTTATTCCATTGATCAAATCTTCTTTTTTAAATTCACTTATAAGCATTACTGAAATTTTGGCAAAAAAAAAGAGAAAGGAAGAGGGAACAATGTAAACATTACTATACGATTTGCCCTCAAGGAAAGGAAAGCCCCTCTTTCTCTTTGGTGAAGGTTGATTTAATGAAAGAAAGGTTACAGTACAGTATCTAATCGGGAAATATATTTTTTGCGTTTTTACATCGATTTTGTTTAAGTTTTTCCCCAAAAGATTAATGCTTTTTCGTTTTTTATTTGACTAATTCCTCTTATTTTGTGTTCCATTTTAATTCCACATGTTTTGTGTTTTATCTAATAATCTGAATATTTTTTGTTCCATTTAATTTCGTCTGTTTGTGTTTGGGTTAATACTAAAAATATTTAATATTTTTGCCCCAAAACAATTTGTGTTTTTGCCCCCATTTTGTGTTTTTGCCCCTAAACAATTTTTATTTTTGCCTCATAAACATTTGTGTTTTTGCCCCAAAACATTTTATGTTTTTGCCCCAAAACAATTTGTGTTTTTGCCCCAAAACATTTTGTGTTTTTGCCCCAAAAAATTTGTGTTTTTGCTCCAAAACAATTTGTGTTTTTGCCCCAAAACATTTTATGTTTTTGCCCCAAAACAATTTGTGTTTTTGCCCCAAAACATTTTGTGTTTTGCCCCCATTTTGTGTTTTTGCCCCTAAACAATTTTTATTTTTGCCTCATAAACATTTGTGTTTTGCCCCAAAACATTTCGTGCTTTTGACCCAAAACATTTTGTGTTTTTGCCCCAAAACATTTTGTGTTTTTGCCCCAAAACATTTTGCCCCAAACATTTTCTGTTTTTGCCCCAAAACATTTTGTGTTTCTGCCCCAAAACAATTTGTGTTTTTGCCCCAAAACAATTTGTGTTTTTGCCCCAAAACATTTTGTGTTTTTGCCCCAAAACGATTTGTGTTTTTGCCCCAAAACATTTTGTGTTTTTCCCCAAAACAATTTGTGTTTTTGCCCCTAAACAATTTTTATTTTAGCCTCATAAACATTTGTGTTTTTGCCCCAAAACATTTTGTGTTTTTGCACCTAAGCATTTGGTATTTTTGCCTCATAAACATTTGTGTTTTGCCCCAAAACAATTTGTGTTTTTGCCCCAAAAGAATTTTACCCCAAATCAATTTGTGTTTTTGCCCCAAAACATTTTGTAATTTGCTCCAAAACATTTTGTGTTTTTGCCTACAAAAATTTCCAAATAAAATAATATTTTGTGTATTTGCCTGTTTGTATTGGACCGGATCCCGGGCGAATACATAGACTGGATAATTGCAATTGCTGGTCAAAACGACGAATTCATACAGGCCTTGGCCATTTAATGGTCCCACAAAGAGGACATGAATGTTCACATCCTCTTGATGTGCGGTTGTGCGGAATATCAGTTCGCCTTGTTGCTTCAAAATGCCATAGCCCGATGTGATTTTTGGCTTGCTGTATGGCGTTCCATCCGTTGAATACTGTACAAAAATGGGCGAATAAATTTTCAAGAATAATGTGTGGGCTTTGTAACCTCAAAGACTTCAAAAATGGATCCAATGCCACCATGATTGACATCAGCAATTTTTCGGTAGGAAACAACGGAGCAACCACTTTGGACAACCAATGGACTGTAGACGACCTAAATGGAGAAGACACATTGATAAAGGGAAAAATGGGTGAAAGCGGACGAAATGGGACATTTCAGTACTGCCGTTTCAGTACAATGCTATCCCATTCTTTTGGCTTTAGCTAAACAAGGAAGCAGCCAATTTGAGAAAACGATATACTATTGGAGGATATTAAATGTCCTCTAAAAAGTTATTTCTCTAATTTTTTGAAAACTTAAAGAAAAACTGTTGAGTAAGGATTTTTCATCAACAAATTCGAGTATATTTTACTCAAAGGGGATAATTTTTAAAGCTTGAATTCCTAAAATTTAATATGGCCAAATTGTAGAGAATATTTAGTGCTTTCCAAAGAAATATATCGCCTTCTCACATTGATTATTGCCTCGTTGAGATAAAGTCAAAGAATGGTCCAGCAAGTATTGAAATGGTAGTACTGTACTGAAACGTCTCCTATAGGAAGGCCGGAATAAATATTTTAGAAAGAAAGTAGAAAGTACCCAGAAAATGAAATTGTCTTCATTATCCCCCAAATTTAAACTCACTTGGTACCATTGGCCCATGAAAGCGTCCAATTGGAATTGGCGAACCGGTTCCGGTTTTGGATTACACAGTGGGCTGCTCGGCTGCACAATCAAATTTTGGATCATCTCCAAATTTTCGCCAATCGCCTCTTGTTGTGCCTGACTCAAAGTGAGTGGCGTTGAGGTGTTCAATTCGGGAAGGAGGGCGGCCAATGGATTTGGGGGCAAAGTTGGAAGTGAGGTGGAATTTTGGGACGAAGAATCATTGCCGGCAGATGGTTGGACCGAGCCAGAGGTTAGCGCTTTGTAGAGAACCTGGAGACAAATAAATTGTAAATATAAATCCCATGCATTTTTCCCTCTGCTATTTCGGAGCAGCCCAACTTGCCACTAAACCAACATGTTTCTGTTTTATATTAAATTCATCAAGGACTGAATAATTTTGATGATTTTAGTATCAAATTAAAGAGCAGACTTTTGGCTATCTTATTTTTTTCTAATTGTACAGAATTGATGGAATTGTGTGCAAAAAAAAGAAAAAAAAACCATTTAAAATGACCTCTATGGATTAGCAAAATTCTTTGTGGTTTTTAGTAAATAAAATTATCATAATTGAATAGCCAATAGTCTGCTATTTTATTTAATGCCAAAATTATCAAGATTGGTACATTCCCTGATGATAATGAGTTATTATAAACGGAGATAAATGGGAGATTATGCAAGGGAAGAGAAAGGATAGGTCAATTAACATTAATTAGCCTCGAGGCATTTCTACTGCTGGCTGATAAGCGACAAGCATCTCTGCTACCGTATCCCTCTCTTAATCAACGAGAGAGCATTCAACATGCCGTCAAGGAGCCCTTTCTTTCACCCAATTAATCCAAATGTTCGTATTTTTTTAGTCTATAACTCATCAATAAATGAACTGATTTTGTATATTTTAGTATCAAATTAAAGAGTAGACTTTTGGCTATCCAATAATATTAATTTTATTTTAATTGGTTCAGAATTGATGAATATATGCTCTAAAAACGAAAGAGAATTTCAATAATCCATAATAGATCATTTTAATTTTTGGGCATGCATAACTTCATCAATTCTGAATCAATTTAATAAAATTAATATTATTGAATAGCCAATACTCTGCTCTTTAATTTGACAAAAATATCAAAATTGTTTTAATATCGACGAGTTATTATAAACGGCGATAAATTGGGCTGCTCATTGTCCCCTTCTGTCCCTTTTTTACATTGCTGATCATTTGTTTGCCCGGCAGTGGGGAATTGTTGCCACCCAGCAAACTTCCAACGGCGCGGCCAATTCCACCAGCATCCGCAGCCGGTTTCCCCTCCTTGTTGAAGCCGAATAAATCCAAAACTGTTCCAATTAGTCCGCCTGGTGCCGATGACTGCTCCGAGTCAGCCGATGAACCGCCATATTCCCCTCCATCGGCGGCATTCGAAGTCAAAAGGCTGCCTGACTCCGAAATTGACACTGAATTTGGGCGCAGCGGATCCAGGTGGGCAACAGGGCCCAGGCCACCTTCGGGCACTTCCGGCTTGGAGACGAATTTTGGCAAATCCGCAAGGGAAGATTGCCGAAATTGTTGGGGTTGCTGGCGACGAATTTCAGGTGGAAGGGCGGAAAGTGGGAATTTTGGCAATTTCGGGAAATCATTTGGGATGCCGGCAATCGATGATTGTGTTGGCGGCTTTTCCGGCGATCGACGCAAATCAGCCGAAGATTGCTCCTCGACATGCTGATAAAGGGGAATTGAAATTCAGTTGATTTATATGGTGGGGAGAGGATAGTAAAAATGGAGTAATTGCCTTCGTTTTTGGCTCATATCTCAACGAGGCAATAGCAAATTCAGGAAGGCGATATACCATTGAAAAGACTAAACTTTCCTCTAAAAACTGGCTTATTTTAAATTTATGAAATAAACTCTTACAAAAGTTCTCGGACTTTGAGTGTAATGAATCCGAATTTTTCGATTGAATGAGGAAAAGCAGCCGATTTTAAAACTTATTTAAAATTTCCATAAAATTAGTATAGCCACTTCTTAGAGGATATTTAGAGCTTTAGAATGGAGTATCGCCTTTGCAAATTGGTTGCTTCCTTGTTGAACTATGGCCAAAAGAAAAGCGAATGTATCAATCTGGTGTACTGACCACTGGATTAGAATTCTGCTGGAAAGCCAACAAATTTTTGCCCGATGAGCTGCCAATGGAGAAGCCTTGGCCAAAGCCAGGTGGTAATTGGACTTCATTTGTGCTGGGTGGACCGGCCAGAAATTGTTCAACGGCCTTGCCAATTTGTTGCAGTTGATCGGGCGTTTCGGTGGGCGAAGGCGGCGGACGAGGGGCCGAAATCTATTAGCGATGGAAATGAATGAGTATACTTAAAAATATGTGTTTTTTTTCTCTGAAAATATTTTGTTTTTTGCCCCAGAACATTTTGTGTTTTTGCCTCCAAAACATTTTGTATATTTACCCTCAAAATATTTTGCCCCAATCATTTTGTGTTTTTGCCCCAAAACATTTTGTCCCGAAACATTTTGTGTTTTTGCCCCAAATCATTTTGTGTTTTTGCCCCAAACATTTTGTGTTTTTGCCCCAAAACATTTTCCCCAAACATTTTGTGTTTTTGCACCAAAACATTTTGCCCCAAACATTTTGTGTTTTTGCCCCAAAACATTTTGCCCCAAACATTTTGTGTTTTTGCCCCAAAACATTTTGCCCCAAACATTTTGTGTTTTTGCCCCAAAACATTTTGCCCCAAACATTTTGTGTTTTTGCCCCAAAACATTTTCCCCAAACATTTTGTGTTTTTGCCCCAAAACATTTTGTCCCGAAACATTTTGTGTTTTTGCCCCAAATCATTTTGTGTTTTTGCCCCAAATCATTTTGTGTTTTTTCCCCAAAACATTTTGCCCCAAACATTTTGTGTTTTTGCCCCAAAACATTTTGCCCCAAACATTTTGTGTTTTTGCCCCAAAACATTTTGCCCCAAACATTTTGTGTTTTTGCCCCAAAACATTTTGCCCCAAACATTTTGTGTTTTTGCCCCAAAACATTTTCCCCAAACATTTTGTGTTTTTGCCCCAAAACATTTTGCCGCAAACATTTTGTGTTTTTGCCACAAACATTTTGCCCCGAAACATTTTGTGTTTTTGCCCCAAACATTTTATATATTTACCCTCAAAACATCTTTATCTTCGCCCTCAAAATATTTTGTATGTTCCCTCCAAATATTTTTTTTATTTTCCCCCAAAACATTGCCAAAAATTGAACTTTTCTGATGAGACCTCAAAAGTTTTTTCAGGGAAAAAGCCACCAGGCCTAGGCGCTATCAAAGTGTCCACCAATTCTCGGGCATGACCATCTAACTCAAAATATTTTGCCAAATCCGGTGGGATGGTCGGCTTTGGCGCAAAATTTTGCCCACTCAAAAGTGAGGCATCCAATTGGGCAAAACAGCAAAATGGGAAGGAAATATGGAGGGCGAGTATAATGAGAAAAAGGAGTGGAATTTTGTTGAACATTATTTTTGGCTGGAATTGAATTAAGCGAAGGAATGGATTCAGAATTCGGACAGAGCCGCAGGGAAAGTGAATGCACACAAAAAGGAAAATTGGGAAAGGGAGAAATCGGCCATCCGAAACATGCACCAGCCTAGCAGGTCAATCATCGATGGGAGGGAAATTTTGGATGGCAAGCTTGAATTTTCGAAAGCATGGTGAAAGTTTGCGCAGAACTCATCCCAAAAATGGTGGTGGAGGAATTCGGAAAAGAAGAATGGTCAATTTTATGGGGCACACGGGAATAGGCGAAAAGGGAATGTGGATGGATGGGTGGAATGGATCGGAAAATGTGAGTGGGGTTGCATTTCGGGCTATATGCCCGCAGCGATCAGCCTGCGGCGATGCACACACAAATTCAACCAAATTCAATTGGTTGGTAAATTGGACGGACGGATGGATAGGTGAATTTGATGATACTTTGTGAAATTGTGGATTTGTGTAGGAAATGGATAGCTGCCACCAATTTTTGGGGAGAAATGCAGATGGAAAATCGTTGAAAGGAATGGCATGTTTTGTGTGCTTCTTCAAAATGAAATGATATACCCTGAACTGAACCAATTTTAGTGTTAAATATCATTGGATAGCCAAAAGTCTGCCCTTTAATTTGATACTAAAATTATCAAAATTGGTTCAGTTCGCGATGAGTTATTACAAAAGGCGATAAATTTGGTCAGCGATAAGTTTGGTTTCTCCGAAATGAAATGATCCTCCCATACTTGAACAAAGTAAAATTGCGAATGTGCCCAATTTATCCAAAAACGATTCCGTCCATCTTTTCACTCCTTTCATCCATTTTTCACTGGTACACATTTTTTTCGCCTCGGGCGATTGCATCTTCTTTTTCCCATTTTTTCAGCCAATTTCGTTTCTTCCTGGGATTTGTTCATTCGCCGCCCATCACAATTCCATTCCAAATTGCTTATCGGCTATCTCATCATCGTTGATTGCGCCAAAAATCCACAAAGGATTGAAACAAAGGAAAACAAAATAAGGGTCAATGAAATCGCCGGCGGGGGATGATCGGTGCTTTGACCCATTTTTATTTACAAATGCTGGGTTTTTTGATGAGGGAATTTGTTCCATAGAATGGATAAATTTTGATTTGACAAGCCCTTAAGGTGAATGATTTATTTCAATTATTTTCTTTACAAATTTGGCCTATCCAATAGATTCAGTACTGTAATTTTATCGGGACAGGACAATTCTTTTTTGTCTATAACTCAGCGAGGCAGTAACCAATTCGGGAAAGTGATATGCCATTAGAAAGCCTAAAGTGTCTTCTAAAAAGTTGCATATTTTTATGAATTCTAACTTATAAAAATTTACATGCCTTTGAGTGCAATAAATAAAATTTTCTGATTGAATGAAATAAACGCCGTTTATTCCGAAATTTATTTAATTTTTTAAAAATTTGAAAGGCCACTTTTTAAAGGAAACTTAGGGCTCCTGAATGGTATATCGCCTCCTCAAATTAGTTGCTTTCTTGTTGAGATATGACCAAAAGAATGGGCAGAAGATACTGTACTGTATAGGTGGAATTCAATCGTCCTGTTTCGTGAATTTCAGCCAAATTTTCCAAAAAATTTATTAAAAATATTGTTGCAAAAAGAAGACCAATTTCTTGGCCGGAATTTTGGTAGTAAAATTGAAACATCATCCTGCGTTGCAGGGCCTTTGTATTACTGTAACGAAAATATTCATATTTTTATTTTATCTTTTTGCGAATAAATGACACTTTATCCACTCTAATTCTTTTTCTCCTCATTTTCCATTATCTCACTTTTAAAACAAAAAAAAAAAAAAACAAAACAAGCCAGCCAAATCAAAACTAAACTTTTTTGAGCCGGAGAGCTGATTATGTTTTTTTCGGTTTAAACTTAAAACCTGAGCTGGAGATCTAGCTTAACAATTTTTTAATAAAAATTATAAATTAAATTTATTTCAAACTTATGCAGCTATTAATTCATAAAATGCCCAACTCAAATTTGCCAATGAACAATGGGGAAAGCGGGACAAATCAACATGAATCTTCTACATCAAATGACATTCCGGCAACAGCAGAAGAAGCAGAACCAACGACAATGTTGCGCAAACGAATTCCATCCATCTCTGTTCCCCGTATGTTTTTTTCATATTTTAATTGATTTTAAAAACAAAAATATTCGCCATCCTCCATCCCTCTTTTAATTTCCTCCATTTATTATCACTGTTCACTACACAATGCAGCCAGCTGCACAAATTGTTCACATGGACTTTAACTTAACAACAATTTTTGCACCTTTTTAATAATTGCAATATCGAAAAACGTGAAAATAGGCTGAAATTAGGATGACCGTCCATTTTGGTGGTTTTTTGTTGGATTCTTTTATCACCATTCGTTTTTGATGGCCTCATCTGTCCTTCTCCAATTTATTGCCCTCTTCCTTCTTATCAGTTCCTTTATAAAACATTCATTTTTTGAGTTTTACTCCTTCACTCCCTAATGTTCTAATAAGTAAAACTGACAAACAAAAATTATTATTATGATCCCACTGGAAGACATTGAATTGATTTTTGGCCTTCTCCAAAACCAAAATGGGAGGAAAAGGGGATTTTCCATAACCAGCTTTCTTGAATGTCGTAAGTGATGAATATTTTTATTTTAAGCCCAAAACCTAGCCTAAATTCAACCCTAATTTAAATTTATTTTAATATTTGATAAATAATTCAATTTTTTTCAAGCGATGCCATGGTTTGGAATTGATATTGGCGGCACTTTGACCAAGCTGGTTTATTTTGAGCCAACCGACCAAGAGGACTATTTGGAGACGGAGGATCAAAAGAAACGGGACCAAACCATTCACCACTATTTGACCACCAACAAAGCATATGGCGAGACCGGCATTCGGGACGTCAACTTGCAGTTGGAGAATGTTCGAATCAATGTAAAATCCAAATTTAATTTAAATTTAAATTTCAAAATTTTTGGACAGGACCGAACCGGAATCATCCATTTTATTCGATTCCCGACGGAGCGGATGATGAATTTCATCAGTCTGGTCAAAAGCAAAGGATTTGCCCAAATGAGCAGCACAGTGTGCGCAACGGGCGGCGGCGCAGAAAAATATGCCAAGGAAGCGGAGACGGTTTCTTACATTAATCATTTGGTTAATTGGTTCATCCCAATTTTTAGCAATTGGGAATGCTTTTGCACAAAGCGGATGAGCTGAAATCACTGATCAAAGGGATTGAATTTGTGGCCGCAAACAACTCCGATGAATGCTACTATTACGAAAATCCATTGGACGATAAGCTGTGTCGAAAAGTTATTTGGTTAGTTTTGGGCAGATGAAAATAAAAAGTTTTGGTTTTTTGGTTTAAATCCAATTATTTAGGCGATGGTCCAGTGCCCGATGCTCTTCCACCGACCACAAACATTTGGGCGAACCAAACCCGGAAGGCCTCCAATATCCCTACGTGGTTTGCAACATTGGATCCGGCGTTTCCGTTGTCGTCGTTCGCGGCCATGACGATTTCCAACGAGTCACCGGTTCGAGTATTGGCGGCGGTTTCTTCCAAGGCCTTTGCTTTTGGCTGTGCAACTGCGAATCATTCGACGAGGCAATCGAATTGGCCACGCGGGGAGACAACAAAAAAGTGGACAAATTGGTGGGCGACATTTACGGAAAAGACTACGAGGCGGCCGGACTTTCTCATGACACCGTGGCGGCAAGGTTTGTTTTTTTTTAAATATTTTTCAAAAAAAAAATAAAATAAAATTTTAGTTTCGGAAAGGTGCTGACAAATGAGAAGAGAAAGACAGTGAGCAAAGAGGATTTAGCCCGATCCGCATTGGTGACCACCGCAAATAACATTGGTTCAATTGCATTAACAACGGTTTAAAAATTTAATTGATTAAAAATAAATTAATTTATTTAAGGCTTCCCAACATCAAATCGAGAGGGTCGTCTTTGTTGGTTCGTTCATTTATTAAAATTATTTATTTTTAATTATCCAAAATTTAGGAAATTTCCTCCGTGTCAATCCGATCGCTGCCCGAATGCTGGCACATGCCATGGAATTTTGGTCGAAAGGCACGAAAAAGGCACTTTTCCTGAACCATGAGGGATATTTTGGGGCCGTTGGATGTTTGGAAAAGTTGGTCGAATTTTTATGCAATTTTTTAATATTAATATTTAAATTTTAGGTTAATCGACGTGACCAACATTCGGAGGATGGCGAAGAACAATCGAATGGGTGGTTCGCCAGAAGCAACGATGACAGCCAAAAATTGAATGCACTCAAAAATGATGACCCCAAATTTATGTGATTTTATTCAATTTGTGATTTATTTTTTCAATGCTCCAATCCTTTTTGACCCACACTTCTTAAATTTTATTCCCACCGCCATCAGACACACATTCCTCCTCTCAAATATTTTTTGTTTAATTTTGCCATCAATTTATTTAGCACTCGCCCACTCTCTTTAAAATGTGCCTATTTTTATTGAAAAGCCTGGCAAGAATTGAGGATTGTGATCAGAGGCCATAATACTCCCATCATTTTCATGTGATTTTTGTGTTGTCCTCAGCTCTTTTCAAGCTTCCAAATTCCACTTCCCTCTTCAAAACAATTCACTTTGATAATTTTATTGCCAAATATTTTTCAATTTTTTGAACGAATAATAATAAATACAGATCTCCAAATTCATAACAAAAAAATGTGTAAAAAAATAGGTGAGTGTCAATTGATGTGTTTTCGTTTTATTCTCCCGAATCGATTATTTCCGTCCCGTCGAGGCTGGTCAACATTTTGTAAATTTTCTGCGCCAACACTGGGCCCAGCCGGCGGCCATTTTCCATTTGAATTTCCGACAAAATGAACATTGAATTGCCCGGCGAATTGTTCGGGTCAAGAAGGCGGTCCATAAGTCTTAATTTGGATATTTTATTGTGAAAATTGTAATAAAAATTACTTGACGGGATTTGGATGTGCTTGCACAATTGCCCTTTTTTGATCCTCACTCATTCGGTGCATATGGTCCAGCATTTTGGTCCACCAATCTGCGACCATTCCGGGGCCATCCGCAATTCCCTTCTCCGCAATGAATGTGCCGGACTCTTCCACCTGAATATGAATGTAATCAAAAATGTTAATTGTTTCATTTTTATGTGCTTTAAAAATTCATAAAAGTGTTATCAACCCGAAAAAATTATCTGCCTCGGAGCGGGTTCGAACCCGAGACCTAATTTTTGGGTCCCAAAGTAAAGTAGAAAATTTTCAAACTTTTTTTTGGTAAATTTTTAATTGTTTAATAAACCAAACCATTTTTTCCGCTTTCTTCTCAAATTTGGCCATAGATCGATGCATTTGAACAACAATAAAGGAAAAGTCCAGTGCATCGCGAACAAATCGAAATTGTGCCCCAAATTGTTCATATGCTTCGAAGATCAATGAATCGACCTGAAATTTTAATAAAATTGAAACAATTCCCAAAAACCAAACCGTGTTCTCTCGGATTGTGTGCTTGCCCAGAATGACCAGTGTAAGGTGTGCTCTCTTCATTTTGTTTGCCGAAATTTGTTCCTAAATTTAATTTGATTTTATTAATGAATGAATTTGTCGGAAATAAAATTAATGGTTTAAGAGAAAGTTTTGTTCAACATTCAAAAACTAAATATACTCAATTAGAAAGAGCTGGTCAATGCATTGAATGGTTTAATTTATATAAAATTATGCGTTTTGGGTTTTGACAAGATCTTTCCTTTGAATATAAGATGTATGGGTCTAGGATCAACCGTTGAACAATTATTTTGACAAATTAAATATTTCCATTTATTAATTTCCCCTTTCCAAAAAAAACCTTAACAAAATCCAGAATCCCATTTTTCGCCTTTGCCAATTGGGTGAATGTGTCGCCGCTGAGAACAGAGAAAAAGCAATTTTGCACTTCCTAAAATGCATTTTAAATATTTTTTTCAATTTCAAATTAATTTAGCTTACCATTAATTCTTTGCTAACCAATTTCCCATCATCCATTGCGGCATCAATTCGTTTACGTTTCCAAATGATTCGCATTGTTTGTGTGGGCGAATTGTCGAAAATAATTTGGCCGGGAATCCCTCTCTCTTCGAATCTTTTGCGGAGTTCTTCTTCAATTTGGTCTAAAAATTAAAGATTTAAACCACCACTCCCCCACCATTCACTAACCATCAATTTGTAGAATTCTTGTTGAGCAATGGCAATATAAATATTTCTCGCATTTGCTATTCTTCGACGACAGAATTTCCCTTCGAATTTTGTTGACTTGTTTTTCCAGCTAAATTTGTCAAATATTAAATCAATGTTTTTGAATTTAACACCCAAACCTTTTCTTGTTCAATTTCCTCCTTTGTTCGCTTCTTCCTTTTTGCCGGCATCATTCCCTCCACTTCTTCCTTTCCTTCATCCTCATCTTCTTTCTGTTGCTCTTTGTTGTTTGGGCGTTTCAATGTTGTTTTTGGTGGTTTTTGCTGTATCCGATTGAATAATTCTTGACTTGTTGTTGGGCGTTGTTGTTCATCCTCTTCTTTTCGCTCTTCCATATCAAACATCAATCCATCGTCACCCATAAAATCATCATTGCCAAAATACAATTGCTCTTCACTTTGTTGGGGTGGTGCGAAGTCATCCATCGAATCATTTTGTTGTTTTTCCTCATCAAATTTGTGGAATTCACCAAAAATATTGCTACCATTTTTGTTGTCATTTATTGGTTTGTCGTCATCATCTTCGTCCGATATTACAATAATTTCTTCGCTCGCATCCATCCAAGTAAAATTTTGTTAGTTCCGACTTAAATTCTGCAATTAATTAAAATCAAAGTTAAAATGAAAGAGAAAAGCATAATTTATTCACGCTTCAATAATAATAGGAAAAAAATAAAAATGAAGATGATTGAATTTTGATCAAGAATCAAGATCAAGATCAAGATGATCGATCAAGAAATTATTTTATAAGGTACCCGAATCCGAATCCCGACCCGAATAATTCTCGAATTTTAATTCTTCCATTTTATTTTGGATAAAATTTCATCGATTACTGTAGCCCGAGAAAAGAGAAAATGAAGCAACAGAGAAAAAAAAAACAATATCGATTTTTTTTGCATGGCAAAGCAAGCATCATCAAACATCGGATTCACATTCTACATACTACCCGATTCTGCCCCTACTTATTCCCTGCCATTGCCATGTCTTAACTTAAAGTATAAGTACCTAAACATGATAATTGATAATGTTTTGATCGTTATCGTTTGATGTAAAAAAAAATATTAAATGATCTTATCCATCCTCCTTCGAGTCCATCCTTTTAACTTCATGGTACTTGTATACTTTGTATCCGCCAGAACCCTTAAAAAATTTCGAAATTTTTTTTCTACAAAATTATATACCAATCGACTCGTCTTGGCGAGCTGGTTATGAAAATGTTATTAGTTTCGCATAAAACCCAGAAATAAAAAAGTTATGACCTCAAGGAAATCGAAAAAGGTGCTTGGTCCCCCCTATGGGTCTGAGCTCGAAAAATTTTTTAACATTTTTTCGGTCGAATTATATCTCTGTCGACGCGTCTCGATGAGAGAAGCTCGAATCTGCCATCGATTTCGCATATAACATAAAAATAAAAAAGTTACGGCCATTTTAGTTTCGCTGGATGTGTTGGAACTGGGCAGACTTGCGCGACTGTAACTTTTTTATTTTTGTGTTTTATGCGAAACCGATAAGAGATTCGCATTCTGCTAGTCGAGACGCGTCGAATGAGCTATAAATTGACTAAAAAAATTTTCAAAAAATTTTTCGAGTTCAGACCCATAGGGGGGACCAAGCACTTTTTCAATTTTCATGAGTTCATAATTTTGCCAAATGTGCTGATGTTCAAAATTTTAACATTTTCATAACCAGCTCGCCAAGACGAATCGATTGGTATATAATTTTGTAGAGAAAAAATTTCGAAATTTTTTAAGGGTTCTGGCGGATACAAAGTATACAAGTACCAACTTCATAAATTAACTAGCAATTAAATTTTTCTGCTGAAGGGTTTAACAGGCGACCTAATTTTTCAGCGCAGATGTACAATCAATAAGTAAAAATGCAAGATCCTAATTAGGTTTTGATTGATTGGAATGTGAATGTATAATGTAATGTCTTATCCAACCTTAAACCACAATTCGCTCGCAAGTAAGAATATATGGCTCACATCCAGGGTGTCTAAAATACCACATAAATGTGGTATTTGCCACATTTTCGACCATCTCGCCACATTTTTCCCACATTTTTGATTTTTTTGGCGAGCACTTTTTGTTATAATTTTTCGGTAGTTAGCCATTTTCGACTAAAATTTTTAGCTATGCGGCCATTTTTTAGTAAAATTTTTCGCTGCGCGGCCATATTTGGATATAAAATAATAAAGAAATATACAAAATAAATATTTTTAAATTAATTTTTATTTGAATCTTAATTGTTTTAAAAAATGCCACATTTTTTGCCACATTTTTGGCCAATTTTGCCACATTTTTCCCACATTTTTCATAGCCAATGCCACATTTTTGGTCAGACCTTATAGACACCCTGCTCACATCTTAAACCAATAAAGCAAATATTATGCATTATTATCCATCCTTAAACTTCTAGTTCGCAATTGAGAATATACATAGATCAATCTTAAACCAATAAACAAATAATATGATGATAGTTTCAAGCAATTTTAGGGTTAATAATACAATTCAAAATTATAAATTGGAGAAAATGAATCTTACTTCAAAGCAACATGCGAAAATTAAAGAAAGTTTGAGCAATAATTCAACTCTAAATTTTATCAAACTGGCGGGAGAATGGAAAATTGCGGAAGAAGCTTTTTTTGTTGTGGCCATTGCTGAATTGCCTGCTGGTGCCGAACTTCTAAAATACTTCAAGGCATTAGAGGTTTTAGTTTTTATTCATTAATCCACTAATTGGTTCATGAATTCAGGCGTTTTCTACTGTGGAGGACGACCTTAAATTGGCATATTCGATTTATGTTTGCTACAAGGCACAAATGTTCAAAAGCAATGATTTTCATGTGCTCAAGTTGTTCGGCGAAGTCAGCGCATGGGCCAATTCAATGCAAAAGTCGTTTGAGATGATGCAAAACAAAAATTGGGGTCACGTGATTTGCGGCCAGCCTTACAATCGACTGAAGGACCAGACTTATCAAATCCGTCCACCGCGGCGCCAATATATTGCTAAATTGGTAAGTGTTTTCGAATCGAAAAATAATCCAATGCTAATATAAATTTATTTAACAGAGGCAGGCATATGTCATTTCCGCACTGCAAAATGCGTTCACCATCGCTTTTGGCGATACCAACATGTTTTACATTCTTCGTTCGGGCGTGGCTCTCAGGTTTAATTTTAAATGAAATTTAAATTTTAATGAATGAATAATTCAGCATGATGCATTCAAAGGAAACGACGGTACATTTAACAAATTTAAAAACATTAATCATAAATTTATCCATCACAGATTTCAAAGAAGAGTATCATTCAAATGGGAGACTCCGATGGCCCTGCGGTTGCATTCAAATTGCGGCACAAGAGGAATCGCATGAAAGCTCACTTCATTCACCGCATGTCTGCCGGTTGGGAAAGGCGAGGCGTTATCTGTGCAGTAAGTTCATTCAATATTTTTTGTAACTTCAAATTATACTAAAATTTTGCAGATTTCCGAACATCGAGTCCGGATGGCTCCTTTGCTTGCAGAAGAATTGGTGCATGAGCGACCGGACTTTTTCAAACAATTGACCGGCGGGGAGTGTGCATTCATTTCTGGCTACAATGGCAACACATCACTTCTCACAATCATTTGTTCGGACAGTGCCCTCATCCCCATTCAAGAATATGTGGACAGGCGGATTCAAAGCATTATGGACAGTGAAATCAATTGGAATGTGCTCAGAGGCCGCATTGAAGACTATAAAACATTGGTAAGTCGAGGAGGGGGAATTGAAATATAACTTTGGTTTGATTCATAAATTTGGGCTAATAGTAGAGATTGGTTGGTGTTTATGGTCTCTCTTCTACCGAGACAATATAGGCATGACCTCTAACTAAATACTAAAATAAAAGTATATACGAGAATATTCGTTAAAAGATAAAAGTACAACCAAACCTTTAAAAAAACACTTTCCCTTGAGAGGGTTCGAACCTGAGACCTAATTTTTGCAAATTTGAAAGGTCTTCTCAGAACTTAACAAAATTAAGATCAATTAATCTTTGAGCTAAATCAATAAATCATTGAAATTTTCTTCAGGTGTTATTCGGTTCTGGTCTGCGTGTAATTGGCTTGGACAATTCATCATCGACCGACTCTCAGACCAGCACAATTCGCATTCCATTGGACGGAGCAGATGCTGTGGCGTTTTTGGTGAATGTCGAGGATCTTGTCAAGCATTTTTGTTTGTATAAGGTGGGTTTTAATTAAATTTTCAATATTTAATTTTTATAAATTTAGCTGGAATCTTGCTATGCCCCTCTTCGTTTCATCTTCAACAAATCTTTTTATGCAACTTTCAATTCCGCTGCTGATCGGCTTGCATTCACGGACACCTTCAAAACACAATTTCCAAATGTTGAGGTTACTTAAAGGGAAAATAATTTTTAAATAATTTTAATATTTTTTAGATAGTCCAGGAGGGAATTTTCGAATACTTTATGTCATCCGATGAATGCGGCATAGCCTACTTCAACAACAACACTCGACCGGGAGGCGATCCATTGGAGTGCGTGAACTGTTATCAGCAACTCGATAGTGAGGATGGCGACGGATGGGTTCAACTCCTTTTTTGTGGTCACTTTGTTTGCGACAATTGCTTTACCCACCATGTAAGTTGGCTATAAATTAAATTCAAAATTGGAAGAATAATTTTTTTTTATTTTCAGTTTAACACTACTTCACAATTCCCGGTGAAATGTGTGGCAGAATGTAACCGAATTATCAGCATCCGGGATATGAAGGTAAGGCGGTCATCCCTTTTATCATTTTTATTCATTCTATTAAAGGTCGTTTTTTCACGCAATTTCCACGGACCTTGCTTCAACAATTTCCTTTTGTCGGCCCTCAAACGGTCGCTCACATGCTATCTTCGAGAAAATGTTGAATTGGTCCGCTGCAAGAGCCCGGATTGCCGCCATTTGCTTCGCATTGACCCAAACAATCAAAATGAATTGGACCATCCGGCCGTTTTCTGTACCGAATGCAAGCAGGACCGATGCATTGGCTGCGGCGATGATTTGCACAAACATTCCACTTGCTATCAGGTCAGTCAATTTTTCCATTTTACATTAATTTTTAACAATTATTTTAGCATCATTACGCAAAAATGAGCGTTTTCGAGCCGAAACTAATCCAATGGATCAAGTAATTTTTTTTTAATTTAAATAAAAAATTATTTTCTTTAAAGGGAATCAAACCAGCGCCGATTTTGTCCCAACCCGAATTGTTACCATTCTTTGGAAAGGGAAAGGCTAGGCTGCAACCACTTTCATTGCACGTAATAATTTAATATTTTATTAATTTTAATCCAAAATTTCCCTCTAAAGTTCCTGCCAATTCCATTTTTGCTGGCTTTGTGAGAATTTCAAGGCAACTTCTTCCGGCCCAGTTTATGCCCATTTGCAAGCAGCGCACGGCGGATTTGGAATCGACGTAAGTACAAAATGGGAAATTATTTTGAAATTTTTGGACATTATTTTATTGCAGGAAGCTCAAATACTCCAATTGGAAGCGCGCCTGGAGGGACAATTTCTTCGGGGATGGGATTTTCCGGATTGGGTCGAGGACGATCCCGCCCTTTTGGAGGCAATAATGCAGGTGCAGGACCCATTTCGCATAGACGAAGATCGTTTTGGAGCATACAATGTGGGGCAAGAGCGCATCCTTTACAACGTGTATCGGGCGGTCAGTTTTATATTTAATTTTTTTAAAAAACAAAATTCCAATTTTATTTTTTAGCGCTACAACCAATTGCAATTCCTCTGGTGATGAGATGAATGGAATGAATGATGTGAATGAGGAGAAGCATAACTTTGTTTAAAATTTTCCATTTTTGCCAAATTTCCGATTTACACATTTTTTTCATTGTTTTTGCCTTAAAGGCATTATTCACAATTTTCCACTTTAATTTTTCAACTTTGATTTTCCAATTTACATTTTTTTCAACTTCAATAAAATTTATAATTTAATTATCAATTTTGTACAAAATAATATTTTGTCTCGACACACAAAAACATATTTTATTTGCGTTCATTCATAGTTTAATTCCATTTTAATCAAAATAAATATTTCCAAAAGGAGGCGAGTTGCCATTGGTTACCATTTTTGGTGGTTGGCAGCCTCCAACTTGGCACCGAATGCGCGGCTCCATCCTCCCCATGGCAATTGATAATCAAATGTTTGAACATTGGTGAGTTTTATTTATAATTGGATTTATTTCAAAAGCAAAGGGTGAACAACTTTGCTCATTTTATTTCATCATTCCTTCTCAAATTTAATAATAAAATTCCCTGCAAAATTTAACGGTTTTGATACTTCAATTTTTCGTTTAAATGACGGTTTTCTTATTGGAATTCATTGTAGAATGTATAAAAATGGTTGAAACTGACAAGTGACAACCGTGCTCGAAAAATTATTTTCCTCTGAGCGGGTTCCGGGTTCGCATAAGATAAGAAGGGGTACCACATTTGGTCGAAATTTTTCTGCTAATAAAATTTATAAACCATAGTCAATTATTCAATTAATTAATTTAGTACATTTCCAATCAGCAGCAAAAATGGCGGCGACCACGACCATCTCAACACCGGCCACCATCATCAATTCATCATTGTTGCCAACGGCCAATTATTCCAGCATTCCAACAGCAACAATGCATCCAATTGAATTGGTCGCCATTGACGAAACAATTGCCGATGTTGCACTGAAGCAGAAAGCCTCTGCCGGTCTTTCCACCTCAATTTCCGTTCTCATGTCCATCTTGGTTTGCTGTTCATTTTTCCTGAATTCATCACTTTTTGCCACAATTTTGTCCAGGTTTGTCATTTTCAAACAATATTCCTTTTACATTTTTGTTCATTACAGCTATAAATTGCGAACTTCCCTTCTCTATTTAATGTTTTGCATTTTGGCACTGTATGTTTTTTATTACCATAAAAAAATTCAAATTTTTCCTATTTTACAGATTCAATTTGTTCGATGTTCTCTTCATTATGCTTGTTTCGCTGCTTTATGTTGCCAATGGTTCATATTATTTCATTTTTAAACAATTAAAAACATTTTATTTTAAGGAGGTCGATGGATTTTTGGCAATGTTTTTTGCCGTTTGAATGCCCTCACCCAACAGGTATATTATCTAGCAGATTGGGGCTAGGTTTTGGCTGACTAGAATGGCCAATAAAGAAAATTTTATTAGCAAGAATTTTTAAATTTCGAACCAAAGAAGGGGCCCTTCAATTCTGTAAAAATTAGGTCTCAGGTTCAAACCCTCTCAAGAGAAAGTAATTTTACGGGCTTAATGTAATCATTTTATTCATTCCATAGTGCATTTCCAAACGAAATAAATTCATTTCTCCTTTTTAAGTTTGTCCTTTTGGCCACACTCCTGCTCCTCACTTTGATGGCCGTGGAACGTGCGCTCAACTTGATCGGCCGCCATTTGGTCACAATCAAATTTTTTGGCATCCTCTCTCTGCTGTTCACCATCATCCCAATTTGCTTTGCTACACCGCTTTTCTTGCCCGGATTCCCCGTCACCGTTTTCCCGTTCCGTTATTTGTGCGCCGTTGGCAGGTTTTCTCCATTTATATTTTTAATTAATTTTAATTTTTATACAGTGGCTCTCCAATTCTTTATTCCATCTTCCAAATGCTCGTCTACGGGGTAATTTTTTTATATTTTTACATTACAAAATATTTAATGTAACAAAAAAAATTTCGATTCTTCATTTTAAAGGGTTGCTTCTTCGTCCTTCTCATTTGCTTTGGCTCCATCCTCAAACATAAAAGAATTGAGCGGAATTTGCCCGTCAAACAACAAGATTATGGGGCATTCATTATGGAGGTATTTTCATTAAATAAATCAAAAATTATTTCCTCATTTTTACAGAGTCGAGCCTTGGAGGAACAAATGAATTTGAGCCGCCTTGTCCTTCTGCTTACACTCGAATTCATTTTGATCGAAGGACCCTACATTTGTTTGGATTTCTTTTATCAGGTAAAAACAATTTGACAAATGATTAATTTAATTCAAGGAAATTTTAGTTTTGAAAAGATTTAATTTAAATTGCGTTTTGGATCAACCAAAAATCCTTTCTCTACCCCCAAAAATCTTAGTCCCTGTAAAGAAAAATCATAAATCGGCCAACAAGCTAGTTTAGCATAGTGGTAACATCCTTGTACCAGAGCTAGAGGTCGAAAGCTCGATTCTCAGTGGCGGATAATCATTTTTCCTCATCAGTATAAGGCATTTGAACAAAATTTTAACACAAATTCATAATAATTTTTCCTATATTTAATTTTTATATTTAATTTAAGTTGCGCAACAGTTTCGAATTATTGAATCGATGGGACTCAGAGGAAATGGAAATTCCTCAGGATGTGGACACGCTGATCACGTAATTTTATTATTATTTTAATTTAATATATAATTAATTTTTACAAAAGGTTGGCCAAATTGTTCCATCCCCTTTTCATGCCAATGATTGTGAGTTTTTTTTAACAAAAAAAATTGAAATTAATTCAAATTGCAGATTTTCGCAACCCGCACTGACATTTGGACAAAATTCACAAATTTGTTTTGTTGTCGTTCAATTCCAAATTATGCACCAAATTCATGGACACAACCGATGGGCCCAAACCATGGTAAGCAAATTATTAATTAAACAAAAAAAAACAATGTTGAAAAAGAGCGAACATCAAAAATGGGTTAAGAAGGGTTTTTCATGTTTTGGTCAAAATTAAAGGGTATTAAACGGTTTAAACCAATTTTGGTTTATTGGTTCAAAAATAAATTTAAAGTGGATTAAACCTAAGTTGAAACATTATCAAATGATGCATTTCTTTATGAGGCAAGTCAAATGAGTATAAGATTTGTGGGCCTAGGATGATCTTCCGAACAATTACAATCTTCGACATGACATTTCTCATTTAACAATTTTTTCAGATCAAATTCATCCAAACGTAATGACTTTGTACGCAACACCGGATGGCGGCCTTCAATTGCGTCTTCCAAATGAAGTTGTGCCGCATCCATCAATGATGAACAACAATGCCGCCAACAATTCATCCACAACAACAACAACCAGCAATTTGGCCACAATTTCGGAAAGCGATTCGGAAGAAGAAGGCGTGGAAGAAGGAGCCAACTCATCGGAGGGCACATCATCATCGAATGTGCCGAAAAGAGGCTTCCGCAATCAAAATCAACTGCAAAAGCCAAAAACAGAAAGAACGACCACAACGGTGGTCATGGTTGAAGAGGAGGAGGAAGTGGAAGATGATCAAAGGCAGGCAAAATGCAACAACAACAACAACAATGGGAAGAAAAGAAGAAGACGAAAAAGGACGACGATCAAAAGGGCTTGGTATTGATGTGAAGAAGATGATGAAGAGAATTTTTTGATGATTGAATGAATGATTAAATTTTATTTGTATTTTCTCTTATATTTTTGTATTCACTCCCCATCGGGTTTTTCTCCACCCCTTCCCCTCTCCCATTTTCCATTTTAAAATTGTTCATTGCCAAATTTGTCCAATTCCAACCACCACAATTAAATATAAAATGTGTAAATTCTCCTGTCCCACCCCATAATAATGATAAATATTATAATTCCCCCAATTGTTGTGCAATGCAATTATTTCCCTAATTTTGGGGCGCAAAATGACCATTTTGATGAGGGTGGCGGCATTTCCATTTCACCAGCCCGCCGAAAGTTGTCATGGAGATCCAAATTCCACACTACAAAATGTACTTGAGGAGGATTTGGAAAAGGAGGGACAGCGAGAGAATGACCACCAACCCCGACCCCCGAGAGTGGCCAGCGGCGGTGCCTCAAAGGGCGGCTGACCGGAGGCAATATTGGCCATTCTCGAGTCCCCTTTCATTGCCATATTTAAACCACTCGCCTCTCAAAATTTGTTAATTCCTCGCGCAATTCAACTCCAATTGAATTACACGTTGAATTGTACGAAAAGTGAGAACGGAACTTCCATTCCACATTTGCATTTTCGACACTGACCAAAAATGTCTTTCCAAAGGCCTCCTCCTCCAATCATTGTTGTGCCAAAAGGAAAATCATTGAACAAAGGAGGCTCCTTCCTACCAACAAAAGTGCCATTACTCCTCTTTTCCGTAATTTTCTCATCAATTTTGGCTTTGGCCTTTCTACTCCTACTTTCCGGCCATTCAAGCGCATTTGGCCATGGATTTGATGAAAATTGGAAGAGGGAGGAGGAGGATGGGAAGAGAAGGTTACGCCGCCAAACATTGCCCCTGGACAATGTTCGGGTAATTCAATTCCCTACGGTTTTGGAAAAAAATGTGTGCCACCACCGTATATAGATTTATGCGACCAATTCAAATGTTTCCGTCACTGATCGGGTTCAAGTGCTATCGGCCCAATCGCGCATTCAACTGCTGGAATCGCATTTGAATGCCACAATTTGGTCGAATGCTTCACTCCTTCAAATGTCACCAACAGGGGAGGAAGTGGCGTTGAGTGCATCACAGGTGAATGAGGAATTACTGAATGTGCCTCAGAATTCATCGTTTGAATTGTGTTGATTTATTGTGGAATATTAAAGGAGAAATATAATATTTTAGTACCTAACCATTCTTTTGACTGTAGCTCAATTAGAAATCAGCTAATTCCAGAAGGCGATATGCCATTGGAAAGCACTAAATGTCCTCTAAAAAGTAACTTTTCTATTTTTTTTTTAAACCCAAAACAGCTTTAAAATAAACGGCCTTTCTTCATTCAATCAAAAAATCGGGTTTACTACATTAAAAGATGTGTAACTTTTTGAAAACTTGGAATTTATAAAATTTAAAACTGCCAAAATACAGAGAAAACTTTGGGCTTTTCATTGGTATCTCGCCTTTCCGAATTGGCTTTCGCCCTGCTGAGATATTGCCAAAAGAATAGCCCAAGGTACTGCTGATGGCTTCATTGAACGTCAACAATTAGAAGACATCAAATGAAAGATTAAAAATTAATTTCATGTCCCAATGAGACAAGTAGTGTAATGGTTAAAGTGCTTGTTTTGTGGGAATGTGGAACGAGGGTTCAATTCCCAGCGTAGGCAGACAATTTTTTCACATTCAATTTATTGTTTTTGCTATAATAAATCTACCTAAAAATAATATTAACTGCATTAAAAAAAATTATTGGGCCATGAGTCATAAATTTTTCCAAGCCTAAAGCTATTATTTAAACTGAATTATGGCCAAGGTTCATTCCTCTAGAAGACATTATTTTGGCCACAATATTTTCCACATTTTCAAGCAGTTCAGAGGAATACAAAATCGTCTATTTGCTCAGAATTATTAGCTTTAAATCCCATATTCCACTTATTAGGCAATTGGTTTAACGCTGGCAATGTTCGGCGGTGCCCGAATGGAAGGAACTGGTGAAAGCCTTCAGCTGAATGAAAGTAGCCGATTGGATGGGGCAACGACGGATTGGCATTCCAGAATGGAGGCGGAATTGGCCGGGAAATCCGTGAATTTGAGTTGGCTAGATGCGCATGGTGCCCTCGCCCTAAGGGCTATTGGGGCCAGAATGGCGGCTTTGGTCAGTCTTGGCTGGGAAAGGCCAGGCAAAGCGGAGGAATTGAGCATTTTGTCGGCGGCGGCAGCAGGTGGAACCGGCGGAAATGGCACTACGGAGGAAAGGGAATTGAGCATTGTGGCCGATTCATCGGCATATCAGTATGGAAAGGGGGTAGTGGGGATAAAAGATAAAAATATATGGGGATTTGACGACCAATTTGGGGATACACCACAACTTAACGCTGAACCGATTTGACGCCGTTTAAAATAATTCTTCAATTGAATGAACCAACTTTGATTACTTTAGTATAAAATTAAAAGGCAGACTTTTGGCTATCCAATGATATTAAATTTATTTAAAATGGTTCTGAATTCATGGAGTTATGACCAAAAAAACACTAAAAATGTGGCTAATCCATTGTAATGGTCAACTGAAATGGTTTTTGGCCATAATTGCGTCAATTCTGAAACAAATTTCAATAAAATTGATATTATTTGATAGCCAAAAGTCTGCTCTTTAATTTTATACCAAAACAATCAAAATTGGTTCAGTCCTTGATGAGTTATTGAAGATGGCGACAAGTTGGGGAATGAACTATCAATAATTTATGCCACCCAATTTCAGAGTCCAAATTCGGCTGATTGGGGCCGAAGTCAGTTTAATCATATATTATTTAATTGAAGCCCAACAATTTCCATAGACTGCCCTCCAATTTTTGGGCGCTCGCCTCGACATTCCCGCCCCCCACCGTTCCTTGCTAATTCGTTGGCAAGGATGGCGCGTCCAAGTCCAGTCGTTGGAATCTCCGTTTGAGGTGCGGGCCTCTTCCCAAGAATTGCGCATAATTTGCTATAATGAGGCATTGAGCATTCGCCTGGCAGCCAATTCCATTGGATTGGATGTTGGCCAACTTTCAAGGTGAAAAGAACAAAAAGAAATATGAAAATTGAGTCGCCGATTGAGTGTTTGGGCAATTTTTTGGCCATAGCTCAACAAGGAAGCAATTAATTTTGAAAGGAAATATGCCATTTGAAAGCCCTATATGTCCTCTAAAAAGTTGCCAAACTAATTTTTTTAAAGATTAAAAACATTTCGGAAAATGAACAGCTTTTCCTCCAATCAATCAGAAAATTCGAGTCTATTACATTCAAAGTCATATAATTTTTGTAAAGTTGGAATTCATAAAATTTTAAATAGGCCACTTTTTAGAGGAAACATTGAACTTTCCAAAAGTATAAAGCCTTCCAGATTTGGTTATTACCTCGCTGAGATATGCCCAAAAGAATTGTCCAGAAATATTGAATTTAAATAAATAGACGAAAGAAAATTCCAAATTAATTAAAAAATTGGGAATTTAATTAATACATTTTTGATATGCCTGGATAGATAATTCTTTCCTCTATAACACGATACCAAAATCTATCTAAACAGTTTTGAATGAGATGAATTATGAGAGAATTCGTTAACACAAACATTTATTTTTAATTTCTCTCTTTTCCTCATCGAATTTAATGATTTTCAAAATATTTTAAATTATATTAAATAGAGCATTTTCTCCTCTTTCAATTGATACCAAGACCATTTAAATCGGTGCATCCATTGATGAGTTATAAGCTTCTGAAAATATAAGAATATTGAAGTTAATTGTTTGCTCATCAAGAAAGGATGAATGATGATGCCCTGAGGGCACGTTGATTACTCCTCATCCTCACATGATTAAGGAAAGGGAAAAGATACGGTAACAGAGGCCGGCTTCCCTGCTTTTATCAGCAGCCATTGGCAGGGAATACTATATGCCTTGAGGCTGTCTTCATATTTATCTATCCTTTCACTTCCCTTCCCTTACCTTTTCTGTGCAATTTGCATCATTCATAACTCCTTTCAATCCAAACCGTTTTTGACAATTTTGGTACGATTTTATAGAGCAGAAAATTCTCCATCTTTTGATATATAATAATATTTCTTAATTCTTTTAAATGAACATATTATTGCCCAATTAAATTGGAGTCAAATTCAATGGTCGATACTCAATCTATCACTATCCAAAATCTTTCCTTCCAATAATTAGAAATATGATTTTCACAGATTGATGGTGAATCGTTCCGCCTCACCCGCATCAACATTCCCAACGAATATTCGCATCAATGGCGGCCAAATTTCATCCCACAATTTATCTGCCGGATCAATGGTGGTGGATTTGGCCGAGTTGATTTCACGGGAATTGCATCTTTCACTGAGCCGTGATCCTCAATTGGGCCAATCCGTGTTGGCCGATTCACGCAATTCCCAACTGAAATTGACACATTCAAATCGAACATCGGTACGAAAAATAAGGAAATGGGACGATTGAGCATTGTCGATTGAGAAAATGACCTATCTTTTTTGGTCATATCTCATTTAGGAAGTAACCAATTTTGGAAGGCGATATGCCATTGGAAAGCCCAAAGTGTCCTCTAAAAAGTGGCAATTTTAAATTTTATTAGAACTACTTTTAAGAAAAGTTACATGCCTTTGAGTGAAATTGACTCGAATTAGTCAGAAAATTCAGGCTTATTACATTCAAAAGGATGTAACTTTTTCTATATTTTGAATTCATAAAATCTATAATAGCCAAATTGTAGAGGACACTTTAGGCTCTAAAATGATATATCGTCTTCAAAAATTGGTTAACGCCTCGTTGAGCTATTGGCCAAAAACTAAAATGGAAGTATTCAATCGTCGCCTTTCTCTCATTCTGTTTAATCATTTAACCATAAAAAAGATTTTCACCGCCATTCGCCATTTTGTGGAAATGTTGGGCCGAGAGCCTGTTTTGGAATTGTTGGCCGGGAATGTGTCAGTGAAAATGAGCGCAGTGGAAGGTGGCGAAGATCGGGGTCCACCGCTGGAAACGAACATTTTGCCCCCGGAATTGATGGACACAAACGAAGAAAACATTTTTGGGATTGGTCGGAAATTGGGGAGGACTAATGGAGAAATATTTAAATTGCCGAAAAAATATTGAAAATGCCGAAAAGATTACAATAATTTTTACTTTAGACCAATAAACCTTACATGGATTGATCACATTAAGGTGTGATTATATTTAGGGTTTAGCCAAATTCTAACATACCTTTTAACCAAAATAGGTTTAAACGTTTAATACCCTATAATTAATGACCAAACCATAACAAATTATATACCATTCAATGCGTCTTCTTGACCAGCTCTATCCAATTGGGTTTATGAATTTAGGATAAACCATTCTTTTCGGCATTTTCAATGCTTTTTCGGCAAATAAATATTATAAATTATAAATCTCCTACTAATTTCCATCACCTTTTTAGGGCCAATTGCCACTTGGCCAACAACAATGCCACCTTCTGGCCAATCAACGCCCCGCCCTTTGCCATTGCCCACCCAATTTCCCCCAATTGTTCGGCCCATTCCCACAACTACGACCACCCCTCCCACATCCACCTCCACCCAATCCCCTTCATCCCTATCTTCGTCCTCTTCCCCAATTCCAATGCAAATAACCCCATTAATGGCCAATCCCAATGAACTTTTCACATTCCGACAATCTTTTCCCCCACAAATCCATTCAACGACAATTTCGGCTGAACAAAATGTTGACGACGGTTTTCCATCGCCTCAGGCCCACATTTTCACATTGCCACCGGCAGCAGATTCTGATTTTTTGGTTGGCCAATTTGAAACGGCCGCAGGCAAGAAAATTTGATTTCAGAGACATTTGAATATCGCCGATTACCTTAATCGCTTTTTGTTTGATAATTCGACAAGGGAATAAACCAATCTTCGATGGCGATATACCATTTTAAAGCGCAAAGTTTCCTCTACAATTTGGCCAATTTAATTTTTATGAAAATTAACTTTATTAAAAATTTACATGCCTTTGAGTGTAATGAACGCGAATTTTATGATTGAGTGAGGAAAAGCCGTTTATTCTGCAATTTGTTATAAATTTTCAAAAAATTAGTTTAGCCACTTTTTAGAGGGAATTTAGGGCTTTTAAATGGTATATCGCCTCCCAAAATTGGTTATTTCCTTGTTGAACTATGGCCAAAAGAATCGATGAGGTATTTGATCGGTGGTACCCAATTGTCATGTTTCGACCAATTTGATGTTTTTTGGGGGAAAATTCATCAACAAAATATTTCAGCGTTGAGTGGCGGCGGAGGCTTTAGCCAATCTACATCGGCGCCATTCCCAATTTCGGCCACAATTTCTTCATTACAAATTCCAAGGGATGAGGAAGGCAAAGCAGCAGAGGCGGTGGCCAATGATTTTCCGGGAATTCGACGTGAAAATCGAGGAGGCGGTGGACAATTTATTTGGAAACCGGAGGAAATTTTGGAATCAACGGAGAAGCCAACAAGGGAAAAGGGGCCAAAAGAGACAAGGAAAACGAGGCAATTGAGAATGAAAATGGAGGAAGGAGGAGGAAATGATGGTAATTAATTGGGCCAAAATGAATTGAAATTATCGGAAAAAATTACATTAACATAAACCAAAGTAATTAAAGTGGTTTAAAGAGATTCAACAAACCAAATATACCCAAAATTGGATAGAGCTGGTCAAAAGACGCATTGAATGGTATATAATTTGGTTATGGTTTGGTCAACAATTAAAGGGTATTAAACAGTTTAAACCAATTTTGGTTTGGTCAACAATTAAAGGGTATTAAACGGTTTAAACCAATTTTGGTTTGGTCAACAATTAAAGGGTATTAAACGGTTTAAACCCAATTTTGGTTTGGTCAACAATTAAAGGGTATTAAACGGTTTAAACCAATTTTGGTTCAAAACTCAGTTAGAATTGGTTTTAAACCCAAACCAAAATATTTCAAATGATGCATTTAGATCAGCAGATCTATCCATTGAAAATAAATTGTGGGTTTCTATATAAATTTTTCGGCATTTTCAAAAAAATATTTCCCAGGAGAAAATGGCGAGGCTGATGAAGAGGAAGCAACAATGGAAATGGAAATTGACATTGGGCCAGTGGGCGATTTGCGAGATGGTCGATTACGCGATGAATTGGCCAGGGGAATGGAGGAATGGCTTGGAGAAGAGAATTGGAACCAACAAAAAATTGGAGTGGCCAAAATCAAATTGGAGGAGGCAATGGAGGCAAACACAATTAGGGCAAAATTTTGGCTTAAACCAATTGGAATTGGAAGGGAGGAAATGATGGAAAAGTTGAGCCAAAATAGTGGCCTCACGAATGGATGGAGTGGCCAAAATTTGGCTGGGCATAAAGTGAGAGGCAGTAATTTGGGCGAAATAGGGTGATTTGGTATGGCCTAATGAGTATCGGCTCATTCTTTTGGCCATATCTCAACAAGGAAGCAACTAATTTGGGAAGGCGATATGTCATTTTAAAGCCTTAAATTTCCTCTAAAAAGTAGCTTTAATAATTTTTGGCAATATTAAAATATTATGAAAATAAGCCGCTTTTCTTCCAATCAATCAGAAAATTTGGGTTTATTATATTCAAAGGCATGTAACTTTTTGTAAAAATGGATTTCGATGAAATTAAAATAAGCCAAATTATAAATGACTTTGTGCTTTCCATTGTTATATTGCCTTCCAAATTTGGTCAATGCCTCGATGAGATATGAGCCAAAAACTAATTTGGATTTACTCAATCGGCAGTACAACCAATGAGGCAAATTGATTGACATTTTTAATTTGCTAATTGGCAAATTTAGGTACTTTCTGGGCCTCGCCTCCTCCTTTCGTCACCATCCACCTCCACAATTTGGCCCAACAAAAGTGTTCCAATTGCCCGTTCACCAGCAATTTTGGCCATTTCTGCCCATTCTTTGCCAGTCCTTCCGTTGGGCTTTTTGGCCCTTGGACTTTCCCTTTTGGCGATGATATTTGGCTTACGGCCTATGGCAAAAGCAATTTTGGTAAAATATTTTTGTGAATTTTGAATATTTAAATTTATTTTATTTAGAAGCTAAAAGAATGGACAAGGAGGAGAAAAATAGGAAGGAAGGAAGGCGGCGATGAATTCAGGAATTGAAGGGAAATGAGGAAATAAATTATTTTGAATATTTTTATTATTAATAGATTCGTTCATATTTGTTATTTTTTAATGCCACAAATTATAAAAATATTTTTGTTTAATCCTAAATTTTAGGATATTAAACAATTGGATATCGCAATTCAGCATATTTGCATCAATTTGGCCAATAACTCAGCTAGGTAGTAGCCAATTTGGGAAGGCAATATACCATTTTAAAGCCCAAAGTTTTCTCTAAAAAGTGGCCTACTTAAATTTTAGTAAATTCGACTTTAACGAAAGTAATATGCCTTTGAGTGTCAAAACCAAAATTTTCTGATTGATTGGAGGAAAAGCGGCGTATTTTCATAATATTTTAATATGTTAAAAAATTATTTAAGCCACTTTTTAGAGGAGATTTAGAGCTTTTGAATGGCATATCGCCTTTCTAAATTGGTTACTTCCTTGTTGAGCTATGGTCAAAAATGTACAATGCATCTACATTTAAAAGGAAAAAAGAGCGAAAAAGAATTCGCTGTACCGTATTCCACCATGTTAAATGGAGGGAAAGGGAAAAACAAATATCCTCCCAACCCAATAGCAATTTTTGATGGTTCTTCCTCCCTTCTCTTTTCCCTTTGCGCTTTGCGGTAAATGGATTCAGAAGGCATACAGTCCAAAATGATACAGAGCAGACTATTTTTTTTTTTATAAATTCACCTAACTCATTTCAAACAAAACGATTTCCATTGATTTTGGTATCATTTTATAGAGCACAGAATTTTCTATTAAATTATATCAAAAAAGCATTGATTAATCTCAAATTATTGTAATTAAATTTGGAATTTAATATTATCTATTTTCAATACTTCTGCTGGGCGGCCATTCTTTTGGTCATAACTTGATGAAGTAATAACCAAATCGGGAAGGCTTTATTGAAATTGGAAAGCTTATCAAACCCTCATCTATAAATTTACCTATTTTAATTTTATGAATTCAAGTTTTAACAAAAGTTTTCTGTTTTATTAGAATATAATAGACCAAAATTTTCTGATTGACTGGGAGGTCTTTTATTTTACAAATTTTTAAATTTCAAAATATTAGTTAGGCCACTTTTTAGAGAATACTTTTGGCTTTAAAATGGCATATTGCCTTCCAAAAATTGGTCACATCCTTAACTGAACTATGTCCAAAATAATGGCCTTGATAATCATTATCCAGTTTCGATTATTTATTCTTTTTCATTGAATAATAAAATAAATAAATTTAATCAAAAAATTTATTTTACAATTAAAAATGTTGGCACTGTTTTTTAAAGCTCTTTTTTCTCTGGCATGGCATTTTCGCTCTTCAAACTGCGGCCACATTGGCCAGCTCAATTGCCGCCCCAATTTGTCGAACATTTCTAATGCAAAGTCTGCCCCTGTCCCATGGTGAGCCCATTTTGAGCACCGGAAATTGGTCGGTGAATCTGCGTTCCCTGGCGCCCACCACCGACACCAAACAATGCTGCACCGGGTCCGGAGGCGCAAAATTCTCCTCATTGGACGATGATGTGCCGGAATTATCCAGTGGCACGGGCCGAAGCTGTGAAAAGTGGCAAAGAAATTAGTGTGGATTTTTTACGGGAAATAATTAAAATGTAGAAAAAAAAACATTGAAAACGCCGAAAGAAATGATTATCCCAGCCCATAAACCTTCTAAGCAATGGATAAATCTTGTCCAGACACATCATTTTATCATGTTTTTGGCATAGGTTTAGCCAATTCCAACTTAGTTTTGAACCAAAATTGGGTTTAAACCGTTCAATACCCTTTAATTGTTGACCAAACCATAACCAAATTATATACCATTCAATGCGTCTTGTCTTGATAAGCTCCATCCAATTTTGGGTATATTTGGTTTTGGGAATGTAGGACAAACCCTCCTTAATAATAATTTGAATAATGTACTCTTTTTTTGACAATTTCAATGCTTTCGGTAAATTTTATTACTCGAAATATTTGCCGGACAACCAATTGGACCACTTCTGCCGCTGTCGTTTCCCCGAAGACGCGAACTCGCACGGAAACCACCTTTTGCTGGGGCAAACCCGTTCTGTGTGAAAAAAAATTGGAATTCAATTAAAATTAGTGACTAATATTGGAAATTGAAATAATTCCAGAGTATTAGCCAAAGTTGTGCTGGCTAATTTTGGAAATGTCGGCTTCTAGACTTTGTAGAAACTCAAAAAAAAACGCATAGTCTCTACGGAAGTCTAAAAGGCCGAAATTTCGAAAATTAGCCTTCCCTTCATCTAGCTAATACTCGGAATTATCCAATTTCCAATATAAAATCTGTAATGAATATTACTCGAATGCGGCAAAAACACGTAAAACGGCGGAGCGACCAGTCGACGTTGCCGATTCATCATCCAACAATTCATCATTTTTGTGGCCATTTTGCTTTTTAGCAGCTCTTTGGTTGGGCGGCGTTGACGGCAATGAATTTGAGCCATTCAATGGGCTCAACAAAGGTGCGGATGACTTTTTGAGAACATTGGAAATTGGCGATGAAGCACAGGATTGGCTATAATGGCTGCTGCATTGATGGTCCCCTAGAGGGGAGGGTGAGAGGCAAAGTGGCGATGGCAAAAGGCAGCCATTGTTTCGTTTGGCAAAATTACCGCCTGCTGATGGCTCGATTGGATGGAGCAATCGGGCCAAACGGAGGGAACAATTCCTTCAAACAAATTCATCAATATCTTCCTCTCCATTCAAATTCATTCACAAACCGATGGACGGAGCCCCGATCACGGGCCACCGATGCAAAATTACTAATCCAACGTGCCTGCCGCCAAATTGCATCCAATCGATGTTGGAATTGGCCAAGTTGATCCAATTGTTCGCCAAAAATGCGCGAAATCGACTCCACCAAACAAGCCCTTTGCTCATATTGGGCAACCTTTTTTAAGGGAAATATTTTGGATAGTTTGAGAGGGGGAATTGCCGTGAGGAAATGCTCCAAGAAAATTGATAGGGCACAATAGGCAGACAGGAATTCCGGCTGATAGGCATATAAATTGACTAAAAATGATTAATTTTTTGACATTATTAGGGACATTTTGTATTGTCTTCCCTTTTAATTTAATCAGTGTTGTGGCATTAAAAAGAAAAGGGGAATTTATTTGATCAGAAAAATACATTGTTCCATGATCCCCTTCAGAAAAACATAAGATGTGTTTTTGTTCTGCCCATTTCTAATTTTTTGTTTCGTTCCCTAAATGTTTTACTCTTGTAAATGTGTTTCACTTAGATTGTAATTGTAAATGTGTTTCACTTAGATTGTAATTGTAAATGTGTTTCACTTAGATTGTAATTGTAAATGTGTTTCACTGAGATTGTAATTGTAAATGTGTTTCACTTAGATTGTAATTGTAAATGTGTTTCACTTAGATTGTAATTGTAAATGTGTTTCACTTAGATTGTAATTGTAAATGTGTTTCACTGAGATTGTAATTGTAAATGTGTTTCACTTAGATTGTAATTGTAAATGTGTTTCACTTAGATTGTAATTGTAAATGTGTTTCACTTAGATTGTAATTGTAAATGTGTATCACTTAGATTGTAATTGTAAATGTGTTTCACTTAGATTGTAATTGTAAATGTGTTTCACTTAGATTGTAATTGTAAATGTGTTTCACTTAGATTGTAATTGAAAATGTGTTTCACTTAGATTGTAATTGTAAATGTGTTTCACTGAGATTGTAATTGTAAATGTGTTTCACTTAGATTGTAATTGAAAATGTGTTTCACTTAGATTGTAATTGTAAATGTGTTTCACTTAGATTGTAATTGTAAATGTGTTTCACTTAGATTGTAATTGTAAATGTGTTTCACTTAGATTGTAATTGTAAATGTGTTTCACTGAGATTGTAATTGTAAATGTGTTTCACTTAGATTGTAATTGTAAATGTGTTTCACTGAGATTGTAATTGTAAATGTGTTTCACTTAGATTGTAATTGTAAATGTGTTTTGTTTCACTTAGATTGTAATTGTAAATATGTTTCACTGAGATTGTAATTGTAAATGTGTTTCACTTAGATTGTAATTGTAAATGTGTTTCACTGAGATTGTAATTGTAAATGTGTTTCACTTAGATTGTAATTGAAAATGTGTTTCACTTAGATTGTAATTGTAAATGTGTTTTCCCCTATCAAATCACTCTCATATAATCCCTTCTCTTTTTATTCTCCTTTTTCGTACCATATTCTAACCCCAAAAATATTTCATCAGTGCTCAGCTAGTTAATTTAGTTCCCCAATTTTTAACTTTACTCACTCATTTGGAAAACTGGCACAGGAACGGAAAGGCATCCTCGGAATTGGTTGACCATTGGACAGCCTCCATTCCCAAATCCAATTCCCCCAAGGCCACAAAGACTGCCAGAATCGCTGGCCCGAGAAGAGGGGGCTGCCACTTGGCAAACTTCTTCTGCCCTTGGCATCACCAAAATCAACGAAACTTGTTCATCCATTTGGACAAGCCTATGCCGAAATAGGCGAGTGCCCATCAATTGGTCTGGGTCCAATTCCAAATCGAGAATTAGCTGAAAAATGGGGGAGTATATTTTGGAGATATATTAGAAAAACGGACTTGTCTTGCGGCTCTGGCCAATTGTTCATGGAATTCCCTCTGTTCCGTTGTCAATGATTCAACAGCACTCAAATCGGTGGTTGATGGGAATTCATCCTGCTTGGCCAGGGCCTGAAGATGTGCCCATTCCTCGCGGGTAACATGTCCATTTGGGCGAATTTCTTTAATAAATTTAATGAAAATCAAGGAAATTGAGTCACTTACGGGCAAACGGCAATGCAGAAGTCAAATTCTCCGGTACCCAAACATGAATGGAATTGAGGGAGGATTGAAGGCGGAGGTAGGCCAAATAGAGGCCAGCTTGGAGTGGAATCAGCGAGGATTCAAAGAAATTGAGCAAAGGCAATAATTCCCGATTCAGGCACTAAAAAAGAATTTCCTCTCCATTTTGGCCACATCCGACCTCTAATGCGGCACAAGCCTGCTTTCGCCTCAACAATTTCTCCAATCGCATCCATCTCATCGCCAATCCCTGGGCCTGCCCACTGGCCCCTTCCGGCACCAGGCGAACTGTGAGCAAAAGTGATGTACCGGCCTGGGGTTGAATGGCCACATGATGGACACGGCCAATGTCTGAAGGAGATTTAGGATTGGATAGAATATTTAATTGCCAAAAATCGAGTATATTAATGGCAAAATAATTAAAAATGGTTTAAGGAGGGTTTACCCCAAATTCCTAAACCAATATCCCAAAATTGGATAGAGCTGGTCAAAAGAGGCATTGAATGGAATATAATTTGTTATGGTTTAGTCAACAATTAAAGGGTATTAAACGGTTTAAACCATTTTGGTTCAAAACTAAATTAGAATTGATTAAACCAAAGCCAAAATATAATCAAATGATTCGAAATTGACAAGATCTATCCATTAAGTACTAGGGTTTTGGGGGTTTAGGATAAATCATTGAACCGTTTCGGCAAATTAAATATTTCCGGCCCCACCCACCCCGAACGCCCAATGCATTATGCATGGCCACAGCAGCGTCCAGCAGGCGAGCCCTCAACTGCGAATTGGCTGACCCACTGGCACATGCGCCCATTGTTTCCTGAAGCAGTGGCAATTGTTCCCAACAAAGGGACAATTTCATCAGCCAATGAACATCATCCGCACCCAGGCTGGAGGTGGCCTCATCAACACAAATGACCGGGAGACAATCATCGACCTGAGGGGGAATTTTTGTTATTTTCAAGGATTTTGATGGAGCACCGTGCATAGAATTCGGCCTTCAGTGTAGAAAACGGTGACCAAATAGAGGCCACTGGATATGAGGGAAAGGGAGGGTAAAAATGGAATGGAAATTGACCGAACCGTTGAATATTTTTGACAAATTTGGAACTGGCCGAGAACAGTTGCTTTAGCCCAATTTTGCGTTTCCGGTCCTTGTCCGTTTGTGAACAGCTCGGAAATACTTAACAAAAAGCGGGAATTTTTATCCATTTTCTCATTTGGATATGCCCTTAACTTGTCGCCATTTATTTCATCAATGAGTGAACTAATTTTGATAATTTTAGTATCAAATTAAATGGTAGGCTTTTGGCTATCAAATAATATTAAATTTATTTTAATTGGTTCAGAATTTGTGGAATTATGACCAAAAAACCACAGCGAATTTCACAAATCCATAATAAAGGTCATTTTAAATAGTTTTTTTTGTTATAATTTCATAAATTCTGAGCAAATTTAAATAAAGTTAAAATCATTTGATAGCCAACAGTCTGCTCTTTAATTTGTTACCAAAACAATAAAATTGGTTCAGCCCTTGATGAGTTATTTAAGCGGCGTCAAGTTGGTATTGTGCCCTCCTCTTACTCTTTTGCCAAACAGGGCCTTGCCTATACCGTTCCACTTCATCAACCAAATCGGCCAATTCTGCAAAGGGAATGAAGCCTAATTAAGCCAAAATTGTGAGTAGAAGCCATTCAACCTGTTGGGTCAATTCGCCCACTCTTTGCCTCTTCCCCATTTGTGGCATCTTCGGCCAATAATTCTGTCCAACTCGAAATTCTCAATGGAAAAGGCTCGGCCATTTTTGGCTGGGCCCAACCCCAAATGGAGGCAGCCGACAGACGAAAGGCGAATTTTGCGCCCAAAGGGAGACCATCAATCACAATTCGGCCACCCGCCGGCGACAATGCTGCTCCAACGTCACGAATTTCTTTGTTGCCTTGAAGCGTGGAAAAATCGGGCAAAATACTCCAATCCACTAAAATTCGGAAGAATTTGAAATGGATTTATTGAGAAAATTGTGTTAAAAATAGAGGGGAAAATGATAGATGGGGGATATTGAGAAGTGAGTGGGGAGAAATTAAATATCTCTATTAATTAAGCAATCAATTCGAGAAGGCGATATGCCATTGCAAAGCCCAATGTGTCCTCTAAAAAGTGGCCTAAATTAATTTTATTAAAAAAGTCAAAATAAATGGCAAAATAAGCGACTTTCCTCTTCTTTAAAAACAAAGGGAAAAGGAAAGGGAGAAACGAGGGGATTGAATATTGCCTCAAGGTATTCATTGGTTGGATGATGAGCGATGGATCTCTGCTACCGTATTTTTCCTTTTATTAATCAAAGAGACATTGAAGGTGCCCTACTGCTGCTGATGAGGCATTCTTCAATCCATTTCTGGAGACAAACAATGAACCTTTGATTATTCATGTGTATTTAAAAACTTATAACTCATCAATGGACAAACCGATTTTAATGATCTTGGCATGTTTTGATAGAGGGGAAAATTCTCTATTTAATATTATTAAAAATATTTTGAAATTTTAATTTGGTGAGGAAAAAAGAGAAATTAAGAATCAAATGCCTCATTAGAATATTTTCATCAGGAAAAATCATTTATTTTACAAATAATATAATTTTTAATAAAATTAGAAAAGCCGATTTTTATAGAACATTTAGGGCTTTCTAATGGCTTATCGCCTTCTTGAATTGGCCACTTTCTAGTTGAGATATGGCCAAAATAATGGATGTATTCCAAGTGTGCTAATTCGAAATGGATGGAACTACCTTTTAAGCGGACAATTGCTGGGGAATTTGAAGAATCCAAAATGGATTGGGGCGGTTGGAAATGGAGAAGCACTGAGGAGGAGGAAATGCATTCCACACGAATATTTCCGGATGGGCCAAAATCGGATGAAGGCGGATTGGAGGACAAATTTGTGAGCATTCGACGGAGAATGGCCAAATGTGCGTCCAATTGGCGGGTTCGCTTCTCATCATCCTATGTTTAACAGAGAATATTATATGATATTAATAGTTGAGGAACAGTCCAACCGTTTATAATAAACTCAAAATTGATTGAATCAATTTGGATGATTTATTAAAGGAGATTGTTGGTTATTGAATGATATTAATTTTATTTTTAAATTTGTTTAGAATTATTCGAATTATGGCCAAAAAATCATTGCAAATTTTGTCTAATCCATTGCAAAGAATATGTTTAATTTGCTTTTTGGGCCACATTTTCAGCAATTCTGAACTAATTTAAATAAGATTAATATCATTGGATAGCCAAAAGTCTGCTCTTTAATTTGATAACAAAATTCATAAAAAATGGTTTAAACGGCAATGGAAGTGTATCCAAAAATATGCGCAATGACCTTTCCTTGCAATTCCCTGGCCCTTTGTTCACATCTGGCCAAAACTGCCTCCACAGCCGCCTTCCTTTTTCTCACACTGGGAACTGCAAAAAAAAGTGCAAAAAATGTAAAAATATAAACATATTTGATTCAAAATATCAAAAAAGGGGAAATTAAATGTCGCATAATGAGTACTTTTACTGCCTTTCTTTTTTATCCATAGCTCAACAAGAAGAAACCAATTTGGGGAGGTGATATGCCATTTGAAAGCCCTGAAAGTCCTCTAAAAGGTGGCTGAATAATTTCGTGAAAATTTAAATAATTTGTAAAATAATCGACTTTTCCTCCATTCAATCAGAAAATTTGGTTTTATTTCACTCAAATGCATGAAACTTTTTTTTAAAATAGGAATTAATAAAATTTAAGTAAGCCACTTTTTAGAGGACACTTTGGACTTTTAAATGGCATATCGCCTTCACGAATTGGCCATTGCCTCGATGAGCTATTGGCCAAAAAACCTATTGGCCTATTCAATTGTCTTATTTTTCAACTCTTAAACCCATAAGCTATTCCAACTCTCCCAACAATTCCCATTCCTCACTTTCCCAATCATCCTGTGCCCCATTTTCCATCAACATTTCGGCCGCTCTTTTCCTCCCCAACATCAAGGCCACATCCAAAAGTCGAAGCCGTGGCTCGAACAGGGCATACACCCCTCCATCCAATGGTTCGTCCACCCGAAATTGTTGTTGTTGTTCGGGTTGATTGTTTCGTGCCAAAATTGCCGAAAATGCCTCCAAATCGCCTTGCTCCAATGCGGTCAACGCACCTGGCAAATTTATTCAGAGGAATAAATTAATAAAATCTAAAAATACTCAATTGCCTCCATACCAATTTTGTTTGAATTTTGGGGGCAAAAGTTTCCTTCCAAATTATGCCCCCAGGCAAACCCTTCCCTCCTTTCTGCTGTTTTCAATCAAAGCATTTTAATCCATTTAATATTCCTTTTTATTTGCCATTTTTCCTTTATCAATTTATGGCCATTTTCTTTGGCCAATCTTCAACTGAGTTTATCGCCCTTTTTTGCTTCCAATTTATTAGCCTTCCTTTTTTACCTAATAAGGCACTGATGAACAATCTGTGTTGATTTTTCTTCCATTTTTTCGAGATTCTAATTTCGAGAATGCCTCCCACCTTTCCCTCTTCCCTTTTTATAATATGCCCAAATATAGCCCTAAAGGGACTTTCCCTCACCGATCAGCCCAACCATTCCGGCCTTTAATTTGCGCCTTGGCGCCTCGGCTGTTGGGCATTTGCTTCCGGATCGGCTGCCGGCAGCGGGCGTCGCCGTTTCGACGCTGCCTTGCCGATGAACTATTGAAAAATGGAATTTATAAGATTAAATTCAAAAAACGCACAAAGTCGGTTTGCAAGCTCGCTGGTCGTCCTGAATAAGAAAAATTGTGCGGGGAATTTTGTTGATAAATTTGGTGTTGCGCAGGGAAATGTGGGGAATGAAAGGGGAATTGGGGGAATTGGATTGGCGAATGGATTAATCGATGGATGGGCGAGAAAGGGGATTGAGCAAGCCAGCAGGCTGGAAATTGTGCTGACGACGGTCAATGAAGATGGGTGCGGGTGGTTGTTGACCGTTGCGCATTTTGAAGATGGGGGAATATGGAGGAGGGATTGACCAAAAATTAGGAACTCCGAAAAGGGAACTACCATCCGTTCTTTTGGCCATAACTCAACAAGGAAGCAATCAATTTCGGAAGGCGATATACCATTCGAAAGACTTAGATCTCCTACAAAAAGTGGCTTGCTAATTTTATAATAATTTAAGATAAATTATCGAATAAGTGGCTTTTCCCTATTGTCATAGAAAATTAAGTTTTATCAGACTCAAAGGCATGAAACTTTTTGTAAAGGTATAATTTATAAAATATAAATTGGCCACTTTTTAGAGGGCATTTTAAGCTTTCAAAAGGTATATCGCCTTCCTGAATTGGTTATCGCCTCGTTGAGCCATGGCCAAAAACCAATGTAGGCACAAAATCTGGCCTCAATTAAGGTAACCCATACCCACTCAGTCCTTCCCTGTAGGAACGCACCTTGTGGCGCCATTTCGACATTCCTGTTGTTGTTGTTGCTGTTGTTGGTCCAAACTGCCACCAAGTCCGGCTGCAGGTCCCCGCCGAAAAAGGGCACGTGCTGCCATTTGATGGGCGGCGGATGGGTGAAGACCGAGTTGATTATTATTTGTGTCTTTTGTGTCCAATCGAAGTTGGTAGGGTTGTGGCATACGCAGGAAGGATTCTGAAGATCAGATTCTTCAGTGTATAGTAGGATAATGATTTATGAAAAAATCTTTTTCAAGGGAGGAAGATTGCCCTTTAGAGACGATGGGATATGAGATATGCCTCAACTTTGTTGGCCCAATTTGTCGCCGTCTATAATAACTATCCAAGGATTGAACCATTGATGATTTTTTAAACAAATTAAAGAGCAGACTTTTGGCTATTAAATGATATTAATTTTATTTAAATTGGTTCAGAATTGATGGAATTATACCCATAAAATTATTTAAAATGACATATACTATGGATTAACAAAATTATAATGGTTTTTTGGTCATAATACCACTAATTCTGAACCAATTTAAACAAAAATTAATATAATTTGATAGCCAAAAGTTTTCTCTTTAATAACAACAATCATCCAAAATTAATTCGATCCTTGATGAGTTTAAAAGACAACAAATTGGGCTGATCCATGAACATTTTCCCTTTAAGCCAATTGTGGGAGAAATATGGAAGAAAACGAGGGGAAATGAATGGACTATCTGGTGCGCAAACAAATCGCCATTGGACTTTAAGGGTTCACATTCCCTTCCACAAAATATATTCACACGCGCATTGGACACGCCGAATAGGCCGACGAGAATTGGGCAAACAACAAGCGGCTGACTGGGGGGGGGGGGGGGGGTGGGTGGATTGTCGGGGGAATTTACTCTCAATTAGCCGACCGGAAGAGGGGGCAAATGAGGGAAATGGACCCAAAGGGCACATAAACAAATTATTCAATTGGGAATATTATTTCATTAGAATTTGTTATGATTTAATTTCGTGTGGAAAAAAATGAAATTGTATTTGCAAATGGCTTAAAAGGCGACCTTTTAATGGCAAAACATTGGAACTAATTGGGGGTCAATTTTAAGGGAAGGGAAAGGACCAATCATAATTTGCGGGCATAAATCTTCTAAAACATTCCAAAAAAGGGAGGCGAGGATAAATCATTCCAAAATGAGGGTCCCCTATGAGGGGATTCAGTATCCGTCATTCTAGATTCAGTACCGTACATTCTTTTGTACATATCTCAATGAGGCAATAGACAATCAAGAAAGGCAATATATCATTTGAATCCACAAAGTATACTCTAGAATTAATCATATTTTTATTTTATGAATTCCAACCTTAAAGAAATTTACATGTCTTTGAGTGTAATAAACTCGAATTTTCAGATTGATTGAAGAAAAACAATTTATTTTACTAATTATTTTAAATTTTCAAAAATTAGTTTAGCCACTTTTTAGAAGACATTTTGGGTTTTTAAATGATATATCGCCTTCTCAATTGGTCTTAGCCTCGCTGAGTTATGGCCAAAGAATTGCCCAAATACTCATTATGTGGTATTTCAATCGCCCTGTTTCACCATAAATTTCTCCACTAACAAAAAGGAAGGAAAAGAGAAAGTAATAAATTTGGCCAACCAAATTGTCCTCCAATTGCGGCAATAATGTCGGCAGCAATGGCCAACTCCGTGGTGGTTGCCTCACCAATTGGTTGAGGCGTTGGAGAGCGCAAGAAAACGGCGGATGGCGCACTGTTTCGATGTTGCTGCTGGCGTTGAAGCTCACGTTGGGGCCGACGACTGGATTCACATCTGTGTTTTGCGGGGGATTAAATCCCTTTTATTTGGGCAATAAAGGGGGAAATTTGGTCGAAGAAATGAATCCTCTAATTCATCAAATGTGGGAATTGGCATTGGCAACCAAAAAAGGGCTCAAAGATTAGCGGAAATATGGGGGTGGGTGATCAAATTGCAAAATTTAGGATTGTTTGCTTTTGGGTTGGAAAATTCTCTCATCGGTATATATTCCTGGATTTTATTTGGACAGGGGGAATTCAACAAATTATTCAAATTTCCTAGCTATATTAGAGGAGGACCTTTCTGTATTTCGAGTTTCGACCGTTCTTTCTTCTTTGTTCATAGCTCAACGAGGCAGTAACCAATCTAGAAGGTAGTATACCAATGGAAAGCCTTTAATTTAAAGTCATCTAAAAAGTGGCATATTTTAATTTTATGTATTAAATCATTACAAAATGTTACACGACTTTGAGTGTATTGAACCCGAATTTTCTATTTTCGTGGAAAAAGGCAGCTTTTTCTACAAAATATTTTAAATTTTAAAAAAATTTAAAAAGTCCACTTTTAAAAGACATTTAAGGTTTTCTAATGGCAGATTGCCTTTCAAAATTGGTTGCTTCCTTTTCGAGCTATGGCCAAAAGAATGGCCCAGATAATCCCATTTCAATTCCTCGCCTATGAGAGTTCCGAACTTCCATCCATTTTTCCATCAAATTATTTCCCAATTTTCATTTTGTTGACTACCTAGTCAATTTCGGCCGGTCCTCTTGTTGATGATGGTTTTGCCGAAGCATTCCGGCGGTTTGGGCCAATCCGCCCATCCTTTTGCGCGTTGTCCTCCGTCGATGCTGTGCCTTAAAAATGTTTTGGATTAAATCTCTCTTTTATTCATCATTTTCTCACCTGAACATCTCGCCGGAGGCGAACAATGAACAAAATTGCACGAATTAATGGGCGTCCTCGCTTGGCCATTAATTTTCGCTGATGGAACATTTCTTCAACGCTTTACTATATTTTTTTGAAACAAATGTGGCCAAAAACACATATGGATGAAGGGTGGATTTTAGGGGATATGTGCCTCCTCGCTTTTACTGTCCCCTCTAATTTGCATCCTCCCCTTCCCCTCTTCCCGGTGGCTTCCTTTTCCGCCCAATCCTTCTTCAATTCAATCCTCTACATTGCTATATTTCACGTCAAATGAACATCAAAATAGGATGAGGGCAACATCATTGGCCTTATTGGCCAAAAGAGGATGGCACATAGCGGGGAACAATTGAATTTGTGCGCGGTAAAAACAGGGGAATATGGAAAAGGGGAGAGGGCAATAATGGATGGCCTGAGGCGGTTTTTTACATATTTGAAGAGAATATAGGATTGGATGGGAGCCATCCTCAACAAAAACATCCCCTCCCTCCTCCCAATGTGTGTGCCTTCCGAATCCATGTTTTCGCCCTGCTGTAGTGAACATTTCCAATGGAAAAATTTGTGTGGGGAAGTTTTAAACGAAAAGGGTTGATTCAAGCGTTCTTCTGGCCAAAGCTCGACAATTAACGGAAGTACCAATTTGGGAAGACGATATGCAATTCGAAAGAATTGAAAGAACTATAAAAAGTGACCACTCTAATTTTTGAGATGTTAAATATTTTTTAAAATTAGTTACTTTTCCTTCAAAGTAAATCAGGAAAATTGGAATTTATTACATTCAAAGACATGTAACTTTTTGTAAAGTTGGATTTATTAGTTTAAAAAATGCTAAGTTGTAGAGGATATTTTAGGCTTTCCAATGGTATATCGCCTATCGCCTTCCTTAATTGGTTATTGCAAAACACAAAATGTTTATGGACAAAATAAAAAAAATTTAGGGCAAAAATACAAAATGTTTTGAGGGCGAAAACACAAATTATTTTGGAGGCACAAACACAAATTGTTTTGGGGCAAGAACAACAAATTGTTTTGGGGCAAAAACACAAAATGTTTTGGGGCAAAAACACAATTGGGGCAATACAAATTGTTTTGGGGCAAAAACACAAATTGTTTTGGGGCAAAAACACAAATTGTTTTGGGGCAAAAACAGAAATTGTTTTGGGGCAAAAACACAAATTGTTTTGGGGCAAAAACACAAATTGTTTTGGGGCAAAAACACAAATTGTTTTGGGGCAAAAACACAAATTATTTTGGAGCAAAAACACAAATTGTTTTGGGGCAAAAACACAAATTGTTTTGGGGAAAAAACACAAATTGTTTTGGGGCAAAAACACAAATTATTTTGGGGCAAAAACACAAATTGTTTTGGGGCAAAAACACAAATTGTTTTGGGGCAAAAACACAAATTGTTTTGGGGCAAAAACACAAATTGTTTTGGGGCAAAAACAAAAATTGTTTTGGGGCAAAAACGCAAATTGTTTTGGGGCAATAACACAAATTGTTTTGGGGCAAAAACACAAATTGTTTTGGGGCAAAAACACAAATTGTTTTGGGGCAAAACCACAAATTGTTTTGGGGCAAAAACGCAAATTGTTTTGGGGCAAAAACACAAATTGTTTGGAGCCTCGTCGAATTATAGTCAAACAAACGAATGGCTAGAATAGTAAGTATTATTAATCGCACTTATCCCATTGAATTGATGCCTGAGTGAGCTGATGTGAGGGCACATCATCAACAGAGGCACACTGTAATGAATTCGCCTTTCCCACTTTCCCTTTGTATTACGGTACTAGAAGATAAGAAGGTGATGGATGATTTTGCCCGAAGCATAATTCATTTTTTTCCGCTCAACATTCTGCTATCATTTAAATTTTTTCACCCAAGCAATAACCAAATTAAACTTTTGGCAATTTTTGGTTGAATTATTGGCCATGGGGATGGGGACATTGCAATTGGATGGATTGCATGAGAAGATCGAGGTTTAAAATAAGAAGGAAAATGGGGGGAAATGAATGATTTGGGAGGAGGTTAAAACAAATTTATTTATTCAAATTCAATTTTATCTATTCGCCGGATGAAGTGGCCAAAAAATAAAGCCAAAGGATAAGTAGAGAAAAGGAGGAAGAATAATTTGGGTGTGGGCACATCATTTGAAGCAAACCGAACTAAAAAACCGATTCAAATAATAAATTGTCTCCACAACCGATTAATTTAATTAAATATATAATTTGCCGATAATTTTAATAGAAAAGAAAGAATGCATCGAATTATTTGACAAAAATAATTGGTAAAAATATTAATCATTTTAATCATGCTTTTTGTCCATATTTTGTCAAATATTCCCTATACACTTCCATGCCTTCTGATTTGGCATTTCGATTGTATGGCGTCCAGACGGGTTCACCTTTGAAGAGACGAATAGCATGGATGAAATCCTGCGCAAAAAAATGTTAAAATATTTTTGCATTTCCCCATCATTACATTCATTGTGACCGTAAATCGATGAAAAATGCCTGGAGGCAAAATTATCTGACAATTATGGGAAAATGAGGTAGAAAACAAAATAAATGCGGCGAATGAGTACCCATTGGTTTTTTACCCATAGCTCAAAGAGGCAATAACCAATTTTGGAAGGCAATATACCATTTGGAAGCCCAAAGTGTCCTCTACAAAATGGCCTATTTTAATTTTATGAATTAAACCCTTACAAAATGTGTTACACTTCTTTGAGTGTATTGAACTCGAATTTTCTATTTAATTGAGGAAAAGCTGCTTATTTTACAAAATGTTTTAAGTTTTCAGTAAATTAGTAGAGCCACTTTTTAGAGGACATTTTAGGCATTCCAAAGGTATATCGCCTACTGAAATTGGTTGGTTCCTTAGAGTTATATTCAAAAAACTGAGACTCAAACGGAGACATCGCACTGATGTTTAAGCATTTGACAATGGTTATTTTTTTTGATTGGAAATTTTAACAGTAACTCAATTTGGCAAAGGCTCGAAGCTAACAAAAACAAACCAAATCGCCAGGCTCCGTCAGAATCCGAATCCATTGCTCATCGTCGGCGGTGCGCACATCAAAATAGCCAGCCCCCTCCAAAATGTAACGAACCTCCTCGTCCGTATGCAAATGTTCCTCAAAGAATTGTTTTATCCTTGAATCATAGTTGGGCAGCCGTTCTCGGTTGACCACAATTTCGTCACGGTAATTGTAACCTCGGGAATGGGAAATTTCGTCAAGACCTTTGGTCGATTGCTCCACTGGAATCTTGGAAGGAAGAGAAAATCCAACCCGGATATTTTTTGTCCCTACATGAAAATATTCAATGCCCAATTTTGTCAATTCTGACAATGAAATTTGGACGGGCGGTTCACGTTGGCATTCCTCCCTTTGGTCGTTGATTTGGTCGGACATTAGCCAACATTTTACCATTTTAGAAGGGAAAGATTTGCTGAAAAAATCCCATTTTTTGATGAAAATTTATAAATTTTCAAGACTTATTAATCTTAGACCCTATAAACCATATATCCAATTGGATAGAGCTGGTCAAGAAGACGCATTGAATGGTATATAATTTGTTATGGTTTGGTCAGCAATTAAAGGGTATTAACGAATTTTTGGTTCAAAACTAGGTTAGAATTGGTTGAACTCAAGCTAAAATATGATCAAATGATGTATTTTGACGAAATCTATCCAATGGAAATTAGAATGGATATAAGACTAAGTATTAAAGTTTTAAGTTAAGGGCACAAAAAATCTCCGATCTTTCGGGAAAAAGACAACTCTTTAGCCAAGAAAATTCACTCTTTTTATTTTTAATAAGATGGAAATTATTTAAGGGAATTGGAATATTTGGAGGAAAGAATGAGCACCTTTCTGCAATATTATCAAAAATTTATCGATGGAAATAATTGGGATGGATGATTGATTGATAATGATAAGGCAAAAACAAGTTGGTTGGAAGGTGGAATTGTGGATGAGCAAAAATAATCACAAAAATGAGCAGCGATATGAGAAAAAAAAAACATAAAACATTTTATAAAATCATTCCTCCTCCTCTTCTTCGGCTTCATTTCGATCCTTCAATCTGCTGACAAATTGGCTGAATGATGTTTCCTTTTGGCGAAATTCATCCAACTGAAAATGTGGAAAAATTAAGAGAAATTCTTTAAAAGATTAATAAAATTTCGAAAAAATTTGGTTTTTCAGTTGTTTATCAAATTTAATATCAAAAATTTACCTGTTTTCCAAGCTGTTCCGTCGTAGTTTCGTCGCCGCCAAATGATCGCAAATTGTCCGGGGCCAATCGAACTTCCTTGAAAAATTCGCCCAAATCTTTGCCCAAATCCTCGTCGCTGGCACTGGCAAATCCAATCACTTTCACGTAGGAATCGTCGCTGTCCACGTCGTCCTTTTCCCTTTGCTGTTGTTGTTGTTGCTGCGACTTTTCCTCTTCCCCTCGATTTTCGCTGCTGCATTGGAAAAGGACATTGCTTGACGAGGAGGGCCGACGACTGATTGGCTGTTCGCCTGAGGGGAATAATGTGCGAATTTTATTGGATTATAAATGATTTAATTTGGCAGAAAATTTTTTGATACTAGCAAATTTTTTTTGGTTCGAAATAATCCATTTTGTCTAGAAATGTGCTGAGAATGTAAAAAATGCATAAAAGTGCCGCAAAAAAAATTATTTACCTCTGAGTGGATTCGAACCCGAGACCTACATTTCTCAAAACAAAGAGTTAAAACCCTCTGATTCAAAAATTATCGTAATTTTTCTTTTGCTAATTTCGTCCAGAAATTAAAAGTGCTTATAGGAAAAAATATTTTTAAAAACAAATTTTTGGTAAAATTTTCCTATTAGAAATATTCCCCTACCGGAATTTTGTGTGGATGAAGATGGTCGATTTCCGGCCATTTCATCGGTGGAATATGCAACCATTTCAATTCCAAGCGATGAATTCCTCCTCAATTCCGGTGCTGGCGATTCCTTTTCCCTCGCCAATTGTTCAGCATTTTCATTCGGATTGCTTATTAGGGCCGCTGAAATTTTAAAAAAAAATTAATAAATTTTTAAAGAATTTTTGGATTTTTTTTAAATATTAAAATAAATTAATAATTTTAAGATAAATTAATAAATTTTGGAATTAATATTGAAAATTTCTTACCATCCTCCGGCACATTTGGCAATGTTTTGACCAATTGATCCGATGAACTTTGGGAGTAGAGGAGAAGGGAGGCAAATGGGAATGAATTGTTGCGTATTCGAATCTTTGAAATCATTTACTTATTTTTGTGTTAATATTCAATTTTTCTAACCTTTTGAAGGGAATTGCGTTGTGGGAAACTGCTCGACGTCGGTGGACTGGCCTGTTGGTCCGACTTTGAACTTGCCGAAAGTTGCGGCCTCTTTTGATCCATTGCATCCGCGGAGGAATATGAACGGCCAATTTGTGTGAAATTTGTGGTGGGTGACTTTGCACGAAATGGTAAATCCTAAAAATGTCAATATTTTTGAGTAATTTATTAAAAATGTAATAACCTGACTAATCGGACTGGTGCTGAACAAATTGATATTCTCAACGGAGGTTGGACTGACCGCAACACATTGACTGCGTTCGGCGGGCACAGAAATGCCAATTGGAATTTCTGCAATTAAAAATATTTCTTCGATGATTAAATTGGTGGTTTAAAATTATAATTATTACCTTGTGGTTTTGATGTCGCCGCCGTTCCTTCCTCCACAAATGGTTGGGGCTGAATTTCCATTTTGGTCCGAAAATGCAATTCCACGGAAATTGTGCCGAATGGGGATGGCAAATATCCAAGCCGTTTGTATTTGACTTCTTCTCCCAAAATGGATAAATCCGGTTCGCCTTCAAAAACCTAAAATTAATTTTTAAAAAAATATATTTAAAAAAAATACAAAACAAACCCTATAAATGATGACAAATGTTTCTGGGCCCTGATTTTTGACATAATATCGATAAGTCGGCGTGAATCGGGATGCCAAAATCACAGATTTGAGGAGGGTGGACATTTGTTGGTAGAGTGTTGTGCGAATATTCACAAATCCATCCTGGCATTCTTTGTCAATTCGAACAATCCTTAAATATGTTTTTGGATGAGGAAAATGCGTGTGGATAATTGCAAACCATGTCTCCAATGGTAGTTGATCGCCATCTGCCGTGTATAAAATAAATTCAAGCGATAAAACGGGCGAATTTGGTGGATAACTAAAAATTATTTAAATTAATTTATTGTATTGATATTGATTTTACTTTTAATTAATTTTTACATTTTAATTTTATTTATTTTGTCGAATCGAATTTATTTTTTACTTACTTCTTTCCGATGGTCGATTTCAAATAAGCAGCAACTTCGCCAATTTCGTCGATCACAAGATTAAACCAATTTGATTGTTCCGGATTTGGTGAGCATGGAGTTGCCTGCATTTTTCCCATCCTCGCCTGAACAACGGCCTGAACAATTCGGGTGCAGAAGAAACGCATGAAAGTTGAAAAATCCTTGAAATCGGCATCTTCATTCCTAAAAAAATTATTAAAATGATTTAATTATTAATCTTACATTTGTCAATTAATGCAATTGGAGGCCGTTGTTGCCAATAAAAAATGTAAAAAATTTATTAAAAAATAAGCTGAAAAATTTACATGAAAATTTAATGAAAAGTAACATATAAAATAGCATTCTTTGTGGGCTCGATTCTTTATGTGCTCGCCTCGCATATAGCGGACTTAGTTATATAAAAAGTATGTTATGAGATGAGAGAAAATATATGGAAAATGAGAGAAGTAATGAAGATAGAGGCTAATAAAAGGTTGCTGATGGCTATTCCCTATGGGAAAAGTGTCGTGTGTATAAGGTTATTTTGGTTCTCCTCTACTATCGATTGCTACGGGCGCTGCTGGGGGGCTCATTCCATTCGCTCCCCGCCAGTTTCGACAAAAGTGGACGGAATAGCATTTTTCGTTTTACGAGGGACTTTCTCAAATATTCCCCAGCTTTGTGCATTTTTATTCCATCCTTCGCCTAAATATTTCTTTTAAACAACTTAAGGACGACCCTACTTAACATTAAAAATTTTTGAATTTTGCTATCTTTGAACCTGTTTTGATTTTGGATTTCACAATGATTGACTTTTTCTACAACAATGGAGCCGAATAATTTGGATTTGACACGTCAGAACAATACGACGCAATTACCTGTCAATTCAACGGCAGGAATTGGGGCTGGTGGGTCCAATGCATTCTAACTTTTTTACTTAGAAAACACTAATTAAGCAATATTATGATATTTGGTTTGGCTCTATTTTTAGGTTTCGGTTCAAGTTTAAGGTTTAGTTAGGTGAAAATAATTTTTTATTTTTAATTACAAAATGCCAATAATTATTTTCGCATTTTTTTCACTACAGTAAGGTAATCGATAAGCTAAGCCAAGCCAAGCTAAAAGTTAAGCTAAAGCTTCATTTTCAGGGCTTAATAAAGCCAGTGCTTGGAAAATAAAAATAAAAATTACCGAAAATCGCATAAACATTGGTTAATACTAATCTAAAATTACATAATTTAATTTTAGAATTAAATGGACAAGACATATTTTCAACATTACGAAACTTAGCAGCCACTGGAAATACATCGAATTACACTACTGCAACGGATCAACAAATGGTTCTGCCAATGCCATTACAAAACACCCCAAATTCTTGGCCATATAATTCCACTAATAACTGGCTTGAACAGGTCAATTTCACCACACTTTATTCGATTAAAACCATTTAATTTATAGGCTAAACTTTCGTTGTTCCCAATGTATGGTTTATTACAACAGACGACTGCCAATACAAAGTGGGTTTATTTCATACAATCACAATCATATTATTAAAAATTATAGTTCAATACCTCAACAAAACCATGGCATTTCTTTTTTGGATCAAAGTATCCAAAATGCTGCTGCGGAAACGGCGAGGAATATTGCTTCATTGAATCAACAACCATCATCATTATTTGGGCAATTATCTTCTTTGGAATCTCATCAGCAATATGGCAATTCTGCACTGGATTTACCCATGACCACAGAAATTCATCAACAATCTTCACTTTTGCGATCCTCCTATTCTCATCAATTGATCCCAGGCACCTCACAAACTGCTCAAATGATTGACCAAATTTCTTCACAAAAATGCTCAAATGTATTAATTAATGAAAAGTGAAAAGTTTAATTATTAAAATTTAGATAAAACCCGATTATATTCAACGAGAATTGAATGCATCTGATCATCAATCAATAGAAGATTTTACGGATTTTGATTTACAAGATTTCGAAGATTTATTGATGGATAAGTCATCAAATTCATATGAAAATTCACATTCTAATGAAAGTGAATATACACAAAAGGCACAATCTAGGCCAGAAACAATTTCAAACAATATGTTTCCTTCAAGACTTGATGAATTGGAAAATGCCGACAAAGAATTGGATAGATTGGTTAGTTCAAAAACAATTTTAAAATTTTGGATAATTTAAGGTCTCTTCATTGGTGGCTAGCCAAAACGATATAACACCACAAAATAGTATTGCTCAATCCAAATCGACTGATAATGATTCTTCAATATACAAAAATAAATTCACAATGATGCCTTTGGCCCCAACCAATACTGCAACTTCATCCGCCGGAGAAATTTCATTGAATATGCCTAAAGTATTTTAATAATTTGTGTAATTCAAGCAATTTAATTTCAGTTCACCCCACCGGATTCGCCTTCAAATCTTGACACATTTAACCTCAATGGAGCTATGACCGCAAATAGAAATATTCTTATGGATGATTCTATTCAAAAAGCGCAGCAATCAACGTCAAAATTCAATGATAGAATACAACAGAATGCAAAAACTTTGTCTATGATACCGAAGGAGCAAATTAAAATTGAAGCAGTTGGATTTGACCGAATATTTGGGAAGGCAAAATCAGATGGAAAAGTTCCAATTTACAAGCAAAAACTTGCTGGGCTTATGCACGATAAAAACAATATAAGTCAGGATCAGACAAAAGGTAAGGGAAATTGGGTTTTAAAATCGTAAATAGCATTAGGTGCGAAATAAATGAGAGAACTTAAATCTATTTTAAATTTGAATTAACAATAATTAATATTAAATTTTTACAGCTTCTTCATTTATAACTCCAAAATCAAATCCAATCGATGAATACAGTTTTGAAGATGAATTAGATGAAAAACCACTTCTGATCAATTCAAATATTGAATCCCAAAAAACAACTTCCAATGAAAAGGCATCAGAAAATCAAGAATCAGTAAAAGTAAATTATTTAAATTCAATTCTTTATTAAAATACAAAATTCAGACCAAAAGAAAGTACACCCGTAGAATTGGTTCAATGACAAATTGTTTGGAGCCAGTAGAGCCACAACCGACCACATCAAATTGTATGCATTTTTTAATTTGATTTATTGTAGACAACGGTAAATTTAGCAACATCAAAATTGGCTGAACAAATAAGGAAGAGGAATCTGAGATGGAGCTTTTTGAAATCTGAAATTGCCAACGATGATAATGCGGCCATTTCCGAATTCCCAATTGCCACTTGCATTTTGAAGGATACTATTAGGCCAAGGTAGAACTTTTATAAATTTACATTCATCCATTATTTATTGTTTTAGTTCAACCAATGATAAAGATGCACAAAAATTGCCACCACCATTGCCTAAATTGATCATAAGAATACCAAGAAGAGAGTCGAAAGAAGAATTCAATCCTCCTCCAATTGAGGAAATTGCAACGAAAAAGAAGAAAAGGAAGAAGAAAAAAGCGAGGGATTTGGATTGGACGGAAACGGAGGAATGCAAATTTGTTAAACACCACAAAAAGCACAAAAATAAAAAGCATAAAAAGGAGAAAAAGAAGCGGAAACTAAGCTTGGAAAGGTTTGTTAAAATGAATAAAAATTATGTAAACATTTTCTATTTTAGCATAGATGAATTCAAAGTGAAGAGAGAGGAAATAAATGCGGAATGTTCAGAAATAAATTATGAAAATGACAATTTAAAAATCAGTGAAGAAGGAACAATTGATCCCAGCCGACTTCATTATTTTGAACATCCAACGGAACGGCCGAAGCGAGGAACTTTTCTCATTTTGAAGGATGATTTATTCAAGCCGGATTGTTCACTTTGGAGAATTGACAATCAAAATTTGCTACAAAAATATTTGCCAATAACAATGGAAGATGGAACAATTTGTTATGAAAATAGTCAAACGGTAAGATTTTAAAATGAATAAATTTATTTAAATAATATTTTAGTATTCTGGTTGGTGCGAGAATTATGTGCATGATTATATTGCAATTAAAGGTTTGAAATTTTCTGATAATAAAATAATGTTAATAATTAAGTTGAATATGTGAAGCAAAGTCGTTCGGAAAATATTGTTCGGCCATTGCTACCATTGCAAGAACTTTTCCCCGCAATTACTTTACAAATGACGGATAAACGAAATGGTAAGGCACAATTATTTTAAATACAATATTTATTTATTTTTAGTTGATGTAATGGAAAGAAAGAATAATAAATTGGATTGGACCATGAAAGAGAAAGAAATTCGGAATCAAATAGGCAATGTGATACGGATTATGCTGGAACATTCCGTAACATTACAATTCATTCAAGCAATAAAACAAAGCAATGGTAATTAAATTTTGAGGATAATTTGAATAATCAAATTCATTTTATAGATTGGAATTATCTTCGCCCATTAACGGAAATTGAATTGCAAATCAGAAATTGCCTTGAAAAAATTCGCTCCGAACAACCACTTTGGTCGGAACCGTTCGTAAATTCGCTGAAAAACTTCCCCACAATATTTTTTGCTCATGATTTCAATGTTGATTCGGATGAGAAACAATCTTGCCAGGTTCTCAAAATTCTCATTTAATTTGATTAGTTAATTGTGTTTAGGCATGCATGGTTAAAAGTTTTGATGTGCGCCAGGCAATACAATTATTTGCTGAAGAAATTTACGAGCCAGAAATGCTTGTCCCAAAGAAGGTTGTTACCGACAATGATTCGTCAATTTGCACAATTGATTTTTACATTTGCAATCATTGCGCTGATGCTGCCTCAAAATATCACAAAATTTACCATTTACTCTATAGAATATTTAAATATTGTGAAACAAAGGTAAAATGATTTGAATTAAATTAATTTAAATGTTTTATTAAGGTCGAAACGGTCAGTGCGGAAAGTAATCCAACTTTTACTTCAAATCAAATAATTGAAATTTGTTACGAGGATAAGGAGTGGATGGACAAAGTAAGAAACATTTTAAACTATCAATATTAAATATTTTAATAATTTTAGATTTGTGATGAAGTCGTTGAAATTCTATATTGATTAAAATTGGAAACGGGTATCAAACAAACAAAAATGATGGGCCAAATTTCTTAAACATTTTGCAAACAATAAAATCGTATTATTTTTTATTCGTATAAATCTCAATAAAATTGCCATAAATTTTATATTTTTGGATTGAAAAATTGGGAGGTCAATAGATTAAAAATATTAAAAATTAAACTTTTCCTATAGGTTTTTTGCCAAACAAAAATTCAATTTTCAAATAAACGCAACTTACGATAGAATGTAATCGATTATTCTCGCTTATCTTTTAAGGTCTCCAATGTTTTCGCTTCTATCTCACACAACACTACCGGCTGTCCAAGGAAAATTGGTGGACGAGGTGTGGAAGCCGGCCGGCCCATTGCTAATGATGAGGATGAACAACGAGTCAAGGGAAGGGAAGCGGCGGGAGGGACGAAGAATGACGAGCCTCCAACTTCATCCTCCACAGCCTAGCCCGTAGCCGCCGATGAGCACTGCTGATGTTTAGAGAAAAGTGAAAAAAGAATGAAGGAAGAATACACACACACTACAAGCATAGAATAGAATGGAAAAATCGCTCTCATTTCTCAAAACTGGACTATAGCTGCTGGATAAAGAATATTTTTATATTAATTGTATATTTGTGAAGCTAAAAAATCACTCGGAATTTGGAATTCGATTCATTTTTTATCCACATATTATTTTATTTATTTTTTTTATAATTAAAATTTTTCAGCAGATTGACTTATTACTGAACTGAGTGCTATATTAAATTTTGTTTGTTTGAATCACCAATTTACAAATGACAACCCACTCAGGGGATACATCGCCGGGAGGAAGTAATTCAATGTCCGATTCATCGGTTCGGACACAGACCAGCGAAGAAAGCCAAGTGATTCCGCATAAAGCTTTTCATTTGGATTGTTATAATTCGAGTCCGGATCAAGGTATCAAAATATGATTCAACTACAATTAATTTGTTTAAAACATTTAATTATAAATTAATATTAAAGCAAGACGAGACCTTAAGTTTTGCAATCTAGCTCTTAAGATCAAGGTTTAGCTTAGACCATGTTTAAGGTTAGCCAGAATTTAAAAGATTTTACAAAAACGGAGGATCCTCTATCTATCTCACTACCGCTGCAAATTAAGGACTTAAAATAAGTTCCAAAAATGTTCTTATAAACTTTAAATGAATGTTTCTTTGAAATAAACTTCTAATTTATTAAAGATGATGATGAGAGCGATGGCCAATGTGATGATGAGACGCTTTCTCAATTGATGCTACACTCCGATTTGTATGTGCAAAAGTTCATCAGAATATTTATTGATTAAAAAAACTTCAGGTTAAGACCAAGGATTTCAATTGGGGTTCAAACTGATCACAACGAAGACTTTCCTCCGCTGAAGTTTCTTCAAGCCTTAATAGGCGAAGACCACAACAACACGGCTGCTGGCTTTATAAATCAACAGCAATTGTACTATTCAAGCGGTGGCGGCGGCGGCGGCGGATCCGAAGTGCCTCATCCCCAACAAACTCCTTCCTCTCAACTGCCTAATATTCCAACAACAAATTTATCGACGGCGGCGACGGCGACCACACCAACAACTCCAATTACGACTGCAACGGCCATTAACACAACAACAACGGCAATCGATGCGAGCTCAAGCTCTACGGATGGCACATTGCAATTGGTCATCCAAAACTTTCGACACATGTCTGACACGGTCAGAGGACCGTGCAAATACATTCAAAATGTGCCTTGGTATGTGCTCTATTTAATATATATAGCAATCTCGGAAATTGGGAATTTTCGGAACTAATTAAATCGACCATGCCTTGTCGAATTAGCCTATTCTCAAGTCTCTGACTTATCTAGAAGCCGAGTTTTCCAATATTGCCCAACTAAAGGTCTGGGCAATTCTGGAAATGCCCAATTTCCTAGATTGTCAGCAACATATACAAATACTTACATTTTCTGCATAAAAACCTTGAGTTTCAGGCGTATCATGGTGATGCCTCGACAACATGTTGTGCAGAAGAAAGGTACCCAAAAGTGCCTTGGATTCTTCCTTCAATGCTGTCCTGATGCTTATTCTGAGTAAATTTCTCAGTTTAATGGTTTACTTTTACATTTTAATTTTTAGATCCTGGTCTTGTCAAGCTTCCGCTGAATTGAGGCTCATCTCTCAAAAAAGCGGCATCCCAAATTTTATTCGAAAAACCAATCATGTTTACACGGCCAAAGAAAATGATTGGGGCTATTCATGCTTCATGACTTGGGCGGTATTTATTAAAATTGAATAAATTAATTATTTTTTATAATTTATAGGACATTTTGGATGAGTCGCAAGGTTACATTAAAGATGACAAAGTGACATTGGAAGTTCAAGTGAAAGCGGATACGCCGAAAAACATATTGTAATGAAAATTAAACAAATTTAAGTGAATATTTCACCATTTAAAGGACACATTCGGAGTTCAAGAAGAAGATTCAAGACTATAAACGTTTGGCCGACATGCAATGTCAACGGGGACTAATTGACAAGGCAATTGAATGCAATACTCAGGCGCTGAAATTTTGTAAAGACAAAGACCAACAATGCAAAGCGGAATTGGAGGCGCAGAAAGCACATTTGATAGAGATGAAGTTGAAGCAATCAATTCAACGAATTGAGAAAGGTTTAATCAAATTAATTCAATTTAATTTAAAAATTGTTCATAGGAAATGATGGGAACAAATTAGAGGATGATTCCACCACAAATTTGAATGCACTGCGACAAGCATTGGGCACATCCACGAGATGCAATGCTGCGGCAAAAGGTTCGGCATCATCAACTGCGGCGACCACAAAGAATAAATCGACCAGCACGAAAGATTCGAACACAACGACGAATCCATCAATGAATAATAATAATATTTCGGCGGCAGAAAAGCAGCAACAACAGCAAAGGGCCGGCACCCCTCCATATACCACCCAACAGAAGATGGATGGAAGAGGAGATCAAAAGACCGCCAAACAAACTCAAAAGACATCAAAATCAGTGGAACCACAAGGCCAAAAACAACAGTCCTCTTCGTCAGCATCCAATTCCAAACAGAAATTCACCAGCACTTGTGGAAAGGAAGAAGCTGGGAAATCCACAACAAAGAAGCGCCTCTACAAATCGGCCTCAACCAATGAGATATTTTGTGCTGCCGGGACACAATGTAAAGGTTATTTGAACAACAACAAAGCATTGGTCGCTCTCGGCCACTTCAACAAGGCCCTTCTGAATTCAGATGATTTCGACTACATGAAAGACCGATACCAGGAAGAGGAGGACCTGTTGCCCGACCAAATTCAGCATTTCCTCAAACATGTAAGCAGAAACTTATATTAGCGGTCCCAGAGTTATTATTTTTAGAGAAAGGGACCATAATTTCTTAAGAGACCCTCCAAAACCAAAAGTTAACTTTTTCACCTTTCTTCTTAAAAAGTCTGAAAGCGGGGCAGATGGAGAGAGGACTTTTATTAGAGAGGGGGCATAAATAAAAATTCCAACCTAAATATATTTTTTTTAGCTCTCTGAGGGCGATAAGACGGCATTGCGTTTGAAAGAGCAAATGGATAAATTGGAAATGTTGGCCTCACCATTCAACAACAAACCCGACCCATTCTTTGAAGGATTGATGAAGTTGAGTCCGGAAGAGGCGGATGTAAGTCACACATTTTTTTAATGTGTTGAAAATTAATGTGCAAATTAATTAAGAAGGCATTTGTCAAGGCAATAACCTATTGTGCCTATGAACAAGACGATGATGAGGACGACGAGGAAGAAGGAAACGAACAAATGGACGCAAATCAGCTGGAAAAACGCTTGAGTCATGTTATTCGGAATAAATTCTGTGAATCATGCTTGAAAGAAGGCCATTTCCAATTTGGCAAACGCGAAACATCCGAATCCGGGTGCCAAACGGAATTCAATCCAACGCGTCGAAAACTGAGAGAAGGTTTAATTTTTTATTGAAAAAAGTGATTAATACTTTGATTATTTGGTCAAATTATAGTATTTTGCTATAGAATGTATAAAAATACATAAAATAGACAATCACGCCGAAAAAAATTATCGTCCTTGGAGCGGGTTCGAACCTGCGACCTTAATTCTAAAGTGAAGGATTTTCACCATTAAGTCAAAAATTTACAAAACAAAAATCTTTGTAAAATTCCTTTATAAATCCTGTCCAACCTTAAACCTAGTGCATTTCAATATGAAATAATAATATTTGTATTTGACTAAAAAAGAGGTGTAAAACATACTAGTCTATCCGTTAGTTTATTATAAAATTAAATTAATTTAAATATATTTAATTTGTCGCAGATGATGCCACTTTGATGATGATGCAACAATTGCAACAGCAACAACAATTGATGGGTCAGCCGGCAAATGATGATTATATAAATGCACTCAAAAATGCCTTTGCCGCTGCACAACAACAGCAAGGCCAACCAATTTCGCCCGACCAAGCCAATGAAGACTATTTGAATGCACTCAAATATGCGGCTGCTCAACAAAATCAACCAGTTTCGGAAGCAAGCGAAGAGTACATGAATGCGCTGAAAAGTCATGCTGCATTTGCGGCCGCTGCTGCCGCACAACACCAACAACAACAGAATCAGCCCCAAATGCCAATTGTTCCGCCGGAAGTGGAACAAGAATATATGAATGCATTGAAAAGTAGTCATCAGGCATTTGCTCCATCTCCACGCCAACAACAACAAAATCAACAGCCGGTACCGGCACTTCCAGCGCGGCGGAAAAAGGCAACGGCAAAGAAAAGTTTGCAGCAACAGCAGCAACAACAATCAACGCAGGCACAAGCCCAACAACAAATGCAAAATTATCAACAGCAAAATTTGTTGGAACAACAACAAAAACTGCTCGAACAACAACAACAACAATTCATGCAGGCAAATGAGCTGCTGAAGGATGAGAATGAAACATTGAAGGCCGAATTAATGACGCTGAAATCAAATGACAAAAAGCAAAGTGAACAGCTGGCATTTGTGCAAAAGGAATTCCAAAATTTGAATGGAAAATATGAGAAATTAATTCAGCAGCTGAAGGATCGTAAGAATGAGATCAAAAAGTTGGAAAAGAAGGCAAAATCAGAAGCGTAAGCGAAGCAAAATTAAATTAAATAAATATTAAATGATTTTTTAGTCAATTAATGACCGAAAATCAAGAATTGTTGGAGAAAATGGACGCAATGAAGAAGGAATTGGGCCAAGCACAACGCCAACTCGCCGATGAACAGGCAAAATACAAACGTGACACTCAATCGTTGGCTGATTCGAAGAAACATTTGAGTGTTGAACTGAATTCCAAATATACAGAAGTGCAAAAATTGACCACCCAATTTGAGGAGAAAGGACAGGCAGTCAAAAAGTTGGAATCGCAATTGGCCAATGTAAAAAAATTAAAGATTTAAATGGAATTTATATTATTTTAGGAACGCAAGAACAATGCCCAAACGATCACCAATTTGACGGAACGCGTAAAAAGGGCTGAAGTGAATTTGTTGGAGCATAAGCTGGAGGATGGTCTTCGTGTTTTGGAGCGGGCCAAGGAAGATTGCAATGCGCAAATAAAAGTGTTGGAAGCGGAGAAACAGAAAAGGTTTTCAATTGAAATATTCACAAAATTCATTGCTGTGAATTTATTAGAACATCGGCCGCTGAATTGGAAGTGGTGAAGAAGAACATTGCCGAATGGGAGAGCAAACGTGAAGAAGTGGTTCAGCTGATTGGTCAGGCCAAAACCGATTTTCAAGCGCACATCCAAGCCGTCAAATCGGGAAAGCAACTTTCACAACTGCCAAAAATTCAAGTACCAAAACCGCCGCCATGTCCGAAAATTCATCCAATGCCGCAAACAATTCAGGTAAAAATAATATAAATTATATACAATCTTGGGAATCTCGGCTTCTAGGTTTCATAAAACTAAGAAAATAGACTCTTTCGACTCATCAGCATGATCGATTTTAGTCCAATGAAATTTCGATTTCAAATCTTTATTAGGACTTAGAAAAAAGTTGTTAAACTAAAATTGGCCCAGATTTTCAAATTTGTCCAGCTAAGCAATTTTACCCTAAACATAAATATGACTTAAATTTAAAATGTTTAAATTAATTCAGGCAACTTCTGTCGGTCCATTCCAAGTTGTTCCTCAATCACCGCTTACACTGGAGCGTAAAGTGATCACACCACCAAATCGTACACGGATTGGTGCAATAACACCACAACAACAAGGCCAACAACCACAAATTGCAACTCCAAGCCAAATTCCGCCCTCACCCGGTATTGGCATTGGTCCGGCTCATCAATTCCAGCCAATTGGAATGACAACGCCTCAACCACCAACAATTTCGCATTCACAATCAGCAAATGTTACTCCAGTGAAAGGAGGCAATCAATTCCAACATTCACCGGCCACAATGACATCACAACCTCCACCAATTGGCCATGTGCCACCGCAGCCACCATCGACAATTGCGCCAATTGGGAGTCGGCCAAGCAACTATCAAAATGGCATCTCTGTCCCACCGCCGCCGCATCAATCAACACCGCAACAGGCGCATAAATTCCAAATGCAATCACAACCGGGTGCTCCTGGTCAACACCGTCAATCACCCCAAATGGTCCCATTGATGGGTCAATTCCAACCAACTGGACCACCACCGCCAACAATGCACCATCCACAATTCAACATTGCACCGCCATCGACGGCCACCATTGGACAACCGCCGCATATTCAACAACAACAAGCACAACAGGCGGCACAACAACAAAATGCCGGTGGAGGATCCTATCAAACATGGAATGGAGGTTGGGGTGCCAGCGGAGGCAGTGCTGGTGGAGCGGGAGACCATTTGACAAATATGAACAACATTGGCGACATTTTTGGCCAAGGCCGTTCATTCGGGCCACTTGGAAGTGACTTTGGAGGTGGCAGTCAAGCGATTGGAGGCTATCGATCAGCCAGTGTCACTCATCAACCACCGGCCGGAGTGATTGGACCGCCTGGATCAAACGCTGCCACAAATCCATCCTCACAACCAATTGGGGCAGGCCGGAATGTACAAAATGTTTCACCATCACAATCCCAACAAAACCAACAACGCAATGGATGGTCTACATTTTCGACGGACACTTGGAATCCGGCGCTTTCCGGTTAATTCAATATAAAATATTTATTAAATAATTTATTAAATTCAGGTCGTCAGAATTAGGAGGACATTAATTGAAGACATGGAAGAGGAAAATGCTTAAATATTTGAAGTTTATTTACCAACCAATCAACATCAATGTGCCCCCAAATATATTTTATTCGCCTTCTCGTGGACTTGCAAACCAACCATCTTTTGACACAACAAAACCAAAACATGATGATCATTGATGATAGCCACCGAATCACATTTATTATTCTTTCATCTTATATAATTTTCACTCTATTTAGTTAAAATGTTTTGTTTCCAATCATCAAAAATAGTTCATTTTTTTGCAGAAAATTGTCAAATTATAAAATTTTGAATGGAAATACATTAATCGCGCACAAATATTCTTAAAATATCCAACAAAACAAAGTCGTTCAAGCTTGATTTTAAACCCACCCCTTCCCATATTTCCGCACCCTTTCCAACACAAAATAACAGCCAATAATTACACATATATTTAATGATAATAACCACCCCAAACCTTGAAGTGATGTTTTCCTCCCTCCCTTCAATTTCTACTTCCAAATTCAAATTATATTATATCCGCTGATTTGTTACAAATCCAAATGATTCATTCGCTCACCCAATCCACATAATCCAAATAAGTCTTCCATCCATCCAAAAACAAGATCCCCCCACATTTTCATACGCCTATGTTGAGAGGGTTTTTTGTTTGAGTTCCGCTGCCGTCGTCTTATATATTACTCGTATTTTTATGTGAATTTGTTTTTTGGCTCTTCTCTGATCATTTTTTCTCATCCATTTAATTTGACCCATCCATACAAACACATTTTATATGATACTTTATTTTGTGGAGTTGTTTTTTTATGATGATCCGCCGCGCCGTTCCGAAATGAAAAGTAAAATTTTTCTGAGCATTCAAATTTTTATTTTTATTCGGATTTAATGGGTGTAAATTTAAATTCAGTGACTTAGATATACAAATAAAAATGCGAATTTTGGGGGAAGGGAGCCTATTTTTATTGAAATGAGATGATGAGGAGATATGCTCTCGGACAATGACTGTGTACAATTTTTTTCAAAATTTTTTTAAACAAATTTTAAAAATTCAAAAAAATTTAAAAAAAAATTTTAAAAATTCAAAAAAAAAATTTTAAAAATTTTAAAAATTGAAAAAAGTTTTCAAAAAATTTTTAAAAATTCAAAAATTTTTAAATTAAAAATTTAATATCCAACTTAAATGTTGTACCGAGTCAATAGAGTGAGAAATTGCAATGAAAATGTTGGGAAAGACATTTGAAAAACACATAATTTTCTGAAAATCGAAAATGGCCTAGCATTTTTCGAATATAACAAAAAAAAATGAGGGGAGGGATTCACATTGAAACACAGAGAGATCCACCGATAAAATTTGGTGAAGGGAATGGATGGGTTTTTGGGAGGGCAAGGAAATTTGGTGGCAAATTGGGCGGCGAACAATGGAAATGGAACATTGGGAAGGAAAAGGCAGTACAAAAATATGGGAAAATGAGACGGAAACGGGGGAATGTTTGTGGAATTGAGGATGGCGACGGCAGCATTTTATTGTTTCGTTTGGGGGAGGAAGCACCGTGTTCAATTTTGCATTTGCTTTTCTCCAATTTCATTGCCCAATTAGACGAAAGTGAAGTAGCCATCCGACTTCCTCCTCTTCCGGCCACCGCCCCTCGTTGGATTGGCACTGTCGAATGCGGGTTTTCTGGAAATTGGGAAAAATTATTCACATAAAATTTGTGAAATTTGTGCTAGAAAAGTGCAAAAAGGACAGAAAAATATGTGTGAAAAAGCTTTTAAAATTTGAGTGCCACCTTTTTTTTGCTCTCGACGTGCGCGCCAAATTCCCCTCCTCCTCAAAAAGAAGATGGAAAATGGAAATAATTGGAAAAAGAAGAGGAAAGTGTGTGGAATTTTGGAGAGAAGACAACAATAATAAATATGAAGACGGCCATCCGGCCACTACAACTCACAGGGCAAAAGTAGAGGAGGGGAATGTGGTCTCTGGTGGCACACGTCAATGTCAGTCTCAAAGGTGATCCCGATGGGAGGCGTGAAAGGCTGCATGGGCAGCGGCCGAGCCAATGCTGTTCCCGTACCTGTTGCTGTGATTTTGGCCCAGGAGCCATGTTTTGAAGGAGGCCTCCATTTTGGACGGCGATTGGGACACTCCTCCCTCGAACATTTCAATGGGCGATTTCCGGACCCGATCATTGAAAGAATGCCAAAGTTCAACGATCAATTCGGTGGCCATTATGTCGCCGGCATGGGCTGAATTAATAATAAAAATTGATTAAAAATTAAATTGGTTTGTATTTTTAATTTTGCGGCAGAAAAGCTTGAATTTTGATAATAAATTCATATCGAAAAACAATTCTTTTTGAGGCCATATAATTGGGTCAAATCAGACTAGACCTAAACCCCCAACATTTATAATTATGACCAAAATAATCAAAATTTAAGTTTCTAAAAATATATGAATAATGAAGGTTAATTGTTTGCATCGAGAGAGGAAAAGGATGGGTGAAGAATGAAGATTGCCTTAGGGCACAATCAATGCGCACTCGCTTTCGCTGATAAGGAAGGGGAAAAGATACTGTAGCAGAGGCGGCTTCCCTTCTTTTATCAGCCAGCGGCAGAGGCAGCAGGTCCACTTGCTTTATCAAGGAAAGGAAGATACTGTAGCAGAGACGCTTCCCTTGCTTATCAATCAGCCAATGGGAGAGTGCCCATCTTCATTTACCGTATCTATCCTCTCATCTTCCCCCTTCCCTGTGTAATTTGCATTGATAACTCCTTTCAAACCAAACCATTTTTGATTATCTAGTATGAAAAATTATATGGCCAACTAAAAAAATATTTCGATACGAAAAATTTTCGGAAAATTAAAATATTTTTTCTGTCCTTAAACAATTGCTTATTAATAAAAAATTAACCGCTTATCATTCTCATGCAAAAGACGCCATCAGCACCCAAAAATTTGTGCACAAATTTTTTCACCGATTGCCTGTCAGTGGCCAGATCCGTCGCTCGGAGATATCTTCGCACGAATTTCATGTGCTTAAATTATATTTTAATTGGATGGAATATTGAGGGGAATGGAGAGTACTTGGCCAGGCATAAATGACATCAACAACCAATGGCACATTGAAAAGAATGAAACAATTGAGACCATGAAGAACCAAAACCTGAATATCAAATTAATTAATTTATTTTAGTAGAAACTTGCCAAAGGAATAAGAAAATTTTCTCGTTGAACATATTAATCATGAGGACACATTGAACCGTGTGATGATGAACATTGCCTGAAAATACGAATTAAAATTATGGAATTACGATAAATAAAGTATTTAATTTTTCGAAAATAAAGTACATAATTCCAAAATAATTATAATGGTTGAATGGTTTTGTCCAAATTCCCAAATAAAATATACCCAAAATTGGATAGAGCTGGTCAAGACGCATTGAATGATGTATAATTTGTTATGGTTTGGTCAAGAATTAAAGGGTATTAAATGGGTTTAAACCAATTTTGGTTTAAAACCATATTAGAATTGGTTAAACTTAAACCCAATCTTTACAATCTTTTCGACAAATTAAATATTTCCCAAAAATAAATAAATATGCAACTTACCGAGAACACGGACTTCAAAATCGCACATTGTTACTGAAAATGATAGGATTCAGAATGAATTTCCAATCAAAAAATTACCTCGAGGAAAATTGCCACTAATTTCCCATTCCCTGCCATTGAGTAAATCCTTGAGAATGTGAAAACCATAAAGGAGATTATCGGTTCTGCGGGAAATGATTCATTTCAGGGATTTACGGATTAAACAATTGGCAAACCCTAAGAAGAGATTTAGAAGAAATATTTGCAAAACTACATTGGCCAAATAGAGTATTTTGATGAATACATCTGCAATATTTTTGCATAATTTACAATTGATTTATTTAATTTTAAACATACATAGGCATGTCACGTAGGCCCCCCAACGCCTTCCAAGGCAAAAGTTGGCCGAATCGGAGATCTAAGCCACAAAAATATTCATTATTTGATCGTCCAATTAAACCAAAAAACCTCTCTTTGTAATTCAAGTGTGTCCTCCATATGCCCGGCAATTGTTCGCTGAGTTTTTTATAATGTTAAAATAAGGAAAGAAGAAAAAAGAATATTTGTCCCATATTCATTCACTACCATTTTAGTCAAATATGAAAATTGGATGCAACATTAACAAAAACAAACAAAACATTGAAAACAATTTTATCATTAATATATTTGCTATATGGTAGTGAATGAATATGATGACTGATGAGACAAATATTCTACTTTTTGACATACAACTGTTGCGTGTCTGGCATCAACGTCCATCATTCGCGCATCACAGGCCATTTGTGTTAAACTTTGGACATTTATACCTTGAAAAGAATTTATTTGATTGGCTGTTAAATTATGCAAATTTTAATTTTTTCTTGACATTAAGTAAAAAATAATTGAGCCATATCCCGTGACCTAGTTAGCTTGGTGGTAGTGTCCTCGTTTTGCTGTGAGGGTTTGGATTAGAGGGCCTGGGTTCGATTCCCAGGGGCGGCTAATATTTTTTTCAAGAATTTTTACCACTGTGCCAGTGTAAAAGTCCTCGCCACATAATGCAGGGAATGTAGAACATCAGTGCTTCCAATGCCAACACGAAAGGCACTAAACATAATCCAAATTCCTTCATCAATTCAAATCATTCGGAGGCTTACCCCATTGATAATAGGAAATTTGCCTGGCCCTGAACCTTCAAATTTCTGGTCAATTCTCCAAAAAATCCCTTCTCTCCCTTTTGAACCAACCTTCTGTCTCCGTAGTCCAGTGGAAAGGCATTTGTTAATGGCAACTGGGAAAAAATTAAAATGGAATTTGATTGCATTGAAAATCCATACGTAATAAGTGTTTTCCACCCAACAATAATTCTGCAAAAAAGGAATTTGATTGTACCATATGAATTTGTGGCTAACCTCTGTATATTGCTCCCAGGCATCAGTGAATTGTGCTGGCACCCAACATTGGATTGGATATCCTTTAAAAAGAGTGGCATTAATTTGAATGAATGCAGCCTGGCGCGATTGGGTACCGTCGATCGAGTACCTTTCTTTTATCTCATATATCTCAGTGAGGCAATAGCCAATTTCGGAAGGGTATATACCATTTTAAAACCCAAAGTGTCCTCTAAAAAGTGGCCTAATTTAATTTTATGAAATTCAATCATAATAAAAAGGTAAATGCATTTGAGTGTAATAAACTCGAGTTTTCTGATTGAGTGAAGAAAATCCATTTTTCTACAAAAATGGTGTAGGTTTTTGAAAATTGAGTTAAGCCATTTTTAGAGGACATTTAGGGCTTTCAAATGACATATTGCCTTGCCAAATTCGCTGATTCCTTGGTGAACTATGGCCAAATGAAATGGCTAAAGCACTCGATCGGCGCTATCCATATTTATCTAATTTCATAAAGGAAATAATGGAATTGGAACTGACCGACGTATTGTTTTGCGGACACAATGATGGCAAATGCGAAAATGATTGCGGATGTGTAATGATAATTGAGCTTGTCCACAAAATCATCGTCCACCCTGGGATGAAGGCCTTTGAAGATGGCGGCCAAATAGTAGAGGAGCATTCCGATGGAAAGAGCCTAAAAGATTGGGCAAATATTTTTTGGTAAAGTTGGAAACGAGCAACAAAAGGGAAGGAAAGGGGAGGGAAAAATGCGCAGAAAAAGGGCAGATTTTGAGGCGAGGAAATGCCAAGGATTGAGGCGAAGGATGGACGGCACAAAAAAGCGCCAGAGGATGGCCATTGCGCTGGAGGGCATTTTGTGTGCTGCATCCCACGGCCGGCCGAAACATGAGACTTTTGGCGCGGAAAAGGGTGGAGGGGGGGGTGGAAGGGGACAAAGTGGATTTCCTTTCAGATCCCCCCACATCCACATTTCGTCGCCGATGCCATCGTCCCTGTCAATGGGGCTTTCTTCAGCCCCTCTTAACGCGCCCATTAGCTGGAAAGAAGGGGCCTTGGCTCTCGGCTTTTAGAGGGTCGCCGCTGTGGACGAGAGGGAGGAGGCAAAAGCGGGGATGGCCAAAAGAGAAGGGAAAAAGGCTTTGCTCCTCTTCGCCTCATCAGCCAGTTCCCCTCGGCATTTCGTGTGCCCATTTCCCTCATTTAGTGCCACCCGCGGATGACGATGCAATGAGGAGGGCATTTGCTAAAAGGGAGAAGCGAGGTGAGCGCTCGAAAAGCTGGAAGGGAAAAGGAGTCCGGGTCGAGATGGGGACCGGGCGGAAGGAGGCGAAGAAGTCCTTCTTCCCCGTTTTGGAGTCTCGGCTTCGGCTCTTGGGTCGTCTACTTCTCCTCCCCTTCTAGGCCGCATAATCTTCTCCATGGCTGAATTTGTGCCATCGACTATCCCATCCTTTAGAAAGGGCATAATTCTTGGAGAAGAGGGTTCAATGAGGAGGAGAGGGGAAAGGGCCATTGAATGGAGGCCGAAAAAATTAACTCTTTTTTTCATTTTTGGTAAAGGACATTTCAGCACCAACAACTTAACTAGCCACATTCTTTTGGCCATATCTCAATAAGGAAGAAACCAATCCAGGAAGGCGATATGCCATTTGAAAGCTCGGAATGTCCTCTAAAATGTGGCTTAATTTAAATTTTATGTAATCCACCTTTAAAAATGGTACTTGCCTTTGAGTGTGATTGGCCATAATTTTCTGATTATATGGGGAAAAACATTTATTTTGCAAATTATTTTAAATTTTAAAATAATAGAGAGCCACTTTTTAGAGGACATTTAGGGCTTTCGAATGGTATATCGCCTTCCAGAATTGGTTTCTTCCTGGTTATGAAACGGCCAAAAAATGGAACACTTACTGAAATATTCATTTTGTTTTTGATTCGCCCTTCCAACTATTTTGTGGCCATTGGCCTTTTTTCGGCTATGTTTTTGTCCGCCAAACAAAGATTTCAATTCCCCATCGTCTTTATTGTGCCTTCCACTCCCCTCCCCTCCAATTCATTTCCATTCCATTCCCTCACAAAATTCCTTTGGTCCTTAATTGAGTTTCTTATTTGGCCTCGGCGCATTCTCCTCTGCCTTCTCTCCGGCGTGACGGCGAATATTCAAATCAATTCTTCGGCTGGCCCAACAAAACGGAGGAGAAACGTAATAAAATAATTTTTTTTGGCCTCGCCGTCATCCTTCGCCGAATGTTTTGGAGGAGGGGAAAAACATGGCCAAGGGAAAGGGAAGGGGAAAAAGGGATGATGAGATCCAATTTGGCCCACACAAAAGTCCATTGGGAATTTGGACAAGAAGAAGAAGATTATTGGTTTGGTAGATTAAAATGAATGAGGCACAATTTTTTGGGACACAACACAACTTTTTTTCCGAAACAAGACGTTTCTGTACCATCGATTGAGTACTTATGCCATTCTTTTGGCCATATCTCAACGAGGCAACTTTTAGGAAGCGATATGCCTTTCAAAAGTCCTAAATGTCCTCTTAAAAGTGGCCATTCTATTTTTTTGGAAATTTCAAAAATTTGAAAAATAATCGGCTTTTCCTCCAACCAATCAGAAAAATCGGGTTTATTCCACTCAAAGACATGTAACTTTTTTAAAGGTCGACTTAAAAGAATTTAATATAAACGACTTTTTAGAGGAAACTTTGGGCTTTAGAATTTTATATCGCCTTCCAAAATTGGTTACTGCCTCATTGAGTTATGTGCCAAAAACAAATGGCCAAATAGTCAATCGGCGATACTCAATTCTTCCTCGATTTCCTTACCTTCTTCTCCTTGCTCAAATAGCCCTTTGGGGCACCCAATCTATGCTCGTGGTGCTGATGAAGATGCTGATGATGCCGAAGGCGAGGTGCCAAAAATGGAAAGCGTTCGCATTTTTTGAAGTGCTGCAAAAAAATATGATTTGGAAATTTATTATTATTTGGATCAATTCGAGGGCGGAAAGGAAAATAGGCGAAATGGGCGGAGGTGAAATACACTTTTTTACTATAATGTTGGCCAATGGTAAATGAAAAAATGGGAATGTGAGAGGGGAATAAGGAAGAAGCCCTTGGAATGTGCGCCTTATTGAGTTTGGCCGTAAAGAAGGAGGAGGGCACACGGACAAATTGACGGCAATTGGAGGTGAAAAGGAATGTGGGACAAAATGGATGGATGGATGGACACGGACAAAATGTGTCCAAACTGATTAGGCCAATGACAAATTGGAAAAAATGGAACAGAATTCGAAGTGAAGGGCCAAAATAATAAAAAAAATGGAGGTTAAATTGGAAATGACACCAAAAATGGATGAATGGATGCTGCGTCTTAAAAATGCCATCTTCTTTCCAATTCTCGTCAAAAATGCAAAAATGAGGTCTGTGCCGATGCCGAAAGAAGAATCCGTTGAGAATGGCACACATTTTGCATTTTGTGTTGCCTCTTCGGCTTTTGGTCGGCCACCGTCGCTGCGCCTAATTGCGCCTTTGTTCGCCCTCCGGATGGATGGATTCATTTTTGGTGGCATTTTAAGGGGTGGGGCCGGAAGAGGCAATGCATGTGGGAATATGGCTGGGACTGGGGAGAATTGGAAGGAAAATTTTTGGTGGAGGATTTAAGCGAATTTTTGTCCGGACATTCATTTGTTTGGATGCGATGGGCCGAAAATAAGGCAAAGCGCAGGAAACAAAATTTTTTAGAAGGTTTTTAAGAGACTAAAGTGACTTTTTTGGATGGAAATGGCCAAAATGTTGTCCAATGAGGCATCCGGAGGGGTCGATTGGCTTCTTCCTCTGATTGAAATTGATCACTTCTTTCTTCCCTTCGGGGGGAAAGACCAAGGAACAAAAAAGGGGCCAAAAGGGCAAGAAGGGGAAAGGTGGCAATTGGTGGGAAAATGGGAGGGTAGAAAGGCAATGAGGGTGGGAAAATTGCAGAATTGCACAAAAGGGCAAAGTGGAGGGGAGGAAATAATGACCATTTTCGAAGTTTTTGTTTTGGTAAAAGCCCTCAAATGGAAGGGAATAAATAAATCAATTTGGCAACAGAAGAAAATAGGGATGGATTTTGTCTATGGCCAAATGTGAGGCAAAATGGCCGGTTGGCATTGGCAACGCCCGGCTGGCAGCAAAATATTAGACAGAGAGGAGGGGATTAAGGCAAACTGGAGGAAGGAGAAATGGACACTCGGATTGGCCGGAAAATTGACCATTACCTCAAAATTTTATGAATTTGAATGCTGCGCAAAATGCCTCAAATTTTATGCCCTTTTATTTTTCCCTTCCTTTTTTGCCTCCATATTTTGGCCATTGCCCCCGAAGCTGGCCAAACAAGTGAATTTATATTTGCCCTTCATTTTCTGATTTGTTGCCGTTTAAATAACTTATCAAGAATGGGAACCAATTTTGATGATCTTTGTTATCCCCACATTAAAGAGCAGACTTTTGGCTATCCAATAGTATTATTTTATTTAAATTGGTTCAGAATTGAAGGAATTATGACCGAAAAACCACTGAAAATTTCGCAAATCTATAGTAAACGTCATTTTTAATGGTTTTTGGACAAAACTCCATCAATTCAAAATAAAATGAATATTATTTGATAGGAAAAAGTCTACTCTTTAATTTGATACCAAAATAATCAAGATTAATTCAGTCCTTGATGAGTTACAGAAAATGGCAACAAATTGGCCCCGGGGCATATCATTCATTAAAATATCTCATTTTTGCAGTTAATTTTTCCACGCCTCCATCGGCGGAATTCATCGTTCAATTTGGTATGTTTTTAATCATAAATTTGAATTTTAACCCAAAACTAAAGATTTGGCCCCACATTCCCATTTGTCCATTTCCCCTGAACAATTGGCCAATGGATTGGAGCAAATTTGTGGGATTGCATTTGAGAGGGCAATGCAAAAACATTTATTCGGAGGAAATAATCAAAGAGGAATAGGAGGGTGGTCAATTGAAGGGGAGAAAATGCAGGAGAATAGAACCAAAACCAACAAAAACAACGAAATTGGGGCTGGGGCTTTCGATGGCCAGCCGACGGCACCGGCATTTCGGGTTCGGGTGAGTGCCCTCCCCCACTTTCTTTTTTTTTGTGTAGATGGGGTAATGTGGATTGTGGACTGTGCTAAAAATGTTTTGAATAAGAAAAAAATATAAAATTGGAGGTAAAAAATACAAATTTTTTTGGGAAAAACATAAATGTTTTGGGGCAAAAGCACAAATGTTTATGGGGCAAAAACACAAATTGTTTTGGGGCAAAAACACAAATGTTTATGAGGCAAAACCACAAATTGTTTTGGGGCAAAACACAAATTGTTTTGGGGCAAAAATAAAAATTGTTTGGGGAAAAAACACAAAATGTTTTGGGGCAAAAACACAAATTGTTTTGGGGCAAAAACACAAATGTTTATGGGGCAAAAACACAAATTGTTTTGGGGCAAAAACACAAATGTTTATGGGGCAAAAACACAAATTGTTTGGGGCAAAAACACAAATTGTTTTAGGGCAAAAACATAAATTGTTTGGGGCAAAAACACAAATTGTTTGGGGCAAAATGTTTTGGGGCAAAAACACAAAATGTTTGGGGCAAAAACACAAAATGTTTGGGGCAAAAACACAAAATGTTTGGGGCAAAATGTTTTGAGGCAAAAACACAAAATGTTTGGGGCAAAAACACAAAATGTTTGGGGCAAAAACACAAAATGTTTGGGGCAAAATGTTTTGGGGCAAAAACATAAAATGTTTGGGGCAAAAACACAAATTGTTTTGGGGCAAAACACAAATTGTTTTGGTGCAAAAACATAAATTGTTTGGGGCAAAAACACAAATTGTTTGGGGCAAAAACACAAAATGTTTGGGGCAAAAGCACAAAATGTTTGGGGCAAAATGTTTTGGGGCAAAAAAATAAATTGTTTGGGGCAAAAACACAAATTGTTTGGAGCAAAAACACAAATTGTTTTGGGGCAAAAACATAAATTGTTTGGAGGCAAAAATACAAATGTTTTAATACAAATATTTTGAAAAATGAAGAAAACACAAATGTTTTTATGAAAAAAATACAAATTGTTTTGAAATGCAAATTGGAATTGGAACGAGTTGGGAATGCCCTCCCCGCTTAAAAATGGTAAAATTGGGAATTGGGTGGAGAATGAGGAGGCCAATTGGGGCAAATGGGGGACACGCACATACACAAATGGATTTTGCTTGGAGGGAGGAAAGAATGGACCGAAACAAAGGGGCAAAATTGAGGAATAGCCATCCCAGAGGGAGGAGGGCACAAATGCCGTCGTCGGGAATACATAGTGAAAAAATATATAGTAATGGGGAGGATGCCGGGAATGGGCCAGACATTGAATTGGGAGAAGGGTTGCCTCAAAGAGGGCTTGGCCCAAATATGCGGGAAGGGAAGAAGGGAAGGGATTTGGAGGGGAGGCATATTGGCCACAAAAAGTGGGAAAGAAAGGACACAACGTAAAGAGTTGCCCCTCTGGAAAGGGGGGAATATAGGTGGAAGGGGACATTGCGTGCAATGTGCCCTCTATTCCCGTGTATATATTAGGCCAACATTTGATGGGAAATGGGGAGGGGAAGGGGCAAAAGCACATTGCATAGCAATTTGGGGGCAAAAATGTGAAAATTTAAAAAGGTGGCGGATTTTTGACGATTCAAATACTGCCATTTCAAACCTAAACCATTCTATAGGCCATAGCTCAACGATGCAATATTATTGCGGGAGAGGTGGACATGGGAGGGAAGGGGCGATGAATTGATTCAAATTTTCTTCCAATTTCAATTTCGCGCATAGATTATTGGCATTCATCCTGGCTCTACCATTCGTCCATTTGCCCGCCTACAATTTGTTGTATTCCTTCACCATAATGATCAAGAGGATCGGCCTATACCTGCCCAGGTCAATTCCCAAATTTTCAAAAAACAGATTTCACTACCATCAATTCAGTACCCTAGGCGGTTCTTTTGGCCAAACTCAACAAGAAAATAACCAATTTTGGAAAACGATATACCATTCGAAAGCGCTAAATAACCTCTAAAAAGTGGCTAAATTACTCTTTTGAAAATATAAAGTAATTTGTAAAATAAATCGCTTTCCCTCACTCAACCTGTAATTTCGAATATATTATTTTAAAAGGCATGAAAATTTTTGTAATGCTAGGAATTAATAAAATTTAATAAAGCCACTTTATAGAGAACATTCAGAGCTTTCAAATGGCATATCGCTTTCCTGGATTGGTTTATTCCTTATTGAGATATAGCCAAAATTGTTGCAGGCACTGAAATGGCCATGATCCTTCCTTAACCGTCCCCTATCACCCAACTTATTCTATAATCTTCTTATATTTTTAAAGGCAATTGTCCGCGACATTTCCCTCCTTTCCCTTGCCGAATTGTCTGCAATCTTACGTATTCCCGTCCTGCGAATTGGTGGTCAGTTTTTAATGGCAAAAAAAGATGGATTAGAGGAAGTTTATTTTTTTTATCACGTTTCAATTTAAAGGAGGGGAATGTGAACTCGGCTATGGCCAATAAATAAACTTCCCTTTTTTCTTCCCCTTTTCATTCCAACGAACAAATGTGAAAAAAAGCAGACCTCATCAAAAGGGAAAAAAAAACATTAAAAGAATGAAAGAAGAGGGGGGAAGGGGGAGAAGAACAATTGGGAAAATTGAAAAGGAAAATGGGGGAAAAGGGGAAGAATGGCAATTTTTTAATAGAAGAGGAAATAAATATAAAGAACAAGGCAAATTTTTAGTAGAAGAATAATAAGAGGGATAAGGGGTATTAATGTAATGGGGTAGAGGGCAATTCAGATTATACATCGGCTTTTAGCTCATAGCTCAATGAGGCGATAGCCAATTTGGGAAGGGAATATATCATTGGAAAGCCAAAAGTGTCCACTAAAAAGTGGCCTATTTTAATTATATGAAATCGGCCTTTTAAAAATAGTTAAATGTCTTTGAGTATAATAAACCCGAATTTTCTGATTGAATGAGGAAAAGCCGCATATTTAACAAAATGTTTCAACTTTTACAAAAATTAGTTAGACCACCTATTAGAGGACATTTAGGGCTTTCGAATGACATATCGTCTTCCAAAATTGGTTGCTTCTTTGTTAAATTACAGCCTTAAATTTGGCATGCAATTGTATTAAAAATAGGACGAAGAGAGGAATGAGGACTCCTTGCGGCTATAAATGGGAATAAGAGAGAATACGATATCTCATATGAAATATGATCGAGGGAACTCTAATTTTCCCAGCAGCATTTTGTGATAGTTCTCCTTTTCTTTCTTTTCTCTTTTCCCTCTGTTTACAGTAATATAAATCCTGAGTGAGGGCACAATCAAAAATTGTTCTAGGCCAATTCTAAAAATTCAAATAACTCATCTAAAATGAAACCATTTTTGACAATTTTAGTATCATTTTATAGAGCAAATAATTATCTATTTAACTATATTAAAAAGGCTTCATTTAATTATTAATTTTTCCAGTAAATTTGGAATTCCTTTTTAAGTCCATTTTGTTCAAACTTCAATAAGAAATTTTGGCCATTTCTCAACATCGAATAAACCAATCTAAGAAAGTGATATGTTGCTCGGAAGCCCTAAATCTCCTCTAAAAATAGTTCATTAGTTTTTATGAATTTAACTTAACAAAAAATTTGCCTATCATTGAGAGTTAATAAATCCAAATTTTTCTGATCGAATGGAAGAAAAGTAATTTATTTACAAAAGCTTTTAATTTTTCAAAAAATTATTATAATCCACTTTTTAAAGGGCATTTAGGGCTTTCAAATGGTATATGTCCTTCCAAAATTTATTGATTCCTTGTAGAGCTATGGGCCAAAAACCGAAGCAAATTCATATTAATCAGCTGTAATTAATTGAGGGAGTGAATTAATGTTGAAAAGCCACCAATTTAATCTACCAAAAATTCTTATCCAAAACAGCCTTTGCCCAAATGGAAATGGCCGATCAGCAGGCACAATGGTGGCACATTGGTTTGGCGTTTAGCCCAACCAAAAAATTAAAAAAATAAAATTTGTAGCATTGATCGCCACTGGTGGCATTTTGGTGATTGGATGCGGATGGGCCATTCTCTTTTGTTGGATGAATTTGTGCGTTCGGAGAGTGGAAATGGTCGAGGCTGGCAACAAAAATGGCCAAACACCCAAACAAATTGAAGAAGGGATGAAAAGGAGGAGGAAGAAGAAGAAAGGGCAAAAGGAAGAGGAAGAAGGCCAAAATGGAAAAGGAGAAGGCGAAGAAGGAGGAGGAGAAGAAGGGTGAGTATTGGAATAAATGGAAGGGGGATTGGCCAATTTGTGGGGGCCCCACCACATCCGGTGGCTGGCCAATTATCTTCCAAAAAATGCGCACAAATACAAATATGTTCCCCACTTTTAATTTGCTTCAAATTTCAACATAATTTTCAATTTTTACCAATTTGGAATGAACCAAATTAGGCAAAAGGATCAGATTTTCCTGTGCCATTCTCATATTCAACAAACAAAAATGTGTAAAAAAATACAGAAAAAATATTGGAGGGAAGAAAAAATGTCTGAAAAATATTTTTGTTGGTGAACATTCCATTTTCGAGGGTGGCTAATTGCCTACTAATTGTAAACAACAATAAATTAAAATTAGGCATAGAGTAATATAAATTAAATCGGATAAGGAAATTAAATCAAATGGTAAATATTTCCCTTTAATCCTATCCCTCTTTGAAACAGGACGATTGGAATGCATCAGTGCCATTTTTTTGACACAGCTCAATAAGGGAACAACCATTTTAGAAAGCCGATATATCATTTTAAAGTCCTAAATGTACCTTAAAAAGTGGCACATTTATTTTCGTAAAAAATAATTAAGTTTATTGAAAAAAACAGCTTTTTCTTCACTTTATCAGAAAATTTGGGCTTATTACATTCAAAGGCATAAAACTTTTTGTTAAGGTGAAATTTAAAAAAATATAAAATGGCCACTTTTTAGAAGACACTTTGGGCTTTCAAATGATATATCGCTTTCTCAGATTGGCTATTTCCTCCCTGACTGAGCTATGGCTAAAAAAATATCCAGAGTTTTAAAAAATGAAACCATTTTAGAGGTCATAAAAATTAAGGAGCGAGTCGGATATGTAGCGTAGCTGATTGGTTAAAGTGCTTGTTTTGTGAGGATGGGTAGTGCGGGTTCGATTCCCATGGGAGGCAAATGATTTTTTAACATTCAAATTCAATTTTTTGCTGTAACTAATAAATATTACCAAGCTTCCGAAAATCCTCCAATTTATTGCCCATTCCGCCCATTTGCCCCTCCCTATATACCCCTGGAGGGAAAACTTGCCGCTGCTCCACCGCGCATTAGTACACTCCTCCAACTGGTGGGTTGGTGGATGTTGGTGGCCGGCCCCACAGTTCCATTTTGGGTTTGGCCAAATCAACGGCAATTGGCAAAGATGGCATTTTATTTGGCCGTTTTCAGGGCACAAAATGTGATCAAACGAATTGGAGGCAGCAAATTATTGAGGCCAAGGGGAAGTGGAAGATGGAGGCGGAAAAGTAGGCCAATTGGGAAAAGGGCGACGATGTCAGCGAAGAGGCCAAGCACTGAAGGAGCAGAAAAAGGTGAGGTTATGCTGAAAATTGAAAGGGAAATGTTTTGGGGAAAAGTACTGGCCAAAATGGGGGAAAAGCCCTCTTTGGAGGGGGAAATGGAGGAGTGGGCGAATGAGGCGGAAAATGCCGTGGCCAAAAGCAGACTGGGACGAAGTGGAATGCGACCAATTCATCCGAATTTTTTGGGGGTGGGGAAAATGAACTTGGTGAAGGCGGAATGTGGAATGGAAGACGGAATATATTGGCACTTGGAGGGCACACAAAAGGCCCCAAGGGACGTGGGAATTGGCCAATTTGTGCGTGGGGGGCAATGGCAAATTGGAGGAGTTGGCATTTTGAATTGGGGTGGGGTTCAATCATTCAATTTGGGTTCATCATTTTGAATATTGGCACAATTCCGGGAGCCAAAATAGGACAAAATATAAATTTTTTATTACGGGGGTGATTGTTCGGGTTATGGAATATAGAGTGCCGTGGATTGATTACTCGTGTATTTTTTGGCCATATCTCAACGAGGCTTTAGCCAATTTGGGAAGGCGACATATCATTTGAAAGCCCAAAGTTCCCTTTGAAAAGTGGCCTCTTTAAATTTTATGAATTTCAATTTTACGAAAAGTTACATGTCTTTGATCATAAATAAACCACAATTTCTGATTGATTGGGAAAAAGTCGCCTTTTCTACAAATTTTTATAAATTTTCGAAAAATTATTTAAGCCACTTTTTAGAGGAGATTTAAGGCTTTTGAATGGCATATCGCCTCCAAAAATTGGTTACTTCCATATAGAACAATGGCCAAAAGAATGGGCTGTATTGAATTGGCGATACTCAATTTTTCTGTTTCGTATTTTTGTGGGGTTTTCGGACAAAATGTGTATATTTTTGTGAGGTGATCGATCGACTTGGAGGCCATCCATCCATTTTGGCCACCATTTTGGCCCGGGGGATCACATTGGTCCTCTCTGTTGCTGATGTCTGGATTTGGGGGAATTCGATCCATCGCCCCCGGGGCTTTTTGGCCTCCAGCAAAATCAGTGAGATGAGAAACAATCCCTCAAAGGGTTAAAGGGGGAGAACGGCCAAAACAAAACAACATTTGTTAGCCTTTTTGCCGTAGGTCATAGGAAAAGGGGAAGGGGCAAAAAGACACAACTGATGTTGGGTGCCATCGCCCCGCCTTTCTTCCTTCCTTTCTCTTTTTGACTTTACAACAACGCAAAAATTGGTCGCAAAATATTTGTTTGGTACGGATAGGGATGAGTAGGATTTGATGCCATCAATTTACACTGCCAAACATGCCAATTATCATTTAGAGGGAATAGTGAGCGCGCGAAATTCGATGCCAATTTGACGCCACTTTTCCTCTCGGGAGCGGATTTGAATGCCACAATTTTTCACTCATTTTTTGGATTGTAAAAATGGTACATTTGACCAAGCCTAACAGATCGTTCTTTTGTTCACAACTCAACAAGGAATCAACCAATTTGAGGAGGCGATATGTCATTCGAAAGCCCTAAATGTCCACTTAAAAGTGGCTTTTCTAATTGTTTTGAAAAATAAAACATTTTAGAAAATAAGTTGCTTTACCTCCATTCAATTAAAAATTTGGGTTCATTACATTCAAAGGCATGAAACTTTTTTGTAAAGTTGAAATTCATAAAATTAAAAAAGCCACTTTTTAGAAGAAACTTTAAGCTTTCAAATGGCATATCGCCTTCCTAAATTGGTTATTGCCTCGCTGAGATATAAGCTAAAATAATGGCCATGACATGTATTGATCTTTTACTTTGAAATATGTAAATTCCTTCAAATTTTCTAAAATGTTTTGACTCCAATTCTTCTTACTGTGGCCAATATATGATGAAGGGAAAAGAAGGCAAAATTTTGGAAGTTTGGCCCTATAAGTTTTGTCGGATTAAAAATTGGGGTGGCTGAAGGGCGAAGGCGAAGGCGACGAGTAATGCCCCCAGGGGAAAAGGGCAAAGACAAGAGAGGGGATGGACCATGGTCAATTGGAAAATTGGAGGAGGGGGAATGAGGGGAAATGACATCTTGGGGTGGGAGGGGTAGTACTTGGCCTGGATGAGGGAAACAAGTTCCAAATAATATAAAATTGTCCAGCACTTTGTGGGTTTTAATAATCAACCAACCATCTCCTCCATAAGTGGACTTTGAGGGGAAATCAATGGACATAGGCAGCAGCTGACCACACTCAAAAAGGCGCAAAATTGGCATAATTCCATTGAAAATTGGATAAACCAGGGTAAAATGTACAAATTGGAACGGCTCCGGAACCCGAAGGAGAAACAGAGGGGAAAAGTAACAGAGGGCAAATCCTCCTCCTCCTTTTTTTGTTTTGGGATGAGGCCCTCGGGGGACCATTGGCAAAATGCCGTGTAAAAAATCGAAGAGGGAGAATTGTTGGACGGCGGAGGGATTCGCCCAATTAGAGGATTGGGGGCCAAATGCCATTGGCAGCCATTATATAAAAAATTGGATGGGATAAATGGGGGGAAAGGGAAATGGGGACAATGCGGAAATGGCCAAGAATGGGGATGGGGAGGACATGCAAAGGAAATGGGGCCGAAGGGGAAATGACCGCCAAAAGTAATTGGGCCATAAATCATTGGAAGAGGGGCAGAATGGGGGGGGGGGGGGGGAAATGAAAATGAAATGAAAAATGGCACACGGCCAAAAAGGGAATTAAAACAAATAAATAAAAAGGGAATATTTAATTTGCCGAAATACCCATTGAAAATGGCGAAAAGAGTACTAAAATAATTATAATGGTTTAAGGAGAGTTTATCCTCCATTCCTAAACCATATACCCAAAAATGGATAGAGCTGGTCAAAAGAGGCATTGAATGGTATATAATTTGTTATGATTTGGTCAGCAATTAAAGGGTATTAAACGGTTTAAACCCAATTTTGGTTTGGTCAGCAATTAAAGGGTATTAAACGGTTTAAACCTATTTTGGTTTAATGGTTCAAATTAATTAAACCCAAACCAAAATATAATCAAATAATATGGCATGACGAGATCGATCAATTGAGTATAAGTTTGGAGGTTTTAAGATAAATCATTGAACCGTTTTGGTCCATTTTATGGGTTTGGAATAAAAACATTGATACGCTATTATCTAATCTTTTGGCAAATTAAATAGTTTTCAATTTTATTAATTATTATTTTTCCTGTAGTTGTTGAAATGGGCGGATTCGCCGATGGACAAAATGAGGAGAAGGAGAAGGCAGCCAATTTCCAACAAAAAGTAAAACAAAATGATGGCCAACAAAATGACCAACAAAATTATGAATCGGATGGAAAATTGGCCACCTCTGCCAAGAAAATTGGCCCATCATCAACATTGGCATTGTCGCCATCGGTGGAACCATCTTATGCCCCTCCTAATCCATCTAATCCATATTGGACGGCGGATCAGTTGGAGCGAATTTTCCACGTTTCCAAAATGCCTTCCCATCCTCGGCCGGCACCACCCACGGAATATGGCGAAATTCGAATTGGCCCAATCGACGATCCATTTTAATTTTCATTTTATTCAATTTTTTTATGCAAAATTCACATTTTGAAAAGGCAATAAAATCTGATAGGAAATGTTTCAATCCCCAGTCTTTTTTGGACATATCTCAACAAAGAAGAAACCAATTTCGAGAGGCGATATGCCATTCGAAAGCCCTAAATTCCCTCTAAAAAGTGGCTTTACTAATTTTTTGAAAACTTAAAAGAATTTGTTAAATAAGCGGCTTTTCCTCACTCACTCAGAAAAATCGGGTTTATTACATTCAAAGACATGTAACTTTGTGTAAATTTGGAATTCCTAAATTATAAATAGGCAACTTTATAGAGGACATTTTTGGCTTTTTAATGGTATATTGCCTTCCAAAATTGGTTATTGCCTCGTTGAGTTATGGCCAAAAATTGATAATCGTTGGTATTGAAATATCCCCTGAAAAAACGTTCGTTAAAGCTCAAAAATTCCCTCAATTTTGGTGCCCTCAGTCAGTGATGATGTGTGCCTTTTAATTCCCCTTTTCCATCAATTTCCCCGAGGACATTTTTGCGAACGTTGAAACGTTGATGATGAATGAATGAAGACTGAAGAGGGCGGTTGATTGCCTTCGTTGCCCGGGGGCACAATCCAGCAAAATGGAAGGGGGAAGAATGACGGAAATGATGAGCAAACATCGGTGGCCCAACCCAAAGCTAATATTGGCAACGATGGCATTGACAGCGGCACATACATTGCAGGTGAAAAAGTGGGTGGTTGGAGGTGGCCAATCCCCGCGCCCATTCATTGGCATTGCATTTTCATTCATTAATTTGGCCAATTCCTCCCTCCAATCCTTTCCCTCATCTTCCACATCTGCCGCCTCTCGAGACTCTCAACCATCCAAAAGCATTCCATTCCGCATTCCACATAATACCAAGCCAAATTCTTCCTTGCGCCACCTTTCCCAGAATGACCAATTTCCTGTTGATGTTCCTAAGCCACCCTTTTTATTTTTTCCGCCTTCTCTTTTTGATGGCAATCGGTGGCAGCCTTCTCCTCAATCAAAATTGCGGATTTGCTTCAGCCGCGGTCAGTCTGGGGTCAATTCTAAAATTCGAACGCATCCAAATCCTCAAGAATTATATTAGAGAAAAATTTAGGGAACTAAAAAGATTAAGCTTTAAGGGCTCGGACCTTGAAGGATGGATGTTTTTTAGGTAGGCTGGCTTTAAGGTTAAGTTTGGACTTTAATTTTTGGGTGAATTCTGAATTCGTCAGTCCAATTCATCCTCTCCAATTTCCACATTTTTAAGCCATTTGAACCATATGAGTCGCCGCCACTTTTCGCCCCTCCACAAATGCGCTATCGCCGGGCATTGTCCCCGTCTGCCGCCAATTTGGCTGAACGAGGTGTCGAAGAATTTCCGTCGTCCATAGATTCATTGCCAATTCAAGTTTACGCCCTTCAAAGACGATCGGCATTCCCGGCTTTTGGTATTCCTTCCATTAAACCACTCCTAAAAATTGGCACAACATTCAGCAAATCGTCGCAGTGCCCATCCATGTCGGTGGAAATTGTGTGGGGCCTATCAAAATTACAATTCGCTGGGACGATTTTTCTGAAAGATAAGGCATGAAAAGAGCAGATGTTTTTTTTAAATATTTGTTTTGGATTCCTCTACATTCCATCAGCACCCAAAAGCACTCAGATATATAAATATTCCACACAAAATTGCCACAATATTTTAATTTTGGGCCAACAATGAATGAATGCATAAAAATAAATATTATATATTTTTTTTTATTTACATTTTCAGAAAGTGAAACCCATTTACAATTACAATCTAAGTGAAACACATTTACAATTACAATCTAAGTGAAACACATTTACAATTACAATCTAAGTGAAACACATTTACAATTACAATCTCAGTGAAACACATTTACAATTACAATCTAAGTGAAACACATTTACAATTACAATCTAAGTGAAACACATTTACAATTACAATCTAAGTGAAACACATTTACAATTACAATCTAAGTGAAACATATTTACAATCTAGAAACACATTTACAATTACAATCTAAGTGAAACACATTTACAATTACAATCTAAGTGAAACACATTTACAATTACAATCTAAGTGAAACACATTTACAATTACAATCTAAGTGAAACACATTTACAATTACAATCTCAGTGAAACACATTTACAATTACAATCTAAGTGAAACACATTTACAATTACAATCTCAGTGAAACACATTTACAATTACAATCTAAGTGAAACACATTTACAATTACAATCTAAGTGAAACACATTTACAATTACAATCTAAGTGAAACACATTTACAATTACAATCTAAGTGAAACATATTTACAATCTAGAAACACATTTACAATTACAATCTAAGTGAAACACATTTACAATCTTCTGGAAAGCGAAATACATCTCCAGAATACCGTATCAAACTTCTCATTTTTCTCTTTCCTTTATTCCCTCTAACTAATTTCTGTATAATTTATGATGGGGAGATTAGGATTACGATTTCCAAACTCCAAATCATTCATTTATTATTCAAAAGGAAGAAACATTTTTATGGATTTCACACTTCACGGTGGAGGGATGGCGGATGAGCGGATGGAAAGTGTGCACAACCAAAATTAAAATATTATAAATTTATTAGTGCATAGAAAGTGAGAAAAATTAAATGAAACAATTTAAAAATTGGGAGGAATGAATGATGAATTTTAAGGGTTTATTACTTTGTCATGTGATTGAAAATATATATCAATTTATTTTTTCGTATTAAAATTTAAAAATTCACTATCACAACTTCTATTTCAAATTGGATCGACATTGTGCCTTCATTCCATGTTTATTCTAGTCCTCAAGGTTGCGGAATGCCGTCTAAAATACCAAAATCATTAAATGCTTTCAGCCCAATAAATTCACCTGCATCCTTTCATGCAAATCCTCATAATCCTTTTTGATTTTGTCCTCCCCATCCGCCACTGGATCCTTTAAAGAATTTTAGCCATTTTCGTGAATTCCCATTTTTTAACCCACTTTGAATTTCATTGAGGACAATTCGTAGAGCAAATCGCCCATATGGTCCCGGATGATGGCCCAAGTGATTTTATTGTCCGATTGGGCAGTGGATTCGACAGCATGTCGGGCAAAATCGAAGAATGCAATCCTATGGATGGGGGGGAATAAAGTACAATAAAAATAAAATATCTTAGACGGAAATGGACTTAAGAAGATGGGGCTTCTAATAAAGAATGGGTTTCTAATTTTCAGATACTCAAAAATAAACTCTATTGGAGAGTGGGGCTTCTAAATAGAGAAAATACGGTAATCAAAATATTTTAAAATAATTTTTACATATTTTTGAGCATTCCAACTGTTTTGTAGAATGGACAGAATCGATCGTATTTTGTGTATCCATTTTGTTGGAGGAAATCGTCTTTGATCAATTTGGCCACTTCCAACGTGATTTTGTCTGATTCGGCCAATGAGGCTTTGCCAACCAATTGCACAATTTCCGACAGTTCTTCCTCTTCCTAAAAATAAATTTAATTATTTTTGTATGTATTTTATTTAAATTAGCCAAAAAAAAGTAATTTGGCCAAATCAAACTTCTTTAAGATTCCTAAGGTCTGAAAAAGGCAAGCCCTAATCTTAACTTCTAAGTCCCATTTATTGGCCAAGGTTCCAAAAAATGTATTTTTAGATACGAAAAAATTTCGGCAAATTCAATGTTTTTTTGTTAATATTTTCAGCATAAATATTATTTTTGGACAATTTTTTTCGTCTTCCTTCTAAATTTTCACCTGCAAAATTTCTTTGCATTTTGTTCGAAGTGGCACAAATTCGGGGAAATTCTTCTCATAATAGTCGTCCAGAGCACGCATATAATTACTGAAAAAAATAAATTTAAATAAATTATTATAATTAAATTTATATCATTTTTAATTGCATTTCCATTTTAATTTCCATATTCCCATCATATTTCCTCAATTCTCATTAATAAATTGAATAATTATTAAAAAGTAAGCCCCCAGTTTTGTTGACAAAAAATGGAGAAAGAATTAGATGATGGGAATCCTTTCCATCATTTTTGCCTAAGGGAAGAGGAGATTGATGTTGATGGTTGCCAAGGGAAACCTCAATTCTACCCTCCCTCCTTTATTGGGGTGAAATTTCTTGTTGAGTGGTCCGAAGTTTGTGCATGCCGCCGCCATCTCCACCCTTTTTGCCTGCCCCAATTTTAATTGTTAAAGCAGCTGAGTTGGTGTTGGATACGTCAATGGCCAAATGAAATGGTCGCGCATATATGTGAGTGTGTGTGTGATTATTGCCAGCATTCATCACATTGGCAATTGGCAAAACTCCACACGGCTGCCACCTTCATTCATTCATTTCATTTGTCCGCCACTTTCGACCTTACCATTTTTCAATAAAAAGGTGTTGGCCCCCGTTCCTATGGAAAATTTGCTGCTCATAGTATTCTCGGTAGATGCCATTTGAGGAGGCGGTGAAGAATCAAAATTACGTCCACCAATCCAGCAGACGAAGAACAGAATTCAACGGTAGAAGAAGAGTTGCCAAATAAGGAAACAGAGGAAGGAAAAAAAGAAGAAAAGGCAGAAGTAGACAACAAATCCATCTCCTCCATCCAATCAAGCAAATCGGCCTCATCGCTTCCAGCCAAAAAAGGCCATCACCAAAAATATTCATCCGCCTCCACACTTGGACAGGAGGAAATTGCCGCCGAAATTGTTGGCAAAGGAAAGTGGAAATTGTTTGAAGAAGAAGCCACTGAACATCCCTGCCCAATTGAAGTAATCGGTGTAGAACAACCGCCCCAATATTTTTGGTCAATCGAAGAAGTTTCATCGCCAACAACAGAAGAAATCAACAGAAGATATTCGGCAACAATTGCCGCCGCATTTTCCAGACGTCCAGAACTGATTGATCAGCCGGATATTATTGAAATGGTCAGCCATAATTTCCCGCAAAGTATGGAAACTGGCAACGACCAACATCAACGGCACAATTTCACGCAACGCGGCGTGTCCGGCATTTGCGGTGTACCCGCTAGGTTGAGTGGGATGGTCAGTCTGGCGGTGCAAACTGTGGTGTTGGTGATCTCATGTTTGCTTGTTGCCGTCCTTTTCGTCCATTCCGGCGGTTACAAATATTTTCAAAAGAATGGCACCGGTGTGGCCTCCGAATCCTTCCTTGCATTCGGCCCAAATGATGGCATCGAAAATGGCACCAATTTCCCCCATTTGGAGAATATTCCCGCGCCAATGGCCATTTTATCCTCCACTGAGAATAATGAAACCACCATTGAAGGAGGCGGCGATAATTCAACAGAATTATTACTGAATTTGGAGAATGCGAGTGAAGGAGAATTGTTGAATGGAACAACAACAATTTTGGATGGAAATAATGTGAGCAGTACAACAATTGCAAGGCAAATTGATGCCGCAATTAATCAGGAAAATCAGGTAGAATAAATTGGCCATAAAGTTTTTTAAAAAGGATCTACGAACTTTGAGTATTACCGAATTAACCATAGAGGGAAAAAATAATTAATTTTGTAATTTGATTAAGACATTCAACATGGATGAGTTGGAAGTGATTGGGAATAGTATTCTGGAGGAGGAAGAAATGCAGTCCACAAAGAATGGGAATGAAACATATGGAATAAATGGAATAACTGGAGGCAATTCAACCACCATCCATGAATTGAAGAGGAATCAAACATCATCATTTGATGGCCCATTCGAACAAATTCATCCAATTCTTTTGAGAATTGGCCGAAATGCTGAATTGGATTTGTTGGCAATGTTAAAGGCCCTTTGCATCCTGTACGGATGTGCCTGCCTACTTTGGTTCATTTCCCTCATTGGCCTGTTGATTTCGTTGAAGTTGGAAATTGTCGATTTGGTCTACGTGAACACTTTCCTTTTGGCCGTTGTCACCGTCCTCCTTTTCATCAATTCCATTGCGGGTGCCGTACTCATTCTTTATCAGGTTGCCTCCTTCCTTTTGATGTTCATATTTTGCTGTTTTAGACGGAATATAATTGGAAAATGTTGGTCACAATTTGTTGCATTGAAAGTGGATTTGTTCTTTGCCTACTTTTCAATATTTTGGCCATCACATTCCTCATCATTTGGTATCGTTACATTGATTACATGAGCGGAGGCGATGAATCGGTTTGTTCATTCCCATTTTTAGGAGCATTCCCTCAGGGAATTATTTATAAAATGCAGAAAAGAGTGATTTACTCTAGACCCTAAAACTTTTCACTGGACATATCTCATCAAGAGGGGTTTAAGTTTAACCAATTACAACTTGGTTTTAAACTATTAAACTAAAATAGGTTTAAATCGTTTAATACTCTTTAATTTTGACTAAATCATAACAAATTATATACCATTCAATGCGTCTTGAACAGCTCTATTAAATTGGGTATATTGAGTTTACGAAATTTAGGATAAATCCTTAAACCATTTTGGCCTAATCACTGCTTTTTTCAGTGTATTTGCCTTTCCACTTTGGTTGGTTGTATCAAAGGAAGGGCGCGCGGTGGTGAAGATGGCGGTGGGCGACGGCAACAGGCCGAGGCGAATTACACAATCCCCGAGGCCACCCGGCATTCCCAACTCCCATACATTGATGATCCCCCAGTGCAACAATTTTCCAATTTTTAATTCCCATTTTTTTTCATTCATTTGTGATTTTTTATTTTAAATAAATTTCCACCCACCTGTATGAAATGAGCCAATTTATCGAGGGAAAATGTTTTCGCTGGGCCAATTTCTTGTCCAATCCCCAAAAGACTTGCACAATGCCGAGGGTGGCCGAAGTGACGGGGTCGGCAAAATCACCACCGGGCGGGGAAACACTGCAAATTTAATAGGAAATATATACGTTTTTGACCCATTTTTGGACTTACGCTCCAACAATTGTGACGGACCCTTCACGTTCGGGTGAACCTTGGCATTTCACTTTTCCGGCACGTTCGTAGAATGAGGCAAGACGGGCGGCCAAATAGGCGGGGTAGCCGGAATCGGCGGGCATTTCTCCGAGACGACCGGAAATTTCACGCAAGGCTTCGGCCCATCGTGAAGTGGAATCAGCCATCATCGCCACATTCAGGCCCATATCACGGAAATATTCGGCAAGGGTGATGCCTAAATTTTCGAAAATTAAATTGTGGAAATTGGTATAGGAATTTTTATAATATTTTTGATTGTATTTCAATGTGTCTACCAAGTCAAAAAAATACCTTCCTCGGAGTGGATTCGAACCCGAGACCTAAATTTGAAAAAACAAGAGGTCAACCCTCTCGGCCAAACATTCTTTTTGCTGGTTTCTTCCACAAGTGTATAATAGAAGTATGAATAAAAATGAACCCAAAAAATATTTTTCTTTGAGCTTGAATTGGTTCTAACACGAGAACTATATAAATTTTGGAAAAATTGAAGGGTCTTTTTCTTCGAATTTTTTTTGGTAACTTTAAACAACTAGCCAGCCTAAATCTAAATCTAACTGTAATCTATTCTATGGACAAACCGGTATAAATTGATGCCTCTCGGGCGGCCACAGGCATATTCGATGTGTTGGCCACCAATGCGGTTCTTTGCATAATTGTCGTCTTTTTGCCATCAACTTCCATTTCCAATTCGGGAAAATCTCTCAACACTTCCGACATTTCATTGCCACGTTCACCGCATCCAACATAGATGATCGCATCCGAATTACTATATTTTGAAAGCGACTGGGAAATGACGGTTTTGCCGCATCCAAAAGCCCCTGGAAAGGAAGAAAAATTATAAATTTAAATATATTTTTTTAATTCGAAAATTTTAACTTTTTAAATTCAATATCTTCACTAGTAGTAGAAAAGAAACCTGGAATTGCCGTCGTACCGCCTTGAACACAGGGAAAAAGTGCATCCAAAACGCGTTGACCACAAAGCAACGGATAATTGGCGGCCAATTTCTCTGCCACTGGCCGAGGCTGACGAACTGGCCAAACTTGGACCATCGGAAACTTTTGGACCTCGCCAGAGAATTCCACTTCCAAAATAATGTCCTTAAAAATATTTGTAAAAAATAATAAATCGTAAAAAAAAAGGAATCGAACCGTGACATTGTAGTTCCCCTTTGGTGCAATGTATTTGATTGTTCCGCACGCATTCGGGGGCACCATGATTGTGTGTTTGACCAGCATACTTTCGTGCACCAAACCAATGGCATCGCCCCCGGTAACGTGATCGCCTACTTTGACGCCCTTTCTTGGCTCAAATTCCCATGATTTTGATCGGCTTAATGCATTCACATTGATTCCTTAAGGCAGGGGAAATTTTTTCTTTTCAAAAGAATTAAGGAAACCTTTTGGAATATAAATGGAGGTTGTCATCGCCGCAATGTCCTGCAATGGCCGCTGAATACCATCGAAAATGGAGCTCATAATGCCGGGGCCAAGTTCAACGGAGAGGGGCTTCCCGGTCCGCAAGACGGGATCGCCAATTGTGACGGATGCTTAAATGAATAATTTTAAATTTAATTTTGGTAAGAATTAAACTCACAAGTTTCCTCATAAACTTGAATTGTCGCATAGTCGCCTTCAAGCCGAATAATCTCGCCGACCAACTCGGAATGCCCAACCCGGACCAATTCGTACATGGCTGCGCCAGACATTTTTTCAGCGGTGACCACTAAAAATGTTTCTAATTTTTTGGCTTAAATTTGCAAATTTACCTGGCCCTGAAACGCCGTAAACAAATCCATATTGGGCTTCCTTGACCCCGTCTCTCGTTGATGGCGGCATTTTACAATTTGGATGCAAAATTAACTTCTTTTTTGGTCTCTGAAATGACAGAAAAATTAATCAAATTAGTGGTTGATATGTTTGTTATTTTTCTAGGGGAATAAAGTTTTATCATTTTTCCGCTTATTCAATCCGTGAATTTCTCCGATAATCCGGTCGGTTTCCCTTTTTTTGTGAAGGAGTAAAAATTGGAGATCGAAAACCAAAAAATCGGAACGGAAAACCAATGAAAAAATGAGAGAATGGAAAAGAAAAAAACAAAAATAAAAAATTCAGACATTTCGCTTCGATAAAAAATTTTAAATATAAATCCAATTCCCCTTTCTCATGAAAAACAATCCTTCAGGGCATAATTTGTTTTTAAACCTTTTCATTCATTGTTTCTTTTCTTTTTGGCTATTTTTAATTAATTTCCCATAGAAATAAGCATTTTCTATAAATAAAAAAGTAAACAAATAGTAAAAACTTGCTTTTCCCGAGGACGTTTCCCTTTTAATTGGTGGTTTGCGCGAAGATTCTTGAACTCCGACAGAGCTTTTTGCACGTTGTCGTTGTTGTATCCCTTCTTGTTCAGTGGCAGCTTTATTGGGTAGGCTGTGCATTCAAAAGGGGCATATAGGTAGAAAAATTAATCAAAGTATTGGCAAAATATGGACAATGTTGGCAACTATCCTCGATGGTGGCACTTTTTTCATTTATTCGATGTCCAAATCCAATTCAGCCGTTGGCCATTTTGCCAGATGATTTCCTCCCTTTTATAATTCGTAGTTATGGAAACACCTCTACCCAAGAAGGTAGAATGCCGATGGATAAATGTTTCTCGGCGAGACCATTGTATTGAGAATGGGTGCCATCCTCGCCCATTCATTCATCCAATCCCCTTATTCTCCTCCTTGAAATCCATCAAATTCCTTCATCTCAAAGAGAAATTGTACAATAAATTACCACATTGAATTTAAGCAAAAATTCCCTACCCCAAGGGCAAATATGGACGATTTGCGCGAACAATTGCTCCAAGTTAAAAAGGTTTTAAATTCATTTTGGCTTCTTCCTTCCCATCCTCCCACTCTAAAAAGGCGCATACGGTTGCGTTGCGTGACAATGCCCAGTGCCGAACTCGTTTGAGAATTGCCGAAAGGGAATGTAAAAGAAGGGAGACAGAAATTCAACGACTTTTGTCCATTTCCAATTGGAATTCATCCACTGCACCCGGCGGTGGTCCATCCCATGAAGTTCGTTTGGAATTGGCTGCATTGAAACGGAAATTGTTGCTTTACGAACGAATGTTACACGAAAAAAGCCAGGAAAATGCGTAAGAATGGAGGAATGGGGAATTGAGGCGGTATGAGAAGTTTCAATACTTGAATCATTCTTTTGCCTATAGTTCAGCGAGGCAATAGCAAATTTAAGGAGGCCATATACCATTTTAAAGCCCAAAATGTCATCTACAAAGTGGCTTATTTTATTTTTTATGAAAATCAATTTTAAAAAAGTTTTATGTCATTGAATATAATAGACCAAAATTTTCTGATTGAATGGAGGAAAAGCTGCCTATTTTACAAATGTTTTTATTTTTCAAAAATTAGTTTAAGCCACTTTTTAGAGTAGATTTAGGGCTTTCGAATGGCATATCGCCTTTCCGAATTGGTTATTGCCTCATTGAACTATGGCCAATAGAATAGCCTAGGTACTGAAATATCCTATTTTCGAAGTGAAGTGAATTTATTCAGCAAATTGATGGCCGACAAAAATGTTGTGCAAGCAACGGAATCTCGGAAACAATTGGACAAATTGGAAGGGGAATGCCAACGGCTTCGAACCCATTTGGCCCAGTCCGTGCCCGAGGCCGAATTCCTCCGGGAAAAGGATCAATATTTGGCCATAATCAATCGATTGGTTGAGGAGAATATGCATTTACGGCAAGTGATTGGCGAATTCGAGCAGAGAAGGCGAGGTCAGCGCAGGGCAGAATTAGCGGAATTGGAGAAAATATTATTAATGAATAATTATTAAATTTGATTAAATTGTATATTTCCCACAAATTAGAATAAAATTTTTGCAGAATCCGAAAAAATGTTGGCCCAATTGGGAGGCGGGGATGCATTGGTCCGTCAATTTCGGCATTCAAGCATTTCCTCAAGGTCCCACCTCCCAAAAATTCTTTTCTGTCCCAATTGAATTTATTTATATTAGAAGGCACGCAAATTATTACAAAAATGCCCTCGGCAATTTGGTTAAAAGGCATGGGACATTGATGAAGGGCAGCGGCGGTCGAACAGATTCAATTGGGTCAATTTCATCCCGAATGACTTTTAGTGGAGGATTGGCCAAAAGTAGTGTGATTAAGGCCATATTGGAGGAAAGTAAGAAGGCGAGACGGAGAAGAGCCTCCTTGGACGGTGGCCAAAATTTGGATGAATTGAGGACATTGGATGAGGAAGAATTGGCCGATAATGGGAAAGATGGAAAGGAAGGAGGAAGGGGAAAGAGACTGGATGGAAGAAAGGAAGAGGAGGAAGAGAAGAAAGGCCGAAATGATGAATCGGAAAGATCAAAGGAGAGGGAAGAGGCAATTGGCAATGGATTTGGATTAGATCGGTAAGGGAGTTTTGATTTGAATCCCAGGGCAATTTTTGGCCATAGCTCAGCGAGGCAATAACCAATTTTGAAAGGGAATATATCATTGGAAAGCCCAAACTGTCCTCTATAAAGATGCCATTTTAAATATTATGGAATTTCAACTTTAAAAAGTTATATATCTTCGAGTTAATAAACATGAATATATTCGATAGAGTGAGAAAAATTTCCCTTTTTCTACAAATTGTTTTAATATTTTAAAAAATTATAAAAGCCACTTTTTACCGGATACTTTGGGCTATAGAATGATATATCACCTTCCAAAATTGGTTGCTTCTTTGTTGAGTTATGGCCAAAGAATGGCCCAGTATTCAATCATATTGCTACGGAATTAGTGAATTTAACGGAATCCATTATTTAAAGTAACATTGGTTATCGACCAAGATCGGCATCAAGCCCAGGGCAAAGGCCTATCCTCCAATTGAGAATAAATGCAGAGAAAGAAGTTGAAGAACAAGTAGAAGAGGAAGAAGAAGAAGAAATGGCCATGGCTAATGGACAATCGCCGCCACAGTCCAGTCGAAGAAGCACAATTGAAGAGATGAAGGGGGAAAAGGAGGAAATGGGAAAGGATGACGAAGAGGAAATGGAAGATGAGGAAGATGAAGATGATGATGGATTGGTGGAGGATGATGGAGTGGAAGGGCCTGAAGACTTGGTTAGTCTCTGAAATGATTAGCAAAGGAGGACGGGGATGATTCAGTCTTTTGACTATCATAACTCAACAAGAAATAAGTCAATTTTGGGAGGCGATAATACCATTTGAAAGCCCTAAATGTCTTCTAAAAAGTGGCCATTCTAATTTCTGAAAAATACAATTATTTTTAAACTAAACGGTTTTTCTTCATTCAATCACAAAATTCAAGTTATTATACTCAAATAAATGTACCTTTTTAAATCCCATATTTCAATGTTAAAATATGCCAAATTGTAGAGAAAACTTTGGGCTTTCAAATGACATATCGGCTTCCCAAGTTGGTTATTGTCTCGTTGAGTTTTGGGCCAAAACCCGATCTATGGTACTCAATTCTCAACTTTCCCTCTCTTTGTTGGAAATAGATGCCATGCAAATCTGTCAGTCCTTCAGCCAATGAATGAGAAGATTCTCTTGTTTTTGAAATTGAATGATAGAATAGAGAATCAGATATATTCCCAGCAGTATTATTTGATGGTTCTCCGTTCTCCCTCCTTTCTCTTTTCCTTTGCTTACAGTAATTATAGATCCTGACTGATGAGGGCACAATCAAAATTATTCTAGACCGTTTTTATATGGATTTATGTAAATCATCCCAAAAATAACAATTTTGTATCATTTTATAGAGCAAAAAATTTTCTATTCAATTTTATCAAAAAAAAATGCTTTGATTAATCTCCCATTTTTGCAATTAATTTGGAATTTAATTTACGTCCATCCATTTTAAATATACTTGCGCCATTCTTTTGTCCATAGCTTAACGAGGCATTTGCCAATTTTGGAAGGGAATATACAATTTTAAAGCCCAAAGTATCCTCTTAAAAATGGCATAATTGATAATTTTATTAAACCTATTTAATTTTTAAAAAAATATAATTTTTGAATACAATTTATCGAGTGAGGAAAAACCGATTTTTCTTTAGGGTGTTTAATTTTTAATTAAATTAGTTAAGCCACTTTTTAGAGGACATTTAGAGCTTTTAAATGTATATTTCCTTCCCAAATTGCTAGATTCCTTGATAAGCTATGGCCAAAAGAAAAGCCCGGGGTACTCAATAGGCAATATTAAATTATAAAGTCTTATTTTCCCCCATTCAGGAAACCCATTTGACGGCCCTCTACCGCGTCCTTCATTCCCATGTTTTGCGACAACAAATGACCAAAATTCGACAGGAAAGGGAGCCACCTACCCTTGGAATGCATCTTTTCTAATTGAGGGAATTGCGCGAATGGAATTGAATGGACCAGGAAATAAATATTTTTATACATTTTAATCAGTACACATTTATTCTTTTTCCATTTCTTCTTTTGAAGCTTCTTTCATTGAAATTTGACAGTTAATAAAAGTGCAAAAATATTCTTCCTTTTTTCCGCTTCCAGACAAATGAGCGACAAAGAATAAGCCAATAATAATTGAGAAAATAATAGAAATTTTATACATATTTTAAACAAAAATGATGAAATAAATTTACATTAAAATGGTCATTAAAATATGTGGCATTGTAAAATGTGCATTTTGAATTACAACTTTTATCAGGTGAAAAGATGATTTAATGATATTAAAGTTAGTAAAATAAAACATTCCAACCAATACCGCAGATTCAGTACCTGGCTGTTCTTCTGGCCATAGCTAAACAAGGAAGCAGTCAATATTGGGAGGCGATATACCAATAGAAAGCCCTAAATGTCCTCTAAAAAGTGGCTTATTAAAAATGTTTGCAAAATTAAAAGAATTTCTAAAAATAATCGGCTTTTCATCATTCACTCAGAAAATTTGAATATATTAAAATCAAAAACATAATAACTTTATTTAAAGTTAGGATTCAAAAAATTTTAAATAGGCCACTTTTTAAAAGATACTTTGAGCTTTCAAATGGTTTATTGCCTTCCCGAATTGGTCATAGCCTCGCTGAGCTATGGGCCAAAAATGAGATTAGATACTCAATCGACGATTATACCCTGGCTTAAAATTAAGATACTGCCCGAACTCAATTCTTCCTTGCAATAGGGCACATCAAATTCACTTGTGAAATTGCTAATAAACAAATTGCGCATTTTAGCATATTATTTTTAAAAATAATTAGTTATAATTTTTGACCCGTCATTCATTCATCCGAATCCTTCCTTTTTGGATGAATCAAACAGAAAGTATCATATTTGTACTCCTCTTGTGATGGCCAAATGCACCGCTTTGACCACTGGAGGGGCCCAAACTGCCGCCACCCGTATATCCGCCTCCTTGGCCACTTTGCCAATCGGCGCCACCTCCGCCCATGCCGCCGGAACCAGTCGAAGAGGCGTAGCCATATTTTCCGCTGGGATGGCGCCGAAATGAGAGGCAAATTGGCGAAGAGCCGAGGGCATTGCGCCGAATCAGGAGCCAATCAAGAAGCAGGAAAAGGAGTACCTTATTGGTTGAGGGATTCAGAGAGGGATATTTGGGATATGTCCAAACTTGTCGCCATAATAACTCATCATGGACTGATGATTTTAATATTAAATTAAAGAGCAGACTTTTGGCTATCAAATTATATTAATTTTATTTAAATTACTTAAGAAATAATGAAGTTGTACCCAAAAATCATTAAAAATGACCTTTAATATAGATTAGCGAAATTTTCAGTGATTTTTTGGCCATAATTCCATTAATTTTGAACCAATTTAGCTAAAATCGATAATCATTTGATAGCCAAAAGTCTGCTCTTTAATTTAATACTAAAATCATCTAAATTCTTTCGATCCTTGATGAATTATAATTGCGATAAATTGGAAGCTTATCCACGGGTGATTTTCAAACATACAAGAAGTAGGCAAAGGCCAAATGTGCACCAGGCCCAAGTTGGCACGTTCATCACCATTTGTTGGGCACCGGCAGACGGAGATGGAGTAGCCGAATTCATTTTGAGGCCACAGGGAGAATATTTTTGGAACTGTGAATTGGACGATGAATTCAAATGAAGGGAATTCAACAATGGCAACGGCGATGGGAAAGTGAGTCCTCCGGCATTTGGGTTAAAGCATCAAAAAAGAAGGGGGCTGTACGGTTGGAAGGCGGTGACTGACAAACACACAATTCTTTTGGGTGGAAATAAAAAATGCTGCTGCCGGGGGAATGGGCACAAAAAGCAATGAATTCTGCTGAATAAAATAAAAGGGAAATTTGAGGACGGAGGGGGGGGGGGGGGGGGGGGGAGGCGAATTGAAATTGGGTCGTCGTCGGAAAAAGCCCCGCCGGTGAAATTGGAAGGCGAGAATGGGGTGCCATTCTTTTTTGGCCATTTGGAGGCCAAAAAGAATGTTTCATTGCGGGAATGGGGAGGGGGGGGGTGCAGAATTTCCAAAAAAGCATTTGAGCGCCGGACCTGCGAAATTCAATATGGCCCAATCCATCCATCCCGCTTTTATTTTCATTTTCACCAAAATGGTTTAGAGGGTCGACCGACCAAAAAAACCCCAATATATAATTGCGCAATTTGCAATAAAATTTTGGGGTAAAAAGGCGGAAATTGTTGTCGAATGCAAAGGGCCAAAGAATTTTGATGAAAGGGTGGGAAAGGCGGAAAATGCTCAAAGAACATACAAAAAGGCCCCTATAATTGGACATGGAGCAGCCGAAACGATAGACAATTTTGGTTGGGATTGAGAGCGAAATTTGGGGGAATTAAAGAGGGTTTGTATTAAATTTGCTGAAGTGGATAATATTAAAATGATTTAATGGTTTGTCCAAAATTCAGAAAACCATATACTCAAAATTGGATAGAGCTGGTCAAGACGCATTGAATGGAATATAATTTGGTTTTGGTCAACAATTAAAGGTATTAAACGGTTTAAATCAATGTTGATTTGAAATTTAAGCTAGCCAAAAACATAATCAAATAACGTGACTTGACGAGATCTATAATTGAGTATAAAGTTTATGAGTTGAGGATAAACCAATGGACAAAACCTATAATTTCTTTATTTTTTCTAAAATTTTCCAATAAATATTAAGGGGAATATAGAGAAGGAATATTTTATTTCGAGAAATTTGGTGGGATAAAAAGGTTTTGGTACAAAAAGGCAAAGAAGCGAAAGAGAGAATGGATGCCTTCTTCAAATGGAGGCCATTTAGGCAATGGCACGCAATTTTTGCTGGAAATGTGGCAAATGGATTAAATGGCCTATTTTGGCAATGGCACATTTTTGCATTTTGGGAGCATGCATATATGCCAAAAAACGCACACAATGGCCATTGTGGGCCACAATTTTGATGGGAATGGAAGTGGTGTAAAAATCAAGTACAGCTTTTTTATTTTCAGTACTCGTGGGCCCATTTTTTGGTCATAGCTCAACGAGGAAGTAACCAATTCGGGAAGGCTAAATGTCTTTTTAAAGCCTAAAGTGTCGACTATAAAGTGGCCTATTTTAATTGTATAAAATTCACCCTTACAAAAAGTTACATGTCTTTGAGTTTATCAACCGACTTTTCTGATTGAGTGAGGAAAATTCATTTATTTTATAAATTATTTTAAATTTTCAAAGAACTATTTAAGCCACTTTTTAGGGACATTTAAGGCTTTCGAATGGCATATCGCCTTCCAAAATTGGCTTCTGCCTCATTGAGCTATGGTCAAAAGAAGGCCAAGGTACACTCAATCGGTGGTATCCATTTTCCAATAGTTCTTGAAAATATTTTCCCTCCAGGCAAATTCATGCAATTTTCATGTGCTCCTCCTTCCCACAAATGGGCGCCTTCCTTTTTGTACTTTTATTCGTTTTTTTAGTTTTACGGCCATTTTCCTTCAAACTTGCCCATCCTTTCTCCGGGGCCCATTCCTATCCGTGAAAGGGAAACCAACCACCGTTTTCAGGCGTTGAACTCAATTACGGATGGACGTCTCTCCCAAGAAAAGAAGACATCCCTTCCAGGGAAAGGGAATAGCAGGGCATTTGGATGGGATAAAGCATTCTTCCTTCTTGTCCAATCCATTTGTGCGCATTCTTCCCCTTCCCCTCGTTATTTTTTTATTCATGGCCACACCAGTGAGCAGACTTTTGCGTGCCATTTGCCACTTTTTTGTTGGCTGGCTGCTTACGAATATTCTCCCACTTTGCCCCCCTTTAAGTTCTTTCCCCTTTCTTGTTTTGTTTGTCCATTTTTTGCGGTTTTTTTGTTGTTCACGCTTGACAAGTTGGGAATGGGATAGACGGAAGGAAAAGCATGGGTGGAGGGGAGGACAATAGGACAAAGAGGAAACAAAATGAAAAGGAAGGGCAGCAGCCAGCTGTGGTTGCAAAAAATTGGAACAAAAATGGATAGGCCTTTGTCGCCATGGCCCAACTTATCGCCTTTTATAATAACTCATCAAGGATTGAACAAATTTTGATGATTTTGCTATCAAATTAAAGAGCAGACTTTTGGTTATCAAATAATATTAATTCCATTTAAAATGCTTTAGAATTGATGGAATTATGACCAAAAAAACCATTGAAAATTTGGCTAATTCATATAGTAAAGGTCGTTTGCCATCAATTCTGAATCAAATTTAATTAAATTAATAATCAAAAATCAATTGATATACAAATTCTCCTCTTTAATTTGATAAAAAAAATCAATAAAAATTGGTTCACAGTCTTTGACGATTTATTTATTATAAAATGTAAATGGCGACAAGTTTGGGCTGCTTTAAGAAAAAAAGTTGAGGGAAAAAGGATTAGATTAAAAATGGCCCAACGTTTGCTGAATATTTTTGAATGCTTTTGCAATATTTTAATGCTTTATGTTCAGCTACTCGGGGTTGGCCAAAGATGGATTTTATATTAGTGCCAATGCCAAACCTAATTCGAACATTTTCCAACTTTGGGATGGGATGGAAAAGCCAAAGAAAATGGCTTAAATGGAAGGAAGGCTAATCCCAAAAAAAAAGTCGCTTTCCCTTCCTTCTCTTGGCCTCCAAGGAAAAGCCAAGAAAATGTGAGGGCAAAGGATGGCACTTTAAAGTAGAATGCCGAAGAAATGTGGGGGATGGGTGTACCCAATTTGAGGGCGAAATGTACGCCCAAATTGTTATAGGCCAATGATGAGCAGAAAGCACATTTTTTGGTCGGGAAGGGCACATAATTAGCCAAGGAATTGTGTTGGCCAAAAGGAATTGGGTAAGCCAGACTGCCGTTGATGAGTGGAACAAATTCCTTCCAAAATTTGTGCCGTCTCCCTTTCTTCCTCTACTCCTCCTCCATCCGCCTTCAATTTTAGTTTAGTCAGGAGACGGTTTCACTTTCATTTTGGCATGCGCCCCCAAATCCACAAATTGCATTGTGGTCCCAAAAATTAGGGCAAACGGAGGCAAATGAAAGAGGGCGGGGAAATGGACAAAATTAATTTTTTATCCACAGTCTAATTTCATCGTAAAACGAGATTTAGAGGGTGGATGGAGGAGGGGATGATGGGAAGAATTGGCATTTTTGGATTCAGTGAAGGAGGAACGGGGGAAAGCAATATTGACGAGGAAAGTGCGGCGCCGACCCTGCCATAGCAGACAAATGTGCCCCGGGAGGCAAAAAATAAGAGGGAGGGGATTTGATGGGAAAATGCGCCGGGGGAAATGATGGAATGCGGAGTCTTTTGGTGGAGGGCAAAAGGGAAAGAAGATGGGATTTGGATGAATAGAGGAAAATGATGAGGAAATAAGGAACTATTCATAGAATTGGACCGAGAGGACAATTTGCACTAATATTATCCATAATTTAGTGGAACGGAATTTGCATAACCTGAAAATTAAGTGGATGTGGATGTGGAGTAGCCCAACTTGTAGTCATTTAGAGAACTAATCAAGGACTGAACTAATTTTGATATCTTTCCAAAATGTTTATCAGTCTTTCATAAAATTAGAAAAGCCATTTTATAGAGGAGATTTAGGGCTTTAAAATGGCATATTGCCTCCCGAGATTGGTTGCTTCCTTATTGAGTGAGCTATGCCAAAAAGAATGTCATAGATACTGTTTCGGAAAATTCGAAAATCATTCCACGATAATGGGCGCTGGAAAATAGCCAATAAAAATGTACAAATTTATGATATAAATTCCAAAAATTGTGAATGAAAATGAAATCATTATGATAGACATTTCCCTTGTTGGCATCCACAAGTCCGTGGCAATTCAACAAATTCCCATTTTTTGCTTCCATCCAAACATTCCATTTGAATTCGCCGCCTTCTCTTGGACAATGGGGCACAACAATGTTCGTCTCCCGCCTCCAATTGGCCATCAACATCACATTGACCAATGCAGTTAGCCACGGGATGAATTGATCTAATTTTTGAGAAATTGGTAGATTTTTAAAATGTCCCACAATTTCCAAGGAAAGGGAAAATTGAGTACACCTAGGCTTTCTTATTTACCATAACTCTATAAGGAAGTAATAAATTTGGGAAGACGATATCTCTTTTGAAAGCTGTAAATGTCCTCTAAAAAGTGGCTTTCCTAATTGTTTGAAAATTTATAATAATTTGTAGAATTAACGGCTTTTATTAAATTCAATAATTTCTTTCAATAAAATTGTAATTGTGTTTCATTACGGAAGAATTGTAATTGTAAATGTGTTTCACTTAGATTGTAATTGTAAATGTGTTTCACTTAGATTGTAATTGTAAATGTGTTTCACTTAGATTGTAATTGTAAATGTGTTTCACTGAGATTGTAATTGTAAATGTGTTTCACTTAGATTGTAATTGTAAATGTGTTTCACTTAGATTGTAATTGTAAATGTGTTTCACTGAGATTGTAATTGTAAATGTGTTTCACTTAGATTGTAATTGTAAATGTGTTTCACTTAGATTGTAATTGTAAATGTGTTTCACTTAGATTGTAATTGTAAATGTGTTTCACTTAGATTGTAATTGTAAATGTGTTTCACTTAGATTGTAATTGTAAATGTGTTTCACTTAGATTGTAATTGTAAATGTGTTTCACTTAGATTGTAATTGTAAATGTGTTTCACTTAGATTGTAATTGTAAATGTGTTTCACTTAGATTGTAATTGTAAATGTGTTTCACTTAGATTGTAATTGTAAATGTGTTTCACTTAGATTGTAATTGTAAATGTGTTTCACTTAGATTGTAATTGTAAATGTGTTTCATTTAGATTGTAATTGTAAATGTGTTTCATTTAGATTGTATTTTGTAAGCCCTAAAACTAAGCAGCTACTCCTATCGATGGTATTCAATTGGCCTCCTCTCAATTTACCATACCGGCATTTTCCTCCGGTTTCAGTCCAAAATTTGCCTCTTCCCTGCCTGCCTTTTGTGCATTTCCTTCCTCTAATTTTCCGTTTGCTATTTCCTTTTCCATGCTCGTTTTCCTCCGCGCAATCCACAAATGTTGTTGAACCGTTTTGGGAAATGAATTTGGACAAATCGAGGAAATTTGGCGAATTGGCAGCCAAATGAATGTCCCAAAAACAGCCTAAAATAAAATAAATTGATTTAAAAAAAGTGAATAATCACCTCGAATGCTGGACGAATCAGAAATGCGAAATTGGACAAGGGAACGACGACCCAATTCGGCAGGGATTCCTATAATTCAATAATGGAAAATATTTAATATAATAAAATTGGCGCATAAACGTATCATCCTCAATTCTATAGAACCAATTCAGAAAAGCGATTTGCCATTTAATTAAAAGAAAACATCTTTTAAATAATACTATAAGAAATTTTTCCTCCTCACAATCAAAAACGTTACGGTATGTAAAGGGAAAAAGAGAAAATAGCTTCAATGCATTTCACTGGGCCTGGCTCGTTGATGAGCGAAGAGCGATTGACACCTCTGCTACCGTATTTCTCCCCTTCCCTAATCAATCGAGTGAGCCTTGAATGTGCCCTTAGGACACATCCATCTTCAACCAGTTAATTTCTTTCCTTTTTATATTCATATCTTTTTACAAGCTCATAATTCATCAATGGATGAACCATTGTTGATGAACTTGGTATCAATTAATAGAGGGGAAAATGCTCTATTTAATGATAATAAATATATTTTGAAAATTTTTATTTTATAGGAGAAAAATGAGAAATCCTTAGCAAAGATTTTCATTAAGTAAAATTAATTTTTGACCCAAATTTTGTGCAGAAAAATTATTTAATATTTCAAATTATTTTTAATAAAATTAAAATAAGAAAATATTTAGAGCTTCGACTGGTGCAATTATCCTATTTCCAATAAAAAAGTAAACAAACCTCCAATGAAAAGAGGCAGCGGTTCAATGGGAAATGTTGGCCAAGGGCCAGAATTCAGGACGGATTGGAGTGGAAGGGAATCCAATTGAAGGGAAAGATGTTGGCCATGGAGGCGAAGGGAAATGGAATGGGGAAGGCCATCATTGACTGCGAAAAATTGGAAATTATTTAGGGAGGAATTTTGGTGTTGAACCAAGAATTGGCGAGAAAAGCTGGGATGGAGGCGAATGGCCAGGGCCCAATTGAATGGCCGAACGAAGGCGGCCTTGGACAATTTCGAGCAACAAAAATGAGGAGGAGGAATTTGTGGAGGTGGAGCCGAGCCAAAGCAAAATGCCATCACTGAAATAAAATATTTGAGAAATTTAAATTCAAATTGAATCGAATTTTACTGTTAGCGATAGCGAGTTTCAAATTTCAATACCTAGGCCATTCATTTGACCATAACTCTAGGAGGAAATTGCCAATCTGGGAAGGCGATATGCCATTCTATAGCTCAAAGTGTCATTTAAAAAGTGGCTGAATTTAATTTTATGAAATCCAATTTTTTAAAATAGTTATATGTCTTTAAGTGTGTTGAATCCAAATTTTTTGATTGATTGGAAGAAAAGCCACTTATTACAAAATATGGTATAATTTTTCATAAAATTAGTATATCCAATTTTTTGAAGACTATTAGGGCTTTCAAATGGCATATCGCCTTCCTAAATTGGTTTCTTCCTTGTTGAGTTATGGCCAAAAAATGGTCAATGAATTCAATTGACTATATTAATTATCCCATTTGTGAATTTTTCACCGTTGTACTGTTTTGAACTTCAATTCAATTGTCCTTTGGCCTTCATCCCCTTCCTCTGCGGCCAATTCCCCCAATGGAATGAATGCATCCGATCGATTCAGGCCAATCGCCCTCCTCTCTGAACAATTTGGGCCACCAAAATTGAATGCACATTTTTTGATTGGCAATATTGGCATCTACAAAAAGGAAGGCGTCAAATTTAATTTTAATAGATATTTTCTGATGAAGAAAATGCCAAAAATAATTATAATGGTTCAGAAATAATCTTGACCCTTAAATCGTAAACCCAATGGATATATCTCGTCAAGAGGCATCATTTTATTATATTTTGGTTTGGGCTTAACCAATTCTAATTTAGTTTTGAACCACTAAACCAAAATGGGTTTAAACCGTTTAATACCCTTTAATTGTTGACCAAACCATAACAAATTATATACCATTCAATGCGTCTTCTTGACCAATTCTATCCAATTTTGAGTATATGGTTTCTGAATTTATTAGGATAAACCCTCCTTAAAACAATATTATAATTTTCAATAATTTTTCGGCAAATTTTAATATTATTTTTCTCCATTAATCACCTCTGTATGTGCTCTTTCTGCCCTCAATGCCCTTTCCTCCTGTTCCAACAGCAACAAATTTTGGGAGCAATTTTCATTTGGCAACAATTCGACGCTGTAAATAAATTCAATCATTGGAATAAATTGTTGTTTGGCACAAAACCTGTTGCTGGAATTGTGACTTGGCAAAGGGCAAATCCATTCTTGTAAATTTTCGCAATATTTCCCCATCCATCCGGGGGGACATTCACAACGGAATCCATTCAACTGTGGAAAATATTTTGGCTAGTGAATATTGGACACCATATTTATGAAGTAATTGTAATGTTTTTGGCCCATAACTCCGCGAGGCAAATACTAATTCGGGAAGGCGATATGTCATTTTAAAGCCCAAAATGTCCTCTACAATTTGGCCATTATAAATTTTATTATAAATTAAAACAATTCACAAAAAATAACCGGTCTTTCCTCAAATCTTTGGTTGAGGGATTTAATTCTTAATTTCTCTTTTTTCTTCTATCAATTTAATAATTTTCATAATATTTTTATTATCATTAAATAGAGCATTTTACCCTCTATTAATTGATACCAAGAACATCAAAATTGATTAATTCATTGATGAGTTATAAGCTAAAAATGTATAAATAATGAAGGTTAATTTTATTGCCTCATGAAAAGGATTGACTTGATGAGGGACCCCCTAAAGCACATTCAATTTCATGCCTTCTCGCTGATAAGGGGAAAGGGAAAATACTGTAGCGAATGCTCATCCTGGTCATCAGCTAATCACAGAGGAATGCCTTATCCATCCACTCCTCCTCCCTTTCACTTTTGAGGAAAAGAAGTCCGCTAATTTTAAAAGGTGTTTTAAAATTTCAAATAATTAGGATATGCACATTTTAGTGGGATATCTAAGGCTTTCAAATGACATATTGCCTTCCCGGAATTGGTTGTTTCCTTCTTAAGTGATGACCAAAAGAATGGCTCGGCACTATTTCGAGAAAATGTTGTAATTGGCCCCAATTTCTCCCATTCCTTGACAATGAGAATTTTTCCAGACATACTTCATCTCGGCATGTTCCACCATTTAGGCACATTCCATTTCCTCCTCCTTCCACGCATTCGTCCTTTTCCTGTTCACATCTGTTTAAAAAAAAATTCAAATTTTTATGAATATTTCTCTTAAAGCCATTTTAATATATTATTCGCTATTATGGCCATATTTCAACGAGGCGTTAACCAATTTAGGAAGGCGATATGCCATTTAAAAACCTTAAACGTCCTTTAAAAAGTTGCCAATTATAATTTTTTGAAAAATAAATATTTTGTAAAATAATTGACATTTCCCTCATTCAATCAGAAAAATCGGGTTCATTAAACTCAAAGACATGGAAATTTTTGTAATGTTGGAATTCATATAATTAAAATAGGTCAATTTGTAGTGGACACTTTGAGCTTTCCAATGATATTATCTCCTTCCAAAATTGGCTATTATATCGTTGAGCTATGGCCAAAAGAGTTACCCAAGAAATGGCATTATATATTATTAACCGTTTGATTTATTCTTATTGGAATTGAAAACTATAAGATTCAAAAATACTTGAAAAAATGGTTAATTATTTTGACTAAATTTATATAATTTTCCCTAGAAATACAAGAAATTCGTGTTCGTGTACCTTTCCCCTCCAAATCCGGCGGCACAATGGCATTCAAATCGGCCCTCATTTTTGGCCTCTTTTGGTCGGCATTCGCCTCCATTTTGGCAAGGTTGACCAAAGCAGGCATCCACCGGATGTTCGCAGAATTTACCGTGAAATCCGGGTGGACATTGGCAACGGAATTGGCCATTGCCCAATGGGAAACAGGCAGCGGAATTGGCGCATGGATTGGCCAAACATGGATGACATTTGGCCAAAATATTGGCAGGTGGAGGTGCCGAAGGGCAAGGCAAAAATGGCTCAATGCTGAGCAAAAGTTGGAGGCGGCGTGACGGTGGCCCGTCGCAACGGGCAATTCCTTTTTTTTATGATGGAAATATTATAATATTTGGAAATATTTTATAGGTCAAAAGTTTCACCCAAACCCTACTCAATCGATAAATCTTATCAAGAAGGCATAATTTGATTACATTTTTGGTTTGGGTTTAATCAATTTTAATTTAGTTTTGAACCAACCAAAGTTGATTTAAACCATTTAATACCCTTTAATTGCTGACCAAACCAAAATTGGTTTAAACCGTTTAATACCCTTTAATTGCTGACCAAACCAAAATTGGTTTAAACCGTTTAATACCCTTTAATTGCTGACCAAACCATAACAAATTATATACCATTCAATGCGTCTTGACCAGCTCTACCCAATTTTGTATATATGTTTGGGAATGTAGAATTAACCCTTGACCATTAAAATCTTTTCGACATTTCATTTTTTCATAAAAGAACTAATCCTTTTTGTAAGGCCACATTCCCCATGCCTGCCAACCTGGCTCCACAAATTTCGACCGAATCCACCGGGTGGCCCAATTCATTTGGCAATCGCACCAAAGTGGATTTGCGCCCAAAGCAATGTGCGAAAGATTTGCCAAAATTGAAGGCCCAAATGCGGATTCGGGCATTTGGGAAATGTTGTTGGAATGAAGGGAAAGGAGCCGAAGGGATTGGAGGCCTTGGAAGGCAGAATCGGCCAAACAACGAATTCGATTATGAGCAAGAATGAGGGTGGCCAATGAGGGGAGTGGGGCAAACACGCGGGCCGGAATGTGCTCCAACAAATTGTGGGAAAGATCCCTTTAAAAATATGAATGAGTTCGAGTGGATTATGCGCGAGTACACCCCAATCCATTTGTAATAACTCATCAAAAACTGAACCAATTTTGATAATTTTAGTATCAAATTAAAGAGCACACTTTTGGCTATTAAATGATATATAATTTATTTAAATTGAATTAGAATTGATGGAATTATGTGCAAAAAACTTTTAAAATGAACTTTTACTATGGATTAACGGAATGTTCATGTTTTTTGGGCATATTTCCATAAATTCTGAATCAATTTAAATAAATTTAATATCATTTTATAGCCAAAAGTCTACTGTTTAATTTGTTATAAAAATTATTAAAATTGGTTCAGTATTTGAAGCATTATTTTAAAAGGCGACAAGTTGGTGGCATACATATACTAAGATGATTGCGCATGAACAATTTTGACGTTACATAACTATTTAGGCACTGAACTATTTTTGACAAATTTGATATCATTTTGAAGGGCAAAGTTTTATCTATCGAATGGATATATTATATAAAAATATTTTTCAATATTTAAAAACAAATTTTCGAGAATAAATGTGGCACCATTTTTCCCCACTTTCCGGAATGAATGCAAATGTTTCCCTTCTAAGACTTAACTAATTGAATTTTAAGCCAATTATAATAATTCTTTATTCTTTGCTCTTTCATTTTTTATCAAATTTGTTGAAAATAATTTAAATCTTTAATAGGGCCTCATGGCTCTTTGTTGTTTGTTCCCTATATACCCACAATTTGGCCAATTTGTTGAGCCCATTGAATTGTTCCGCGTCAATTTGTTCAATTCGATTATTGTCCAAAAGGAGTTCATCAGTGTCCGGTGGAATGCCCCAAGGGATTTTGTGCAGTGAACGATTTGAGCAGCGCACAACCAAAATTGAGGATGGGGAAGAATTTGATGCGATTTGGCCATCAAATTCGCCGCCAATTGAGCATTCACAGCCCCGGGGACAGAATTCGCCCTCTTCCGTACATTCACCGCCTCCTCCATCCAAAGCCACCAAATTTTGATCAGCTATTCAATTTTAAATAATTATCATTTCTAATTTTTCGGTAGGGGACAATTGAGTACCACCGATTTACTATATTATTTCTTTTTGACCCATATCTAAATGAGGCAATGGCCAATTTGGGAAGGCGATATACCATTGAAAAGCCCAAAGTTTCCAGTAAAAAGTGGCCCTATTTTATTATGAAATTTAAAACAAATTACAAAATAAGCAACTTTCCTCCTCCACTTCAAAGGGAACAGAGGAAGGGAGAATGATAGGTAAATGAAAATAGCCTCATCTCAGTCAGGACAGTCTCTGTACTGTAGGCTGGGATGATTGATGGGCGTTCTCTGTTACAGTATTTCTCCCTTCCTTAAATCAAAGAGAGATCATTGAACGTGCCCTGAGGCATTCTTCAATCCATTTCTTGAGACAAACAATTAACATTGATTATTCATCTTAGAAACTTATAACTCATCAAGGGATGAACCGATTTTAATGATTTTGGTATCAATTTATAGAGGGGAAAATGCTCTATTTAATGATAATAAAAATATTTCGAAAAATTTTAATTTAATTGGAGAAAGATGAGAAATTAAGAATTACTTTTTTAATCCAAACATTTGGAGGAAAAGTCACTAATTTTTACAAATTGTGTTAAGTTTCGAAAAAAAAAGAAAAGCCACTTTTTACTGGGTACTTCGGGCTATAAAATGATATATCGCCTCTTCAAATTGGATACTTCCTTGTTGAACTATGGCCAAAAAATATCACAGGTACTTAATTCTCCTCTTTCGCCCTATACTTACATTTACAATGCCCCAATTCCTTTTCATCCAATGTGGCCAATGGCCTTCCCCTCAATTTGGCTGGTTCCGCACATTTTGGGCCTCCATCCTCCTCATTTGTCCAATTCAAATTCCCTGCATTGATCATTCGAATCAACGGCCTTAATTGACAATCACAAAGCCACTGTTTCCCAGAATGGTCCAAATCAAGTCGATCCAATTTTGGGCCAATAGGTCCCAATGTAATTATATTTGGATTGGATCGAATGGACAAATGGCGAAGTGAAGGGAATTTGGCAAGAGGAACGCATCGAAGGGAATTGTGGTCCAAATGACTGGAAAAAATGATTGAAGAAATTGAAACGAAATATATGATTTCATTAAGTAAATTCGATTCCATTACCTAAGCCTTTCTTTTGGCCGTAACTCTCACCAAGGAAGCAATCAATTTTCGAAGGCGATATGTCATTTAAAAGCTCTGAATATCCTCTAAAAATAGCTTTTCTAATTTTTTAAAAACATAAAACAATTGTATAAAAATAAGCGTATTTTTCCTTCATTCAATCAGAAAATTCGGGTTTATTACGCTCAAAGATATGTAACTTTTTTTGAGTAGGAATACATAAAATTTAGTAGGCTACTTATTAGAGAACACTTTTGGCTTTCAAATGGCATATTTCCTTCTCAAATTGATCATTTTGGGCTATGGCCAAATGAATGGCCCAAGTACTGAAATGGCGGTAATGAAATCTCCTAATCTATAGGAGGTGAGGGGAGATTTACAGAATTTGAAGTGAATTGGCGGCAATTGTGCCAAAGGAACGTGGATCGAATCGGCGCAGTCCATTATGGCCAATGTCCAATTGGCGAATGGAAATGAGGCCGGCAAGGGAATTAGGTTGAAGGAAATGGAGGCGATTGCCACTTAAATTCCTGTGGGGAAAAATTGGCAAAAAATATGTGAAAAGGAGAATGAAAAACGAACAAAAATTGCAAATTAGGCAAATGGCCAATCGGTGGGAAATGCGAAATTTGATTATTGGCCAGGAGAAGGGCAGTGGCAAATTTTGGAATTGCCAAAGGCGGTGCCGTCAAATGTCGGTTGCTTTGAAGGGAAATAAAATAGCATGAATAGAGAAATATTTAATTTGCCGAAATAAATTTTAATGGTTCTTTATCCTAGACTCAAGAATCTTACACTCAATGGATAGATCTCTTAATTTCGCATCATTTGATTATATTTTGGTTTAGGTTTAAATCAATTTTAATTTAGTTTTGAACGAAAATTGGTTAAAATTGTTGACCAAACCATAACATATTATATACCATTCAATGCGTCTTGATCAACTCTACCCAATTTTGGGTATATGGTTTAGGAAAAACTCTAAACCCTTATAATTATTTTACCACTATAAACTATTTTTTGACAAATTAAACCCTTTTGAATCAGTCACTCCCAATCACCTGCAATCCACAATTGTGCCCTCGCATCTACACGGTTCAGGGCATTCCCGATCCAATTGGCATTGACCCGCTCCCTGGGTCACAAGTTTTTCTGAACCCAAGCATCGAAAGCGTTCAATTGGCAAAATGGCAATTCGTTTTCGTGCCACCCGCCTAGGGGAATGGCAACGAGCCCCGCTGGTCTCAATGGGACGGGAGGCGAGAAGGCGGGCAATCCATTGCAAATTGCAGTCACAAATCAGTGGATTCCGGGCCAAATGAAGGGTCTAAATGGGATTATAACATTCCAGTACAACCGACTCAGTACTATGGCCTATTTTTTGGCTATATTTCAACAAGGCAAAGCCAATTTTGGAAGACGATATATCATTTGAAAGCCCAAAATGTCCTCTAAAAATGGCCTATATTAATTTTATGAAATTCACCTTTATAATAAGTTACATATCTTTGAATGTATTGAGGCTCGAATTTTCTGAATGAATGAGGAAAAGCCGCTTATTTTACTACAAAATGTTATAATTTTTCAGAAAATAAGCCACTTTTTGGAGGACATTTTGGACTTTAAATTGAGATATCGCCTTCCAAATTGGTTGATTCCTCATTGAGTTATGGCCAAAAATTGGTCAACTACTGAAATGATTGTAAGGGGAAATGGACGGATAATTACTTGAAGGGAATTGGCCAAGGGGGCGAATGTGGATTCAGCGATGGATTGGATTCTATTATCATAAAGGGAGAGGAGTCGCAATTGGGAAAGATCATCGAAAATGCCGGTTCGAAGGCATTTTAAATGGTTGCCATTGAGCAAAAGGACTTGAAGGGAGGAAAGGCCCCGAAAAATTGTTGGCGGCAAATCCGTCAAATTATTGGCAAAAAGCATTCTGAATAAATTCAAAAAATATAAATATTTTACCAAAATTCCCTACAATGAATTCAGCTGGGCTAAACCGGTGAATGCGTCCGGATGAATTTGTGAAATTGAATTTTTGCTCAAATCCAGCCTGGCCAGTCGGGGCAAATTCCAAAATGAGCCATTTTCCAGGTGAGTTATCCGGTTTTGGTCGAGGCGAAGTTCCACCGTGTTTGGCGGTAACATTTGAGGGATTTCGCGCAATTGTCGATCATGGCAATCGACGACCATTTGATTGGGCCCAGATTCGGTGCATCCACATCCCGGTGGGCATAAATCCACTTGGCGACATGCCCTCCGGCCACCTTCCCTCTTTTCAAGGCCGGAACATTTTAATTGCTGCGAATAATGTTTGGGGGAATGAATTTGATGGATTGAAGGAATTTAAAATAACATTCATAATAATTTACTTATAAAATTGACTTCGTTGTTCTATTAAATCCATAAAAACATTCGAAATGTTCAAATTTATTAGAGTTATAAAGCAAAGAACTGGTCCACCAAGTAACTGGGGCAACACTGATGAAAATCACCAAATGAATATCTACTTCGTTTTGACCCATATTTCAATGAGGTAATAGTCAATTTAGTAAAATTATATATCATTGAAAAGTTTAAAGTTTCCTCTAAAAGGTGGCCTATTTTAATTTTATGAATTTCACCATTAAAGAAAGTAACATGCCTTCGAATGTAATAAACTCGAAATATTGAGTGGAGGAAAGTTGTCGAAGGAAAAGTCGCTTATTATATAAATTGTTTAAATTTTTCAAAAATTAGTTAAGCCACTTTTTAGTGGACATTTGGGGTTTTTAAATGGTATATCGCCTTCCCAAATTGGTTATTTCCTTGTTGAGTTATGGCCAAAAAGAATGTTTGGATATCAAATATGGTGCGATGCCCCCAATCTTGCTATTCCTGGTCTTGGTGGATTATTGTGTGTTTTACCTTCAAGCTGATTGTATCCAATGAACGACCAAGGAGGAGGGCGGGACGATGGCATCGAATTTGATTGGCCACCTTCAGCCTTTTAAGCCATCGAAGGCGACAATCGCAATGCCAGGGATTGTCCATTAGGCGACTGTGAAAAATGAATGAATTTGTTAGAGGATTGAATTATGGAATGGACGAACAGAGTGCGCAAATTGGGCAATGCGGCCAAATCGAGTTCGGCAATTGAGGTGAGTGCTTCAAATGAGAAGGAAAATATTCAATTTGAAGTGTTACGGAAATGAATGTGATGAGTTTATATCGTTGTATAAGGCCAAAAATTTCAGATAATTTCGGAAAGTTCTGCCATTTTTACCGAAAATGGCGAAACATGAAGGCTCAATACCACCGACCGTATACATGGTCCATTTTTTTTGGCTATAAAATAACAAGAAAGAAACCAATTCAGAGAGGCAATATGTCATTCGAAAGCCATGAATGTCCTCTAAAAAGTACTATTTCTAAATTTTTTTCCCAATCAATCAGAAAACATATAATTTTCTTTATAATTAAAATCCTTAAAATTAAAATAGGCGAAATTATAGAGGACAATTGGGGCTTTAAGATGTTATATCGCCTTCCAGAATTAGTTATTGCCTCACTGAGATACACAGTTACTCAATTGGAAGTGTTTCAATAGTGCCCTATCCCAATATTTGATTTACTAATGAAGGCCCAATTACGGATTCATATTTCCAAATAAAAATCATCCTAAAATTTTGTGGCCTCTAAATAAAGCGGCATAAATTCACAAAAATAATTGCCCAAAAATGGACCATTTGAGGCGAGCGAAATGGATTCCAATGAATGCCATCGATTCAATGCCAACGAGTCCAAGCATTGAAGTTGATTATGGTCAAGTTGGAGTGAGACAAGCTGTTCCGGGCCAGCCAATTGCTCCGTGCTCAACGACCACAAATTGTTTTCGGACAAATCCCTGGACAAAAATTTGGGGAAATAATCCATTCATTCCACTTAAATGGGATTATCCCTTTTGGGTATTGTCCTTAATTCATTATATTCCTTGTTCCCTCAAACATTTCATTTCATCATTTTCCCACACCAATCCAAAAATATCCAGGATGTTATTTATTTACTAACTTGCCGAATAAATTTTTGAAATTTCCGAAAAGGGTAAATAATTTTAATTATTTTAGGAGGGTTTGTCGTTTCCCCTACATTCACAAACCATATGCCCAAAATTGAATAGGGCTGGTCAAGACGCATTGAAAGGTATATAATTTGTTATGGTTTGGTCAACAATTAAAGGGTATTAAACAGTTTAAACCATTTTTGGTTTGGTCAACAATTAAAGGGTATTAAACGGTTTAAACCCAATTTTGGTTTGGTCAACAATTAAAGGGCATTAAACGGTTTAAACCAATTTTGGTTTGGTCAACAATTAAAGGGCATTAAACGGTTTAAACCTATTTCGGTTCAAAACTAAATTATAATTGGTTAAACCCATCAAAAACATAATTATTAAATGATACGCCTTGATGAGATCAATCGACTGGGTATAAGTTCTGGGAGTTCAAGGTAAACCACTGAACCGTAACCGTTATAAAATCATTTCGATATTTCCAATAATTTATTTGATAAATACAGCAATATTTAATTTATCAAATGATTTTCCCTCCGGACATCTCACAAACAAGAAATAAGGAAGGAAGGAAAGGTGCCACCATTCCATTCCATTTTGCCCACTTCAACACCCTCATCCTCACTTTCCCCCTCACATCAATTCATTTCTCATCGAATCCCGTCAAATATCTGACTCTGAGAGGAGCTAATCCGTCGCCCCGAGGGACAAATGTGCTCTACTCTCAAATCAATCCCCAAAATCCCTCATAGCCCCCTTTCATTCTATCTATCCAATCAAATTGGCCACAAATCAGCCTTAAACAAACTTTCGGCTGTCCCCATTTCATTTCCCCTCTCAATTCTCTTTTATCTTCCTTTTGGCCATTTCCCCCCTTCCCGTCGCTTCTCAATGATCTCGTTTTAGCGGCCGCCACTGGGGAATAATGACCGGCAAATAAAATGTGACTTGAATTCTGAGGAAATGAATGGATGGGATGGACACTGAATTAGTTGGTGGGGATGAAGCTGATGAATGGATGGATTTATGGATTCATTTGAGGGGCCAATGAGGAATATTTTGCCATTTAATTGGGACATATAAAAATGCCGTCTAATGTAGGAAACCGATTGAATATCTCCCATTCATTATTGGCCCATATTTCAACGAGGTAATAACTAATTTGGAAAGGCGATATACCATTGGAAAGCCGAAAGTCTCCTCTAAAAAGTGACCATTTTAAATATTAGGAATTCCAAATTTACAAAAAGTTATATGTCTTTGATTCTGATAAACTCGAATTTTCTTAATGAGTGTAGAAAAGCCGCCTATTTAGTAAATTATTTTGACTTTTAATAAAATTAGGAAAGCCACTTTTAGAGGATATTTAGTGTTTTCAAATATCATATCGCCTCCTAAATTGATTGCTTCCTTGTTGAGCTATGGCCAAAAGAATTGGCCAGAAGTATCTGATCGGCTTTATTCTATCACCATTTTTCGTTCCAATCAAATTATTTCAACGATGTGAATTTTTTATACTTTTCAAAGAATGTTTGGTAACTTTTGTATTTGCCCTCCTCAAATATTGTCCTCCTAAACCGAATGCCCATTCCCATCCATCGCCACACCAATTAATGTGCATGCAAAATGGAATGGACTAATTGCCGTGGGGGAATCGATGGAGGGGAACGACGGAAGAAGTTGACCACCAACTTTGTTTGGGGTGGAAAAAAAGATAAAGATCGACAAAAATGGAAAATGAATGTTGTGCCCTCAAAAAATTGATTGCCAATAAATTGTGTTTTGTATCCTCAAATTTTGTTGCCAAACCAAAAATTGGAGGGAAGCCTCATTCATTTAAGTGGATAAAATTTGCCAATTCATTTGAAGAGGCCACTTACAATTAGGAAAAAAATGAAATATTGGCACCATAATGGGCCGAATAGGGGTCAATTAAGTACCGCCAATTGATGAGTACATGCATCAGTTTTTGGCCAATAATTCAATGAGGCAATAACCAATCCGGGAAGGCAATATATCATTGGAAAGTTCATAGTTTTTTCTTCAATTTGGCCTATTTTAATTTTATGAAATCCAAATTTAATGAAAGTTTCATGCCTTTGAGTGTAGTAAACCCAAATTTTCTGTTTGTGTGAGGAAAGGCCGCATATTTTATAAATTTTTTTAAATTTTCAAAAAATTAAAATGTCCACTTTTAAGAGGACATTTAGGGCTTTACAATGGTATATCCCTTCCCAAAATAGGTTGTTTCCTTGTTGAGCTCTGGCCAAAAGAATGATAAGATACTAAATCAGCTAGCTACTCAATTGCCCTCTTCCCATAATGAACTCCATCCAAATGTGCTGCTTACAAATGTGGGCTAATCCCCTCCAAAGTGTTGCTTACAATCTTTTTAGTGCCGAATTGTTGGCAAATATTCCATCTGGCAATGTCCGGAGTCGATTTCGGCCCAGTCGAATTCGCTCCAATCGGTGCAGTGGGGAAAATGCCTGCGGCTCAATTTGCTCAATCAAATTGTCGCCCAAATGACTGTGGAAAATATTTTGAATTTTTATGAATTTCCATTCTAAAAAACGAACAGCACACGAAGTTGGCCAAGACCAACAAAATCATCGGCGCCAATTCGATGAATTCGATTTTCTTGTAAATCCCTGAGAATTTGAAGGAGGGGAAATTTGGTCAAGGTAAATGCCAATGCCAACCCACAATCTGGTTGTGTCCGGCGGAATTCCCTTCGGAATGGTCAAAAGGCCTAGGCCAGTGCAAATTACGGCGGAATGGGCGCATGAACATCGATGAGGACATTGTATGGGTCGATTTGTGGGGGAATGGGCCAAGGAAAGATGGAGTGAGGAATGGAAATGGAGGAGAAGGAATATAAATTGAATAAATGGGCCTATTTGTGGCATTTTGTGGCCAGATCCAATGTTTAAGGCGGCTGATTGTTGGTAGATTGAAGGCAAAACAACATTTGTAGTGGCATAATCAACGGTGAATTTATTTATTTATTATTTGCGGAAAAGGCTGATGAGGAGGAGAAGAAGTGGATTTGGGCGGAAATAATGGGCTAGAGGGAATAGACATCTCCTTTTGCCCTCGCCAATTTATCCAATTTAGCTCCGCCCACCATTTACGACGACAATGAGAGGCTGAATGGGAAAATCTCTGGAATCTGCTGCATTTCCAAAATGTGATGAAACAATGAGATTTGCAAATTTAGAATTCTTTTCTAATTCGAAAATATTTTTGGTACCATCTTCATTAAAAAAGAAATAAAACGAAACTGAACGATTAAGTACCGTTGATGCTTACCTAGGGTCTTTCTTTGGCCATATCTCAATCTCAACAAGGAAGCAATCAATTTGGGGCAGGCGATATGCCATTAGAAAGACCTGAAAGTTCATTTAAAAAAGTTGTTCTTATAATTTTTTGAAACCAACCTATACTTTTTATAAAATAAACAGATTTTTCTTAAATTAAATAAAAAATTAATTCAGTTTTTTCCTCATCGAATTAAAAATTTTCAAAATATTTTTGTTATCTTTAAATAGAGAATTTTCCCCTCTATCAAAATATACCAAGATCAAATTCAGTTTATCCCTTAATGAGTTATAATATAAGCTTCTAAAAAGATATGAATATAAATTAAGGAAATGAATTAACTGGGTGAAGGTGGATGTGTCCTAAGGCCAAATTCAATGTTCAATCGCTGATTTAGGAAGGGAGAAATACTGTAGCAGAACCGACAATTGGTTATTTATTAGATTGTAATTGTAAATGTGTTTCACTTAGATTGTAAGTAAATGTGTTTCATTGAGATTGTAATTGTAAATGTGTTTCACTTAGATTGTAATTGTAAATGTGTTTCACTTATATTGTAATTGTAAATGTGTTTCACTTATATTGTAATTGTAAATGTGTTTCACTTAGATTGTAATTGTAAATGTGTTTCACTTATATTGTAATTGTAAATGTGTTTCACTTAGATTGTAATTGTAAATGTGTTTCACTGAGATTGTAATTGTAAATGTGTTTCACTTATATTGTAATTGTAAATGTGTTTCACTTAGATTGTAATTGTAAATGTGTTTCACTTAGATTGTAATTGTAAATGTGTTTCACTGAGATTGTAATTGTAAATGTGTTTCACTTAGATTGTAATTGTAAATGTGTTTCACTGAGATTGTAATTGTAAATGTGTTTCACTTAGATTGTAATTGTAAATGTGTTTCATGGTTCTCATTTGTTGATGTATTTTCCTTTGTACTCTCTTCTTCGTTGTAAATCATTCAAATTCCCCATTTTTCTCACAATCTTGAGGGAAATTAGATGATTTTTGAACTATTCTGGGCCTGCAACAAATTTTCAATTTATGAATTGGTCTTTTTTTTCCAACATTTACTCATTTTTTCCCTTTGATCAAGCGTGGGTGATGAATAAATGACAGTCATTGCGCAAATCATACCCCTTCCCTTTTGCCCTAATTTTTGTACGTCATTTTTCCGCTTCATCGACCCAAATTCAACATTTAATTTGAAGCTCTTTCCCTCTCTTTCTTTCCAATATTGAAGGGAAAATTAGGATGGTCGGCTTCTTTCAACTTTTTGTTCTGTGCTTGGCCCAACACAAATCTCATCGATTTTCGCACTCACCGAGAGGAGCACATTTGTGCCTTCCCTTCCAACGTTGAGTTTTTTGTTTGAGTCGACTCTCGGCTTTCCCTGCGGAGCAGCCAGCCAGCTTTTCTTCGCTCCCGAGTGCTTCCTTTCCCCACCATGATTTCTTGCCAGCCGCCCGCCCGCCAATCGACGTCATCAACGCCGTCGGCGGCATTGCATTTTGTCGGTCGCCTGGAAGCCCGAATTGAAGGCCGTGGTGATGGGGCCAACAGAGGCGTTTCGCCCTTCAAGGGAATATATTCCCTTTCTCTTTCCATTCCATCCATTTTGTTTCCTTTCCACTTTCCACTCTGCCCTCCTCCTTACTGCCAGCTGCTGCCAGCCGACCCTCCTTCCCAACATTTTCATCGTCGCCGTAGCCATCCATCTATTCCCCCTCAAAATTCTATTCCCCTCATTTCCCAGTTTTCCCATTTTTTCACTAAAAATGCCTTTGTTTGGGTCTCGAATTTTTCGTCCTACCCTCCAGCGGGAATCCATTTCAATTTCAACAAAACAACAAAAATTGTTGCCCTTCTCTATGGCCATTCATTCACAAAAACATTGCTTCTTTTGATGATCATTTTCCCTAAACCTAGTTTTAATCTCCACCTCGCCTCCCCAACAAAATCAAGGCACATTGCTCCCCGTAAAATATGTTTAATCCAACCACTTTTTGCTACCATTCAAAATCGATTGAGGATTAAGCAGGAATTTCCCCCAACAAAAAAATTTTTCAATCCAATTCAATGAATTCTTCTTCTCAACAATAAAATTTAGTGATAAAATTGATAAAACAATTTATCAATTTTTGGCGATGGCCGAATGATAATAAATTTGGGCAATTTCCCCTAACCACTCCAATTCATCATTTCCCCAAATAATCATCTATTTTCCCCTACATTTGGTTCATTTCATGGACGCGAACGTAAACAGCACTGGGGCGAAAAAGTTTTATATCATCGACAGCCGAATTTGTTGGAATTTTGCTTGGGGGAATAATCGACCAATATTAATCGGTCTCTCATTGTCAGTCTCAACAATCAGCAACAACAGATTTGCATTTGAATTTAATATTTATGGAATTTGAATATTCTTTGGGCGTAGGGGGGGGGGGGGGAATTATTGCCAACCAGCAAATGTGCCCCTCCTCCTCATTAGAAACAAGATATTTTAGTACTTGTCCAATTATGGCCATATCTCAACAAAGAAACAACTAATTCAGGGAGGCGATATGCCATTCAATAGCCTAAAGTGTCCTCTAAAAAGTGGCTTTATTAATATTTTGAAAAATTAAAATATTTTAAAAAATAAATGGTTTTTCCCTCTCAGTCAGAAAATTCGGTTTATTACGCTCAAAGACATGTAACCTTTAAGAGTGGAATTCTTAAAATTTAATAAAGCCTCTTTTAAAGGACATTTTAGGCTTTCTAATGGTATTATTGCCTTTCAGAATTAGTAATTGCCTCGTTGAGTTATGAGTCAAAAACCGATTCATTTGTTCAATCTGCGGTGCTGAATATCTCCTCTCCTTCTTGCCCCATCCAAAAATGTTCACAATATTGGCCACGAATTGGGAGGCACATAATCCAATTATTCAATTTTATTCCAATTTTCATTTTTTAATGAATTGTACTTTTACGGATGATCATTCTCCCCTCATGACCTTTTGCATTTCCAATCTTTTACCTCCATTATCGCCAATTTGGCCATTTCCAACCGTTTTTCCCTTTTGATTTTCGGTTCCGTTGCACCCAATCCCCCCACCCCCCTTCTCAAAAGTAAAATGTAATATGGCCATTTTGTGTCATTTCCAATCAAACAAATTCGTCAATGATCAAGGCCGCGCACACTTTACACCGTGCATTCCACTGCCCTTCCTTCCATCGCCAATCAGCACAAAGGCCAAATTTTGTGTAATTTTTTATCACAAAATGCACCGAAAACTCCCACCAAACAATTCGCGATGAACCTTCTCAACCACCGCCCCTAAATTTTGATCAGCCCACATTCCCCCCTCCGTTGCCTCCTTCGCATTTATTCCTCCCAAACACCGGTTTTCACCATTCATTCCAAATAATTTTCAGTGCAGAAGAACCCTCAAAAAAAGGAGCAAAACAAAACAAAAGTGAGGCGAAGGCATCAACAAACCCATTCGCATTTACAAAACTAAGAAATTAAAAACCACCTTAATTTGTGCACAAAAAATGTCGGCACAAAGTGCGGAAGAGGCCCAACTTGCCTCATGCCAGGTATTTTACTCATTCAAATCCACGGTGTTATCGACAATTGGAAACGCAACAATTGGATTGGGGACAAAATGGTTTAGTGTCGAAGGTGATAGTGCCGCTGGCTAAATTTATATAGCATTTATCAGGCATAAAATTGGCTTAAAAAATGATATCAAAAGCATTGGCCAATATTGGATATTTAATTAGTCATAAGAGGGCTAAATTTTAATTAAACCAATGGTTTTTTGGCCATAACTGTTGGTAGTAAATGAATATACCTTTGGGGTATTTGCCTCCAAAAATTTTCCCTCATTAACTAGTACTTAAATATCCACATTGGCCAAAGTTTTTGATATCATTTTTAACCAGTTATAAGCCTAATAAAAAGCGATATAAATTTATCCAGCAGCTTTACCTCCATCGACACTAGAGTGTTCCATATCTCAAATTGCCGCTTCCATAATTGTCTTATCACAAAATGACCCAAAAACAATATTCCCTTATTCTTAAGGCATATGTTCGCCAACATAACATTCAACAATTGGTGAAGGATGCCATCGTTTCGCTGTGCATCCACAAACCGGACAACCCTGTTCTGTTTTTGCGGGACCATTTCGATCGTATTGCCGCCGAACAACAACGTCAACAGTTTTCACAGGTGTGCGGATGGTTGGGTTGATCATTTTGGGAAAAATATATTCAGTACTTGACCTTTCTTTTGTCCATAGCTCGATAAGGAAGCAACCAATTAAGAAAGGCGATATACCAATTGAAAGCCTTAAATGTCCTCTAAAAAGTGGCTTTACAAAATTTTTGAAAATTTAAAGCCTTTTATAGAAAAAGCGACTTTTCCTCCATTCAATCAGAAAATTTGGTTTCATTACACTCGAAGACAAGAAACTTTTTTGGAGTGGATTTTATAAAATTTAAATAGTCCAAATTGTAGAGGACACCCCTTCCTATAGTTTGGTTATTGCATCGTTTTGTTATGGGCCAAAAACTAATGCGAATATTTAACAATCTGTCACTCATCAATCAGTCAGATTTTGAACACCTCAGGGTGTCTCTTTTCTGCGAATCCTAGGGTAACTAACTCATCAGTCAGAATCAGAATTCAGAACCAACCCCTACGTGGCTAATTTAAGGAAACCATGATATATGAACTTTCGGGGTGGTCAAAATTAAAATAATATAACCTTAAAAGTTTCAAACTAAAATTAATTTTGCCCACACTGCTCTGCTGGTGTTTGGCCATCAATTCCAATCGTCCCTCTTCATCACCCTCATCAATTCTTTCAATTTTGCCAGAGAATTAATTTCTAATTAATTTGGAGACATTCCTCAAAGGAAAGGACATGCCCCAGGGGCATTTCACACTCATCTGTCTTTCTTCCCCTCTCAACATTCGGCATTTTCCTCCTTTCATTTTACTCAAAGGAATGCCTTCCTTCTTTACTTTACTTTCTTTTGGCCTTGCCACTTTGCTGCTTCGCCTCGAATCCATTTGGCCCTTTTGGCCTAGGCCATGGCCTCCCTTCTCTTTCCTTTCGAATGAATGAATGAATGTTTCGCCCTAAATCGATTATTTGTGGGCCACTCTCAATTCCCCCTCAACTTTATATTTTCTACATCCTCTCGGCTGACTGGCTTCTATGGCCAAAAGGCCTCCTCCCCCATTTTGTTGTTCCCCTCAACCCGCCCATGGCTATGGGCTATATGGCCCAATTGCCGTTGGCCGCACATTCGCGCCTGGAAAGGAGGCCGCCTAGATGGAGCAGCCTAGAGCATTTTGTGGCCACCCGCCTATGGCCATTCCCCCTTCCTTCCTTTCGCCCATTCCCCCTTTTCCCATTCTTTTCCATACGGCTCTCCCCAATAGGCCCATTCCCGGCTCCATTCCGCCGCCTTCCCTCCTCTGTGTTGCTGTTGCCCTTCTTTTTTTTGGCCCCGGACGGACACGGACGGCTCATCCCATTTCCTTCCCCTTTTTTATTCCATTCACTCACCAGCCCCCCAAAAACCATACACCAAAAGGACCGCCACCAAAGGCCCCACCCACCACATCAACAATAAATCGACAACATTCACCCACCAAAACATTGGCCTTCTCCCCTTCCTCCACACTTCATCACCAAAATCGGCTGATTATTTTCCCTCTGCCTTTCCCTACTTCCAAATAATAATATTTTTACTCCAATTTTTGTGCCAAAATCTCATTCTTTTGTGCCATCCTTCAATGCCAATTTGATTTGTATCGAAAATTGACCGAAAAAGAATGGGCCAAAGTTTGCGCCGAATTCGCCGGAATCAGCAGGCAATTGTTGGAGGTGGCACAAAACAACAATCAAAAGGAGAGGAAAAACCGGCCGAAAATGATGGTGGAGGAGAGGAGGAAGAAGCTGGCACCAGCAGCGATCGAAAAGTGTTGGCTGAGAAAAGCAACAACCAAAAGGTGAAGACCAACATAAAAATCGATCCAAAATGGTGGATTTGTGGGGGAGTTCCTTGGCCTCATTCACCACATTTTTTTTGTTTGCCAAAATGTGTGCGCTGCGCAAGAATGTTGGGAGAAGGTGGAGGAATTTGGGGGTAAATACGCACCGAATAAAAGGAACCAACCCCACTCTCTTCTTTTTGTGTGGAAGTGGACAGTCAAAGTCCCACCATTACCAACCAAAAATCCCAATTTTCGTTCATCCTTCTCCTCTTCTCAATTTCGAGGTTACCCAAATTTTGTGCACCAATCTCAATAATCCAATTTTTTAATCAAATTCTTAAACCATTAGGTTATTAAGCTCTTTCTCAAAAATATAATTGGCCAATAAATTATGGCCAATTTTGGCTATTTTGCCGCCTTTTTGGCCATAAATTTTTGTGAATTTTTCAATAAAATCCACGAATCCTTCCTCTAATAAATAATGTTACCAAATTTGCTATAAATTTTAATGCGATAAATTCATTTAAAATTTGACTCACAGTGCGCAAAATTTAGGTGCATAATATTTTGTTCCACCCTTGATTCCATTCAGCAATTTGTCTGTTTGGCTTTCTCAAATCATTTATCCTCTTCATCTTTTCCCACTTCATAAATTCCTCCCCAATCGATGGCCAAGCATCAGGTGAGCATTTTGTGTTGGCCTAAAAAGCGCGCAAGTGGCCATTTGGCCCATATTCAAAAAATCCAATTTTGGATCCATCCAAAAAAAAAATAAAAATAAATGGGAAATTCATCACCAACCCCTGCTGTTCTTCTTCTTCAACTTCTCGCCAAATGATGGTCCAAAATTGGGGAAAATTATTACCGATATTTGAGCTAAAACCGGAACCACTCCTTTCAGTACCTGTACTATTATTTTGGCCATAACTAATCAAGGAAACAACCAATTTGGGAAGGAAATATGCCATTTGAAAGCCCTAAATCTCCTCTAGAAAGTGGCTTTACTAATTTTTTGAAAAATTTCCAATAATTTGTAAAATAAGCGGATTTTCCTCAAAAAATTTGGCTTAAAAATTGACTTTTATTGCTTTTTAAATTCAGTTTTTTCCTCATCAATTTTAATGATTTTCAAAATATTTTTTTTATCATTAAATAGAGCATTTTCCCCTCTATCTATTAATACCAAGATCATCAAATTCGGTTCATCTCTTAATGTGTTATAAGCTTCTAAAAATATATGATTAATTAAAGTTCAACTCAAGAAAAGAAAATTGGAAGAGCCTTGAGGGCATGTTGTGATTGTGAGTGCCGCCCTCTTTGATTAAGGAAGGGAGAAAATACGGTATCAGCAGAATCAGCAGAAAACGCTCAATCAGCCAGCACAGGGCATAATTTGAGGCAATTGTATACATTCCACCTATCCTTTCTCCTACCATTCATTTGTATTTGATTGTGTGAAGGAAAAGCCGCCTATTTTGAAAGCTATAATTTTTAAATAATAATATCTATATATTTTATTAATATTTATGAATTGCCTTCTCGAATTGACTATGAAACTTTTAAAAAGTTGGAAACCATAAAATTATCAAAATTGTAGAGGACATTTTGGACTTTCCAATGGTATCCTTGTTGAGTTATGGACCAAAAGAACGGCCACGGTGTACTGAAATGGCCGCATTGGAATTGGAACCCCTTACCTTTTGGAATCCAATTAATTCCTCCATTCCCCTCGCAGGAAACTGTGCATAATGTGCCGGACGAGGATGACACGCTGGAGGAGCCACCACGTTTGCCCCAAGGAAATCGCAGGCGGCTGGGCGTTTCGGCGGAAGTGCCGGACGAAAATGAGGCGGCCAACTATCAACGGGTTGTAATTCCCAAGGATGAGGACACCCAAAAAGCATTGCGCCAGGCAATGTGCAAAAATGTTCTGTTTGCCCATTTGGATTTGGACGAGCAAAAGGCAATATTCGATGCAATGTTCCCGGTGGAAAAGCCAAAAGGCGAGACAATCATTGAACAGGCGAGTTTGGACTTTGGAGAGGGTATGGGCGAATGATGGCATTAGGTTGATTCAGGATTTTGGATAATTGCCAGAATTTACATTTTTACATATAGGAATATTGATGGGCCTGATGGGGTGAATATGGATCATAAATAGGCCCTAGGATTGGCGATAATTTTATGGATCATTTCCAAGCTTAATTTTTAATTTAATTAATCGTTAATCCTAATTCGGTTTAATTTGGAGCCTCGGAAAATTTAAAGGTTCCTTGCCAATTGCCTATCCCTTTTTGAGGATTTATATTTGAGATTAACCGACATTAACCTTCCTAAAAATATGCCAAATATTCAGCATCATTACAATCTTTTTTGGTGAATATCCAAACACATTTTGCCCTGGGGAAATGGCCATATTAAACTTATGACCTACCCTTTAAATCCGCCATAATCAATTGCCAAATTATAGACTTACGGACAATCTCTATCCTATATAATCAAAATAAACCCTCTCAAAATTGTAGGGCGAAGAAGGCGACAATTTCTACGTGATCGACAATGGCGAAGTGGACGTATTCGTCAACGGGGAATTTGTATTGTCCATCAAGGAGGGCGGCTCATTCGGTGAATTGGCCCTGATCTATGGGACACCACGGGCGGCCACCGTCGTTGCCAAAGTCAGAAGAATTAAAAAAGGGGAAAAGCCCAATTTTTGCCGTTAATAATTCATCAAAGATGGAACTGTTTTTGACAATTTTGATATGAAATTAAAGAGCAGACTTTTAGCTCTCAATTGATAGTTAATTTTATTTAAATTGGTTCAAAATTGATGGAATTAATGACCAAAAAAACATTGAAAATTTTGCTAATCCATAGAAAAAGGTTATTTTAATGGTTTTTATAATAATTCAATTAAATTCTGGATGAATTTAAATAAAATTAATCTCAATTGATAGCCAAAAGTCTGCCCTTTAATTTGTTAACAAAAACATCAAAATTAGTTGAATTCTTAATTGAATTATACGGCAAAAAATTGGAGCGTATCCAAATTGAATAAATGGGGAATGGCACATTTTTATCCCATCAAAATTTTCAGTCCGATTTGGTCAAACTTTGGGCCATCGATCGGCTCACCTATCGGGCCATCCTAATGGGCTCAACGATGCGAAAGAGGAAAATGTACGACGAATTTTTGAGCAAAGTTTCCATTCTCTCCGATTTGGACAAATGGGAACGGGCGAATGTGGCCGATGCACTGGAACAATGCCAATTCCAGGCCGGAACACACATTGTGGAACAAGGTAGGAAAAAAGAAGAAGGAATGAATGAAATGATGTAGACTAAGGGCAAATCGAATGATGGCATAAATTAATGATTGAGCATTTTTGAATTCGGACGATTGAATACAGCCAATTCAGTACATTGGCCATTTTTGGCCTTATCTCAATAAGGAAGGAGTCAACCAATTTGGGAAGGCAATATGTCATTGAAAAGCCCTAAATATCATCTAAAATGTGGCTATATTAATTTTTTGGAAATACAAAATAATTCGTAAAAAAAGGGCTTTTCCTCACCCAAACAGAAAATTCGGATTTGTTACACTCAAAGACATTTAACTTTCTTTTATCTTGGAATTCATAAAATTAAAATGGGCCACTTTTTAGAGGGCACTTTGGGCTTTCAAATGATTTATTGCTTTTCCGAATTAGTAATCCCTCATTGAGATATGAACCAAAAAGCCAACTTCATTGGCGTTTTTCTTATCTAGCTGCTGAATATTTTTCCCTCCGGGCATATCACACATTATGAAAGGGGAAAGATGGCAAAGGGAAATGTCAGATTCTTCTTCAATTTCCCGCAATTTCACAGGTCAACCCGGCGATGAATTCTTCATCATTGTGGATGGCGAGGCCGACGTCCTTCAAAGACCCAACGATGATGCCCCATTCGAGGTGGTCGGCAAATTGGGACCATCCGAATATTTTGGTCAGTCCATTCATCAAAATTTAACAAATTGTTTTAGGGGAAATTGCCCTCCTATTGGATCGTCCACGGGCTGCCACCGTTGTTGCCAAAACTCCATTGAAATGCGTCAAATTGGATCGTGCCCGATTCGGTCAGTTCCCCTCCATCTTTTAATGGGAAATATTTAATTTGCCCAAAATAAATGAAATTATCGAAAAGAACAGCTCAAAAACGCTTAATTTGAATATATATTGGTTTGGGTTTAACCAATTCCAACTTTGTTTTAAACCAAAAGCCAAGATTGGGTTTAAACCATTTAATACCCTTTAATTGTTGACCAAACCAAAATAGGTTTAAACCGTTTAATACCCTTTAATTGTTGACCAAATACAAATTATATACCATTCAATGCCTCTTTTGACCAGCTCTATCCATTTTTGGGTATATTGGGTTTACTGAATTTAGGATAAACCCAATGTTATATTTCGGAAATTTAAATGTTTTTTTGTCAAATTAAATACCATTCCAAAATTTAATCAATAATTTCCACCAATTTTTGTAGAACGTGTCATGGGCCCGGTGCGCGAAATATTGAAGCGGGATGTTGGCCATTACAATTCATATGTGAAATTGATGACTTGAAAACAAATGCGGAAGGAAAAAACAACAAAAATTTTGATGGAATATTTGGAAAAAATTTGTGTGTGAATTTATTAAAATTTGACCACCCCTAATCCCCCAATGAATTTATATATTTTAATAATATTTTTTATTCTTCCTCCTCTAATTTTTTGTCCCCAATTAAAGCTTTAGGGCCCTTTTCCCTTCCTATTTTTAATTCATTTTCGCCACATTTTTCATTTCACATATTTTTATAATTTTATTAGTTTCTTTTTTTGCCCCAGCCAATCCCCAAAATCTTCCCCTCCAAACTTTCGACTGAATGAATGGAATAAAAACAAAATTAAAACTTTAATTTCTTTAAATCCCCTATAATATTTTCATTTTGAAAAATTATGAAGTATTATTTATTTAAAAAGATGGAGAATTTTCTGCTGTATTAAACTATACCAAGATTGTCAAAAACGGTTTTGAATTGAAGGGAGTTTTGAGGCTCAAAGATGATGGCCTCAATGTAAATTGTACTGTACAGGGAAGGGGGACAGGAAAAGGATAGGTGATTGAACAAATAGCCTCAAGGCATTCCCCGTTTCTGCTGATGAGCGCTCTCTGCTACAGTATTTTTCCCTTTCCTTAATCAACCGAGTAAGAGAATTGACATGCCCTGAGGGCACCTTCACCCCTTTTTCTTGGGTCAAATGATTAACCTTTCATTATTCATATATTTTTTTAAGCTTATAAATCATCAATGGATGAACCGATTTTAATGGAATTGGTATGATTTATAGAAGCTTCCTTCGTTTGAATGTATGAATGAATTAAAAACAAAACAAAATTATTATTATTATTTTGTGTTCTATTCAAAACATTGACAATAAAAATTTTGACCAACAATTGAACAATAGACTGACGTGACTCTTCCCCCCCCCCCCTCACTATTCATTCTTGTTTTGGTGAACAATTTTGTGGATACTTTTATGAATTTGAGGAGATTGAGGGGAAGATGACCCTCAAAATTGACCAAAAGATAGAAAAGGAATGGACATGGACACCGCCCAAACCTTTGAATGGACAAGACACCACCCTCGGAGCATCATTTACACACAATTCCCTCCTCCCCACAAATTATGCTTCCAATTGCCCACTTTTACATTTGGCCATCAATTTTGCTTCCATTTGTCATTTCCACCGTGTTTTGGCCATTTTTCCCCTTAGCAGGTTGCCCACAAATCCACATTCCCTGGGGCTATATTCCTCTAACATGGTGCCATTTATAATTAAACTCATAAAGATTGAACCAATTTCCAATGATTTTATTATCAAATTAAAAAATTTGTTCAGAATTAATGGAGTTCCGAGCAAAAAACCACTGCAATTTAGTAAATTCATATAATTAAGGTCATTTCAATTGGTTTTTTGGTCATAATTCCATAAATTCTGAATCAATATAAATAAATTTAATATTATTTTATAGCAAAAGTCTGCTCTTTATAATTTGATAACAACAATCATCCAAAATTGGTTCAATCCTTGGTGAGTTATTATAAATGGCGATAAGTTAGCCCGGTTAAAACTTAGGCTGCTTCGATATTTCCTTCGGTCTCAATTTACATAGCTTCAGCCTCTTCCTTCAATCAGCATTGCTATTCATGTACCACTTTGAATGCGGATCGCCTTTTGGCCCAGGTGGCTGATCCGAATTGGCGCAAATGGCTTCAACAAATTCGATTGGCCCCTCGCAGTCGGCATTGTGCCGATCCATTCATTGTTTGTTTGGCATTTTCCTCACATTTCCCTTCATTCTTTCCTTTAAGACTATTTCGGCACTTCGCAATGGAGTGCGCAGTTTACCTTGCGAGAATGGTCTTTGCCTCAAATTGTGGTTTCAGGAAGGCAAGAAATTTTAAATATTTCCCCATCTTTTATCGTTTTAATCATTTTTAATTTGCTTTTTATTAAATTTTTTATATAATATTGGTCAATTCCAATTAAATTATTTCAATATGAACTTCAGAGAATGGTTGGGAATTGGGATTAGGATCAATTTCAGCAAATAGGTCCAATTTTGGGTCATTCATTGGGGAAAGGATTGATGAGAGTATCTGCATCGGTTTTTGGCCCATAACTCAACAAGGCCTTGGCCCACCAAGGGAAGCGATATGTCATTTGAAAACACTAAAAGTCCCTATAAATTGGCCTTCTAAATTTTATGAATTCACGCTTTAAAAAAATTAAATATCTTTGATTATAATGAACCCAAATTTTCTGACGTGAATGGGATAAATCAACATTTCTACAAATTGTTTTAAATTTAAATAAATTTAATATAGGCCACTTTTTAGAGGACACTTTTGACTTTACAATGATATATCGCCTTCTCAGATTGGCTATTACTTCAATGAGATATGGGCCAAAAGAACGCTGACATTCAATCATCACATTTCGCATTCTTTTTCCATTGTCTTTTATTCAATAAAAAATGTTTTCCACAAATTTGACATTTCATTTTCAGCCAATTCTGATGATGAGAATGATGAAGGCCAAGTGTGGCGAAGTTGTGTTCCTCACGGGAATGAGAATGATGGCATTTTGCGCGCGGATTGCACTCGAATTGAGAGCAGTCAAGGCAAATTGTCACTTTGCACTTGTGATGGCCCACTTTGCAATGGATCATTGGGGCAAAGGCAAGCTGGAATTGGCAATGATTTGAACAAAATATTTGCAATATTTGTTTTTCTTTTAGTCATTTTAAAATTTTCATAAATTTGCATGGCAAGACCAATTAATACCACTGTTTCAATACTTGAACATTTCTTTTGGCCATAATTCAACAAGGAAGCAACCAATTTCAGAAGGCAATATACCATTTGGAAACACTAAAAGTCCTCTAAAAAGTGGCTTTTCTTGTTTTATGGAAACTAATAACAAATTACAAAATAAGAGGCTTTTCCTCTTTCAACTAGAAATTGAGTTCACCACACTCATAGGCATGTAATTTTTTGTAAATTTAGAATTCATCAATTTAATATTGGCCACTTTTTATAGGACACTTTGGGCTTTCCAAAGATATATAACTTTCTTGAATTGGCTATTGTCTTGTCGAGCTATTAACAAAAGAATGGAAACGATACTGGTATTTTCATTAAAATTGAAAAAAAATATTTATTCTTTGGGACGAAAAGCACACGTGGAGAATGAAAGGGAATGGATAGCCGAAATGCCATTAAAAATGGCCTTCGGATGAATGGGACTGCCGCCGAATTGCTTGACTCCATTTTCCTTCCCTCCTTTTCAAAATTGGTCCCACCCTTAAGGGAAAGTGGCCTCCCTCCTTCGCCTCCTATTACTTGCCAAAATGAAAAATGAATCCTCCTTCAGGAGCCCCTTGGGTTTTCCGCCGTTTGCCAATGGAATTTTTGGGGTTCGCCTTTGTGTCCATTTCGTTCCGCTGCCGGCATTTTGTTGGTTTTTCCTTCGAACACATAAAACAAAAACATCGACCAAAGAAGCAGTAAATAATGCGGATTTTTGCCTTTTTAACCCTCCAAAATGGCACATCCTCCAATACCAACAATCATCTGGCAAATAATCCCAAAAATGATAATCAAATCCTACAAAGCCAATTATTGCCCATATGCCTTGGTCAACTCGTTCAAAACTGTTAGTTTTGTGCCCTTTTCTTTCCTAATAATAATACCAAAAATATTGAAAATAGCGAAAAGATTGTACCGGTCAGAAGTTTATCCTAGACACCCAAACCATTCTCAACCAATATATCTGCATCATTTGATTATATTTGGTCTGGGTTTAACCAATTCCAACTTAGTTTTGAACCATTAAACCAAAATTGGTTTAAACCGTTTAATACCTTTTAACTGTTGACCAAACAATGAAAAATTATATACCATTCAATGCATCTTGACCAGCTCTATCCAATTGAGTATGGATTTACGGAATTTAGGACAAACCCTTAAACTCCTATATTTTTTAGCATTTACTCATTTTTCGATAATTTCAATGTGTTTTTTTGGCAAATTTTATGCCATCCATATAAGAATTCCTCAATTTTAGGCCTTCTTTGCCTGACCGCGGTGGCCGCCTCGCCCCTCGGTCTCCTCCTTCCAATTTGCCTTTTTGCCCTTTCTCTTGGCCCAATTTGCCTTCCAATCCTCCATCCCCGTTTTTGCCTTTTTTATCTTCTTCCAATGCTCCTTTGGCTTTTGCTCCTCTCCATGGCATTGGCCGGATGGATCGGCTTCATCATTTTCAAAGGAATCCATTCCGAAGCATCCGTTGTTTTGGCAATCATTCTTCCCATTTTCCTTCTCATCAATTTAATTTTCTGCTTAATTTGGTTTGAATTCTACGAAATTAAACCTTTAATAATGCAATTCAGTTCCTTAGATTTCTTTTGGTCATATCTCAATGAGGCAATAGCCAATTTAATAAGGCGATATATCATTGAAAAGCTGAAAGTGTCCTCTAAAAAGTGGCCTATATTAAATTTATTTAAATTTAAAACAATTTGTAAAATAGGCGGATTTTCCTTATTAAATCAGAAAATTAGGGTTTATTACTCTCAAAGACTTGTTAACTTTTTGTAAATTTGCAATTCATCAATTTGATATAGGCCATTTTTTAAAGAATACTTTGGGCCTTCGAATATTATATTGCCTCCCTAAATTGGCTATTGCCTCGTTGAGATATGATCAAAAGAATGGCCAGGTATTGAATCGGTTGTATTGAAAAGTCTTTAATATAATTTCCAATGTATTTTTACTATTTTATGCAAATTTAGGATCCAAAGGCTTTTTGTTGCCTTCACAAACAAAACGATATCTTCGCCAATTGATCATTTAAAAAATCATCAATCATCATCGTCACTTCCATCTCAACGTGTCAATGCCTTCTAGTCAAAATCGCCGCCATTCAGCCGATGAAGAAAAACATCCGAAATTCCCCCATCATCATCATCATTGTTGTTGCTGCACATTTTCCCACCATTTTGTTGCATTTTCTATATCATTTTATTAAATTAAATAAAATCCCGCCTTCTCACCCTTTCACAAATCATTTCCACCAATTTGTCCACTCTCCGGGTCAATGCCTCAATTTGTTCCTGTTTTCGTGCCAATTGCCCTTCCTGCGTGCGAATTTTGGCATAAAGTCGTTCAATCAATTGGTCTTTGTTCATTTCATCAAGCACCGGAATTTGTTGGCTGGTCCCACCTTTGGCTTTTGCCCTTCAATAAAAAATAAAGAATTTTAAATACAATTTCCCTCCTTGTCCATACTTTTCGGCCATTTCTCTTGGAGGCGGTGCCGCTGACTGTGATGAGCTCATTGGCACTCCAATTTGGTCCAAATTCAGTTGGCTGCCACCTAGGCCACAATTTTAATAATGATTTAAATTTTCAAAGGAGGATGATTGAATACCACCGATTGAGTACCTGGGCAGTTCTTTTGGCCCATAATTTAATAAAGAAGCACCCCCAATTTCTGGAAGCGATATGCAATTCGAAAGCTCTAAATGTCCTCTAAAAAGTGGCTTTACTAATTTGTTGTAAAATTAAAAGAATTTGTAAAATAATTGGCTTTTCCACATTCAATCAGTAAATTCGGGTTTATTCCACTCAAACACATGTAACTTTTTTTAAAGGTGGAAATTTGTAAATAAAAATAAGCCACATTTTAGGGGATATTTTGAGGCTTAAAATGGTATATTGCCTTGCCATATTGGCCATTGCCTCGTTCAGATATGGGCCAAAATCCATTGAGGATCTCAATAAGCGAACCCAATTTCTCTTCGCCAAAAAATGCCAAAAATGACCAACCCCTTGAAGAAGGTCGACTTCGACTCGATGGTCTGAATCTTCTCTGCTCCAATGCCTGTTCAATTTTTGAACGAAGCAGCGGAAAAAATGTTTGGACTGCACCTTCGGCACCTTGGGCAAACCGTTCGCATTGATCCGGATCCAGCCGAATGCCCAAATGTCGAAGAACTACTCTATAAATTGGGGGAAAGGCAAATCAATTCCCCTTTTTGACCCCATTTCTGCTGTTAACTTGTCCAAACTTTCCCAATTATATTTTTTGAGGGCGACTGAATGAACGTGGACAAATGAATTCAATGGGACATATCTTGGCAAAAAATGGGCAATCAATTCGGCGACAAGAACTTCAAATACAAATTTTAGGGAGAATGGAGGAATGGCGGGAATGGCACACCTGCATCGGAAAAATCGCGTTCCACATTTTTGACCGGCTTCGAAAGTGGCAGACTATTCAGCCAATTGATGGTTTCTCCGTAGCATTCTTCTTCGGCTTTTCCACCGTGACAATTATTGCCTTTTGAATTTTTTTGATTCATTTTTAAGCTTGAGAAATTGAAGCACTTTTAATGATTTTTAGAGACAAATATTGGCATAAAAATTGGAACGAAATGTTTAATTTTATGGAATATTGTTTATACCGCAAGATAGAGAATTTTTTGCTCTGTTAAACCATACCAAGAGGCCAAAATCGGTTTGAATTAAAAAAAGTCATGATTACGCAAAGATTGCGGCTCAATACAATGAGATGGGAAATGGAATGAACGATAGCCTGTGATGAAAGGCATTCCCTGCTCTGCTGCTGGCTGCTGATTGGGCGTTCTTGCTACAGTATTTTTTCTCCCTTCCTTAAATCAAAGAGAGATCATTGAAAGTGCCCTGAGGCATCCTTCAAGAGACAAACAATTAACGTTCATTAATCATATAGAAGTTTATAACTCATCAATGGTTGTACCAATTTTAATGATCTTAGTAATATTTGATAGAGGGGAAAATGCTATATTTCAAGGACATAAAAATTATTTTGTAAATCTAATTTGATGGACGCGAGAAATTAAAAATCAAATGAATTCGCCAAAGATTTCATCCGAGAGGGGCAAACAACTTTTCCAAGACAATTTATTGTCTTTTGATTTTTTTTTTATTCATTTTTAGGCTAAACAAATTGGAATATTTTTATGATTTTAGGCGAATATTAGCACAAAAATTGGAGCAAAAAATAGGTAATTATGGACTGCTGTTGAATGATGGAAAATATGGAATTTGCTATGGCACAAGTGGGAGGGGGGGGGGGGGGGGGTGGCAAGAAAAAAACGGGTGGAAAGGATGGAGAGTGGGATGTGGGAAAAAAGGAAACGGGAATGAATGCAAATGATGGCTGGCTGTTGGCCTTGGCCAGTGTCCCCTCGTTTGGCACACATGCTTTATGATGCATAGAAGTGTCCCAAATGTATGTTCTCGGCACGACATTCTCAGCCACCCTTATTGGAGAGAGAATAATGCGAACATCAAATTGGGAGGAACTCTCTTTTATTCTGCCATTCTTTTTATATGGCCAATGATGGGCCATAGGACACATATTGCCATAATTTTTACGCTTCCTCGCCCCATTCTCGTTATTGCTTTCCATATATTTTCCTTTTTCTCCCAGTGCCGGCAGTCGCCCTTTTTCACTTCCGTTCATCCAATTAGGAATTCAGAAGCCCCCATGGCGTCATTTAAAATTTTTGGAAAATGTTTTGTCCATTTCCTCAGGTTTCAATTGCTTTCTAACATTTTCATTTATTATTTTCTACTTTACAAATATTGAAAAAAAACGGAAAAAATAACAAAAACAATTTGATGGAAATATTATTGATTTAATGGAAGTCAATCAAATCCAAAATTGCGGCCCGTAAATTTCCTTCATGTTCGACCAGCTTCCTCTCGGCAATTATCCTCGGCACTTCCAATTCTTGTACCTGCAATTTTACAAAAATTTTAATAATTTGTTTAAGAATAAATATTTAATTTTCTATATAAAAGTTTTAAGGGTTTGTCCTAAATTCTCAAAACATATACCCAAATTTGAATAGAGCTGGTCAAAACGCATTAAATGGTATATATTTTGTTATGGTTTGGTCAGCAATTAAAGGGTATTAAACAGTTTAAACCAATTTGGTTCAAAACAAAGTTAGAATAGAATTGGTTAAAACAAAACCAAAAAATGATGCCTCTTGATGAGATTTACGATTAGTAAAAGGTCTGGAGGTTTTTGTTAAACCATTGAACCGCTACAATTTTTCGGTATGGTTTTTTTGCCAAATTAAATATTTTCCATCCTATTTATCAAATTAAATAACAAAAAATTTACAATAGTTTGGATGTCCTCCTTCCGCAATGTGAACTTCTTCTGTTCTGGTTGCGCCTTCAAATTGCCCAGCGATTCTTTGGAAACTTCGTTCATTTCATCCTTGTCCTCGTGGAAATCGGTCACCTAAAATTGCATTTAACATTAATTTTCTCCATTTTTTAATTGTCTATTTTTACTCCGAATTTAAATTCCAACTAAATTTAAATAACATTTAAAATTGATAACCTTCTCCAAATCGGCGGCCGTTTGCTTATAAATTTGGCCATCCTCCGCCGGTGCTTTGGCCGCTTCCTCTTCATTATTTGCGTCATTGTTGTTGGCAATGTCATTTGCATTATTCTTCTTTTTGGATGACATTTTCTTTAAACAATATTTAATGCTTATTTAAATAAAATTGTTGTTAAAGTAATAAAAAGGCAAAATATTAGCCAAATTAATTACAAAATAAAATAATTATTCCATTTAATTTATTCAAAACAAAAACAAAAATTGATCATTGAAATTCAAGAATAATCCCAAAAATAATCAATAATTAATTCCCTTCCTCCTCATCCATTCTTGGTTCAATTTAGTCGCGTTCAGCAATTGCATTCAAGTTGCTTTCCACCTCTTCATTTGTCAATTTGGTCACCATCTTCTGCTGTTCGCTGACCACCAAAACCTCAACTTCCTCCGATTTCAGGTCCATGCCAAGTGCTTGCTGCAGCGTTTCCAATGCCAGCTCAATGGTATCCGCTTCATTATAGTCCGTTCGCTTCTTCAGCTTCTTCTCGAGGAAGCTGTTCGCTTGTTGCTGCTTAACTCCAATGCCAACACCGCGAACTGATCTAAAATGTTTTTGTGATTAATGAAAATATTATTTTGTTTTATTTTGTCTAGAAATGTAAAGTAAATGTATAAAAATGCACCGAAAGTGCCTAATAAGTCAAAAAGACCAAAATTTTGCAAAAGTTAAGGTCGAATCTTTAGGTCGAAAATTTTCAAATATTTTTTTGGTAAAAACTTCTTTATAGACACTAGTCTAGTCATCCCAAACTTAAGGTTTAGAATTTAAAATATTTAACCGAAAATTGCCGGCTGGATCGACGCTATACACTTGTGGTCCATCCTCTTGATCGTACGAAATCATAAGCATCACTGATGAATTTGAGTATTTATTAAATAATTTAGGCTCTTCAAAAACACTCACAAGTTCCCAGCGAGCGCAATTCAGCATTTTGCGTGTAATATTGATTGATGTCCGCCATTTTCCGTGCCAAAATTGAAATTGGCATGCCATAACCGTTCTGATACTTCCATTGAGCCGCCTCGGCTTGGGCACGACGAGCTTAAATTTTAGGAGAGAATAAAAACTATATGTTGAATCAAAATTGATCAAATTAAACTATTAAACCTGCTGCTGTTTTCATATTTTGTTTAAAATGGAATAAGGATTAACCTTGAAAAACAGCATCGGCTGAAATAAAAAGTTTTAGGTAATTCATTATCAAATAAAAATGTGCTTACGAATAATTCCAATTATGGCACTACTGATCTTCTGAGTGAGCGGATAAATGTTCGTGACGGTAGTTGGAACGATGAGTTTGTCCTGTAATCGATTTAAAAAAATGAGATGTTTTCTACTCATAATAATCACTTATATTACCGGTATACGTTTTTGAACTGCGATGACAGCTGTGTTTTTGGTTGCAATCCCAACTGCAGTCAGATTTGTTGAATTTGCGGCCTTAAAAGCATATTCCACTTGATAAAGTCGTCCTTCAGGCGAAAATATGGTTATGTGACGGTCAAATCCTGCACTAGATCCTCTCGACATTGTTTAATAATTTTGCTTACAATACTTGTTTTTAATCTAAAATTGAGTCTTCTTCAAAACACTCATTCCAAAATAATATCATCAAAATTTAATAAAATGCTTGCTAGGAATGGATTGGAGTTGGAGGTTGGTTGGACGTTGGAGGGTTGAATTTGAATCCGGCTCAGAGGCCGATCTTTACATTACATCTTACATGTTATACAATACAAACAAAGTATGTATGTTTTTCTATATCTTCTATCTTAGCTCTCTCTCTTTCTCTCTTTAACAAAACAAGTGGGTTTGGATTTGGATAAGATGTCAAATAGACGAGGCTGAGATGAACGAGAGCTGAGACTGAGACCGACGACAGCATTTATGGCCAAAATAAAATGCTAATCAGCAGAGATATCAACAAAAGATAAAACCTTGAAGTTAATACTTTTCAGCACTTTATTGAAAACAAAAATTGAAGATAATATTTTATTCAGACAAAATACATATTGGATATAGAAAATACAACAAAACAAGATATGGGAACACAATTATGGATGGGTTACAATATTAGACAAATGGAAGGGAAAATGGGCTGAATAGAGGAAGGGTAGTAGTTGACATCTTCATTCTTCTTCTCATTGCATTCCTGGCGTTGTCCATTCACGGTTGTTGACTGCTTCCCATTGCATCCTGTTCATTCGGCCCCACCGACGGCATCCTTGACTTGTTTGATGACCGGTTCCAGATAGCCTGAATTAGAAAAATTATTTGTGAAGAATGAATTATTGTTAAAAAAAAACATACCAAGCTTGAAGGCCACTGCAATGCCGCCGACAATTGCGATCAGGACGAAGATGATGGCTGGATTCATATTGCTGTCGTTGTTGAAGATCACTCGGTTGATGTTGGCCGCTGGTTTGATGATGTTGATTGCTCGTTGGAGTTGGTTGATGGTTTGTTGGGCAGTGGGCACACGCTTTAATACCTGATCCGCAGCCGCCAACAGCAACAGTACAATATCAATTACGGTATAGTCTGATTTTGTAAAAATACCGGATATCGTATATTACAAATATGCAATACAGTATGAATATAACACAGTTATCGATTTCTTATACTCCCAGTTTGCAAAAAGTATTAAAGCTTGAAAATTGAATCCACATTCCTCACAACTTCTTCCACAACCAATTCATTCCTTCCCAATGGCTCTTCCCCAGGCAATTCCCGCAGCGGTCAGTTAATTTAATTCTTTTTTTTTTTGTTAATAATATTCCCTTCATTTTCAGCTTAACCAGATTGATCAAATGTTCGCCAGGAATGATGCACCGGACCGGATTTACAACCAGCTATCGCGGATCTACAACTCAGCAGAAGAAAACCGACGCAACATTGGAGTGCTTTGGAGGCTTGCAAAGTGTTATCTTCGCCGAGGATTGGATGTGAACAATGAAACGCTGGAAGGAAAGGCAAGAAGGCGGCAACTCTTGGAGACGGGTAAGTCGAAAATCATCACCATTGATAAAAATGATTTTAATATTGCACATTTAAGGTCTTCAGTTCGCGGACAGAGCTTTGCAAAGGGACCAGGCGGACTTCGAATCACTCAAATACAAATGTATGCTGATGGGGCAGATTTTCGACCACAGTATGGGGATAAGAGAGAAGGCAGAACGTGGACTTCGGCTATACGTAAGTCATTTTCGATTATTTGATTTAAATAAAACCCCAATATTTTAGAACTATCTCGAGAGGGCTGCCGCGATTGATCCAAACCAGCACGAAATTCTTCACATGCAAGGACGATTGGCCTACTCAGTTGCAAATCTCAATTTTTTTGAACGATGGACGGCAGGCAGACTATTCCCGGCAATGAGAGCACTTCTTAGACAAGCAACGATTCCCTATGCGATTGACAAACTCATGCAGGTATTTTTAATCTTCAATTTTTAACTTTCACTAATTTAATCAATTTTCAGTGCGAACAAACGACCCGCGGAACTTCAATTGACAATATGTTCTACCTGGCAAAGTAAGTTTCACATCATCTTTAAAAACAGTCCAATAAATCATTTTTTTTGCAGGTGCTATCAGAAAAATGGTCAAGCGGAAATGGCGATGAATTGTCTGCGCGCAGTCATTGGAATCCGGCCCAACAACGAGTATGAACGTCTGCTTGTGGAAGAATCGAGGAGAACACTGGCCAGATTGGAGGACGATTGATGTGAACAACGCAAATGGCGATGAAGATGAAATGAACAAGGACTTCACACACAGATATGCATTCATCCATTTCTTGCTCTGTTCCCATATCCTTTCCTTTCCCCTATTCCATTTTGTATATTGTATGTATTTTTTGTATATGTAATGTTGAATAAAATGCTTTCATAAACTTTGTTTTGTATTTGTAAATGTTAAAAAATCGTTTTTATTTTGTAACATTTGTCGCTTTTTTAAAAGTTCATTTGAGAGAAAATTTAAATACAGCTCATAAAGCTGTCTCTCAAATGAACCAAATATTATTGGTCGAAAATCCTCTTATTCCCCCTCCCCTAATTTCCATATCATTTTGTTAGAATGAAAATGGATCCGAATATTGGACAACAAAAAATAAAGGATTTAATTAGTGAAATGGAAGTCAAAGTGCAACAAATTGGCGGCATTGTTCAAGATCTACTCTTTTTATTAGAAATGCAAGAAAAGGCAGATTGGTCCGAGATCATCCAAAAATTCACAGGTCACAGTCAGCATAAATATTTGTGAAATTAATCCAGAAATTTTAGTTTTGTCGGGCATGTTTTCCAGCATTCAACAAATTTTGAGAAAATCTGGAATTGATTTGATGGAGGATCATCTACGCCTTTTAAAAATGACTCAGCTTGTGCCCCAGATTGCTTCCTTTGAACCAGATTCAAAATTACAAGTAAAAAACAACAAATTATTTATTATCATCAAAAATAATTTAGGAATGGACTGAAGGACGACTGAGCAGTTTTAACCATAATATTGTGCCGATATTGTTAAGAACTAAATTGAAACCCGAAGTGGAAGAAGAAGAAAGCAACATTGAAAGGGATCGTTCTGCAAAACAAGTGGATGTTGGGAGGCAGGTATTCATTCCATGATTGATCGATAAATCAATATCAAACATATATTACAGATTAAATCACTAAATTCCCTTATTGATATGCTCTGTGGAAAGCTAAATGATTTTACAAAATTGCATACTATAGACAAATCGGAACGAACTACTTCCAGTGCCGAGAATGAAACAATGAGACTCGTAAAAGCGGTTTGTCTTGGAAAGGACATTCAGGTTAACTATATTGCTTATTTTAAATTATATTTTGCCATTTATTTCAGCCGAAAGCATCTCCTCCATCGCAGAATACGGCAGGAGAAAGTTCCACCAAAAATAATCCAGCGGCGGGAACTGTTTATCAAGCAAAATCATCGAAATGAATGACTCATATCATAATTTTATCGATTTCATGTACCTAATTTTATTTTTGTGATTCATTTAATAAATAAATTATTAATAATCATTATTATTACTTTTATTTCCAAATTGTTTATTCATAACATAATTATCTTTAATTGAATTTGAATTTACCTATTATTTTTGATTAGAAAAATGTCCACATTGCCAGCTGCTGTCATTGATTGCGGGACGGGATACACCAAACTGGGTTATGCAGGCAATTCGGAGCCGCAATTCATAATTCCTTCTGCAATTGCCACGAGGGATGGGAAGATCGGCGGAAATGTTGGAGGCGGGAAAATCCCGGATTTGGATTTCTTTATTGGCGATGAGGCACTCTCCCCTTCCGCTGCTAATTATTTAGTCAAAGTAATATTAAATCTTTTTATTATAAATTGTTAATTATTTTAATTTAAGTATCCAATTCGTCATGGCATTGTTGAAGATTGGGATCTGATGGAACGCTTTTGGGAACATTGCATCTTCAAATATTTGAGAGCAGAGCCTGAGGACCATTATTTTCTTTTGGTAATTTAAATTTATTCATTTTATTAAAACAAATCATCCATTTTTAGACTGAACCACCACTGAACACTCCAGAGAATCGGGAATACACTGCTGGTTTGTCAATTTGATTTATTATTAAAATCCAAATTTATATCAGAAATTATGTTCGAATCGTTCAATGTTCCCGGCCTTTACATTGCGGTGCAAGCTGTGTTGGCATTGGCTGCTTCATGGCAATACAGGGAAGTGGATCAACGTTCTTTGACTGGACTGGTTCGTTTTTAAAATTTATTTTAACATTCTACCTGCTGGTTTATTGATTATAAATAGTTTATTTTGGCAAGAAACGTATTGTAGAATATCAAAAAATTGGTTACCAACCTTTTAAAAAATACCTTCACTTGAACGGATTCGAACCCGAGACCTAAATTTTTCAAATGAATGGTCTTCCCTATTAGGTCAAAAATTTGCAAAATAAAAATTTGATAAATAAAATCTTCGGTTTTTATAGAATAATTTATTCAAAAATATTATTTTATTAAGGTTGTTGACAGTGGCGATGGTGTCACCCATTGTATACCAGTCGCGGATGGCTATGTAATTGGCTCTTGCATGTAATTTTATATTTTCATCAAATTCAATTATATTTAATGTTTTTTAGAAAGCATATTCCGATTGCCGGCCGTGATATTACTTATTTTATTCAACAAGTAAATAATATTTCATTTTTATTATTTATAAAATAATTTATTTAGATGCTTAGAGAAAGGGAGCCAACCATTCCAAGTGAACAATCATATGAGGTGGCAAAATCAATTAAGGTTTAATTTATTTTGGAAATTATCAATAAATGAATTAAATTGATAATTTTAGGAGCAATATTGCTATGTTTGTCCAGATTTACAAAAGGAATTCGCCAAATATGACACCGACCCGGAGAAATGGATTAAAATTTACAACGGTGTGAACAATATTACAAAGAAGCCATTTACGGCCGAAGTTGGGTATGAACGATTTTTGGGACCGGAAATTTTTTTCCATCCAGAGGTAAAATTTTTTACTAATCTCTGTAAATTATTGATTAATTTAATTTAGTTTGCCAATCCGGAATATTCCACTTCAATTTCGGACACCGTGGACCAAGTAATTCAACAATGCCCAATCGATGTTCGCCGAGGATTGTACGATAATATTGTGCTTTCGGGAGGCTCAACAATGTTCAAAGTAAATTTTAAATTAAATAAAATTGTAAAAAATTATTTTTAGGACTTTTCAAGACGTTTGCAACGTGACATAAAAAAAATTTCCGATCAACGTTTGGCGATGAGCGAACAATTATCTGGGGGAAAGCTGAAGCCGAAGAAGATTGAAGTGCAAGTTGTGTCGCATAAAATGCAGAGATATGCGGTAAATTTTACCAATAAAACCAAAAAATAATAATTCTAAATTTATTTAAGGTTTGGTTTGGAGGTTCAATGCTCGCATCGACGGTAAATTATTCCATAAATATCTTTGATAAACAAATTTTTAGGCCGAATTTTTCCAAGTTGCCCATACCAAGGCGGAATATATGGAGAAGGGTGCAAGCTGCGTCCGTTATAATGCTGTTTTCGGAGCAATTGCCTGATGATATGATTAAATTGTTCATGTTTTTCAATGCCTTTTTCTATTTATAAAGTTTTCTTAAATTATCGATCGAACCATTGAATAAATATTTTACGCAAATTTTTATTTACAAATTTATGTGTTTTATTTTCGTGAAATATTTTGGACTATTTCAAATATTTATTTTTATTTACAATTTTTTATGCAAAATGGAAGCACAAATTGTTCATTATGATCCGGCCACACAAATTTTGACCAGTCAAGGCAACAAAGTTAGCCGAAAGGCCAGGACATATGGCACACAAAACATAATTTTGAGTGGAAATGTAAGTGAGCCTTCTCAAATTAAATAATATTGTCATTTTTGCACACAGACAATTCTGATGGATGATTGTCTTATGCGCGGCGATTTGGGTAATGCAAAACATTCTAAATTTTATAATCATTTAAATATTTTAAGCATTTATCCGGATGGGCAAATATTGCATTATTGGCGAGGTTTTATCGAGAGAATATTTCAATGTTGAATTTATTCAAATTTAAGTCAACAATAATTCGTCCTCCGTACAAATATTTCAGGTTTTTTCAATAAATCCAATTTTAAAATTTGATTCAAATTTTAGTAAAGGCCTCACATTTTTTCCAATTCATTTTGGCGAATATGTATTCATCGAGAAGGTTATTTAAAATATTAATTTGACACATTAAAATTCAAGGTTTAGGGTTGTGTAATTGTTGCCGTTTTCATTGGAAGCTATGTTCATATTGGCGAGAATTGCATAATTGACCGGAGTACGGTGATCAAAGATTGTTGCTATATATTGCCGAATAGCGTTGTTGTGAGTATTAAATTTTGATTAATAATTAATTTCATATTACAGATGCCGGACACAGTGATACCCCCATTCTCCATTGTTGGAGGCAATCCGGCGAAAGTCATTGGAGAATGGCCGCCAACAAGTCAAAAGTTGATGATGGAATATTGCACAAATTATTATGACAATTATCTTCCGGCAGATGTTCCTATTCGGAAATCATTCACAAATTTAGAATAAATTATTTTTTAAATTTTTAACTCTTTATTTAATTTGTTTAAATACATTTTATTTTATTTGAATTTTATTTAATACATTTTCAATCATTCAATAAATCAATAAGAATGATTCCGGCTATTAAATGGCTGAATTCGGCCAACAACGATAAATTATTTGTGCTCGAATCTGACATTTACACGCTTTATCGTGTTGATTCAACAAACAGTGATGGCCATAATATTAGCAATGTCCATCAAATCAATTCATGCCCAACAACATTGGCCAGCGCAAAACAAGAACAAGTATTGATTTATTACAAATAATAATAAATGAACCAAACAATAATTTAATAATATTTAAGGACACAATTCGCTCATATGCCCTCGATCATTCCGCCGACAATTATTTGGCCATTGGTTTTGTCAGCGGTCGCATTTGCATATTCCCTGCTGAAATTGATCCCTCAATCAAGTATTATTTTTATTTATATTTAATAATAAATGGCAGAATAGATTTATACGCGGTGAAGAGATTCGGGAAGTCCAAAAATGCATTACAAATTTGGAGTGGAATTTCCATGATTCAAATCGACTTTGTGCCGCATATGAACGGTAAAAAGCATTATAAATTATTTATTTATATTTTTCAGTGGCCGCGGCCCTGACCATACCGTTGTAATTTATGATTTGAATCGGACATTGAGGAATACCCGGGAATTGCCCGTTTCAATTTTTGAAGCTAACTTTACTGAAAAGGTGTTCGGCATTGCTTGGTTCAAGTTTGTTTTTGTCTAATTAATTAAATTTTTAATCATTTTCATTCAGAGAAGACCCAAATCTTTTGTTGATCAGCGCAAATCGGGGAATTCGAATTGCCGATATTCGGGAACACGGAAATTTCCAAAGCACTTTGAGTGTCCAAAATCCATTGGTTTCTTTTTAAATAATTAATTTTAATTCATTAAATATTTTAAGATGGGCGTTTCCACCGAACCAACTCATGGCTTCATATTTGCTTGTCATTCAAAAAATTCCATATTTATTTATGGTTCACATTTTTAAATTTATTTTAAAATTTGTCATTTTTTGAAGATCGCCGATTTCTGACTTTTTCACCGTTGCATGAAATTCGTTCCTGTGTAAGTATAAAATATGGCAAATTAACATTTTTGATTAATTTTTAAGCCATCAAACAAAATTATTAATAAATTGAGTTGGCATCCAAAGAGGAATTTCAATTTGTCCGCAACTGTAAGAAATTCCATTTATACCAAAATTTAACTAAAAATTTTTAAAGGTCAAGGATTCGGGAGCGTTTTACAATTTTTCAATTTCCAAAAATGCATTTCGACCAAATAATCATCAAATTTCATCAGAGGAAATGTTCCATCATCACCGGCAGAAAGAGGTGGCCGATTCATCCAATGATTTGTCCTCATCCGAACATTGCTATGGCACTCAACTTTATTCAGTTAGTCCATCAATTATTATCATTTTTTTTTCATTGCATTTTTTATAGATTCCGGGTGTTCAAAAACTTGGTGGTTCATTTGATTGGCATCCACATCATTCTGAAATGGTTGCATTCCTTCCGGCGGCCACCATAACGAATAGAACAGCAGCAATGCCTTCAACTTCAACAATGACAACGGCAAAAGACATTATAATTGCAAATGTTCGTTTTTGTTTTTTATAAGGGGAAAAAATTGGGAGAAAAATTTCATAATCAATAAAATACATCATTTGATTATTTTTTGGTTTGGGTTTAAAACCAATTCCAACTTACTTAGCTTTAAACAATTAAACTAAATTGGGTTTAAACCGTTTAAAACCCTTTAATTATTGTCCAAACCATAACAAATTATATACCATTCAATGCCTCTTTTGACCAACTCTATCCAATTTTGGGTATATTTGGTTTGGGAATGTAGGATAAACCCCTAAACCATTATAATTATTTTGGAATTATTTTTTAATATTTACTATTTCCAGTTTCGAGCAGACATTTCCTGCGATTTGAGTTGCCATTCGGATTTTGCAATTTCCAATTGTCAAAATGCATTGGATATAAAAGAACCGGGCGATTTTCTGCCATCAACGGAGAGGATAAAAATATTTAAGTCCCGAATTGCAAATGGTTACGGATATGGGAATACGCTGTGTTCACTGTCAAGTAAATTTATTAATGGATTAATTATATTTTAATAAATTTTTTCTAGCATTAATTGAAAGTTCACGAAAAGCAATTGAACAGGACGCATTGGCTGGTGAAGATTTAAAATTTTGTTGGCAATGGATTTGCACAATGTTCCAATCGACGGAGGCAAATGAGACGCAAAAAACATACGGAACAATGTACAAAAATAATTTAAATTATTTAATTAATTTAAAATTAATTTTAGATTCGCTGGAATTAAACAAATTCTCAAAGGGACGAAATCGAATTCAACAATCAAACAGGATGAGGTTACGTATCGAAACAGAATATTTGTGAATGAGAAACGATTGAGAATATTACGGATGTGCAATTGGCCGAATTATAAGTATAATTTAATATTTAATTTAATTTTTATTAAATAAAATATTTAAAGTGACCGAGATGATTCAAAATTGAAATTTGATGAGCTATCCAACAAAAGCGGAGTCAGGGGGATTGCAAGGGCAGCTGCATTGGCACTTTTCTCAGTCCAAGGAAATTTAGGCAAAGAAGTAAGATTAATTAATGTATTTATGAATTAATTAATCAATATTTCCCAGTATTTAATCCAATTGAATGAATTTGTGCATTCGAATGAATTTATTGAGTCAAACGAACCGAATGAATTCATTTCGAGCTACCAAAAAATGGCGGACCTTGTGTTGAATATAATACAAAAATATGATGGCTTTCGGGTGCCAGATTATGAAAATGTTTGTGAAGAATTGGAAAATGATCATTATTTATTGGGAATTGTCAAAGTTTGATCCAATTGTAAATTTAAATTGAATTAATTTTTTTCAGTTTTTGGCCAGAAGGGATAGAAGTTACAATAAAATTTACAATGAAATTTTTGAAAGCGTAAGAATTATTCACATATAAAAAATTTAATTAAATTTTTTAGAATATTGATTTGGAAGATAAACTGGCTTTTGCCTCTCTTCATATGGATGATGAATTTTTTAATTCCGCACTGAATAAATTAATCAAGGAATTGCTGCAAACAAGGCCTTTGAGTGCATTGCTAATTGTTGGCCTTGAGGATCAGCCGGAAACGCATCAATTGATTCATCGGTAGATTTTGTTAGATTTAAACATATTAATTTAATTTTTTTAGTTATTTGGACATCACTGAGGACATTCAAACGGCCTCAATCCTCTTGGTCATTGGCGATTGTTTCCATAAATCGGTGGTTATGCAGGACGCAACATTGATTGGCGCAAAACTTTCAAAAATATTAGAAAAAGCAGTGTAAATCAAAAACAATTTCATATTTTTTTATTCATTTCATTACAGTGAATCGGAACATCGAACAAATCCAAGGAGACGAAGTTTGCAATGCTTCAGGCAAGTGATGGCAAAATATGAGAAATTTAAGTAAAAAAAATTATGGAATTGACATTTTTCGGCCAAAATTGATAATTAAACTTCACATTCATTTTAGATTAAAATTAACTGAATAAAAAATTAATCCATGTCCATTTCCAGGGAATACATTGATTTGTTGAATCGACTGAGGCTCTGGTAAAAGAAATTATTCGAATTTAATTTTGGAATATTCCATTTCAAAGGTTGCAAAAAACGTTTTTATCCACCTTTCTACGGCCCAAAGTACAACACAGTGATGCGGATGTGCGTTCTCGGATAACAAATATTCAGGTCGAAATTTGAGAAAATGAAATTAAATAATATTTTCTATATTTATAGGCAGTTATTGCCTGCAATTATTGGTCGGTATAAATTTTATCAATAATAAAAATAATTAATAATTATTTCTTTCAGTTCCTCTCCAATCTATCCATCAATTGCTGAGAAGATTGAAAACCTTCGAACGCCCAAAATTAGTCCATACCCTCGGAGGACTGGCCCAACTTCCTCGCGTGCAAGGTACACAAAATTTTATTAATATTTAAAAACTAATAACTAATTATTTGAAAAGGACGATGTCATGTGTTTGCAGAAAACCATTGCCGAAATGCATAATTTGTCGGCGATATCTTGGTAAAATAAACATTCTTATTCTTACATAAAAACCATTGAAACATTTAAAATTTAGGGGGTAAACCGGAGCCAGAATTTGCTGAAAATGGACAAATGACCAATCAAAATCCCCCATCAGTATCCGCAATTGACCATTGGTTCGTGTGGTGCAGCAATTGTAATCAGTTGGGTTCATTTTTGTTTAAATTAAAATACTTATTAAAACTTAAGTGGCGGCCATCTTTCGCATATAAGGGATTGGTTCAACTCCTATCCAATTTGTGCCTCATATGGCTGCGATTGCCTTTGCCTACAGCGGGACAATATGTTGAGGAATGAATTGCAACAATTGCAAGAGGAAGCCAACAAAGAAGAATGACCCCTGACCCGTGAAAATAGATCATATTTTACACATTTTTAAATAAACCTCAATTTTTCTTGTGCTTTCTTTTATTTATTTTATTTATACCATATAAAATTCTATAAATCAGGATAAAATATTTTATCAACACCAATAAAATGTATATCTATAATCTATCAATCATATATTTGAGAATTCAAAGCAAAAAATGATGCTGAGAAGATGTTGGTGCTGAATGAAAAATTTGATTTAAAAACTTATGAGTTATATATGACTAAGATAACAAAATGGGTAATTTTAATTTTGGAGTGTTTTATTATAAATAAATCTGCTTACTACACTTAATCAACACAATTCCGATGCCGAAACAGGCAACTCAGTAAAGTATTTATTCATTTTGGCGGGTATAGGTGAAGGAAGGAGGTCATCGAGGAATAATTGTAGCGACCAGTGAAAATAAATTATTCTTTTACAAATTTTTTACCCTCAACTCCAATTATTATCTTTTGCAATTCCAAATAAAATCCATCATATAAATCAGCAGAGTTCCATTTATAAACACCATTAATAAATAAATTTAATATACACCAATACAATAATAATTTGTTTGAGAACTTAAAGCAAAAAAAAAACAAAATGATGGAGAGAGATTGGCTGATGAAAATTTAAGGATAAGTTTGGACATTTAAATGGATAAATTCACAAAAAAAAAGAATATTGGGACATAATTCAAACACAAAAAGAAAGTGGGCTAAAATATGTGTAACCGAGATCTGAGGAAAACAAAAAGTATAAATCCTGAATAAAATGAGAATACTGGATAAAATGGGAGATTTAAAATGAAGAGTAATCAAAATGTGTGGGCAAAAATCATCAATAAAATCGATTCTTTGGCATCGGGTATTGGACCGGTTTGCAAGTGAGTGTTCGATCGACGAAGTAGTTGCGGTCAATGCTGTCCCCATATTTTCGACGGTATTCTTCGAACATAATGTCGTTCAAATCTAAAATAAACAAATTAAAAATTAAATTTGATTAAATTTCTAACCATTTTCGGGTGCAATTCCCCGTTTCCTCAGTGAACATCTGCTGCTACCGCTGCCATTGACTTGCTTGGTGTCGGTGTTAATCGATTTGACCGGCTGAATTGCAGATGATGATTTTGTGTTGAATTGAACCACTTCTTTTTCTTGGGCGATTTGATGGATAATTTCGGTCTTTTCCTCCCTGCTTTGTTGGATAAGGACAATTTTGACTTCTTCTTCCTCGATGTTTTGCTGGGCAATTTCCTTAATTCCATTGCTATTTATTCCATCATTTGATGCCTTCTCCTCTTCCTGAGCAAATTCAACCGGAGAAACAATTGCCTTCTTCTTCAATTTGTGGTTGTTTTTGTTGACAATATTTGCCTTCTTCTTCTTCATTAATTTGTTTTGGTGGTCATTCGCGCCAATGTTGGGTGCCACCGAATTGGAACGATGTTGTTGTTGTTGGTGTTGATGCTGTCGCCAAATTGGAATTCGGCCTGAGCTGGTCAATGAAAATGTTTTGGTGGTGGATGGCGTTGAATTGTTGGTGCTATTCTGCCCATTTTGTGGTTCTCGATTCAATGATGAAGCACGACGATGATTATTTCCTCTTTTTGGCAAAAGAAGTTGAATGAGATCTGTAAATTTTAGAGTATAAATTTTTAGTTCATTCAAATTTTGAAATGGTCAATTTAGTAATAAAATTTATAAAAATCGAAAATTGTTGATTGACTTTTCCTTAAAAAATATTTACTACTACCAAAGAGGATCGAACTCTCGACCAAAAATATGAAAATGGAGGACTTTACCCAATAAGCTAAATAGCCTTGTAATTGGGTTTTCTTATTAATTCAATAAATAAACACTTTTACTTAAAAAACCAAATGTAAAACCCTCAATATCTCTAGAAAATTAAATTACTTACATTTTTGTGCTTCCTTGCTTTCCTCATCGGTAAGCTCCGCTGAAATTTCCTCAAATGATTCAATGTTCTTCTTGAGTAAAAAAGCAGTAATAAATGGATTTGAAGTTGGCTTTGAATTGTCGGCGAATGTGGCACGGCAATTCCTAAATTGCACATTTTAATTGGTCAAATATTAAATTAAAACCTATATTCCGTTGAACGCAATTTGTACTTTTCCTTTTCAAGAATTTGCTTTTTGCCAATTTCATTCTCATCAATAATCACCGCCGATGGTGGTCCATTTGAACAAGTGAATGCGCCCATATTATTCCTAAACATAAATATATGACATTAGTCGGCAAAAACAAGCAAAAAACCTTTCACAAGTTTGGCATTCGCAACGTTGATTTGCATCGCCAAAGAAATCTTTGCCATAATAAAGTGTGATTTCTTCACCCGCTTTTATGTCACGTAAAACTAAAATCAAATTAATTTACATTTATTGATTTAATCAACCTTTTATGATTGCCGTATTTTCACATGATCCCGGAGAAAATTGACAATTTGCATGACAATCATGATTGATGAAAGCACCTGGGCCAAGCCATAGCTGATGTTTTCGTTTTCGAATGCTGAACATCACGGAAAAATCGTTGTCATCTTTGCGGAGGATGTCCAGTCCTTCCTGTTCGCTCATTTCACCAATTACGCCGAATAAATTTTCAATTACATCATCTTGACGCCAATTTTTGGTAGCAACTTAATTTGGCGGTTTTTATGATATTTAACGTTTAAAAACTTACTCAATTTTCCGCCCCTTTTCTTCTCAATTGAATATCGAAAACAATCGGCAATTGTGAAACCGGAATTTGGTGAAAACATTAGCAAAAAGCGAAGTAACTAAAATCAATTTATAAACAAATAAAACTCAATTAATAACTTACATGGTCTTTAAAATTTTCCTGCTCTCGTTGACTTTTGCCCTCCAAAAATGTTCTTACTAATTCAAATTGTAAAAATGAATTCATGGCCAATTGAATATCTGAATTGTGAATCAAATTCCACAATGTTTCAACGACTTTTTCCTTCACATTTTCATCGATTTGTTCACATCTTAAAATATTAATTTCTTGTTTCTTTTAAAAAGAAATTATAATAATTTTACCTTGTATCCACATTCATTTTGTGTGTCGCAAATCCGAGAACAGTATCAACAAGCAATGCTGTACAAAAATCTGAATTAAACATTATTAATTAATTTAAATTAGGTAAAAACAAACCATCATTTTTGCATAATTCTCTGATATTCATTTGGTGATTTCGGCTCGGTTTTAATTTGAATATCATTATGGGAATAGAGTTTGAGAAGCAGCGACAATTGTTCTTAAAAATGATTTCTGCTTCTTTAAAAATTAAATTGAATGGATTTTGTTAAAAATTGTACATAATTTTAAGCTAACTCAACTCAGCCTTCATAGTTCGGCCTTCGGCAAGAAATAGGCTAAGCGCTAAGCCGTTAAGCTAACATATTTGAATTAGATTTATTCTATACCTATTCTTCCGGTTTAGAAGATGCATGGAGCATGGTTGGGTATTGAGTTGGGTGGGGTGGGGTGGTTCTTGATTTCCTATTTTTTAGGTTTTTTTTCCGGTTTTATTGCCTCCCCCCTCCCTCCCCTCCCTTTTCCTTCTCTTCTCTTCTCTTCTCTTCTCTTCTCTTCGTCTTCTTCTCTTCGTCTTCTTCTCTTCTTCTTCCTTTTCTCGTTTTTATAAGAAAATGACATTTTATCTCATTAAAAATCAATAACACATTTTTTGGCGATAAAAAACATTTTGAAATATTTTTTCGCTTGGGATACCAAGGTTCGAGCCCGAGCTCACTTCTCAGGTTTTTAGGTTTCGTTTTTTACAATCCATTTTCTATCTTATCTTTTAGTTTTACAACTAAGCTCTCGTTTCCTTCTTAATTTGCATCATTTATCATTTATAAATAAATAGATTTGAGACTTGAGTTTTATTTTACAGAAAATTTCATTGAATCAATCAGTGCAATATAATCAACTCTTCAAATAATGATGAAGCCAGATGAGAAAATTCGTTCAATTAGGAAGAGCATTGATAATCAGGTACAAGTCAATTTATTAAAAACATAGTTGAAATTCACAATTTCAGGAAGAACGGGTGCAACAGCACAATTTGGATGAATTAAGGTTTCATTATTATTTGTCAAAATTAAAACACTCATCAAAATCATTTAAGAAGTCGATATGAACAGATTAGCAAAAGGGAAGCGGAGCAGAATGATTTGCTTAGTCAGGAGAAGGCCAGAAACCGAATGCTGGTTCATTTAAATCTCCAAAACTGTTTGATAAACATTCAATTTTAAGGAGCTCGAAATCGACAGACGCCAAAAGCAGTTGAAAGAAAGCACGGAATTGATTCGGAATTTGCAGGCTGAACTCGAGAAAGGATGGAAAAAGGCCCGGAGCATGAGTTCGGAATTGCGCGAATTTGAATTCATATCGAAGGCAGAAACGGAAATTGGCAATTTGAGAACAAAGGTCACCGGCATGGAGGCTAGACTGAAAAGGGTATTTTGTTTAAATATTTATACGAAATATCATCCATAATTTACAGAATCAAATGGAAATGGGGACCGCAAATGATTTGATGAAAACCAATTCGGAATTGGAAATTCACAAAGAATTGCTGAACAACGCGAACAAAGAATTGGAGAAGCACAAGGAAATGTTGGAACAAGCAAAGAAGACTTCACTTGAGCTGGACACACATTGCGAACATCTTATGGTTTTATTTTATTTGAATATGCTTTATTAAAATCAATTCCATTTTAGTCAAAACTTCGCGAAGCCAATTCATCCAAGGAAAATGCACTCACCGAAAAACGTTTGATGAAGGAGGAATTGGAAAGTCTGCGGAAACAATTGACGGACAGATTCCGGGTTCAATTTGAATTTCAATCATTGAAGGACAAAAACAAATTGTTGGAATACAAAATCAAAGTTATGGAGGTTAGCATATTAAAAATAATAAATAAAATTAAATAATTATTTTAAAGCGTGAATTGGCTGAAGCAAATATTGACAATCGAAGAGAACTCACGAAATTGACTGATCAATTGGCAAAGCAGCAACAAAATGCACCGCCAGGGAAACAAGCACAAAACGATGAGGTGAATAAAACTTAATATTGTAGGCTTTACAAGGGGTTACCATCTTTGGGTGTTGGTTTTATGTTTAAAAGTTGAAATTGGAAGATTTAGGTGGGCTAGAATTTAAGAAAGAGAGTTTTACAAAAAATCGATCTGAAGAAGGGTCCTTCACTTTTGTAAATTTAGGTCACGGGTTCGAATCCGCTCAGATGAATTATTTTTTCTCGGGCTTGATTCTTTTATACATTTTATGACATTTTATTCATTTCTAGTTCAAAAACAATAATTATAATCTAAAATAATTAGAAGTAACTGCCTAACTAATTTTAAATAAATTTAAATTCTCATTTTCAGTCGAATGAAACCCAAGTTCGCCAGCAAAATTCACAAATTCGGTCTTATGAACGCCAATTGGAGCAGTCAAAGAAAGAAGTGGAAAATTTGGCCGCGGAAATGAATCAATTGCGTAAAAAGGAGGCGGAAATTATGGAAGAAAATGAATTGCTTCGCCAAAATTTCACTGAATGTTTGCAAAAGGCTGAGAATTTCCGTGACCAAATCAAGGAAATTGCCGGGCACAGTGAACAATTGAAGGAGGAAATGGAAAGGGATAAACAAAAATTGGTAGGAATTCTTAAATAAATTTTCAATTTGCCCATTTGATTTTTAGACAACATTTGAAGATCAAATATTCGAATTGCGCGGTGAAATTGAGCAAAAGGATAAGCTGATTGCATATTTACAAAGTGTCGTTCAGCCCAAACAAATGCAAAAATTGCCTCGGCCAAGGTCATCGCTGCTCTCAACAGAATCGGATTTTATTTCGGTTTGTCAAATCAATCAATAAATAAATTGAGAATGAATTTAAAGGATCTCGAATTGGAATATAAACAATGCCAACAATTGGAACAGCGACGGAATGAGATGAAGGCAGATTTGGAGAGGAAAGAAAAAGGTAAGCCATAAAATTGTCTAGTATTGCTATTGTTTTAGTCGGACTAGAATTTATTAAAAAAATTTGGCAAAGTTTCCTGAAACTTTTAGACTAGAGGGGACTCTTTAATTTACAAAATTTAGTTCCGGGGTTCGGATCCGCTCAGAGTAAAGTAATTTTTGGTATAGATTTTCAGTTTTCACTTTTATACATTCTATAGAACATTTCTAAATGAAATATGGTAATTAGAACGAATCATCTTCACCATAAACGCTTTAATGTTACCATAATAAATGTTTAAAATTAAATGATATAAATTTTAGCATTGGCCGAGAAAGAAAACCGAAATGCTACTGATGAGGTGGTTCCATTGTTAAAGGACAAAACTCCATTCAAAATTCCAACAAAGCCGCCGTCAACGCTATCATTGAAGTGAGAATATTTTAATTAACTTTTAATTCCAAAAATATATTTACAGGCATAGTTGCACGGAATCAACAATAAACACTGCGAGGACACCGGGCAAAATGCGACATGACATTCCGCATCGTTGGAAACGTCAATTTGTGGCAATCAATCCGGTCAGTCTTAATTAATCATTTTCTAATATTTAAATTTCTTTTAAATTGCAGAATCGGTGCCAAGTTTGCATGGAAGGTCTGCCCTACTTCCGTCATGTCTATCGTTGCCGTGATTGCGAAATGACCGTTCACCAACATTGCCGCCAAACCGTGGTCAACACTTGTGGTCTCCCAACGGAATGTGCCGATTTCTATTTGGACACTCACTCTACTTCGGCCGAGCAAATGACTGGATGGGTAAAATTGTTGGACCTGCTTCCCGCACGACATTCGGACAAATGGCGAAATGCCTGGGCCTGCATTGAGGAGCACAAACTGTCTTTCTACGAAAATGACCAGCTGGCATTGAGCGATGGCGTCCCATTCATTCAAGTCAATTTGGACATGGAACAGTGGCGAATTTACAATCAAACGGCAGAGAAGCCACTGGATGGTGTTCGTGGCGAGGACATGTCAGTGCTGATTGAACTACGGATGCCAAAGTAAGTATTTATTTTTAGATGTTATTTAATTTGCGGAAACAAACACTTTGAAATTGTCCAAAATAATTATAATGGTTTAAGGAGGTTTGGTCAACAATTAGAAGGGTATTAACGGTTTAAACCAATTCTGGTTTTTTTTTTTGGTTCAAAACTAATAAGTTAAAATTAGTTATTCCAAAACGATGATCTTGCGACATCTATTAATCGAGTATTTAGTTTATGCTTTATGGGTTTAGGTTAAGCAATAAGCATTAAACCACTGAACCATTACAATTCTTTTAATGGATTAATTAATACTCTTTCGCACATTTTCAGCCGCACCATTCTGATGTTGACTCCAACCGTCCAGGCCAAACAACGCTGGGTCCAAGCACTCCAATATGCCACAAATCGCCGGATTTTCATTCAACGTCGCCCCTCTTCCGCAATTGTCAACAATATGCTCCTTTTGGCACTGGAATCACCGCAGAACTTATCAATAAATTGCACACAAATATTGGGCGCCGAATGGCTTCTGATTGGGGCACAAGAAGGCCTTTTCGCCACTTCTCTACAACAAAACCAGCTGCGAGCCCCATTCCAAATCGGCGGAATTCCAAAAATGTTTTGGATGGAACTGCTGCCCGAATTCGACATGCTCCTCACAATTTGCGGCTCCAACCGGAGTTTGATGTGCATTCATATGCAACAATTGCATCGGGCATTCAAAGTTGAGCAACAACCTGTGGCCACATTGACCGCCGTTTCCAACATCGAACAATGTCACATTGCGGAGCTGAGCAAACCGGAACATAATCGGGAAAAGAGGTAAGCAAATTTTGGCTAGACTAGTATTCTTATATAAATTATTAGCATTAGAAATGCAAAATAGAATGTATAAAAATGTAAAAAAGTGCGCAAAAAGTCCGAAAAAAAATTACCTTCCTCTGAGCGGGCTCGAACCCGAGACCTAAGAGAAGACTTTTTTATGACATTTAGGTCACAGGTTCGAAACCGCTTCGAGGAAGATAATTTTTTCGGACTTGTTGTGCACTTTAAAGCATTTTTAATACATTCTACGGTACATTTCTAAACGAATTAAAATATTTCGAGTATTTTGTCAAAATTGAACTTTAATTTTTTCAGATTTGTCTACATTGCCACAATCGATTCAATAATCATTCTTCAATACATTGCAAAATTGGGTGTCTTCTCGCCAATCAAGAAATTCAAAACAGAGGAGCCATGCATGTGCATTTGTTCAACACCAATTGGATTCGTTTATGGGGCGGACAATTTCCATTTTATTGGCTTTGACAATGACTTCTCCGCCCACTCCCAGCTGATGGTCGATAATTGCCCATTCGATTTCCCAGTTTCGGTTGTGCCAATTTCCGACAATGAATATTTGCTGGCTTTCCATAGTAAATTTATTTAATTTATTTATTACATTTAATCCTATTAATTTAGACTTTGGCTTATTCGTGGATTCACAAGGCAAACGAACAAGAGCCAAAAATGTTGAATGGGAGAAAGTTCCAATGGAATTCGGTTAAACAAATTTTAAAATTAATTTAAATATTTTTGATTTAAGTTTATACGGCGCCATTCCTCTACATTGTCTATTGTGAATTCCTTGAGGTTGTTCGCATTGCACCGTTGATCGGACTCGACTCAGGGTAACCCACAATTATTTAATAAAGGGCATAAATTTAAACTTTTAGAACACTAACTGACGACCGGAATATGTTCAAGTGCAGATTGGCTCATTTCACGGGACAAGGGCTGAGTCCACAAGAAGTGCTTTTTGTCGTGTCGAGCGAAGATGTGGTCGAGCTGCATTCATTCAGCCATAGCAGCAACACTAATGGAGATCATCAAACACCGGCGGTACATTTTAAATTAATTTTAATTATTCTAATGTGTTTATTTTAGGCGGTCAAATCAATTCTAAAACGGAAAATGCTTGAAACCGGAGGTTCGGCATTGCACTCATCTGGCACAAAGAAGAAATATTGATGAATCAAAGAGAGATGATTGCGCTTGAAAATCACCAAAATGATATAATTACACCTCACATTTTAATTGTCTAAATAATTCTTTATATTTTCAATGATATTTATTTGAATTTGTGTCATCATGAAATGTGTATTATTTATTATTTTCGCTAGAATAAAATTCATTTTTGTGTAAATATTTTGCAGGGATGGATAAATTTGGTAAATATCGAAAAAAAATGAGTATCAGATATTCAGTTTTGGTACATGGTGCTATTTTTGGGTCTTGTTAGAAATTGGGAGGAAATGGGTAAAATTGAAATGATAGGGGTAGCAAAATTATTAAAAATAAGGCACAAAATGCAAATTTCTTAACTAGCATGCTCGGCTTTATGCCAGCTTATCTTAAAATTCCATTAACAAATTTTTCAATAAACTATTTCTATAAAATCCGAGCACACTATGATGAATGAATGGGTAACTAAGAGGGGATATGAAAAAAATTAAAAGAAAATCGATCATTTACATATTTATAATAAAATTTTGTTGCATGGAAAATACACAATATTTGATGATATAGGATGAAAAATGTTGTTTAAATTTTTGGTGAAATAATAAAATAAAACAATTAATCAGGCAAAGAAAGTGGTACTTTGGGCAGAGTTTCAATTAGAAGTACATACTCCGTGAGGTGATTTGAATTTTCCACCGGCATTCTGGCCAATTTCCAATGGAGACCTTGAGATTTAATACATTAATTTTGATTTTTTTTTATTTAAAATAAACCTAATTTATTGTAGAGCTGTTGATTCTCATAATCCAGTGATTTCTCAATTGCAGAGACAGTCTAAAAATATAGCATTAAGATTTATATTTATTAATTTTTGCTTACTCGTTTGTTCAAACAAATAACCGGCCACAACGATATTCCAAGACTGCAACAACAAAAAAGTAGACCACAGATCAGCCATCGCATGTGTGAATTCACATTCCTTTGTAAAACAAAATTTATGCGCTGCATTGTGTCCTGGAATTCTTCGGGAGCCAACTTTCCAGTCAACGAACTTGGAAATTCCGTTGAAAAGTGCGAATTGAGACCAAACCTTAATTGAAAATATTATTCATTGATATTTTGTGTATTTTACATTGTTAAATTTCCTACTCCTCTGATCACAATTGGTTCCGGCGTCCTTTTCCAGCTATGGCATGGAAGATTATCCATATCTTCTTCGCTTTCCATTCTTTCAATTTCATCTTCGGCTGCTGCATTTGCCATATTTTCAGATTTATCAAATAAAAATTAACCTGAAAATTAATATAAAATTTTCTTAAATAAATCTAAAATTTCCCTTATTCTAAACCCCGGATCAAGACTCTAGGACTAAAAATATTATTTTCGGGCAATTGTTTTCATTTCTCTCCAATTTTTGCATTTATGAGAGAAAAATAAGGGCATTTATGGATTTTTTGGAAAATAATTTCTGGCATTATGTTTCTTTTAGGATATTATGCCCTTCTTTTGCAGTCTAGCTTCTCTAAAATTTAACATTATCTCTTATCCATTTTATTGATTGATTTGATTTGGTTGTAATGGAAGTTGAAGAATTCAACTTTGGTTTGGTTTTGGTTTTGATTCTTGAACCCCGTTCCCCGTAACCAAACCAAATTATTCTGAATTCCGAATACTAATATTTTTGTTTAATTTTTCGATTAAATTTTAATATTTTAAGAGATGCAAAAGGGAGGATATTCATCGCCGGCAGCCACACATTCGCCAACTTCAACAACACCAATCAAGCGAAGACCACCATTGGCTTTGCTCAGAAGAGGCGGAAGTGTTCTTCCATCACCGGAAGTGAGTTCCGCATCATCCAGCCGCGAGAGTGCATTCTCTTTTCATCAAAATCCACGGACTACTTTGTTATTTGGTTAACTTTCGACAATTCTAATTAAAAATAAATGATTTAATTTAAGGGAAAAACAATGTTTTTGCATACGACGGGGAGAAGGAGAAACCAGGTCCTTATTTTCATTCAATATTAATAGTAAATAATTGTCATTTAGGATATTTGTCACTTTTACAAGACCATAATCGATTATTGATTCTGAAATGGACGCCAAATGCTCTGCTTAATTCCGAGTAATTTTGTTCAAATTAATAATTTAATCTTTGCCCAAATTTCAGTCAACAACCATCGACTCGTAGTCCCAGGAAGCTTTCGGCCCATTTCACATCAATTTCAGTTCGGATGGAAATTGTGACGCATTTGCATTTACACCAAAATGGTAAAATAAAGTAAAATTTAATTTAAAAAAAAATTTATTTAATTTGAAGAAGATTCAACGAAATCAATTTTTATTGTTTTAATTGATTCGGATGGAGTGCAACAATTCTTCTTCAAATTTGCCCTTAAACAACATTGTTTGGCTTTCTTGAACTCGCTGGAGCATGGCCTCGCCCCATTGTTTCGAATTGATCCATCTTTGGATTCCATAAAGTTTAAAGGTTTTCAACCACCATAAATAATTCGTAAATTTTAATTTTTTAAGAAATATTTTTGCCGGATAAATTGCAAGAAAATGCCCTAAAAATTGATGAATTTGCCAATCCGTCCTCAACTCCCAACAACAATATGAATTGGAATAGCAAATCGGGACTGGTTTTTCGAATTATTTCCTTCGCTTCGACCACAGCCCAATCGCATAAATCGATGAAAAGATCCAGGTTTTTTGCTCAAAATGAATTTCAATTCAATTTTTAAATATTAGCCGAACAATTTCACGAACTTCAACCCAGGATTCGTCAACAAAAGGCGGTGGTGAAGAACCGCAACATACGGAGCTGGCGCTGAGGGACAGTTTAGCAAATGCGACACGTGCAATGCGAAATCAAATCATTGGTCGGGCATTCTATGGATGGCTTTCATATTGTCGCCATTTACGGACAATTCGAACAAATTTGGCCAACATTGTCACACCAATCAATGAATTCCTTCGGATTGAGCCGGCGGATTGTTTTGCAGTGAATGAAGTATTTTGGAATGTATGCCGGTCGGAGAAAACGGTAAATTAATTATTAAGAAAATATTTAATTTTTGATTTGTTGAAAAAACATTAAAAATTTCGACATAAAAATGTCCTACCTCCAAGCGGATTCGAACCATCGACCCCCAAAAACCAATTAAAAATGTCCTACCTCTAAGCGGATTGAACCATCGAGACCCCAAAAACTCACTTTCGACCAATGTTTTTCAACAAATTAAATAATAAAAATCATAAATTAATCTAATATACATTCTCAATTTTAAGATTCAACTTTATGAGCAATTTCTGACTCGAGTTTATTTTTGTGGCATTGAACCGGAATTGCGCCCTCAAATTTGGCCATATCTTCTTCGTGTTGTGGATTGGCACGAAGAAATGGGACTGGAAAAGTTGGCCAAAATGAAAATGGAATACGAAAGGGATTGCCTGGAATGGATGGAAATTGAGAGGGAATTGGCATTCAAAGAAAGGGAAAGAGAACAACACGGAGGAGGCAGTTTTATTAGAGGTTTAAAAAATGAATATTGATTGAATAATTTTGTAAATTTTGCAGAAAATTCATCAGCAGATGTTGACAACAACCTTGTTTTGTTCAAGGATTTTCCGCCGCACAATTATTCAAGTTCCGTGAGCAGCGATGTTTTTGATGATGCCGAATTCCTTCAATTGACGCTGGAAGAAACAACGAATGGAAATGGACACGAATTGGTGGGCGAGAAGACGGTGAGCATTCAAGATAGTAATATTGAAATTGACAAAAAAAACTAGTTCATAACTCCAAAATAAAATGGATAAGCCATATACGCATTTGGATAGAGTTGGTCAGTAATTAAAGGGTATTAAACAGTTTAAAAAACCCGGTTCGAAACCAATAAGTTGGAATTGATTAAGCCAAAATCAAAAATATAATCAAATGATGCGTATTGATGACATCTATCCATTGAATATAAGGTTTAGGGGGTTTAAGATACCGCTAAAATCTTTAACAATTAAATACTTCACTTTATTAAATATTTGATGTGAGTACAAAAAATCATTTACATAAAATTTCAACAGGTTTTGATCAAAGAATTTGCCGCAAATTTGTCCCGAATCCAAAAGGACGTTGACCGATGCGACCGTGTCACTCAATTCTACTCAAAAACGGAAAATCTGGCAGTGCTTTCCAAAATAATGTGCACTCATGTTTATCGCCGCCTCAAACTGGACCTTCAAGATGGATATGTGCAGGGAATGTGCGATCTATTGGCCCCACTTTTGGTCATTTTCCGTGATGAATCGCTGACTTTGGCCGCATTTGAGCGTTTAATGCAAAGAATGAAGCAAAATTTCCCACAAAACAAACAAACCAGTGGAATGGAGGAAAACCTCAATTATTTTGTATTCACATTTAAAATTAATTAATTTAATTTTATTGAATTTTATTTAGCGATGCCTTGTTGAAGTGCTGGACCCGGAGCTGTATGCCCAATTGATGAAAAATGTGGACTATTCATTTGTGGTTTTCTATCGGTGGCTTTTGCTCGATTTTAAAAGAGGTTTGATTTTTGCCTAAATTAAATTTTGTTAAATAGAAGATATTATCAAAAATATTCCTAAGTTCGGAATAAGACAAATTGGGTAGATAAATGAATCACTTTTGTTAAGCCAATATTAAATTTTGTTAGTCCCTGCATTAGACCCAAATAGCTCAGTTGGTTAAGTTGCCTAGTTTCACTTTGGGTCGGCGTGGTTCGATGCCCAGTGAAGGCAAGTAATTTTTTTATAAATAAATTTGAACCAAGAACCAAAATTGGTTTAAGCCTTTTAATAAATACAAATTATATACCATTCAATACGTTTTGAATAGTTCTATCCAATTGAGTATCTATGGTTTGTGAATGTAGGATTTAGAATAAACCCCTCTTAAATCTTTAGAATTATTTATGACATAATTACAATTTTTTCAACAAAAAAAAAAATAAAATTAAATATAAATATCATTCCTTAATAAATTAACAAAATTCTTTATTCAGAACTTCTCTACAACGAAGTGTTCCAATTATGGGAAGTGATTTGGGCGGCCGAGGTGGTTTGCAGCCGGCATTTCAGTCTTTTCTTTGGATTGGCCCTTTTAACCCAATACAGGGAATTCCTAATTCAAAATGAAATGGACTTCACGGATGTGATAAAGTAAGTTGGGTAAATAAATTGGAAAATTATCAAAATTTTTTTATTCAAGATTTTTCAACGAAATGGCAGAAAAGCATGAAATCCGCGTGCTGTTGGACATTGCAAGAAAGAAGATTTTGGCATTCCAAGAAATTGTACAAGGATTAAACAACAAAAGAAATTGATTTTTAATTTTTTTCCCAAATTTTCCCAATTTTGCATATCTGAATATTTTTACCCCTTTTTATTTTATTTTGATCTCTAGTCCATTCTTTTCCTTTTCTTTCCGGTTCATTTTAGATCTCATTCATTTAGAATTTTATTTAAAACATTTATAAATCATATCGATCTCGAATAAATTCTTTAAACCCAGTGTCCAATTTCTTCAAATTTTTATCAGAATAAATTCATTTTCATCCATCAGGGTAGTCCGTAAAGTGTCTCGACGAATTTGTTCAATGTTTTTTTTAATAATGATTCTAAGAAATTATTTGATTTTTCGGATTGTGGAAGAAATAATGAGTAGGGGTTTCATAATCATAACATCTCAAATTAAAGCAAATTAAGCCTTATATAAATTGTTAAATCAGTCACACAATGGATGTTAGCTCAGTTGGTAAACACTTAGTTTTTTGCTCATTTTAGCCAAAGTTCGAATCCTGTGAGGAGCAAATGTTTTTTCATCCTAATAGGATATCGACAATTTTTAAAATAAAAATCTAAGTTAAATCGACCATTGCGAATCGAATGAGCCTATGCTAAGCTCCTGATTCTCATTTATAAGTTAAAAATGCTCCAATGATCCTAAATCAATTTCTCCTTCTTTTATCGTGATTTAAAATTTATTTATTTATTTTCAACCATATAAAATAAAACTATGCTTTTTCAATTACACAAAATTGTACAATAAAAAAAGGGGGGATTCAAAAAAAAGATAAAGGGGAAAATTATTTGATAAAGGAAGTGGCTATTTTGTGCTTCCACTCGAAGAAATGCCCGAATCGTTGCTTCCGCCAGCTTCTTTGGATGTTTCGCCCAATTTGACAAATTTTGGTTTCGGCCTGTTCGCAAACAACATGTCCCTTGTGTAATAGAATCCTCTGTTCACCCAATGCCCGTAAATGCCAAATGCAGCACCTTTAAATTTTTTTGATTTTTTAATATGAAAATTTTGCTGCCTACTTTCAGCCTCATGGCGTACATCACGGCTTCGGTACGGTCGCAGGCGGAAATCTTCTGAAAATGGGGGATATAAAATTCAATTAAATGTATATTTCGACTTACCTCGATCAAGCTTCAATTTGAGTTGTTTCAAATTCTTTAGGCGAATCATAAATCTAAAATTCGATTTTTTAATATTTTTAATTGATTCAAAGTTCAAAACCTAATTGAAATTTGGGCAATGCGAAACAATTTTGCGAGATTCTTTTTCACCATCACCGGTGGTTGTTGTTGCTGTTCAATGGTTGATTTGCCACCCAATTTCATCCATGGATGCTCTAAACATTCCCGGGTTCTTATCCTCTCTAAAATTATTTTATTTATTTTAATTTTTCTCCCGCATTTTTACCATTCACATTCACTTTAAGTAGACGATTTATCTTTAAAAAAATTCCAATGTTATAAAGTCCAAAAATTAAATATTAACCAAATCTTTCGCCTCCTCCGTAATATTTTCCCATTGTTCCCGGTTGAATTCGTATTTGCCCTCCTGAATCATTCGCATCATCCGTAACTGTTGCCGATGGAAGAATGGGGCATAACCGGCCAAAAGGGTGTACAAAATGACGCCCAGCGCCCAATCATCCGCCTCTAGGCCATATCCCTCGGCGTCTTCATACCATTGGCATCGCAGCGTTTCGGGTGCAAGATAGCCGGGTGTGCCGAATAAATCTGTGAAGAAATTTGTTGGGGGATGAATAATTTTCGGTATGATGGATTTTACCTCCAAAATGGAAAAGGATGGTAATAGGCAAACCCAACTTATCAATCAATCAAATTGTCAATATTTTTAAAATTATTTAATGCTTTTTGGTTGAGTCATGATACTATAACTCATTGAAATTCTTAACTTTTGAAATGTCTCCGACCATACTTTTCCTATTTTATGGGTCCAATTCCATCCGTCAATTAGTACCAAAAATAATTGAAATTACTTTGCTAACCTTTGAGTTTTTGACCGGGTTCAAGTTGTTTTGCAAAACCAAAATCGCTGATCACAACCCGCCTATCGTCGATGCAAAGAATGTTTTCCAACTTCAGGTCGCGGTGAACAATCATTTTCTCATGCATAAAATCGACGCCATCAAACCTAAAAAGACAAAAATTTTGAATGATTTAAAATTTAAAAAAAAACGAACAATTGCCGCATCACTGGTCGAGCGCGTTTCTCACTGAATGTGACCGCTCGATTGAGTTGATCGAATAATTCACCGCGGGCCAGCTCAAAAATTGTAAAAATGAATGTTGGTGTGGTGTAAAAATCGTGGAGGGTAACTGCAAAAAAATTAATAATTAGTTTAATTCAAAGAGAAAATATTAATCTACCCAAAAAAATCCGAAAATTTACCCTAGGCTTTAGGAAAGCAAAGTCAGTTTTTTTATATCTCAAAAATTGTGATTTTTTAACAGGAAAATTCCTGATGAGTAAATTAATTTAATTGGCAACTCCAATTAAAATTAAATTCGCATACTTATTGATGGATGGCCTGAAAGTAATTTGAGCAATTCAATTTCGGAAAGCGTCTCCTCTTTTAGCCGTTTTGCCTCCTTCTCGGATTGCCTCTCCGTGCTCACATCAACAATTTTGACGGCATATTCTCGTTTTGATTCTGTGGAAAAAAAAACATTTTATTTATAATTTTATTTATTCATACGTTTTTCGATGCATCTTCTCACAACGGAAGCCAATCCTCTGCCTACTTCCTTAAAAAAATATTGTAAAATTGTTTTGAATGAAGAAATTGGGTATTTACTGGAGAAATCAGAATTAAAATTACAATTACTAATCAGAATTACAATTACAATCGCAAATCAGAATTACAATTACAATCGCAAATCAGAATTACAATCGCATATCAGAATTACAATTACAAATCAGAATTACAATTACAATCGCAAATCAGAATTACAATCGCAAATCAGAATTACAATTACAAATCAGAATTACAATTACAATCGCAAATCATAATTACAATTACAATCGCAAATCAGAATTACAATTACAATCGCAAATCAGAATTACAATTACAATCGCAAATCAGAATTACAATTACAATCGCAAATCAGAATTACAATTACAATCGCAAATCAGAATTACAATCGCAAATCAGAATTACAATTACAATCGCAAATCAGAATTACAATTACAATCGCAAATCAGAATTACAATTACAATCGCAAATCAGAATTACAATCGCAAACCAGAATTACAATCGCAAATCAGAATTACAATTACAAATCAGAATTACAATCGCAAATCAGAATTACAATTACAATCGCAAATCAGAATTACAATTACAATCGCAAATCAGAATTACAATTACAATCGCAAATCAGAATTACAATTACAATCGCAAATCAGAATTACAATTACAATCGCAAATCAGAATTACAATTACAATCGCAAATCAGAATTACAATTACAATCGCAAATCAGAATTACAATTACAATCGCAAATCAGAATTACAATTACAAGCGCAAATCAGAATTACAATTACAATCGCAAATCAGAATTACAATCGCAAACCAGAATTACAATCGCAAATCAGAATTACAATTACAATCGCAAATCAGAATTACAATTACAATCGCAAATCAGAATTACAATCGCAAATCAGAATTACAATTACAATCGCAAATCAGAATTACAATTACAATCGCAAATCAGAATTACAATTACAATCGCAAATCAGAATTACAATTACAATCGCAAATCAGAATTACAATTACAATCGCAAATCAGAATTACAATTACAATCGCAAATCAGAATTACAATTACAATCGCAAATCAGAATTACAATTACAATCGCAAATCAGAATTACAATTACAATCGCAAATCAGAATTACAATTACAATCGCAAATCAGAATTACAATTACAATCGCAAATCAGAATTACAATTACAATCGCAAATCAGAATTACAATTACAAGCGCAAATCAGAATTACAATTACAATCGCAAATCAGAATTACAATTACAATCGCAAATCAGAATTACAATCGCAAATCAGAATTACAATCGCAAATCAGAATTACAATTACAAATCAGAATTACAATCGCAAATCAGAATTACAATTACAATCGCAAATCAGAATTACAATTACAATCGCAAATCAGAATTACAATTACAAGCGCAAATCAGAATTACAATTACAATCGCAAATCAGAATTACAATTACAATCGCAAATCAGAATTACAATCGCAAATCAGAATTACAATTACAATCGCAAATCAGAATTACAATTACAAATCAGAATTACAATCGCAAATCAGAATTACAATTACAAATCAGAATTACAATCGCAAATCAGAATTACAATCGCAAATCAGAATCACAAAAAGGAGGCAATTAGCAATGACACTCCATTGGGAGTGTTTCAAAAATTAGGATATAAGTGACCAACAATAACAGAAAAAGATTAGCTAAATTTTTATAAATTACCTCTTTAACTTCGAACACATTGTAAAATATTCCCGATTCAATGTCGTTGTAAAATGGATCAGTAGATGCTCCCGCTCTTTCCGCTGAAAAAAAATCAAAAATGAATTCAAACTTAATTTGGAGAAAAACTAACGCTGCAAGGCATTTTCCAGATCATGCTCAACGGCCATCAGGGTTCATCCCTAAAAAAATGATAAATATTTATAAATTGTAAATGAATCCAATAATAAATATAAACAAAAGTTTCAACTTTTTTAAAATAAAATTTTATTTTCACAATTTTTTTTTATCATTTATCAAATAAACTTTTTATTTATAATGGAATAACAACGAACAAATTAAAATGAAAATGGAAGGAGAAAAAGCTTTTAAAACATCAAAAAACAACATTTTCTTATTAAATTAGCCGAATAAATCAATCAATTTTTTCAGCCAAAACAGATGAGCGATTAAAATATCCACATTTGGATGGATAATAAAACTAAAATAGAATATTTGCTTGTGGACAATTGTAAGCAAAAATTATAATTGGAAGGGAGAGTGATGAGATTTGGTCAAATTGGATGGATTGGTGAGAAAACAAAATAAGCAAATGAATGAATTTGAAGGTCGATTGAGCAATTCTTTGTGTTGATTGGAGGGGACTAAAGTGTGGTTTTAATGGTCGTTGCATCTTTTGAGTTGTTTTCACCGTCGACGATCCTTTGTTGGATTGATTGCGTCAGTTCCGCCAATAGGTCATTCAAAATTGCATTTTTAAATGTTTGTTGTTTGTCTTAAAAAATAATTTTTTAAATTTATTTATTCAAAAAACAAACATTTCTCCAAATATTTGCTGAACAATTCGCCTAATTCACTTCCAGTGCTCGACAATTTAATCAATTGATTTAGACATTTCAGCATGACCAGAGGCTAAATTAAAAATGGTTTAAATAATTAATTAATCAAAAACCTTATTTTTGTGGTAATAAACGCGGAAGGCGATTGTCCAAAATCCGATGTCTTTGCATGGTAATTGTAAAATTGGCTGCACAAATTTGATGGCCTCATCCAGCGGGTTTTGGGGTTTTGCCAATTTCTTCGGGTCCAATGGCTCCGGCTCAACCACATCCAATTCTCCATCCACTCGTTTTTTCGACTTAATTTGAGCATTTTTAAATTCATTTTTAATTATTATTATTTTACCGTTGATTGCTTTCCCGAAAGTTGGCCGTTTTGTTTCTCCTTTTCTTGGACTGCTTTCGCTTTATTCGCTTTCCTCTTCATTTTCTTTAATTCCGCTGCGCTCACATCCGATTCCCCAATTTCCGATTTTTCCATGAATTTTTGCGGATTTTCGATCATGTCCAAATAAATCTATAAAAAAAAATTCATTTTATTTTTATTTATTTAATTTAAAAATTAAAAACCGTTGCGGCCAATTTTGCTGCCTTCACATAAAATTGCTGGGAATGTAGAACATCCTCAAATCGAATAAATTTTATATATGTCGAAAGGGTCATTTTCCGAAGGCAATCTGAAATTTAAAAATATTTTTCAAATTATTAAAATTAAATTACAGCTGTGGAAGTCGTATTGATCCTCGAGGAAATTTACAAAATGCTAAAATAAAAAATTAATTAAAATTTAAGCACTAAAATATTTACTCGTTCAATTTGATGGCATTTCTTTAGGGCATCACCGAATTTGCCCAACCTTGAATAGGCCATTGCACATTCCCATTCAAACCACATGCATTGCATTTCGGTCAACGATTCGCTGGCTCCAATTCCTTCTCGAGTGAATTTTGCGCACATTTCCTCGGCCTGCTGGATTTGTCCGGCTCTCAACAAATATTTTGCACATTTACTGTTCAAATAACGATCGGCGGTGTCCAACTCCTGGGCCTGGACCATCAAATCGGCTGCTTGTGCAAAATCACCGGAATGCTTGAAAACAAATTTTAATTAGAAGAAAATATAGATAATAAAATATATTGCTAAAATAATTATAATGGTTTAAGGAGGGTTTGTCCTACATTCCCAAACCAAATATACCCAAAATTGGATAGAACTGGTCAAAACGCATTGAATGGTATATAATTTGTTATGGTTTAGTCAACAATTAAGGGGTATTAAACGGTTTAAACCCAATTTTGGTTTAATGGTTCAAATAAGTTAGAATGGGTTTAAATTTAAACTCGAACCAAAAGATAATCAAATTATATTCGATTTTGAGATATATTGATTGAATTATAAAATTTGAGGATTTTCGACAAATTTAAATTTTTTCATATTGTTATTTACCTTGTATATTTTGGCTTTCACCATGTACAACTCAATCAATGTGGGCGTATGTTTGATGGCTTCCTCAATGAATTTCAATGCTTTTTGATAAATTCTGAGCCGATCATAATGTTGACTCAAATAATAGTAAACCCATAAAACTGTGGTTGGACATTCCGGCAAATTTGTTCCTTTAAATAATAATTAAATCGATTAATAATTTGGCATTTAATTTTACCATCCAATGACACTCGATTATACCCGTTTTCCTCAAATTTGTGCACAAAATCAAGGAGAATTCTTTCAATTGCATTCACCTGTAAATGAACAAAAATTTATGATTTTTAGATAATAAATCAGGAAAATACCTTCCGTTGATTTGTATAAAGAATCACAAGGTTTTTGAACAGCGATGGAATTCCTTTGCGAAAGCATGCAATCAAATATGTCCGAATTTTCTCATCGAATGCATTCCCTTCCAAATAGGTCAATTGTAAAAGCTGTGGGACCGGTGCTTTCGGCCTTTGCAGAATTATTGACTCATAAAGTGCAGCAATTTTTTCTTGATCATTCTTTCCATCCAATTTTTGACACTTCTCCAATTCTTTGTAATAAATGGCATTATCCGGATTGCGGTCAATGAGAATGTGATAAACTCGTTCGGCCTCCTCCAAACGGCCAAGTCTGATGAATAAAGATGCTAAAATATATTATCAAATTATTTTTGGACCTTTAATTGGGTAACCTCTTGTTTCAAAATAAGTCTGTCGATCCGAAATTGCCGTGGAATCCTCCTCAAGTCTCCTCAATGCTTCCTCAAAACGGCCGGCCTCAATAAGGATCATAATTTCGTATAAAATTAATTCGCTATTCTCAATGTCAATTTGTGAAGTTGGCTTAAAATTTGGAGAAATTGAGAAGGCCTGAACCAAAGCTAACCTTGTTATTTTTCTTGAACTCCCTGATTATGTCCAATGCACTGTCATGGTCTTTCAACAAATGATAAGCGGATGCATAGCCAATCCATCCCATTTTATTTGTTGGCCTCAGAACAAGAAGTTGGTAACGAGAATCCTTTAAAATTTGTATTTTATAATTTTGAACAATTTTCTTTTCTTACCCTATATCCTTCGAAATCGCGCATCTGGACTTGTAGAAGAGAAAGATCGCGAAGTATTTGCAAATTCTCTGGTTCTATTCTCAATGCCATTTTGTAGGCTTTCATCGCTTCATCATATTTCTTATCGGAACGTTGAACCAGTCCAAAAACATGCCAACAAATATGCGATTTTAAATCGGATGTTAATCCCTTTTTGACAATATCCAATGCTTCTTCATGTTTGCCCATGCAATTCAATATAAGGCCTTTCATCGCAAGTGTTTCTGCAATTATAATTCATAATGGAATTATTAAAAAAGAATTAAAACCTCCATGGTCCGACAAATTTGGATTGGATAGAATCTGCTTAGCACATCGCAATGCTATTTTGTATTGTTTTTGTTCATAGCATTTCTAATAACAAATTTAATAATTAAACTTTAAATTAACATAAAGGTAACTATGATTTTCCTGAAGAGCGCCAATTCCTTGGAGGGCAATGCTTGGGTGCTGTTACTGATGAATTGGGTCATTGGAGAAGAAAGACTTGATTGTATTTAATAGATTGATCAAATAATCTGAAATTAAGGTATTTTTAAATTTAAAAATATTCGGGATCGGATGTGTTTGTTGTGTCTTGTTTTTTAGATAGAAAAAGTTATAAAAAAAACTTCTCTCTTCTATTTCGTCATCATTATCATTATTAGTAATTTAATCCATTTGTATCCTATAGATTATAGATTCACGTCAAAAATTAGCTCATGTCATCATCTTTTCATGATTTGATCAATAATGCAAAAAATAGCTCTCGCTTTTTAATTCCTATTAAAAACTGGTAAAAAAACTATACCCCGGAGACTGGAAATTAGTCTGATTTTTGCTTTATTGCAAAAAACACGTACCCTAGGCCTTACGCTTATTAGGCCCTAGCTCATTGTTTTCAAACTAAAATTAAGCCAAAAATATAGGCCAGGCATGCGCGATGCGCCTAGGCCATAAATGTATATAAATGTTTTTCGAAGCGAATGATAGCAAAACTACGGTATGAGGAATTTTATCGATTGATTTCACATAGACATAACATAGGCTAGACAGACATAGAAAATCATGCAATGCATTATGCATATGCATATCATATGCAATATGCATCAATATTCAATATTCATTCATTTCATTTGCATTTTTAGTAGACGTACTAAATCAAATAATCGTCAATCAATCGCAACTCAACTCATCTATTTTTAACAGCAAATAAGTTCCAACAAAATTAGCAAAACTTTATAATCCTGAAGTCAAAATTGTTAAGATTTAAGTTTAAGCTAACTTAGCTTTGTAGTTTCGCAGAAATAGACACAACACTCAACATAAGTTTAAAAATCAGTTTTAGGCTAATTTCCATTCTCATCATAATCATTTATTCAATTCATATTCAGACAGATTAAAAATAAATCTAAATAATAAAAATGGAGTGGTTCAATGGGAATGTGAACGATGCTTTAAATGCTTATCAAGAGAAAAATGGAATAATGGTGGTCTACATTTACGATGAGAATGGTGAGCTCTCTTTAATGTTTTTATGATGATGATGATCAAATTCAGATCAAAACTCCAACAAATTCGATGAATTATGGAACTCTTTTGACATACGTTCCGCGACAAAACAAACTCCATATATTGCTATTCGTTTGCTCAAAAATTCAGAAGGCGCTCAGGTTTTAATATTTAAGCTTTTGCAAATTATAAACGAAATTAAGCAATTTGCACAATTCTTCCCGACTCTCACAATCCCTGTTTGCTATATTCTCGGCCTAAATGCTCAACCATTGGAAGTGATAACTGCATTGGAAGGACTTTCATCGGATCAATTATTTGCGGCATTCTCTAAAGCAAATAAGGTTTAGTTATTCTTAAGGTTTGGATGGAAAATTCTCGTATTTGAAGCTTTACATCGAACAACTGAAGGAAGCTGGGCTGCTAAAGCCTAATCAACTTGAAGGCGAGAAAACTGCAAATGAAGCTGAATCGGAGGCGACCAAAGGGATGACCAAAGAAGAGAAGGAAATGGCAAATGAAGCTGAATCGGAGGCCACCAAAGGGATGACCAAAGAAGAGAAGGAAATGGCAAATGAAGTTGAATCGGAGGCTACCAAAGGGATGAGCAAAGAAGAGAAATTGGCATAGTAAATTTAAAGTTTAATTGAATTAATTTGACCATTAAATTAAGTTATCGAAAATTGATTGAAGACAACAAAAAGGCGGCTGCCCAGAAAGAGAAGGAGGAAGAACTGCGAAAGGAAATCCAGCGCCGGAATGAAGGTTACCCGAAAATTATTATCCAAATTTTAATGCAAAATTATTCAGGCAAAGCATTGGCCGAATTTCGTGAAAAACAGCGGGAAAAAGAATTGCGAGAATCGGCTGAAGCCCGCCGTAAACAGAAGGAGGAGGATGCGGCTGTGTTGAAGAGACTGCGCGATCAATTGAAGGCGGACAAGGAGGAGCGAGCCAAGCGGAACAAAGGGGAAACTGGCGGCAGCGACGAATCAACCAAGGATGTGGAAAAGGCGGCAACTTCAGCAGCAGCAGCGGAGACGATCAACAAGCCAATTAATACGTTTGTTTTGGGGGAAATACAAAAATGCATAAAATGAGCACGAAAAAAATACCTTTCTTTGAGCGGGCTCGAACCCGAGACCTAAATTTTGCAAAAGTTAAGGTCCAACGTCCAATCTTCGGGTCGAAAATTTTCAAAATTTATTTTTCACTCAAATCTTTGCAAGCACTAGACAAAACAAATTATTGAATTTTTAATTTCAGTGATGAATGCCGGATCCAGTGTCGATTCCCGGATGGTTCAACATTGAATTTGTCCCTGCCATCCAAGGAGCCGCTGCAAGTTGTCTATGATGCTGTCAGTATGGTGAGGATAAAAAAATAATCAATAATTTACATTTTTATTAAATTTAGGAGCCACGCAAACCGCCGAACTTCTTTTTGGTGCAGCCATATCCTCGCAGGAAATTGACGGAAATGAACAAATCTCTTCTGGTATTTATTTTTTTTTTTGTGATTATTTTAAACAATTTGATTTTTCAGGATCACGGTCTCACTCCATCGTCGGTTATTCTCGTCATCGAGGTTAGTTTTATTTATTTAATAAGAAATAAAATAAACGGAACTTATCGGTTATCCGCCAAAGATTTTTTTCCATTCATTCGCCTCATCTTTCTCCAACTTAAGTCATAAGTATCTAAAGTAAGCTTCATAGTTTTACAATCATAGATATAGATGAGAAATAAATTCTGTTCCCGGATAACCGATGAGTACCAAATGAACTTCACTTGGAACAATTTGAATAAATAGTTCTATCTTAGGGCCTCCCCTGATGGTCTTTGCAATGTTCATTCAATCGGGATTTCGGAGAATTATAAAAAGAATCACAACGGATTATTGACTTGACCCATTGATTTATGAAAACACTTTATTGTTTTTCGCATCACACAAATTGTTCTGAGTGGAATAAATATTTATTTTAATAAAGTTTTTGTGTTTAATTTTGTATTAATTCACACAGAATGACAATCCTCAAAATACTTCCCTCGTTGGTACCGGTGGATATTTGAACATGCTTTTTGGAATTATCTACTTCCCATTTGTTGCTATTTATCAATTTTTGCGATCATGGTGGACCACCGGCAATAATAATCAAAAACCACTAGCAGAAAATGCAAAGAATCAACAAGCTGCGGCAAAAGAAGAAAAGACTGGAAAAACGTTGAAGGTTTCCAATTTTTAATTTGTTATTTTGAATTTCACATTTTAAAGGATGGCAATTTTCAACGATTTAATACGGATGACAGCGACCACTCGGACAATGAGGCTACTTGGAATGGAAATTCAACGCAACAATTATAAATGGATGATGAGAAGAGAATAATTATGAAAAGATGAACCAGTTTAAATATTCAATTTGCTATTAAATTTCTATTATGTTCCAAAGGAGGTTTTATCTTTTAATTTATGGAAAATATTTTATCATCTTTCCTTCACATTTAAATGGTTGTGAATTTCCAGTAAATAAAATTTAAACTATACAATAAATTATTTCATCTTCCAAAGCAATCCCCTCACTCGCTAAAATTGCATGGCTTTTTTTTATCATCGGGATTGGGGGGAGAGAATAAAAAATGGTGGCCCAATTCTTTGCCCCCCCCCCCCTCCAACCAAACAAAGGCAAAAAACCAAAGTTTTTTATCTTCTTTTCGTAGAGAGGAGGCCAGCAGCTGGTCAACTTGCTCTTTCGTCCCTCCCCACCCATTCCATGGTTTACAGCTGACTGTGAGAGATGTGAGGGGATGTGGAGCCAGAATTAGCTTTGTGGTCTTTTTTCAAAAAAAAATGGCCAGATATTCCAACCAGCTGCTACTCTTGAGGGAGAATCTAAACATACTGGCCAGTAGATGAAAAATATATCACAAAGAGGCAGCTGCAAAATTGTTGGAGCTGGTGGCTGCGGATTAACAATAGAATTTTGATGAGAAGCGAAGAAGACGAATAAGGATGAATGGATGTTTCAAGCCTACCCATTAGTCCCAGCCAGACATTGGCTATATATTGCCTTATGGGGTTATGGCATAGACGCGCACGAGAACCAATAAAAACGCACAAGGAAGAATAGAACACACTCTTCAAAAGTCTACGCTTTCAAGGTTTTTTTTTAGCTTTCTCCGAGAGACTAGAATGGCTACGTGTCCTTCCTTCCCATTCCCATAAGGCAAGGCCACATTGCCGCGCCCCGCGCCACCACCCTCAATTCCCATATATTCCATCCATTCGCATTCACGGTCAACAAACCAACCATACGAGAAAGAGAACGAAGAATATATTGTTGGTTGACGGCAGCAAGGTTTGTTGATACTATGTGCTCACAGCTGCTATGTGAAGCAGTCTAGGGCGAAAGAAAACATAAAACAGCCGGTTGGCACTGCTTTTTTTACTCTCCACAATCCGCCTTCCTTCTTCTTCCCCTGAAGAATAGGCAGTCCTCCTCATCCTTCCTCCTTTTCTTCATTTTTATTTCCCATCTGCTTTTTTCCTTTCCCATTTTGGTGCATTTTTTAAGCGGACGAGAAGGCCAAATGCAACCAAGGCAGGCAAGAGGGACACGGCTCGTTGTTCCTTTTGCTCTGTTTGTTGGCGGCTGATTGTCGGTCGGCTCATTCACTTACACAGTGGGCTAGGCCATAGCCAGCCGGCCCAGTCGTTCAGCCAGCCGCCGACGTAGAATAGTCGGTGCCCAGCCCAACCCCGACCGACCGATATATTTGGTCTCCTCATTTGTCTCACCCTCCAGTCTCCACCCTTCCATTTGCAGTTTTGCTCCGACTTATTCTACTCGCCCGAGCGATAACCTTTGCCCTTTTTCCTTCCCCCATTTCGTTCTTTTACCTTTTTAGGTATTTATACATTCCCTTAAATTTAGTAGATTATTTTTTCCAAATTTAAACATTTTGTTATTATTTTTTGTTATTGTTCTTCCATCTAAAAATTGCACTGCCACAACAAAAAATGGTCAAGACTGATGATTACAACATGGAAGAGGGCTCAGCAGCTGATTTTGATGATATCAAGGAAAAAGAGGAGGATGCTTTAACAGCAGATGGAAATTGGCTGCCAAGAAGGTTTTCAATTAAAGTAAAATATTGAATTCATTTTAATGTTTTTTTAGTAAATCTGCCGGACTCAAATATGTGGAATATGAATCGGATGAGAGTGGTGGTGGTGGACGTATGCTGTCAAATTCCACTAAAATGATGTCATCCATGGACGGTGGCGATGCAGATGATCGTCGGCTTCGGAGACAAATTGCAAATTGTAATGAGCGTAGGAGAATGCAGGTTCAGCAATTTTATTCTACAATTTTTTGCTAACTTTCCGCCATTTAAGTCGATCAATGCAGGCTTCCAAGCACTTCGACAATTGTTGCCTAGAAAGGATGGCGACAAAATGTCAAAGGTGGAAATGTTTTTATATTAAAAATAAAGTAGTTTATTACCTAGTTTTTTACTATATTTGGTCTAGAAATGGACTATAGAATGTATAGAAATACGTAAAATTAACCAGACGCTAGAACCAGACCCGAAAAAATCATTTACCTTTGAGTGGATTCGAACCCGAAAAGTAAATTTTCAAAACTGAAGGGTCTTCACCTCTAAGCCAAAGATTTTCATTTGATATCCTTTTAAATTATAGCCGAGCTAAACCAATGTTTAATATTGATTTTTAAGGCATCGATTCTTGCCGCCACCGCAGAATTCATTCGCGATCTGCTGCATGAGCGGAATAAATTGTTGACAGAAAATTCGAGTGCAGCGAAGAGGAGACGCCTTGATATTGGAGGTAAATATTTATTTGATAAATAAAACAATAATAAACAACATTTTTAGAGCAAAATGGGGCACCAACAATGGATGAAGTGAACATTGTTGAATGTATCAAAACAATTGGTGAAATGCGCGAATTGCTTCAGAAGGAGACAAGGACGAGAATGGTAATTTTATAATAAATGATATGAAAAACAATAATAATACCTTATTTAGAATTACGAAAGGGAATTGATTGAATTACGCAACAAGCTGCGCTCTTTCCCTTCTCCAATTGGCAGTGACAATTTTTCACCCAACTCATCCACATCTTCTTCATCAGGCGGAAATTTGCTGATTGAATTTGCTGCCAGGCAACAAGATGCCCAACAACACCTTTTTCGACCCACCCCGATTGCACCGGCCGAAATGAACATTTTGTCATCGGCGATTGCTTCATTGGCCGCAAAGAACTCTTCACCGGGCCAACAAGCCACAATGTTGAACAGCACACCAATTGGAATTAGCGGTCAAACGGCATTTGGCCTTCCTTCAATTGGAAGCAGCAATCACGGTTCGGGATTATTTGTTGGCGTTGTCGGCGGTCAACAAACGCAGCAGAACTCAATTCAAAGTCAGCCATCATCAGCAATGGACAATTCCACCGGCGCCAATTCATCATCTTCCATTTCGCAAAGGAATCTTCAGGTTTTGCCTCCCAAAAATAATTTATTGATTAATTTAATCCATTAAAATAGGCCCTCGTCCTGGCCATCCGTCATTTGGAAGGAGCCGCATCGCCCAATGGAAATCTTTTGGTGCACTGAACTGATGGATGAGCTTTTCACATTCCACAAAATAGATGATTTTATACACACCCGTTGTTGACTCCCCCCTCCACTTTTTTGTTATTTGTTTTTGTTATTTGGCCTCCAATTGTGGGTCAAAAACCCAATTCTTATTTTGGGGATTCTACTATTAGGTGTTAGATTTTAGATTTTTATTTGAAAATTCAAACTTTAATCAATCCAAATAATAATAAGAATTTATTTTTAAAGGCAACCTCCACATCATTTTCATTCAAAATTATACCTGCTTTTTTTGTTATTCACATCCTCATTTTTTTTTATTAAATTCGCAATCATTTTAATCACAATTATTGTTTTTTGTTTTCTTCTCTGTTGGCTTTTTTTATGCCAAAACCGTTTTTTTGATATTCCACCCAAACAAAATAATATTTATGATGTGAAAGCCTCCTCCTCCACCCTCAACGCAAATGTTTCCACATTATCCATTCTAATTTGATTAATTTGTTTTGTTTTATTTTTTTTTTGCTGCTCAACCGATAAAGTTGTTGCTTTTTATTTCAATTTCGACATTTATTAGATAATTAAAAATGGAAAAAATAAAAGAAAATAATAAGGAAAAATGAGGCAAAAACATAAAATTTTTGGGGGTATCATTCACAATTCATTGCCTGGGAATGTTGGTTTTTCTCAACAATTTTCGCCTTCTTCACTTTTTGATAATTCTCAGCATTGCCAAATTGGACCACTTTGTAGAGTTCATCCAATGGGTATTTGTCTTCATTTCCGGCCAAATCCATCCATAACATTTGGTCACCGTTTAAATTGATCGGTACTAATTCCATTTCCTCTTTTGGCTCAAAACAGTCAGCAAAATAAATTCCCTTCCTAAAAAATAAAATTAATTAAGGAATTGGAATGTTTTTAAACTTACTTTCCCAGACAATAAACAATTCCTTTGGTTGAATCCAAACAAAAATCGGCGATTTTTTCGTCAATATCCCTGCAACCCATCGAACATATTTGGGAGAGCATTTTCTCTTCTTTATTTAATGCAAATAAACAAATTGAATTTCGGCCATCCGGAAGGACAATAATTCTTGTTGCATTCTTTGAATTTAATTTTAAATTATCAATAAATAAAGTGGAAACCTTAATTTGAATTGTTCGTATTTTTCTGATTGGAGCATCGCAAATTTTGGCACTTGTAAAAAGGCAAATTCCATTTTTGAAATCCCATAATCGGAGAACCGAATCGCCGCCTGAAAATGGAGATAAATTGATTACATTTTAAATAGTATTTTGTAAATAATTAACCTGCACTTACGGCCAGAGAATCATCGGCACAACAAATTGATTTAACAAAGGATGTGCTGCCCAAGCAGAAATTTTCAATCACGAATGTTTGAGGATAGTGGGAAATTCGTATTTTCTCATCGCGATCGGCGGTCAAAATGAATTTGCCGTCCGGAGAGAAGCAAAAATCGAGAAGCTAAGGGACTTGGGAATAGGAAAAATTATTCACAATTTGAGACCTTAAACTCACCATTGAAAGATGACCGAGAAGTTCTTGCCCTCTGCAGAGGCCACCATTTTCTTAATATAAATAATTTTGTATGGAAGAATGAATTTATTAGACTAAACCTGTGATTTTAAATTCATAAACTGATCCGGATCGGTCCGCTAGAAAAATTTTGTCATCATCCTTCGAGAAAGAGACCTTAAATTTTTAATTTATTTTTGTTAATTCGGACAAACCTCTGTGGGTGTTTTGTGCAATTGTTGGGTGGAGGGTGCCAATAAATTTGATGCTGAACTCTGCCCATCATTTGTGCCGTTTAAAATTGTGTTGAGGTTGAAGAGGGCGAGGATTTTTGAGCTGGTGGCAACAGCCAAAAATTTGAAATCGTTGGAAAATGCAGAGGAGAGAATCTTTAATATTTAAAAATAATTTTAATTTAATTAAAAATGTCACTTACAATGTGTTTTTTATTTTCTTCAGGCTTTTTTCCTTTTGAATTATTTTCCTCTTTTTTCGTTGCATTCAATTCGAATGAATTTAAGTCAATTTTCGCAAATTCATTCCACCATCCATTCATCACATCCAGTTTAAGTAAATAAATTCGGCAATCCACACAAATTGAAATAAAATTGTTGGAATTAAAATTAATTGAAGCCATTGAAAACTAAAATGCATTCGAGATTGGAAATGAATGAGAATTTAATTGGGATTTGGATTGGATATATCCACTCCACTATAATAATAATTGCCACTAATTTCAAGGAATAATTCAATGAATTTGTAAACAAATATTGTATTGTAAATATAAAATTAATTGTATCATATCACAAATTTATTCATAAATAATTTATATTGAGATCCGGACACAAAGGAAATTAACAATTATCTAACAACAACAAAAATGGGGGTGTATATCGAATATATTAGAAATAAGCAAATCGAGGTGTAAGGAATAGGATGCTTGCAATTCCAATGCCAGTGAGTATCATTTTGATGAGAGCAGTCCTTCCATTTCCATTCATTTTCTCTTCTCTATCAATTTGATCATTGCACTTCAATCCAACAATGTCATCAACCTTTAAAAATATTAATAAATTTTATCAACTGGTACGTTTACGTTGATTTTTCTTAATTTTATTTTTGTTAAATTAATAATTTTACTAATTAAATTTAGCAGATCAAATATTTTATAAGTGATTTTTCTTTCAATTAAAAACAATGTTTACCTTTCGCTTTTGGATTCTGAGTCGAACATATCCATTGTCGCCAAGTTTGCGGGCACTTTCCAATTGCATATTAACATCGAACACATATTCTCCATTAGTCGGAATATTGGCCAAAGTGAATTGCATTTCCGCTGTTGTTGGAGTTGGACCACCGAAAAAACGTTCCCACCATTTCATTTCGGGCTTCACAGTTTTAGCAGAGAGAAAATGCAATTTTTGGGTGCCAACATCGATAGCTTTTGATGAAATTTGCTGGAAATTCTGCTGCGGACCAACATTACTTGAGGGCAAATCCAACAGTGATTTTGCCTGACAATTCCGTGTAATCAGATGATATGTTTGTTATGTACTTAGATCTGTATAAATATAAAAATTGTTTTAATTCAATAAAGGAGCTATTATTTAATTAAAATAAGAATTGAATATTGTTTGGAAGTGAGCATCGCCATCACAAAAAAAGGAAATGAACTAACATAGGTGGTTTTTGGTTTTTAAAATTGGTCTGTAATGGTTCTATGAGAATAGAAATAAGCTTAATGCTGATTAAGCTTGCCAAACCAATTATAAATATAAAGCTTAGTTATATGAGGTTGATTTTTTTGAAGTTTTGGGTTTTTGTTTTGGCTCGACTATATTCACGCACAAAAAAATCACGCAACAATTTGATTGGTTCTTGATGTTATGGATATGGATATGGGATTATTTTATAATTGATGATGGTGATTACTGATTAATGTTGATGAGATTTGTTTAATGTGAAAAATGAATGAACAATGGAATTAACTAGTAGGTATAGATATTTATGTGATCAATCAACCGATATTCGATACAGTAAGTAATATAATAAGATATAGGTATGGTATGCGAATCCAATCGATTAATTAAATCGATATTCGATACACAGTATTTGGAATTCATTAATCATTAGTATACATGGCCATTTTGAGTTACGTCAAGCAAATACATCGAGAATTTTGTTTGGTAGTCAAGTTAAGTATTTTAAAAACCAATTTATTTAAATGTTGTTAGCCGGTGGGCCATCATCCCATTTATCATTTGTGGCCCTCCTCCCTAGCAGCAGATGTCCGCCCAAATTTCTTTGGCCAATCCGGATCCACAGTAATCCTGTGAAGAGTGAGAGGATTGGCAACACCCAAATCTCGTCCTTGGCCCCACTATTTTTTATGAGCATTTCCCGCCTTCTTCCAATTCCCCTCCTTCTATTTTGCCAAAAATCTAAAGCAAAAATGGATCCATCCAATGACCAACTTTCTCAAGAGGAGGAAAATACCACTAATTGCAGTCAAAACAATAACAAACGTCGACTTCGAACCAATTTTAGCGATGCGCAAACCGCCATTTTGGAGCAGGAATTCATGAAGAGTTGGTATCCGGATCAGCAAATCAAAAAGGGTGGGAAATGGAATTGAAAAAAGACAATATGTGATTATTTTATGACCACAGGAATTGCCAGACAATTGGGCATTTCATCGGATCGAGTGACGGTTGGAAAGTGGTTGAGGGGGAATTTGTTTAATATTTTTGGTCGAAGCAGATTTGGTTCCAAAATAGACGTTCAAAATGGCGTCGAAGTCAGCATCAACATTCCATCATTCCGCAATCACGGAATTGTCAGGCAAAATCACTGTTGGATTTGCCCTCAAGTAATGTTGGTCCGCAGCAGAATTTCCAGCAAATTTCATCAACAAAGGCAAATGATTCTCAAAATTCATTCATTCATAATATTTTTCTTTGAATTTGTAGAATTGTTGGACAAATGAATTTGGCCAAGCGACGTCAGCAATGGAGTCAGATTCATGGCCTACTCCATTTTTGGAAGGGAATCATCATCAACAGCAACAGAAGGCCCAAAAATGGGTGGAATATTGGGATGGAAATGCAAACAATAATGGATATTTTTAATGGGGGGAAAATGAAGCATTTAATAGAATAAAATTTATTCAAATTTATAAATTGTAAATTGAGATTCATTTGTAAATAAATTTGGCAAGAAGATTGGTTTAATTTTGGTTGAATTTATTTGTGAGATTAATCTGGACTGATCAGCAGCCTTTGCTCCGATTCGGCCACCTCCATCCTTGGCCCATCCCCTCCTTCTCCGCCTTCAATTTCGGCCAAATCCATCAATGGGCCACATGAATTTGACATTAGGCCATTTCCAATTCCGCCACCACCCTTTTCCGGCATTGCCAATCCACAATTAGTATTTCCTCCTCCCTCATTGCCAGCCGAATGCTCAATGGCATGTCTGTTCAGATCGGTGGTCAGCGAATTGCTTTGCACCGTTTGATTGCCGATTCTGAAATGATAGAATTTTAAATGGCATAAGAAATTGGAAAAATAAATAAGGATTTTTGTATTGGAAAATTCGCCCTCCAAATCAGCTTAATTAAACTATGCTTTTGTTATTGCCTAAGGGCTTTTCCTTTTTGTCCTACTGTACCCCAACTTTTTGCATAATCGCCCTGTCATCCTATCAATCAAATATTGCCCCAATCTGCATTTTTAAATCCACCTTTTTCCTTTCCTATTGCTTTTTTCTCTTTACAATATTTTCCAGCACAATTAATAAAGAACAATTTAAAGTCGTCACTCGTCACTTATCCCTATCCAGTTTATTGGGCCACTGAGGGCTTAGGCCTCCGGCGAAGGCCCGTGGCCAGAACCCAGATCTCGCCCCGAACCACTTTATTCCTAGATTAGGACTAATGCCCTTTTTCTTAATTTGCCCCAAAATTTCCCCCCAATTTGTGCCCCAAATGCCCACCTTTGCCCTCCTCTGCCAATTCCATTCCTCATACGGCTGCCATTGCCCATCATTTCCTGCATGGCCATTCCATTTCCATTTATTCCCCCTCCATACTTCTCCTCCCCAATTGTTGTCATTGTTTGGGCCGGCAAAAATGTCCTCTCCGTTTCGAATCGATGCTGGCTGCCTCGATTCGCACTGATCAGCCCAATGGAACGAAGCAATGGAACTTTACTGATTTGACGCTGAAGGGCGTTTTGGATTTCGGCATTCAGGAAGCAATAAAGCACTGAGAAGTGGGAATTCATTTTTGAATTTCAATTAAAGTAGGGAACAATTGAATATCGCTGATTGAGAATATTTGCATCGGTTTTTGGCTAATATTTCAATGAGGCATTGGCCAATTTGTGAAGGCAATATAATATTGGAAAGCTCAAAGTGGCCTCTAAAAAGTTGCTTTCCTAATTTTCTGAAAAACGCAAAAATTTTAAAAAAAATAATCTGCCTTTCCTCACTCAATCAGAAAATTTGTATTTAATACATTCAAAGAAATATAACTTTCTTAAAAGTTGGAATTATTATAATTAAATTATGCCAAATTGTATAGGACATTTTGAGCTTTCAAATGGTATATCACCTTCCCAGATTGATTATTGCCTCGCTGAGATATGAATAAAAGAATGGACTGATTGAATCGCCTCTTAATTTGTACTGTAGACGGTGAATTGATTAATGCCTGAGGGCGCATTGAGCGCTCCTGATGAGATGAAAAGGAAGGTAAAGGCGCCTTTCCCTTTTTGCGTTACAGTAGGATAAGGTTATGAACAATTTTAGTCAAAGGCATTAATCAGTCCAGTTTCCTACATTAATTTTTGACTATATTTCAGGGAGGCGATAGCCAATCTTGGGAAGTGATATATCATTAGAAAGCCCAAACTATCCTCTACAATTTGGTTTTTATTAATTTTATGAATTCCTATTTTAAAGAAAGTTTCATGCCTTTGAATATAATGAACCCGAATTTTCTAATTGGGTTGATGCAAAGTCGCTTATTTTGAAAATGTTTTAAGTCTTTAAAAAATTATAATAGCCACTTTATAGAGGATATTTAGTGCTTTCGAATGGCATATCGCCTTCCAAAATTGGTTGATGCCTTATTAAACTATGGTCAAAAAATGGACCCAGCCTCCAGTTACTCAATCGGTGGTATTTAATTGTCCCACTTCGCCCCAGTTAAAATTATCTTACCAGCAATGAAAATTCCCTGAAATGGGATAATGAATTAGTTAATGGAAATGTTCGAAAGAAAATGGCCGTACCTGAGAATGTTGAAGAATGGCGGAACCCAACATGTAAAATGCGGATGGTTTGCTTGGCTCATAGAAGAGAGGGACCTGTTTTGAATTATTTGGTATTTTATTGTCCTGGGATTTTTAAAACAAACATTTGAAACGCCTAACAATGGCACCAACAACATCGTTGCTTTCACTGTCCGCCTTCAATACAAAAAAAAGTGAATTAAAAAGGAAGCAATATAAGAGGAACCAAATTTTCTTCGATTCCGCTGTGCTTTCAGAACGCAATTTCTGCACCAGAATGAGCACAATGGCAAGCAGTAAAAGAACATTTAAAATCAGTGCCAAGCCCATTGTGCCTGCCAAAATCCATAAATGGCCTCCTTGGGCGTATGGAAGCCAACAGAAGGAACGAGCCTTCTGCGATTGACGTTCATGGACGGCAGCCCAGGCCAAAACAACCAAAAAGGGGAGACCCCAACCCGTGAACAAATAGACGCCGTAGGGCATTTCTGAACGGCGCATTGCCAAAACCGTGAATCGACTGTACAAGTAGATCTGTAAATTTGGGTTGGGGAGTGTATTGGAGAAAGAGAAATATTTGTTACAATTTAATTATTAGAGGCATTAGAAATTGAGGAATGGAATAGGGTTTACAATTATAAATCAGAAATATAATTCCACTTACAATCGCAAATCAGAATTACAATTACAATCGCAAATCAGAATTACAATTACAATCACAAATCAGAATTACAATTACAATCGCAAATCAGAATTACAATTACAATTACAATTACAATCGCAAATCAGAATTACAATTACAATCGCAAATCAGAATTACAATTACAATCGCAAATCAGAATTACAATTACAATCACAAATCAGAATTACAATTACAATCGCAAATCAGAATTACAATTACAATCGCAAATCAGAATTACAATTACAATCGCAAATCAGAATTACAATTACAATCGCAAATCAGAATTACAATTACAATCGCAAATCAGAATTACAATTACAATCGCAAATCAGAATTACAATTACAATCGCAAATCAGAATTACAATTACAATCGCAAATCAGAATTACAATTACAATCGCAAATCAGAATTACAATTACAATCGCAAATCAGAATTACAATTACAATCGCAAATCAGAATTACAATTACAATCACAAATCAGAAATACAATTACAATCGCAAATCAGAATTACAATTACAATCGCAAATCAGAATTACAATCGCAAATCAGAATTACAATTACAATCGCAAATCAGAATTACAATTACAATCGCAAATCAGAATTACAATTACAATCGCAAATCAGAATTACAATTACAATCGCAAATCAGAATTACAATTACAATCGCAAATCAGAATTACAATTACAATCGCAAATCAGAATTACAATTACAATCGCAAATCAGAATTACAATTACAATCACAAATCAGAATTAAATCTTTTTCGGCCTCCAGATATAAGCGAAAAGAAGAGAGAATACGGTATTTCAAATTCTTATAATTCTAAATGGAGGGAGCACAGTAGCATTTTGATTGTCTTCCTTCTCTTTTCCCTTTGTTTTGGGGCTGACGATTCTCTCAGGGCATGGCCATTTTTATAAATTCGCATAACTCGTCTCAAACAAAACCATTCATGACAATTTTGGTATCATTTTAAAGAGCAAAGAATCCTCTATTTAATCATATCAAAATTAAGCTTCCATTTTTATTGTATATTTTTGAATTAAATTTAAATTCTCTCCATTTCAATACCAAGTCATTATTGTCATTAATTTTGTTTATATATCTCAAAGTGGCAGTTTCCAATCTGAGAAAGCGATATACCATTCGAGAGCCTAAAATGTCCTCTATAAATTAGAATATTATAATTTTATGAAATTAAAATTACAAAAAGTTATATGTCATTAAATGTAATGAAACCAAATTTCCTGATTGAGTGAAGAAAAGCTTCTTATTTTACACTTTCTTTTAAGTTTTTAAAAAATTAGTAAAGCCACTTTTTATAAGAGATTTATGGCTTTCAAATGGCTTATTATCTTTTGTATTGGTTTCTTCCCTATTGAGATATAGCCAAAATGATTGGACCAAACGCTGAAAAATACCAGCCAAAAGATGTCACAATATTTTCTTCCATCGAAAACATTTTCATCCCCTCAATTTTCATGCCAAAACCCAGACTGACCCCTTCAATGAGCATCCACATTACGGAGGCGACTTGGAAGAAAATAACGCCGAAAAGGAGCGCCTTGCAAAGCCATTCCCATTGGAGTAGGGGTTGTGGCACAAAATGGGAACAATCTCGGAATGCCTTCAAAAAATTTGGATTTTGGATAGGTTTTGATATATTTGGCTTCTCACATTTTGGGTGTTCAAAAGGGTCCAAATGGCGAGGACGGTGAATCGGAGAAGGAAAGCGGCCGAAAGATTCTGAAAAAGGACAAAATTGAGAGTCATATTGGGGATATATGAAGCAATTCATTTGGCCCTACATATTTATTGTAGTATTTAGAACATATTCGACTATTTTAATATCATTTTGTAGAGATGAGTTTTGGCTATTTAATGGATAATTTAAAAATAGATAGGTTCAGAGTCTTTGATCAAATATATTTGGCTGAAAAATGGCATTTTTTGCCATATTTTTATGAATTTTAAGTTCAATTTCTTAATCATTTGATAGGTTTAAGCGTTCAAAAAATTCTTTTTAATTCCTAGAGCTTTGCCCTTAAATTGCCCCTGCCCCAATATTAGCCTTATGGATGGACAATCGACGGCATTGGACGGAGTCAAAGGCGGAGAAGAGGACCAAAGCAGCAAGCAAAACGCAAATGGACACAATGGACAGTGAGAGGGACACCCGAATGACGGTGTCCCGTAATGGGTCAGGGCAAGTCCGGCAATAGCCAACAACACATTTGGAATGTTGCCTCAACAAATGAATGCATTCCCCGTAGACACTGTCGCCCCAAGTGCCATTCTCCAGGCATTGCCGGCTGGCGGTATAGGCTTGTTGAACCTGCAAATGGCATAATTTATGAATATATTGGCGATTTAATTTGCAGTTTTTGAACACCTCCAAAGTCATCCTCCCTACCATTGTTTCTCTAATTTGGTGGTTGTCGTTACTCCGAATTTTACCCTATAGATTTTGTTAAAGGATCAACTTAAGGCCTAGGATTAGAACCAGACATTGGATATGAATTTGATACAGCATCCTTGGGGATGTGGTAATTCAATATATGGACTTGGGTTTAATTCGAAAATGTGCCCAACCCTTTGATCTGAATCCAGATAACCTAAATAATAGTTCCCCTTTTATTCTGGTTGAACATCTTTCTGATTTAATATAACAAATGGGCAAAGGCCAAGGCCTCTTAATAATTTTTATTAGAATTTATTTAATTATTCTTCAAAGTTAATATTTTATAAAACAAAAAAGTATGCCCCACCCATTCGCAGCCAGGAACGGAGGAACAAAAATGGAATGGACAAGGCCGATGGCCAACAGAGCCCAACGAAACATTGAACCAACAAAGGCTGAAAAAGGGATGACGGTTTAAATATTTGGAGGGAAAACAAACCTTTTATCGAAATTTGGCTCACAAAATTGTTGACCAACATCGGAGGAGGAATATGAGGAAGAGGAGGAAGGGGAAAATGGCAATGTTGAATCAGTATTTTGTTGGGCAAGAAGCCAACGGCAAGTGGCATTCTCCCGATTCAATGTTCCCGTCATTCTTTTTTGGGTGGTTTATGTTTTTTTTGTGGGAAAATGACTGAAAATTGAGGGTAAATGAATGAATGAATGGATTTGAATGGATGGATGGAAGTGGATTTGTTTAGAATTTTTGGATGGCGAATGGGTTTTGGGCAATTTGGATGGAAATGGGCACAGAAGCGACCCAAGGGATTTTGGTCGATAATTGGGCCAGCGAGAGGATTTGGTCCCCCGAAAAAACAAAGCAAATGAGAATTTGGATTTATTCGCCTTTTTGGGCCCCCATTTTGCCATCTCCAAATGTGGAAGAGTTTTATGTGTTTCCGCCGGTGTCCATTTGGCACGCGATTTTGCCCTCCCCCTTTTTGGGGTTATTTTTCCACTCATTTTTGGCTCTTCTTTTGCCCTCCCATCATTTGGAGCCGATTAATTGCTCACCAAATTCACCTAAAGAAGAAGAAGAAACTTTTTGGGGCGCGTGTCGAATAAATATTAATGCAAATGGCCAAAAGAGGGGGGAATGTGGGGGAATGGCCCCCGAGGGGAAGGGAGGGTGGAATTCTTTGAATGCCGTCGTCTCACCCGAATGGCCACAAATGAAATTAACTCGAGGAATAGATGGAATGGATGGATGGGGAAGGGCACATTTTGGCAAGGAATGTGGAGTTGGTGGACGTGATTGAAGCCAAAGTGGATTGGAATGAACTTGGAATTGGTCGCCGGTGGATTCATTAATTGGCAAAGGGCATTCCATTTATGTTTTGTTATACATTATCCCCCTCATAAATATATTTGCCCTTTAATTCCTTGAGGCTGATAAATAACTAACTTTTCGAGACATTTCAATATCTGGCCTATTCTTATGGCCATATCTCAGCAAGGCCTTGACCAATCTATGAAGGCAATATGCCTTTTGAAAGCCCAAAGTGTTCTCTAAAAAGTGGCTGAATTTAATTTAATGAATTCCAAAATACAAAAGTTTTATATCTTTGAATATAATTGAGTCGAATATTTTGAAGAATAATTGCTTATATTAAAAATTGTTTAAAGCTCGACGAGGCAGTAGCCAATCTTGGAAGGCGATATACCTTTCGAGAGCCAAAAGTGTCCTCTATAATTTGGCCGTTTTAAATATTATGTGAGTTCTAGCTTTAGATAAAGTTACATATCTTTGAGTGTAATAAACCCGAATTTTCTAATTGAGTAAGGAAAAGCCACTTATTTTACAATTTGCTTTAAGTTTTCCAAAAAATTAGTTTTACACTTTATAGAGGAGATTCGCGGCTTTTAATTGGTATATCGCCTTCCAAAATTGGTTAATTTCTTGTTGAGCTATGGCCAAATTAACAGCCTAAGTAATCGATTGTCCCTGGCCAAAATAAATCATTTATTTCTAACAATTATTCTTCTTTCCAAAAGCAACTTTTTGGCCGCTTCAATTGAGCCATCAAATACTGTATAATTGATTGCCCTCCAATCTCAATTAATCCTCCCCACCATTGGAATGGGGCATCATTTATGAGGGGGGGGGGGGGGGCAATTGGACTTTTTATTAGCCGCCACTCGGCCGACGACGGCGATTTATGGCCCAGAAGAATGGCAAAATGGGAAGGGAGGAATGAAGGGCAAAGGCACATTAGGGGTGGGCGCATAAAACTTTGGGAAAATTGAGCGAAAATTGGGAATGGCGGACGGAAATTGGCAAAGGGAAATGGCAAAAAAAGCAGGCGGAAATGATGATTTAAAGGGGAATGGAATTGGGGGAATGGGCCATGAAAAATAATTGATTATGATTTAAAAGGAACAGTTGTTCATTTTTATGAACGGCGAAGAGTTAAAAAGGTCAATTTTCATTCATTTCCATTTTGTTTTCCGTTGATTTATTTGGATGAGGCATAGGAAAGGGATTGAAAATGTCTGGAGGCACAAATCAAAAGATGGAAGCAAAATAAAAACATAAGTGGCAAACAATGGAAAGGGTGGGGGATAATTGAGAGTATCTTCATCGGTTTTTGGCCCATATCTCAATGAGGCAATAACTAATTTTGGAAGGCAATATACTGTTTGAAAGCCCAACGTGTCCTCTAAAAAGTGGCCATAAATTTATTATGAAATTTACCTTTTTAATCAAATTATTCCTCTTGCGTTTAATCAAACTCGAATTTTCTGATTAATTGGAGGAAAAGCCACTTATTTTGCAAACTGTTTGAATATTTCAAATAATTAATTAAGCCACTTTTTAGAAGAAATTTCCTTTTTATTTTAATTATTCGTCTTTGAATTAAATATATCCGAATTTTCTGATTGAGTGAAGGAAAATCCACTTAATTTACAATTTTTTTTAATATTTCGAAAAATAATAAAGCCACTTTTTATAAGACATTTAGGGCTTTTCTATGATATATTGCCTTACCAAATTGGTTATTTCCTTATTGAGATATGGCCAAAAGAATGGCCAAGAGTACCTGATTTTTCAAAGCATTGGATGGAAAAAGTCTGGGGGCCCAAAATCGAAAGAAGGCAACAATAAATGACAAGGAAAAATAGAAAGGGAGAATGTTTTTGCCATCATTGGCGGATGGCTGAATGAATGAATGAATGGAGTGAATGCAAATTTGGCGGAATGGAAATGTGTTAATGGAATGGAGGAATGCGCCACATTTTTTTGTCCCATTTTTGTTCGTTCGTTGTGCCATTCTCGCGCCTAAATCTGCCCTCCCCCGGTGTCCATTCAGGCGGTAATTCTCGGGTGCAACCCCTTTTTGGCCCTATTCCTTTCCATTTGGGCCATTCTCCGGTACCAAATTTACGTTCTTCCCATTTCCGATAGGATTTGTGGCACCCAAAAATGGAGTTTTGGCAAATTTTTGGGGCCAAGTTTTGGTTAAGAGCAGATTTTTTCCGGGAATATTTGGGGGAAGTGCACCCGTGGGGAGCATTGGACCGAGACTGACATGAAGCCCTTTCCCTGGGGGATTGGCAAAAAAAATGCCGGAGGGGCAAAATGGAATGGAAGGGCCAAATGTGCCCGGAGGGGTGACCTCTCTTTTTGGTTTGAGGTCCACTCGAAAATTTGTTCCTTCCGGCACCCTTTCCCCTTCCCTATTTTCATTTTCTACTTCCCCCTTTCCTCAAAATGCCATCAATCCTCCTCTGTTTTGGCCAATGCCGAAAACATTTGGGGGCACTGCTTTCCTTCCTTTTCCGTCGTCTGAAAAATTCTTATGAAGTCGATTTTTAAATCCCCAAATATGAAGGGAAATTTGTTTACGAAAGAATTTTTTGCCTTTTTTGTAATCAATTTTTGCTTGGAAAATTGGATTTTTGACCACCAAAACAACATTTTTGGCACAACAACGAAAATATATTATAAGACAGCGGGGGACGGCAAAATGTGAATAAAAAGGAAGGGAAGGAAAGAAGGGGTGGCCAAATGAATGTGGCCAAAAATTGAAATAGGGGAAATATGGGAGGAGAATGGACAGGTTGAATAGGGTAGGGGTTGAAAGAAAGGAGGGAGGAAGAACAATTGAAAGGATTTGGAATAATTGAGAGTATCGCCGATTGAGTACTTATTGAGGCTATATCCAATTTGGGAAGGCGATATACCAATGGAAAGCTCAAAGTGCCCTTTAAAAAGTGGCTTAATTAAAATTTATGAATTCAGAATTTACAAAAATTTGCATGTCTTTGGGTGTAGCAACCCGAATTTTCTGATGGGAGAGGAGAAAAGCCACTTTTTTACAAAATATTTTAAATTATCAAATAATTAGTAGAGCCACTTTTTAGAGGAGATTCGAGGCTTTTAAATGGTATATCGCCTTCCTAAATTGCTTGATTCCTTTTTGAGCTATGGCCAAAAGAACAGCACAGATATTAAATTATTTGGCGAATCAATTGTTCTGCTGTTTTCGCAATTGAAGGGGAAGGGAGGAAGTGGGTTTCGCCCAAAAATCCACGACAAAATTTGCCATATTCCTTGGCCAATTCCCCATTCTATTACATTGCTTTGTCCCTCTTTCATTTACTCGTTCCACTCGGCCAGCCTATTTGCCCATATATGGCCAATTCAATTGATGGCCAAAAATAGCTTCCAAGGAGAAGGTGTCCAAAATGCGGGCGGTGGGGTGGCATATTGCCCCAATAGAAGGAAAAGGGAATGGAAGGCGGAAAGCCATCTGCTTTTGGTTTTGGATGGATTGAAAAAAGGGATGGGGGCAAAAGAGGCAAAATGAGGGGAAGATAAGAAGCTGCCGCCTTTCCACCCCCGGAGAGCATTTGGCCCAAGGGAAGGGGGCGAAGGGAGGGGCGGCTTTGGCATTGGCACACTTCCTTTTTTCCATGGAACCAAGGGGCGAGAGCGGATGCTGGAGGGGCTAATCAGATTTTTGGGAGAACAGAAGAAGATGTTGTTTGAAATGGAGGAATAATAGGGGAGGAGGGGAGTCGATAAAATGGGTGGAGGCTGGGGTCAAAATGGATGGGATGGACTCTGGGGACTTTGGTGGCCGATTTTTGGGCCACAATATGTTTTTCACGAGGCGCTTTTTGATATTTTTGAATGGGCACTGGCAACAAGGATGGATACGCCCTAATTTGGCGCCGTTTAAAATAGCTTATCAAGGAGTGAGCCAATTTTGATGATTTTAGTATCAAATTAAAGAGCAGACTTTTGGCTATCAAATAATATTAAATTTATTTAAATTGGTTCAGAATTGATGGAGTTATGACCAAAAAACCAATGAAAATTTTCGCTAATCCAAGTAAAGTTCATTTGGAATGTTTTTTTTTGGTGATAATTCCATCAATTCTGAACCAATTTAAATAAAATTAATATGATTTCATAGCCAAAAGTCTGCTCTTTAATTTGATACTAAAATCATCAAAATTGGTTCCATCCTTGATGAGCTATTATAAACAGCGATAAGTTGGCCCGGAGGGGGCAAGTTGGACTGATCCTTCCTTTGGCAATAATGAATAAAAATTGAGAGGAAAACCATAACAAATACATTAAATCCGGTCCAATACCACAACAACATGGATTTGCCAAATTGACAAATTCTAGACCAAAAAACAAGTAAGGTTGTTTATGGGACAAAAAATGGCAAGTCATTTCCCCGGGCAAACAAATTATTAATGAATGAATGAATGAATGGTCCGGAGATTGGCCTCCAATTTACTTGGCCAATTCAAAAGGCCTATTCTTGGCCGCCTCCTCTATTTTTGCCTCCATTCATCCCATCAATTCACCTGCTTTCTTGCTACCTCATTTTTGCCTTCTTCGGCACCCAAAATGGCACATTAAAAACAGAAAGGAATGAGGGGACAAAGATTAAACGGCCAAAATAGAGGGGAAAAGGGGGGGGGGGCTGAATGCCGAGAATGGAATGAATTGCGGGAACTGCTGCTTTGATGCCCAAAATGCAATGGGGGAAATGTGGGGGGGGGGGGGGGGGGGGATTGAATGTGTGCAAAATTGAATTGTGCAATGAATGAAAAGTTTTGGGGACAGACTGACTTTGCGTGTGCCCCTAACGACAATTTTTTTTGGCCATTCACATTTTAGAATGAAGGTGGGGAAATGAAAGCCGCCGTTCCTGGGATGCCATTATGGCCGAAAAAGGCCGCCCTCTTTTGGCCTGCTTTCGGGTCCAATTCAAAATTTATTGCAAAAAAAAAGAGGAAATTGAATTTTACATGGGTAAAAGGGAGAAAATGGGGAAACCGGAAATGTGGGCGAAAAATGGGGCAAAAGGGCAGGAACGAAAGAACGAAAACAGGCAGATGAATTTTTTAAAGGAAAAGGGGGAAATTGTTGAATTTTCGCAGAAATTGGGTCAATCGAATATTTGGCCCAAAATTAAATTTAATTGGTGGAATTAATTGAAAATTTTGCGATTTATTTTGGGAGGGATGGTATTTAATTTAACCGAAAAACATAGAACATGTCGAAAAAATTAAACCGAAATAATTATAATGGTTTAAAAGGTGGGTTTGTCTGCATTCCCAAACCATATACCCAAATTTTAATAGAACTGGTCAAGACGCATTGAATGGTATATAATTTGGTTTTGGTTTGGTCAACAATTAAAGGGTATTAAACGGTTTAAACCAATTTTGGTTTGGTCAACAATTAAAGGGTATTAAACGGTTTAAACCAATTTTGGTTCAAAACTTAGTTAGAATTGGGTTAAGCCTATGGAAAAACATTATCAAATGATGAGCCTTTAGGCATTTTCCGTCCGTTTCAATGTTCTTTTCCTCATTGTATTTATTTCCCATTTTTGAGGCCAACTCTAAAATGTCAAAAATATTCATTCAACTCTTTTTTTTGCCAGTCAATTGACTTTTGCTTGATTAAATGGTAACAAAAGTGGGCGGAAGGCGGCTAAAAGCAATAATAATTGAGGGGAAAAAGCAAAAGTGCAAAGCAAAATGGACAAAATGAATGACGACGCTTTTGGCATTTTTAAGAAGGAATGGAAAATGAAAATGAATGGGGGAATTCATTTTTGGCCACAAAAATAGTCTCCGTCTCCCCTTCATCAGCAAAAATGTATAATAAAAGTTGGTGGAGGATATTTTTGGAAGAAAATGGCCAACCCTAACCGACTTGCCCTCTCAATTCTAATTGGACTTTGGGAGAAGGAGAAGGGAGTCAAAGAAGCCAACATAAATATATATTGATGTTGGTAGAAATTGGAGAGATGTACGGATGGCCTCTGAAATTTGTTTTTGGCAACAGAAATTGGAAACAAATTTATGCAAAATTATGGCATTTTTTCTTACAAAGGACCCCAAAAAATATGAGTCAAATTATTATTGTTGGTGCCATATATTTGTTCATATATTTAAAATTAAAATTTGGAAAGGGGATATAGGGAAAAGTAACGGTAAAATAAAAATCGCATGAAAAATTGAGTGAAAAATAGCAAAGAATAGTTTTGATTTAATGAGAAAATATACGGTATTCCGGAAAGAATTCTGATTTTTTGTGTTTTCCGGAACGAATTCTGATTTTTTGTGTTTTCCGGAACGAATTCTGATTTTTTGTGTTTTCCGGAAAGAATTCTGATTTTTGTGTTTTCCGGAATGAATTCTGATATTTTGTGTTTTCCGGAAAGAATTCTGATTTTTTGTGTTTTCCGGAATGAATTCTGATTTTTTGTGTTTTCCGGAAAGAATTCTGATTTTTTGTGTTTTCCGGAAAGAATTCTGATTTTTTGTGTTTTCCGGAATGAATTCTGATTTTTTGTGTTTTCCGGAAAGAATTCTGATTTTTTTGTGTTTTCCGGAAAGAACTCTAATTTTTTGTGTTTTCCGGAAAGAATTCTGATTTTTTGTGTTTTCCGGAATGAATTCTGATTTTTTGTGTTTTCCGGAAAGAATTCTGATTTTTTGTGTTTTCCGGAAAGAATTCTGATTTTTTGTGTTTTCCGGAATGAATTCTGATTTTTGTGTTTTCCGGAAAGAATTCTGATTTTTTGTGTTTTCCGGAAAGAATTCTGATTTTTTGTGTTTTCCGGAAAGAATTCTGATTTTTTGTGTTTTCCGGAAAGAATTCTGATTTTTTTGTGTTTTCCGGAAAGAACTCTAATTTTTTGTGTTTTCCGGAAAGAATTCTGATTTTTTGTGTTTTCCGGAATGAATTCTGATTTTTTGTGTTTTCCGGAAAGAATTCTGATTTTTTGTGTTTTCCGGAAAGAATTCTGATTTTTTGTGTTTTCCGGAATGAATTCTGATTTTTGTGTTTTCCGGAAAGAATTCTGATTTTTTGTGTTTTCCGGAATGAATTCTGATTTTTTGTGTTTTCCGGAAAGAATTCTGATTTTTTGTGTTTTCCGGAAAGAATTCTGATTTTGATTTTTTTATTTTTAATTCATTTCTGATTTTTTGTAATTTAATTATTTCTAAATTCTAATTTTATTCTGATTTTTTTGTGTTTCATTCAGGAAAGCAATTCTAATGAAATACCTTTCTGGGAATACGGTACTTCATCTCTGTTCTTAATTGTAAATGTGTTTTCTTTTCATAATTTATTCTGTACATTTATTATGTGGAAAAACAAATCAATAAGCTCAATAAATTTCTTTTTGGTTGTTGAATCGTGTAATATTGCTGGGTTTTTCAGAATGGGGCAAAAAAGCTCGAATGTATTTCCAAATAAAATAATTATCTTTTCAATCGTTTCTCCAAAGTTCTGCCGATTTCCTATAAATGGTATCACAATTTTGTAATTAAGTAAAATCATCTCCATTTTTACCTTTGAGCCTCGATCAATGGCATTTTCTGCTGATCATCGCCCAACAAAATTCTTCGTCCCATTCCTTCGCCTCCTCCTCTTCTTATCAACAGTGGATTTGGCGGCAATTGGGCTGATGATGAAGCGATTTGGCCAGGCAATCGGGGAATTTGTTGGGTGGCTGATGAGTTAGATTGTTGTGGATTTGGCAAAAATGATGCAGGGATTTGGGACGAAATTTGGATAGGATGGAATGAATGATGATTGTGGGAGATTGGTGGCAACGGAGAACCAGAAGCTGAAAATGGAGAAATTAACCCTTTTAATTGTCTAGGATTTTGTTACCATAAATATGGCTGCTTATTCGGCTCATTTCATCCTCGGCCCTGTTGGTTGTCCTATGCAACATTTGGGGCCTTTGCTGCTGTTGTTGTTGGGGAGGATGTCGATCGAGGGTAGCGGATTGATATTGGAATGGAGGATGATGGGCAGCGGGCCAAGGATTGGGGGGAGGTGGCACACGAGGAGGCGGGGGAAGTTGTTGTTGTTGACTACCACCGCTGGCTGCAATGGTACTGACCAACAACAAAGGTTGTTTTGTGCCAGAATTAGATGAAGAAGAATATGAAGAGGTGGAAGAGGCGAATGTGTTGTTGGCGGATGAGGAGGTGGCATTTTTTGGTTGTTGGAATTTGGCCATCCTCTCATTTTGTTGCCTCATCAATCGGGAACGGCATCGACGGGCGAGGCAAAGCCAGAAAAGAAGGGGGAGGCAACAAAGCAGAAGGCCAATGGAGGAAAGAAGCAGGAAACGGACGAGGGGTGAAGCAGTGGAAAAGTGCAAGGGAAATTTGTTGGGTGGCGGATCGAGGACGGACAGAAGTGCGGAACGATAGACGAATTGGCCAGCTGGATTGGTAACAACGCAAAAATAGCGGCCAGAATCCTATTTAATGGCCATAGGGAAATGAATATTTTGGACAAATGTGGCCTACCTCCTTGCGCACATTTTGGATGCGCAATTCATTGAGGAAATGCCGGTTGCCATGCTCATCAATTTCCAATCGGACCGCATCATTGCCTCCTTGGTCCAACATTAGCAATGATATTTCGCCCAAACGAAGCAGGGTGGCATTTGGCATTTTGGCACGCATCAATTCGGCATTTTCAATTTGACGAAGCCACTGGGAATAAAAATGTTTCGATATTTAAAGCATGAATACGAAATAGAATGATTGAGTACCACCTATTGAATATTTGAGCCGTTCATATGGCTATATATCAACAAGGAAGAAACCAATTCCTAAAGGCGATATGCCATTTGAAAGCCCAAAATGTTCTCTAAAAAGTGGCCTTACTACTTTTTTGAAATTTTAAAACAATTTGTAAAATAAATGGCCTTCCATCACTCAATTAGAAAATTCAGGTTTAAAATATTCAAAGACATGTAACTTTTTGTAAGGTTGAAATTCATAAAATTAAATTATGCCAAATTATAGGGCACACTTTGAGCTTTAAAATGGTATATCGCCTTCCCGAATTGGTTAATGCTTCGTTGAGATATGAATAAAAGAATGGACTGATTGAATTGTCTTTTAATTTGATTTTGAATCCGTTGAAATGATTGATGCCTGCGGGTACATTGAGCGCTTCTGAATTAAAAGGAAGGTGCCTTCCCTTTGCGTTACAGTATAAAAGGATTGGCTGCGATCGCGATACAGTATGGATAAGAAGAAAAGTGCATTAATTCACACCCAATTTCTTGCATCTAATTTTGGCCCATATCTTAGCGAGTCAGTAACCAATTTTGGAAGGTGATATATCATTGGAAAGCCGAAAGTTTTTTCTATAATTTGGCCATTTTTAATTTATGAATTCCATTCCACCCCTAACAAAAAATTATATGTCTTTGAGTGAAATAAACTCGAATTTTTTGATCGAATGAGGAAAAGCCGCATAATTTACAATTTCTTTTTGATTTTCAAAAAAATAATAAAGCCACTTTTTAGAGGACATTTAGGGCTTTCAAATGGCATATCGCCTTCCAAAATTGGTTGTTTCCTCGTTGAGCTATGGGCCAAAAACCAATGCGGGTACCCAATCTTCTCTAACAATTTTTGAATTTTTAAACAATAAAGATTATTCCCTTCTTCCGTACACATCATCGTCTGTTCCGTATTCCCCTATATCACCTACCCGAATCACAGCTTTGTCGCCCTCTCCCCTCCATTCCACCCGACATTGCAATTGGGCAGTGTTTCCAGCCTTCAACATTTGTGCCTGCGGCTGCTCAATCCGTGGAGGCGGTGGCGGCGGAAGAATGGAATGCGGAGGGGCAGAGCCGGGTGAAAGATTGCCGGAGGGGTGGAGGAGAATGGCATCCTCATCCGATCCGTCCTCCCCGAATTGTTCGGTCACTTGGACGGAAAAGTCGGCTCGGATTGAGCCGAGCGCATTTTGCAGGCGACATGTGTAAATGCCGGCATCCTGGGGGCGAATATGGGGCAGAGAGAGGGGCGAAGTTGTGCCAAGTTCTAAGGGAATGGAATTTAATGTGAAGGATAGTTGGGCAAAAACCCTGTTCATGTTGGCCATGGCGGATCCACTGAAGTTGGGGCAATGGATTGGCCAAAGCCGCAGGACAATTCAGCTGCAAAGTTTGGCCGGCATGAATGCGGATTGGGAGTGGCTGGGGCCCGAGGGCTTCTTTCCATGCTGGGGCACTGGCTGAACAAAAATTAGGCTGAGAATTTGCCCAATAAATTCATTATTTGGATCATCCACTCGGATGCGCCCCAACTTGTCGCCATTTAAAATAGCTTGTGAATGATTGAGCCAATTTTGATAATTTTAGTACTAAATTAAAGAGCAGACTTTTGGCTATCAAATGATATCAATTTTATTTAAATTGGTTCAGAATTTGTTGAATTATGCCCCAAAAATCGCTGAAAATTTGGCCAATCCATAGATAAGATTATTTCAAGCGGTTTTTTGGTCATAATTCCATTAAATTTGAACCAATTTAAATAAAATTTATATAATTTGATAGCCAAAAGTATGTTCTTTAATTTGATACTAAAATCATCAAAAATAGTTCCATCCTTGATGAGTTATTATAAACGGCAGCAGTTGGACTACCACCCCACACCCACCACTTTGTGCCAATTGAATTCCACGTTCGGATAATGCCTTCGGGTCGAGCACTTCCAACCGAAATTCCACACTCCGATGGCCCCATTCATTGATGGCCGTACATTTGTAGAGACCACTGTCTTTTGGGTGGGCAATTCGAAGGCGTAAATCCCTGTTTCGGTTGGCCAATCGCCATCCATTCCTTCCATCATCATTTTCGTCTTCTTCCTCTTCATTATTATTTTCTAATTGGCCAATTCCACCAATTTGTTGGCCATCTTTTGTCCATTTTATTATCAATTCATCCTCTCCATTTTCTTCTTCGGAATCCACCCTCACTGGGCATGACAATTTGAAGCCTCTGGTGCCAACGGCAATTCGAATTGGCGATTGTTGGCCTTCCAATGGCAACAATGCGGGTGGAGCTGCAAAATTGGGTGATTATGTCCAAGGCTAACAAATTAAGCAAAAAATAAAATCAACGAAAGGCAAATTCTCCTTTTCCCTTTCCAATTTATTGTTTCAAACATTCATCTGGATGTTTCTTTTGTCTATAACTTTACAAGGAAACAACCAATTCCGAGATGCGATATACCATTTGAAAGCCCTAAATAGCCTCTAAAAAGTTGCTTTAGTAATTTTTTGAAAATTTAAAACATTTTGTAAAATAAGTGGCTTTTCCTCCAAACAATCAGAAAATTCGAGTTTATTAAGCCAAAGACTTGTAACTTTCGTTAAAGTTTGAATTCATGAAATTAAAATAGGCCACTTTATAGAGGACATTTGGGCTTTCAAATGATATATCGCCTTCCAAAATTGGCTATCGCCTCGTTGAGTTATAAACAAAAGAGCGACCCTGGTACAGAAACCTTCCCTACTGGATTGATTTGGCTTGAGGCAAACAAATGAGGCAATTTTCCCAAATTAACATTCATTGACAAATAATCAAAATTAATAAAATATTAAGGGCAAATTCCCCCTTTCCCATTTTCATTGTTTGTTTGCCCCCAAAAATGCATATTCCCCCAATGTTTTTTGCACATTTATTTGCCCATCATATTCACTCCCCCATTGACTGCTTTTTGTCCATTTTTGTGGTAGATAATCTTCGACCTGTGCCTTCATCCGGTGAATCCCATTGGCAAATACCAAAAATTGACCCACTCATTCACAAAAAATTGGAATATGGAAGACAATATATTTTATTAATTTTTTTCCATTTTTTCAAATTATTAATTTAAGTCAGTGTCCAAAATCACAAGGGGAAATGATGCTTTGGGGCATTTTTCTGGCTCGCCTCCCTAATTTAAGTCGACCACATTTTTGGCATTTGCAATGGAGAATTAGAGGGGGCCGGATTGGACAATCACAGCAGGGAATTATTAGGGGGCGAAGAGGACAATTTTGGATGGGCAATGGAGTGGATTGGGCTGATGAGGGCACACATTTTCATCGATTTGGGTGGCCTTTGGCCCCGGAGGGGAGGGAGGGCAGATGATGGCCAAAATGGTGAAGGGATTGTGGCCCATTGTTCCCCAATGAAAAATTTGCATTTCCGATTTTGCGCAGACAACGAAAAATTTGGAGCGGGCAAATTGAGGGCTACCAATTTTGGCCACACTCAAATCCAACCAACCGAATTCAAATTCCCCCTTTTGGCCCACCAAGATTGCCGCGCACATTTCAAAATGTGCCAATGGCCATAAAAATATGTCACCCTCCCTAAAATGTGCCAATCTTCTTCCCATCCTTCAATTTTATTCATTCCCCCTTTTTGCTTTGCGCAATTTTATTCACTCGAATGGGCCCTGTCCAAATGTGTCCAAAATGCCCCCATTCCGCCCATTTTCCTCTCCCCCTCCTTCTTATTTGGCCAAATCCACTTCAAAATTTCCCCCTCTCTTTTGCTGGGGTTGATTATAACTGCCGGGTTTGGGGGGAATGGGGAAGGGATTCCCCGGGGCATTTGTGTGGTGCCCGGAGGCGACAATTTCATTTTGGCAACGAATGCGACGGGGATGAGGGGGGGGGGGGAATTGAATTGGTGTGGCCATAGACCAATTTTGGATTGGAAGGGGAAAGGAGGGGAGGGGATTCAATGAACATCCAGCGGCGAATTTGCCTTTAGGCGATGAGGGCAAATTGCGCACATAAAAGTGAGGAGGCAATGTGCGCAACAGCAGATGGCCTCCCTCTGGAAGCCACCCAACCAAAAATGTGCCTTTTTCCACATTTTTTGTTTGCCCTCTCAAAAATGGACTTCTCCACCCAAAAAAATGACTGACCATTTCTGCTGGCTTGGCCAAACAATTCATTGTTTGAGAGGAGGAAAAGAATGAAAATGGCAGGGGCCAATTTGGGTGGCGGCAATGTTTTTGTCTTTGATGACATTTTTCTGTGCAAAAAATGGAAAAGTAAATTATTGAGTATTGAAAAAGGGAAGGGGAATTGAGTGGCGACGGAATGGAAAAAAAAATGGCCGATCCTCAAACGATTTATGGGGCCAAAAAGCAGTTGGCGCCTTTTGGGAAGGGAAGGGGAGAAAAAGCCGAGAAGGGAAAAGAAAGGGGATTTGGAAAGGAAGAAGGGGATGGATTGATTTTGGAGATGGGATCAGACAGAAGAGAGGAAAATAAGGAATCTTTTGATGGGAAACAGCACAATTTGAGTACCTTTTCTGTTTTTTGGCCATAACTCAGTAAGGTAATAACCAATTTGGGAAGGCGATATGCCAATTGAAAGCTCTAAATGTCCTCTAAAAAATGGCTATACTTAATATTTGAAAATTTAAAATATATTGTAAAATAAGCAGCATTTCCTTCACTCATCTAAAAATTCTAATTCATTACATTCAAAGGCATGTAACCTTCTTTAAAGGTGGATTTTCTAAAATATAGATTAGGCCACTTTTTAGAGGAAATTTTAGGCTTTCTAATGATATATAGCCTTCCGAGATTGACTATTGCCTCATTGAGATATAGGCCAAAATCCAATAAGGTTCTCGATCAGTGGTTCGATTATCCCTCCCAACCACTTTTTAATGAGGGAATTTGAAAGGGAGGTTGGGAGAAAGTTTACTTGCCCTCCTCAAAATGAGGGGCGCAACCTCCTCAAAATATTCCCACCATCTCCATTCATCCACACTCATTTCAACCACCTCCTTCCCCTCCAACTCCAAGTGTTTACGCCTTCCTCTCATATTCTCCGGGACTGGACTTGGGAGGCTATTTGAGGTCGAGCTTTTGAGCGGTTGGAAACATTTGTGAGGGAAAATGAAAGGGAAATGTGAAAGGTTGGAATAGCCTCATCGAAAGGAAAAGCCATACTAAAATTTTGCATTTTAAAAAAGGCCAAAAAAGTTGTCAAAATTTGGAAAAGGGAAGAAAAAGATTGGAGGAAGGCAGCAAAATTGGGTGGCAAAAAAGTGGCCCAAAAATTGGGTTTGGAAGATGGAAGGGAGGTGGAAAATTGTGTGGCCAACCATTTGGAAACCATATTTGGGTTTTGGCAACAAAAAAACACTGATTATTAGTCGTAAAAAACCACTTCCTTTGACTTCATTTTCGGCAATCATCATTAATTTTAATTATTTTCGCCATTAATTTTATTGGGCACAGCACATCATTAATCTCTTCCGAAACAATAAACGTTCTTCAATTTATGGGGGATCAGCGGGAGAGGGCGGTGGCGGCGGTGGCAAAGCCATAAATCACCCCTCGGGCAACGGAGCGAAGGGGGAAGGCAATAAATTTGGGCATTTTGTGGAAGAAGGGGGGCCGATAAAACATATATAAAAATGGGGGAATTGGGGGAAAATGGAGGAAGGGGGAGGAAGGGGGAGGAGGAGGAGCTGATTGAGTGCCCTTGTCCGGTCGAAAGGGGTGGTTGCTGGGTTGAAGGGAGCCTTGGGGGCGAGGAGGGCGGAGTCGGTCGAAGGCCGAGAAAGCAAAGATGACCCAGCACAGTGGCCATTTTGGAGGGGATTTGGGTGAAGAAGGACGGTTGCCGGGCAGCAGCTGCCCTCCCCCTCCATTTTGCTTATTAGTGGCCATTTGGCCCTCGGAAGGATGCCATCCAATCCATTCAATCCCCTTCTTCCCTTTGAGACCACTTTTCCTCGATTCAATCCAATCCAATCCATTCCCCCCTTTTGCCATTCGGCTACTGAATTCATCCATCCGGAAATGGGGGAGAACTCGATCGCATTCGCCACCCCTCCCCTTTCATTCCCCTTCCAAAGTTCCCCTCCAAATTTTCGCCCATTTAGGGTCAATTATTGTCGCGCGCCCATTTACCGGCGGCACCGCCCGACTATACACCTTTTTGGCAATTTGGGTGGAACTCGTCTATGATGGGCCCGCCGGTGATGGAAAAGGGACAACGGAGAGAGGGAAAGTTGGGGCTTCCAGTCTCGGTAGCCCCGATGGGGGCAAGGTGGGAAGGGGGAGATGCTTATCTGCTTCCACCCTTCCATTCCCCCTCTTTTGCCATCCATTCGCCCGGAAAGAAAAGTGACAAGGCCCCCGTCAGCCCCCTTTCCGTATATTCTTCGCCCTGTCTCCATTGCCCGTCCGTCCATTCTCGCCTTTTGGTCGGTGGCCCCCGGTGGTTGTGAGTCAGTCCAACTCACTTTTTGCCCCATTCCTCCCACTGAAGTTGTCCGGGCGGTGGGGCACAAATCCCGCGAGGAATGCCGGCAATGCGGAAGGCAGGGGGAAGGATGGATGGATGGATGGACGAGTGGAAAAAATGGGGGTGGGCGATTATTAGTGTAGTCAAAAAAGTGGTCGGGGCAATCCCCTGTCCAATGTCCAAAATGTCCGTTGTTTTTCACTGCTGCTGTCCATCAAATTGAGAAGGAATTTTTGGGCATTGGCACATCATTGTTGTTGTTTTAATGGCATTTGGCACACATTTTCTTGGGCATACCGGAAATGTGGTCTGGCGCCTGGCTTTGGAATCGGCCTACCAACCAATGTCCCATTTGGGGGACATCAACAAATTGGTGGCCGAAACGCCACACCAACATTTCAGATATTCCCTTCCAAAAATGGCCATGCAAAAATGGAAATAATGAATTGAATTTGGGGGATGCTTTTGGTTGAATTGGCCGAAATATTATTATAAAATTGCAATTTGGATTTGGAGGACGAAAATGTACTGAAAATGATCAAATGTTGAGGAGGCAAATGGTCTGCTAGGTAAAGCTGGATTGGGATTGGATTTGGATAATGGGAAGGTGGGATGGCTCAATTTCTGCTGTTGTTGATGAAGGGAATGAAGCTTCGAATTGTTCCGTCAAATCCGCACAACTATAGTCTCACAGACATTCAACCTGGGCCCATCTGATGGTGGCCACCTTCTTTGCTTTTTGTCCCCTCTGCTGATGTGCTTCTTCTCCATTTGCTTCGGATCAGATTACAAAAGTGGCAAAAGTGGTGGTGAGGGCCAATGATTTCGGAAGAAAAGGCTTTGAGCGGGATTTGAGGAAATGGCATTGATTGAATCGGAAAGGGAGGAGATGTGGCCAGATGGGTGGATGAAGAATGGAAATTGGCGGAGTAAAATGTGCAGTTTTGAGTTTGAGGAACAGCATTTTGGAGAGGAAGAGGATGATGAGGATTTGGAAGGGGGAAAGTGACAAGTGGATGGGGGAATGTGGGTTGGACCGGCTGGACATGGAAAGACGGCTGTGGCCTAGGCTTTGAGGTGGTTGTTTGGCCGGATCAGGAGGGAGGGGAAGAGAAGCTTTATTCTCTCATAATCATCATTTGTTGTACAATTGATGACATTTTGTTGGAAGAATTTGACATTGAATAGATGAATTCATAAAATGTTTTGAAGGAAAAACACAAAGAAGTTGAGGCAAAACATAAAATAATTCGTCTTTGTTCATTCTCTCTTTTTAGTAATCGCATTAAAATTCAAAAATAAAAGGGGAATTTGTCTAATTTAATGGGAGTAGGCATACAGTATACAGACCACTTGTTAACAAATCAGAAATTGCTTCGGGGAATATCAATGTAAAACAGATTTACTATTGAGAATAGAAAAGTACGATATTTCTGAAATGTATTTCATTAGAATTGCTTTCAGGAATGAAATAAAAAATCGGGATTTACAATTACAAATCAGAATTACAATTACAAATCAGAATTACAATTACAATCGCAAATCAGAATTACAATTACAATCGCAAATCAGAATTACAATTACAATCGCAAATCAGAATTACAATTACAATCGCAAATCAGAATTACAATTACAATCGCAAATCAGAATTACAATCGCAAATCAGAATTACAATTACAATCGCAAATCAGAATTACAATCGCAAATCAGAATTACAATTACAATCGCAAATCAGAATTACAATTACAATCGCAAATCAGAATTACAATCGCAAATCAGAATTACAATTACAATCGCAAATCAGAATTACAATCGCAAATCAGAATTACAATTACAATCGCAAATCAGAATTACAATTACAATCGCAAATCAGAATTACAATCGCAAATCAGAATTACAATTACAATTGCAAATCAGAATTACAATCGCAAATCAGAATTACAATTACAATCGCAAATCAGAATTACAATTACAATCGCAAATCAGAATTACAATCGCAAATCAGAATTTAAAATCCAAAATACTTTTAAAACGACAACCCAAAATAGTACAATCAATGGCTTCGATTTATTATGTAAAATTTATTCAAAAAGGCAAATAATTGGTTTTTTAAACAAAAATTTGGTGCCAATTGATTGGGAGGCTTGGGGGAAGGAAGAAGAATCAATTTATAAAATTTTATAATGCGCAATAATTGACTTTCATTCTCCAATTTTGTCGATGAGCATTGGGGATGAAAAGATGTGTTTTGCAAATAATAAGATGGATGGAAATCACAGTTTATAATAATAATAATAATATTCCATGATGGACTGGACTTAGCAGTGAGAGAGATTGACAATTTTAAATAATGGGCAAATTGAATAAGTTTGGGAATATTAAATAATTTGGCCGAGTTTCATTCATTTAAGGCAAATTTGTGTTTTATCTGGCTTCTTTTCAAATTTTGAAAGTTGGCGAGTAGGATGGATGTGTTGATGTATTTTTCTTTTCAACTTGTACAAATTCAAACAGGATAACAGCGAATAACATCAACTAAAAATAACATTTAAAAAATTTGGTGGGGGGGGGGGTGGAAACTGACTGATTGGAGTCCGGCAAATTGGACAATCGCCAGAACGGCGGTGGGTTTCTTTGGCACAGGGAAAACACCTTGAAAATGGAATAATGTAAATCAATTCCCTCTTCTCCCAAAACATACATGCACATGTGGCCGCATCGATAAATCACCGCATTTACCCGGTTGTTCATGCAAATTGAGCATTCATTGCTCCGGTCATCGTCATTTCCCACCGGATTGGCTGCTTCATCACCCGGTCGATTCGGAGAATTCTCATCGCTTGATCGGTGGGCTGCCTCGAATTCGGCCGCTCGATTCCGTCGATTCTGTTGCTCTCCTCTGGCCTCAATGTTCGAAGAAATGTCCAAGGAAGAGAAGAGAGGAGGCGGAAGTAAAGGGACCTTTAAAAATGAATTAAATTATTATTGGGCGGATTTAGGGTGGATTTTTACATTTTTTTATAACAACTAATTGTACCTATCTAGCGATTTTGTGGCCTAATAATCATTTAAAAAAAATTATTTGAACATACGGTTATTGAAGCGCCGGAAATGTTCGCTGTTGCCGCCGGTCCTTCGAACAAATCAAACATGTTCCGGTTGGAAAATGCGCTACTGCCTCCTCCTCCACTTCCAGTGCTGCTCCCGCCACTACTATACGGCCTTCCCGGCGATTGATTGGCCTGCCTTGCACGTTGACGGGCCAGCAGCTCGTTGAGTGATGGAAGTGGACGATCGGAGGCCAGCAGAGTGGATGATGAAGTTGTGGATGATGCGGTTGAGGAAGGTCGGGCCGTCGATGTTGATGTTGGGTCGGTTGGTGGACTGCCCGAAGATGGTGGAAATGGAAATTCAGTGTTCAATGCTTGTTGTTGTTGATTGAGACGACGCAGCGTGATGCTGGCACGAATTTTGGCCAATTCATTTGGATCAATGCCCAGCGAGAATGGAGCGGATGAAGATGGTGCGGAAAAGGAGGTTGTTGTGTTGGATGATGAAATGTTGGGAGTGGAAGTGACGGGAAGGCCGAGGCTGGATTGGGTTGGAGGTGTTGTGCTCAGTGAGGAGGACTCGGCCGGGAGGGCAACACGCAGGGAGTCCTTTAAAAATAAAAGTTTTAAAATAATGTCAATTATTTAAATGTATTTAATTTGTTGAAATAAATATCGAAAAGTGCCAAAATAAAATGGTTTAAGAATTTTGACCTCAGGTTAAACTGATTTTGGTTCGAATTTATTTAAAAAAAATTACTTGCCGCCATCGGGCATCGAACCGTGGACCCGAGAAAAAAAAGTTGGCGATCTAACCAACTGAGCCATTTGGCATTTTTGAACCCAATAACCAAATAAAAATAATTAATTACAAAAGTTAGAATTGATTATTGAATCTAAAACTTTGATTAAATGATGCGATTCTTGACGAGACTTATTGATATACGGTTTGAGGGTCTAGATTAACCATTGAACCGTCATTTATCTTTTCGACATTTTTAGTAATTTATTAAATAAATTAAATATTTTTAATTAAAAATAAACCATATTCCATTGGATGGATGATGGTCGATTGAGACGGGCCTGAATGGATTGGTTGATCGCGGCGGTCCGATCAATTCCAGGTGGACTGCAAGCACCTTCGGAAGAGGCCCGATAACTTCGGCCAGCATCGGCGCCGGAAATGCCCAATGAAGTGCTGGGCACGGGCAAATCAAGATCTAAAAAAATAATATTAATTCTTAACACAAATAGTTTAATTTGGTGGGGTAAAAATTTTTTTGTAAAAATTATCAGTAGTTTGTCAAGAAAAGTATTGTGAATAAATAAATCCATAAAAAAGTGTCTATCAAATCAGAAAAAAATAACTTCCTCTGAGCGGATTCGAACCCGCGACCTAAATTTACCAAAAATGATGGGTTCCCACTAGGCTAAAATTTCTAATGTATTTTTTTGCTAAATCTTTTTACAAATGAAAGTGTTGGATTACCGAGTATTTGAATTTTCCTGGTGCTTCCATAAAGGTCGAAGAATGCCCAAAGTGGAATGCTCACGTCCACGTGCATTATCACTCTGGGTGGCGCATCATTTTTGGAGAAGAGGACTCGACCTTTTAACAATTAAATATTTTTTTATTAGTAAAAGTGGAATTAAAACCAGCAGCATCAACTTGAAATGTCATTTTGTCGCCCACTTGCGGCATTGCGCCAACATCTTTGATACAAACCCAATACTCCGGCCGTTCCAACAGCTCATCGGAATCGGAGGGCAAACGAGAGGCTGGAACTTGGGTTGGATCACTGAAAATTGAGAGGGAAAATTTGGGCGATTTATAGGAGAAAATTGAGTTAATTGATTAATTTTTGATATTATGTCTTCTTAGAGTTTTTTAGTCTACAGAGAACTAGATATAAACGAAAGTTTTGACCGTTTTAAAAATATTCAAATATTCCTAAAGATAATTTATCCTAGAAAATTATTTATTTTAACCAATTTTCTTTTTTCTTAAGATGCATTTTATTAAATTATAAAAAGAACTAACCAACTGGTCAATCCAAATGCCAAACTGCCGGAGAATGCATCCTCGGTCATGTGCACCAGAATGACCAGCCGCTCGCCAATTCGAATTGGCCTCTCCGTGAAAACATAACCCAAATAGTATTCGCCATGTTTTCTTACGGCCACCGTGTCGTTGTTCTGCAATGTCACATTGTTGCCTTTGACATTGTGGAAACGCATTCGGTTGCCTGCAAATTTTTAAACGGTTTTTTGACCAAAAATTATTAATTTTGAAATGTTTGGTTAATCTCAAGGTTTTTGGCAAAAATTAGATTACTGATTTTAGTAATCTTTTAATGTTTTGACTAATTAATTCCCAAAATTCCCCATCATACTGCTGCTGGTTGTGATCATTGGGGATGCCCGAGCCGATGGTGAACGGGAAGCGGTGGTCGTGTTGGATGAATTTAGTAAATTATTGGCCGAACTTGAAGCGGTCATCCCCGCATTTTGGGCACTTCGAGCCGACAAAATTGGCGATCCTTCATTGCTGGCCGTTTCCAATATGGCGGCGGCAGCAGATGTAATCCGAGCAGATTTTTGTGGAGGGCGACGTGGAAGTTGAACTTCGGCTGGATCTAAAAAAGAATTGAATCAATAAATTAATCAAAAAAGATGAAATTGAACAAACCAACAAATTCAACGGCCACCGAATTCCCATAAATGTCAACAATAATCCAGAGGGGCGAAAATGTGTTGATTCCGCTCAGGAAGAGTCCCTTGTGGGCTCCATTAACTCCATAATACATTTCACCATTTTCATTCACAAAAAAATGCAAAATTGCATTTTGGACGGAATCTAAATTGGCGAAGAAATGAATTAATAAAAATAATTTATTGGATTTACATCGTTCTGCCAATGATTTTGCCCAATATCCGCCTTTTGATGTGAGGTCAGGGCATGCAAACCTTTAAAATTTAATTTAAAAATGTGACATTTAATAAAAATAAACTTTGGAAGTTCAATGTCGCGAAAACTGGCTGGATCAACATTGGTGACACCAAACCTGAATGTTTTATTTCTGCCAAACACTATTCGAATAGCGAGAAACGCTATAGAATAAAATGATTTACCGCATAACACCGGACCAATTTGTTCCAACTTCAGACAGGCGAATGCAGACAATTTCGTCGATGCTAATTGGCCGATTGCTGAATGCCTAAATTTATTTAACATTGATTAATGTATATTTTATATGCTGTTTATTATACTAGTCCTTTGCAAAAAGATTCCCGGCGTCTCGCCACCCTTCCATCACGGAGTAATTGAATGTTGGTGCCGCAAACGGAATGAAATTTGAGCAATGGTTTTGGTCGGCCCAACGTGCCGCGATTGATGGTGTTCTCATCGTATTCCGATAATAATTCCGTTGAAATTGTGGATTGTTGATCCGATTCTTTAAAATGTTTTAATTGGGTTATTTAATTAATTAAATGCTAACCTCCTGATCTGTTAATTACGTTCTGTGTGTTTCCCATTATTACAACAAATTTCACCAATAAAATTGTCGATCAATAACTTTTTATTTTTGATTGTTTTAAAAATAATTTAGCATTGAATTATATTTGAGATTCTCTGTGTATTATACAAAAATTATTTTTAAAAAATGACGAAAGCAATTGGGTAAAAAATTGGGGGAAAAAGAAGAAGACAAAGGTCAGTCGATTTTCTTTTTTTTTGATCTAGGTAAAATGATCAGGTTAAAAATACTAAAAGCGTAAAAAAGCTGCTAGATGATGATGTGAAGCACGAATGGGTAGGTGGGGTGGTAGTATGGATTGGATGTGGAAGAATAAAGCTTTATAGATTAATTGAAAAAACACGAGAGAATCATCTGCCTTAGCCCATAGGTAGTGTCAATTGAGGAAAGTGATTTTGTTGGCCACTTATTTTCTATATTATCGGCCAAAATATGGGACATATGACTCACATAAAGCGGCCGAATTTTCGTTGTACCCTTCCAAACTGTTGTTCTCACCTATAAAGCTATACTCCAGCAGTAAACCTTTAATTTCGGATTTAGATCATCAGAGGGGAATGGTCTTTCGACAAGCTATATTTTCACATTTTTTGCCAGTCTCTCATAATCATAAGAAAGAGTGGGGCGATCGGAATATTTAAGAAGACGATGCTGAAGAGTTTTCATCCTCTGCTTACATGTGCTCTCGTCATTCTCGAGTCCATCCAATGTCCATTGCCCCAGCAGTTCATCCGGTGCCAGCCGCAATCATCGACGACATTCACAATCCCAAAAGAAAAGAGGATGGAGAATTGGAAAAGCGACAATAAAAGGGTTTAAGGCTTTAGGACATTACTATTTACTATCAATATCAAGTATCGACAACATCATATAAAATAATACTACCTAACCTAGTAAATATGATTCCAATATGTAAATGTGAAATTAATTAATTTTTTATTCCATTATATTCCAATAATACAGAAATGTGCGATGTTTGGGAAACAAATAGGAAAAACAACAATATGTGTGAGAAACAAATAGGAAAGACAACAATGTTTGAGAAACAAATAGGAAAAACAACAATATGTGTGCATATAGAAGGGAATTAACAAATACAAAATAATTTGACACATTGGGAAAATGGAATGGGCACAGAGGAAAATATAAGTTTGTTCATCTGAGGAGTTCTTTCTCGATCCATCCTTCCATTGCTGCACACTGCGCGGCCATTCTCTCACTTCTTTTCTGTGAACAAGTTCGGGTCAAGTCCGGCAAGGGTTTGGTATTGTTCCGCGCCTTCATCTGAAAAAACAAATGATTTTAGTCCAAATATTTAATTTAATAACGAAAAATGTTCACTCACCAGCCATTCCTTCGCTGCGCTTTTCAACAGGTTGCTCCGGCTCTGTTGCTGCCCGTTTGCTTCCACTTGCACTTTTCTTTCCCTCATGGATGATTGCAGTCGCAATGTCGTCTATATTGTCGTACTCGTCTCCAGCGGTTGGCGGCGGCTCATCTAAAAATTTGTTGGGAGAGTTAATAAATTTCAAAAACCCCGATGCCCAAACCTTACCTTTCGTTGTTGGAGGGGAAACTTGCTTTTCATCTGCTGAAGGCATCGCTGTTGCTGTTGGTCCTTGCACTGGTGCTGCAGGTTGCATTGTAGAGACAAGTTCGGTAGGCATTTGGATGAGCGTTGGCTGGCCGCCCGGTTGAGTTGGTGGTTGCATCAAGAAAATCGTCGGTGTGCCTCCTGGTTGCGCTGGTGGGACTGTAATGAACTGCTGCGGCTGGGCCATCACTGGTTGTTGTATTTGCGTCGTTGGTTGCTGGGCAGTTGCAGGCTTTCCTTGTTGTTTGACCGGCGTCGGCGGCATCCCTGTTGGCCTGGTTCCTTGTGGTTGTTTCGGTTTGGGCGGTGGCTTCTTTTTCTGCTGAAAAATAAAATAATTAGGGCAATAAAAATAGTAACATTAGAAAAACCGACCTTCTTTTTGCAACAGCCGCCGCATTGAATGAGGATGATCGGTGCCAATAGCAGAAGGGGGAGAGCAGCCAAGCCAGTTGAGAATAATAACAGCATAATTGAGGATTGACGGTTTGGAATGTGTGTGTTGATTGAATGTTGGTATGAATGAATGATGAGCTGAAGCGATTTTTATAGTTAAAAACAACAAGTCAGCATGTAGAAATCGATAACAGTTACTGTACCTGTAAACTATACTGTACCTGTACTAATCGATATTTTTGTATTGCTCTCTGTCTTGCTGTCTCTGTTTTGTTTGCTATTTTTCATTTCCACTTGGGATCAAACATCAAATAGTATTTAAGCACTCATAACCACAGCGCAGCTCAAATTACAACCGTCCAGCACCCGAATCCACACAACGCTCGAATCTACACAACGCCCGAATCTACACAACGCCCGAATCTACACAACGCCCGGATCTACACGCAATCAGCAACAGAGGAAAATGTCAAATGCACCGGCGGCCACCACCAGAAGATTCGCAACCGTCAAGAAGGGGATCGTCACGAATGAAGAAGCCGAGCAAAAGATGAGGGAGAAGTTTGAGCGGAGGACCAAGACAGTGAACCAGAAGCGGATTGTAAGTTTTTTAAAATCCTGTTTGTTAATTATTCTCATTTATTTTTTTTTTTCAGTTCGGCCAAACCAACAAAACAAAGGCACAACTTCAAAGGGAAACACACGCAGCCGCAATGATGCTTGGACCAGCAGCTATGGCAGAGGATGATGGCCCAATGGACCCGAAGGATAAGGAAGAGGCGGACAAACTGGAAGCTGTGAGTTTTTTTGCCATATTAAACGTTTTTAATTTTTAAAATTCAGTTTCTGCGAAGTCCTGGTGTGAGCCCGTTCAATAACAGGTGGGAGGTTCTAAAAAAACTGAAGGTAAATCTCCATTTTTCGGGCAAAATTATAAAATTCTTTCATTTTTAGGGTGGTACGTTCGGCTGCACTTTCACGGCTCGGGATCTACAAACGAGTATGCTTTTTACTTGTAAATTAAATTTAATTTTAACATTTTTTTTCAGATACAATGGCAGTGATCAAAGTTGAACGACAATCGGCCTCTAATCAAAGTCAAAATTTCGGCGAATGGGAGTCGTTTATGTTGGAAAAAATGTTCAAATTAGTAAGTCTCTTTTAAAAATTCTCCATTTATCTAATCCCAAAATATTTTTTAGGACCATCATGCAAATCTCGTTCGAGTGCTCGACAAAGGAATTTTGCAAGACCCGGAAGGAAATAATCTGGAATTTGCCGTCATTGAATATTGTCAAATGTCCGTCCGGGATTACATCAATACAAACTGCGGGCCCAATGACCGAAAATGTGAGTTTTTTGTTTTACAACCAATAAAATTTAATTTTCCCAAATATTTTATAGATCGTGTTCTTCGCGTGGCACTTGGAGCATTGAAAGGCCTCTACGACATGCACCGTCAGGGAATTTTACACAGGTTATTTTTGCATTATAATCATTAATTCTAATTCCCCACAAAATTTTTCAGAGACGTGAAACCTGAAAACATGGGAATGATCAGGTTTATTTTTGCATTATAATCATTAATTCTAATTCCCCACAATTTTTTTCAGACGTCGCGATGGCAATTATGTTTGTGTGCTTTTCGACTTGGGCATGGCGCGAATGTTCACGGTTTATTTTTTGCCATTTTTGACTTCCAAAATTTCTTTCCACATTTACAGGATGGCGACGGATATTTGAGGCCCCCACGAACAATGGTAAGTAATAATATGCCAAGTGTCGGTCGATAGAAAATAGCTTTATTCAGAAATGGAAATAACAATTGGTGGTATTTGGGGAATTGGGGCTAGATTGAAGGAAGAATGAGACAATGACAAGGAAAATAGGGAGCTTAAATAGTATTATTACAATATGAAATAGGGACAATAAGGATTACAATAATACAAAACAACAATATACAATATAATACAAAACAATCAATATCGTCTCATTATTACAGGTACAATTCCGAGGCACACCAGAATGGGCAAGTGGCCATGCATTGAAATGCCGGGATCAGGTATACCTTTGTTTTTATTGATTGCAATAAAAATTTCCCTAAAATTTTAGACTCGATTTGACGACCTCATTGGATGGCTCTACGTGACCATTGAATTGTTCGACCCAAGCCCGGACCCGGAAACTGCAAGACCATTCCCCTGGGACCATTGCACGTTCAACAAGCAAGTAAGTCAAAATTAAAAAATTTAACCAAATAATTTTGTAAAATTTCAGGCTGGATCCTACCTCAAAACGGCATATGCACCGGCACGACTTTTGCTCAGACATTGGTATGTTCAAATTTTATGCATTAATTATCTTAATTAAATCCCTAACACATTCAGTCCTCGGGAGTTCTACTCAATACACACCTATCTGATGTGCGCGAACCGGCTCAAAGTGCCCGACTACATGTTCATCGCGGATCTGGTGGGCGAGGCCATGTTCAAACAACGAGCGGGAGTGGAGAAGCCGAAGACAACGAAAGAGGAGCAGCCACGAACGCAACAGAAGATGGAGGCAGCAGCAGCAACAGGAGGCGGAAAGCGATTGCAACAGCGACTGGAAACAAATGTTGCGATGAACAGAGACTTCAATTCCCTCGCCTGATGATCCAATCCATTATTGTATTGTACCCCCATTTCTATTCCCTTCTATTGTTCCATATATTGTATTGTTTTGTTATGTTGTATTTTGTAATTTGTCTATATTGTTGTTTTGCTTGAATAAATAAATTATATGAATTTGCTTGTTTTTTATTGTTTGTAAAAATTAGGATAATATAATCTAGCTTCAATTTTGAGTAGAAAAAATAAAATAGGAGCCTAAAATAGGCAGGAAAAAAGGAAAAGAGGCATATAAAGAAGTAAAATTTTTAAATAGCACCAAAATTTTCAGAATACATTGCCTAGAAAATATTGAACTAGGTTTTTCGACCAAAAAAAAATTACTTGCAGGGAGCGGGATTCGAACCCCCGACCTCCGATCCACAAAGATTATTGCCTTCGCCAATCGGCTAAAACTTCCTTCGATCGAACTTCTAATTTTTTTCCAATTGTGTTTAGCATCATATATTCATGGCCATATTAAAATCCAAAGATGATAGGCGGATTTTGGCCAAAATCAAGCTAATAATAATCATCCTTTATGCCATCTTCAAAAATGTTGGGCAATTGCCTTGTTCCTTCCACTTTCTTCGACCCCTTTCTTCCTGTATAGCCTGGGGGCCAAGCATTCTCCAAAGATTCCATTCCACAAAATTGGCTTCAACTTTCTCAAATTTTGTTGGCTCTATGATTGGCTCTTGGTTTTGCTGCTGCCTACTATGATGGGGAGGGAAGTGAGCCATCTTTCCAAAAATGGGGATGGAAAGCATAAAGGCACACAACCAGCAATGGCAGTCTTCTCCAATTCCTCTTCTTCAGCCAAGAACCCCCAAGGCCATTCGTTCATTCATTCATTCGCCATACTAGGTGGTTATTGTCGGCCATGATGTCCACCACTACAGTTTTGGGCTTTTGGTGAGTGAGTTGTAGCACAGCGTAATGTTGGTGGTTGTGTTTTGTGCATTGGAATTGGATGGTTGGGGGCTGGCTGCTCGCTGCTACTTTTTGGGTGGTGGTTGATGCTTTTGGGACACTAAAAAGCGGCGGCGAGGCCGTGGAGGAAGAGCAACTGGGCAAGGCCATTACTCCACAACTCAACCACCCACCCATAATCGGACGGCGATGGCCCTGGGGCCCCCGATGACTGTCCCTCCCGCCACCATTCATTGCTCATGCAAAATAGCAGTAACAAGGGGAAAGGCGATGGTGGAAGAGATTAAGCGGGGCGGACTGACGAAGAGCACTGTTGCTTCTGGGGAATGGCACAGGAATTTATGAGGGGGGCAATTTGGGGGAAGCAACACAGTTAGATAGATGAGATGGATTGGGGATGAATGGAATGCAAATGCCCTTCCCCCTTTTCCGTCCAACTGTTTTGAGAGAAAAGCCCACCAATAATCCGATGCTACTATATGTGGTGGCTTACCATCCAATTCGCACATATCAGTTTTTGGTGGTGGTTTTCGCTCGAAAGCTCCTCCCGACTGTTCCCCACTCCCCAACACAGTCTCGGTGTATGGCTGTCGCCAAAATGGATTTTAGGCCAACAATGAAATCGCCTTCAGCTTCAATTCCATTAAATCAAATGATTTTGGCAATGATATTCGGCTTCAAGTGTTAAAAAGGCCGAGCACTCATCAGCCATCATGGAGGGAATGCCTTGAGGCTATTTGTTCCTTTCCCTTCCTTTTCCCTTTTCATTAGAGTTGCCGCCGAAAGAGTACTTGGATTGTTTTTGGCCATAGCTCAACGAGGAAGCAACCAATTTAGGGAGGCGATATGCCATTTGAAAGCTCTAAATGTCCTCTAAAAAGTGGCTTAATTAATTTTTTGAAAATTTACAACATTTGCCAAATAAACGGCTACTCCCCACTTAAACAGAAAATTCGAGTTCAATACACTCAAAGTCGTGTTGCATTTTGTAAAGGTGAAATTCATAAAATTTAAATAGGCCTCTTTTTTCATATCACTTTAGGCTTTCCAATGGTATATCGCCTTCACAGATTGGCTATTGCCTCGTTGAGATATTAAAAGAATGGCCCTGATAATGAGATGTCCCTTTACTGTTTATTAGTTTCCCCCATTTCCAACAATTTGATCCCCTCTTTCATTTCATAAAAAGCTTTCATCCAAATTTTCCAAAATTTTATGCCAAATTTGTTGCTTCCTATCCAAACCCTTTTCCCTCTGGCATTTGTTGATATCGATCTACTGCGCAAGAGGATGGATGGATGGATGGACCTTGCCACTGGCCTTTTTTGGGGGCGGCGGCGGAAGATGCCATGGAATTGAATGAAAATAGTAGCCAAAATGAAAAAAAGAGTAGCCAATGCGCAACCCAAAACAGTGGCGACAAAACACAGTCCACCATCCCATCCATTCCACAGCACACAGTTAATTGCCTTGGCCCATCCTTTGCCATTTTGGCCTTTGAATGCGCAAAAAAGGGACAAAAAGGCCGAAGGCGAATGAATACAATGTGGATTGGGCGAGGGGTGCGGCGAATTTTGGCCCCGAAAAAAGGCTTTAAACTCTGCTGGAGACTTTTGCCTGGGACTGACTGATTGGCTCGGCCAAAAAAGGGCGAGAGGGTGCCCCCTATTTTGATGGGGCGGCTCTGTGCTGATCCAAACAAAAAATGAATGTTCGCCCCCAACCTCTTTTTAATTCCCCCATTCCCCTTCTTTTCACAATTCAATTCCCCTTCACCAATTTCGCCCATTCCCGTCATTCGCCGCTTCTCGCCAGCATTGCTTGCCTGCCATCGGTGGCTCGTCCCAAAATTCCGGTTTTGGCCCCAACTGAGTAGGCAAGGCCAACAGCAGCAAATTGCCAACTGCCTTTGCCTTCCCTTTCCATCCCTTCACCTTTTGCCCAAAGTGCTTCGAGCCGACCGATTGCTTCCCCCTTCCCATTTCCACATTGCGCGCCAATTGTTGTGTTGTCCTCACAACTCCCCCCTTCCATCGCCACTTTGGAGGGAAGAGCCGCTCTCGAGAATGAATTGAAGGGGAAGGGGGAGGCAGCCGGCTGACTGTAGACGGAAAAGGGGGGAATGAAGCAGGCGGGGCTGGCAGCAGCCGGACCCCATTTCCCCCACCTCCCGGCGTTGGACCCAAGCCTTTTCCCCTTCCCCTCCCTGCGGGGCGTTGGACCCGCCAACCAACAACCAAGCAAATCACACGCATCGAAAGGGGCTCCATCGAGAGAAGGTTGTGGCTTGAAGGGGGAGGCTGCATTACTACGTAAATGGGCCGATGGTGGCGGGAGTGGCGAAGACGGGAGGAGGCTAGGCTGTGGCTCAGAGCCTCCGTAAAAGCGATGTGAATTGTCCCCGCACAGCTCACAAATACCCAACACACTTGCCTTCGCTTTGGCTGCGCTCTTCCACTTCCAATTCCAACTTTTCAAACAGCCATCAAAGCAGGGAAGGGCCCAGCCTCCCCCCTTCCCACCCAAGAGCATTACATTTTGGCCACTGTTGATGCATTGTTCCCCTCCGCTTTTGGGGCTTGATTTGAGGCAGACGAGAATGGCGACGGGAATGGTTGAAAAATGATTGAAAAGGATGGCAGCAGCAGCATTCCTTCCCCCCACATTGACGTCGCTGCCTATTTTAGTCCGTGAGCCGCGCACTCAAAATCGGCCCAAAGGCGCCTATCATCCATCCATTCTCGCCATTCACATTTTTTGTCCATTGTCATCAAAAATATTTTAGTCCAAATTGGCTAATACCAACTTTGTTGCTTTTTAATTCCCTTCAAATTCAACAAAAATGCCATGGCCATTTCTCCTCCCTTCGCTTTTATCCACCACCACTTTTTTGGAGGCCAAAAAGCGCAAAATCAATGGTTGCCCATCCCTCATTTCCCCCTCAACTTCCCCGCATTTTTCCTTTCCCCCACCTTTCACTCCGGCCGGCAACCTTGAGAAGAAGAGCAGTTTAAAGCCAACAACACGCGCGCAATTTGCCCTTTGCCTTTTTCCCCAAAACATTTTCGCTTGATGAGCCTTTTCCCCAAATTCCCCTCGCCTTTTTCTTCAGTGAGTTTTGCTTCTTCTCGTCCCTTTTACGGCCTTTCCCATCATCCCCCAATCTCATTTTTGTCCTTGGGGCACAAAAAAGAAGAGTAAAGTCCACCAAATTTGGGGGAGGGGAGCTTTCCCTGAAGACCCAATAATGTTCATTTTCTTATTTTCATCCAGAAAAAAGCCATCAATTCGCGCACAGCACATTTCACATTTTGTCCCCTTTTTCGTTGCTTTTCGCCCCTCCCAATTCCCTTTGTCTCCATTTTTCCATAAAGAAGCTGGAAAAGGCAGTGATGGCATTTTAGAATTTCCAACTGCGAATTTGCGGCTGCTCAATTTGGCGCACATTCTTCAATTGCCAACAATTCCTCCTCTCCATTTTCACCGTTTCGATGCCCTGCCAATGATTTCATTTATGGCTATGGGACATTTGAGTATTGCCATTGTTGTTTTTGGCCGTAACTCAACCAAGTAATTGCCATTTTAGGAAGGCGATATACCATTTTAAAGCCCTAAAAATCCTCTAAAAAGTGGCCATAAATTTATTATGAAATTAATCTTTTTAATTTAGTTATTTGCCTTTGAGTTAAATTAATCCGAATTTTCTGATTGAGTGAATGAAAAGTCGATTTTTAAAACTCTTTTAAGTTTTCGAAAAAATTAATTTAGCCACCTTTTAGAGGACATTAAGCGCTTTAAAATGGCATATCGCCTTCCAAGATTGGCTAATGCCTCGTTGAGCTATGGCCAAAAGAATGTGGCACAAATAAAGACGATAATCAACGCCCAATATTCGTTCATTTCCTTATTATATTTTTCGGCTTTTTCTTACGTGAACTCAAATAGTCAATACAGAAGGAGGCTTATTTGTACGGTTGAGCCAAGCGCATTAGTCAGCCGCCTTTCCCCCGCGTACAGTAACCACCTCCCTTCTCAAGCCCATTTCCCGGCCAAGCCGCCGCCCCTTTCCCCCTCTCTTGTGTCCCCGGCGGCTCTGTTGTGTTGATGGCTGTTGGCTGCTCTCGCTTTCCCCCTCCCCCCTCCATCACCGCCGCTTCTTTCCTCCTTCACAACAAAAAGTTTAATTTGAAGCGCCCTCTTCTTCGCCTATTTTGGCGCTCCAACCAGCCGACCCCCCACCCATCCCCTTTTCCCCATCTTGTTTTGGCTCTTTCATTCTTCAATTCACCCCTTTCCTTTCCTTTCTTTCGGTCACGAGCGCACTGCTGCCATCCATCGCTCTTCTTCTCTTTTCGATTCCGGCGGCGCTCACTCCCTTTTGCCCAATAATAAATTTTCACCTGCGCAATCGGCCGTGGCGGGGGGATGATGGAGTTCAACCAGTCAGCAGCCAGCCGATTACCCAATTCGGCAGTGGCGGGAATGTGGATGCTGCAACCAACCGGCTCCTCCTCCTCCCGGCTTTTCGCTGCTGCTTCCGACGATGCTCTTCGCCCCCACCCACCCGGTTTTCACCCAATGACCCCCCCCCCTTTCCAACAGGCTTCTTGTTTATCCCACCCAGCTGGGTGGTTTATGCCATCGCCACTCACATTCCCTTCTTCTCTCAAATATGATGATGCGCAAATTCCAAATGCCCCTTTCGATTCATTCTTCTTATATTCATTCCAATTCAATGCTCTTTTATGCTCCAATCTCAAATAATATAGTCAGGAAAGAACCCCCAAAATGCTGGCCAATGTCCATTCATTTTATCCTGTTTTTGGCAAACATTTCCATCCAAGGATTCCAATCGTACGAAGACAATGGGCCAACTATTTGTTGGGGTGGGGGTGACCTTGGCCACCACCCAATTGTGTTCCCGCACTATCCGGAATCTGGGGAGGGGATTGGGCTCAATAGGCCAACAACAGCACAGTCCATTAAATGAAAAGAATGTAAGCAAGCAAATCAAAACTAGCACACGACCACAATTGATGATGAGGGGGGGGGGGGGCGACGGGAATTGTGTGTGTGGGTATTGTTGCCACCAATCCAAATGGGCTTTGGCTTTGGCTATTGAGCACACTTTTATCCGAGAATTGAGATGGATGGATAATGGGAAGGGGGAAGGGGGAGGTGGCTTTCACGGCTTGTTTGCCTCCTCCGTCTATCTTTTTGTTTGTGCTTGGTGGATGGTAGGCTTCTTTTGTTGATCCACAGTAATACTTATTATAAATGTGTGGATGGGCCAAAAGAATCGCCACCACATTTTAATATGGCCAATTTAGCCGCTAGGGGACTGCCATTTCAGTGCTGGGCCATTTTTTGCCCGTAGCTCAGTGAGGCATTGGCCAATCTTGGAAGGAGATATGCCATTAGAAAGCTCAAACTGCCCTCTAAAAAGTGGCTTTACTCATTTTTTGAAAAATTAAATCAATTTTGTTAAAATAAGCGGCTTTTCCTCTAATCAATTAGAAAATTCGGATTTATTACGCTCAAACACATGTAACTTTTTTAAAGCCGTAAATTATAAAATTTAAATTGGGCCACTTTGTAAATGAAACTTTGGGCTTTCCAATGACATATCACCTTCGCAGATTGGCAATTGCCTTGCTTAGATATAGGCCAAAAATTGATGCAGGAAACTGGACTGATTAAAATCCTTGGGTTAAATGATAAATCACCAATCTCCTTTCTATCCTACTGTAACGCAAAGGGAAAGGCGCCTCTTCCTTTTTATCAGAAACGCTTGACGTGCCCTCAAGCATAATTCAATGGGTACAAATAAGAGGCAATTCATTCAATCCATTCTTTAATTTTAACTCATAATTCAACGAGGCAAGAGCCAATTCAGGAAGGCGATATACCATTTGGAAGCCCAAAGTGTCCTCTACAATTAGGCCAATTAAATCTTAAGAATTCAAGCCTAACAAAAAGTTTCATGCCTTTGAGTTTAATTAACCCTAATTTTCCGATTATGTGAAGAAAAGCCACTTATTTTATAAATTATTAAAATTTCAGAAATTTAGTTTTGCCACTTTTTGTCCTCTTTCGCAATTTAGTACCCATATTCACTTTTGGCCTGTGCTGATGATTCATTCCGGTTCAGCCAATCTATTCACCAATTACAAATTGGGGTTCTGATAGCGGCTCTTCCTCTCCCTTTTATTAGCATTGGAAAGTGGCATTGGATGGATGGCCATGACCCGCCATTCCCCCTCAACTCGTCAATGTGTTCAAAAGTCCGAGCCGATTGAATACAAAAATGAAAGGGCATTTGTGTTTGCTTCCTCCATCTCCGGCTCTACCTGGCTATCTTCTCCCCAGTCGCTTTTACATGGGCCGCGGCATATGCCGGTGCCCATTGCCAATTGGGGAAAATAGCCTCATTTTTCCTCCCAACATTTCCATTCAAACTCATCACCGAAGACCCATTTTTGGTCAATTTTCATGAATGGACAGGAAAAGGCGGCTTTTAAGAGTGAATGATGGAAGAAAGGGTCGTCCATTAGTTTGTGGCAAGTAGTCGTCCAATTCTTCTTTTCTTCCTTCAAGTCAACTTCTTCCTCTTCCCCATTCCTCTTTATAACCCCTCTTCATCCTTCCTTTCACTCCCATCCCATCATCAAAATGCGCTTTTGCCCTTTGCGCCTTCGCCTCCCGGATAATAGCCACCAACCCAGAGCCAAAAAGGTCCACCAAATAACGAGCAGCAAAGAAGCACAAAGCGCAGGACAAAGAGCCCCCTCCACATTTGCCCATCATCAATCCACATTTTTCTTCCCATCCATCCGTCCGTCCATCCACGGCGTTCCCTGCGCCATTTTCCTGGCAGTTAGCAACCAATGGCCCAAAAATTTCCCCATTACCCTGCTTATGTGAACCCCTTTGCCCTTTTCATTCCACCGGCTGCTCTTCCTCCAGCCGAGCCCCTGGCCCATTCACTCGCATATTCGCTTTTCCTTTTCGTGGCTCCTGTCCGTTCACATAACCCCTTCATTTGGCCTCGACCCCTTCATATCGCCATTCTTCCCGTTCCGTTGTTTATCTGTGCCCCTTCCGTAACCCCTTTTTCAAATTGATTTTTGTTAGATCTTTATTCTCATCCTTCCTTATCTAGACAGACCAAGCAAGCAAAAACGGCCCGGCCCATTTGTTAGCAGTCCAATAACGACTTTCTCAGCTAACTAGCTCGCATTCATCACATTATTCCTGCTTTTTCTTTGGTAAATTCCTCAAAAACGGCAACCACGTCGCCCATAACTCAAAAGCAGCATCAGCTCCCGTCGAGCGGCGATTCGGACGGTGTCCCTTCCTCAAAGATGCCATACAGAACGTGAGATTAAAATTTAATCCATTCATTTTGATCCTTTTATCATTTTATAGGGATTTGAAGCGTCCGGATCTGAAAGGCCAATTCCCTTGCTCGGTTTGCAACAAGATATTTTGCCATTCTTCATCGTTGAGTCGCCATCGAATGCAAGCGCATTATAAATGCTACATTTGTACTCAATGCAATCAGGAAATTCATAGTGAGTTTAAAAATATATTCATTTTATTCTGATTTGCGATTGTAATTGTAATTCTGATTTGTAATTGTAATTCTGATTTGCGATTGTAATTTTAATTGTAATTCTGATTTGCGATTGTAATTGTAATTCTGATTTGTAATTGTAATTCTGATTTGCGATTGTAATTTTAATTGTAATTCTGATTTGCGATTGTAATTGTAATTCTGATTTGCGATTGTAATTGTAATTCTGATTTGCGATTGTAATTGTAATTCTGATTTGTAATTGTAATTCTGATTTGTAATTGTAATTCTGATTTGCGATTGTAATTGTAATTCTGATTTGTAATTGTAATTGTAATTCTGATTTGCGATTGTAATTCTGAATTGTAATTTGTAAATTTATTCTGATTTACAATAATAAAATCAAAAATCATCAATTCCCTCCCTCGAAGGCAGCGAAACCCTCCGATCGCACATGTACCGATGCCATTCCATCCAACGAATGTTCATGTGCCGTTGTTGTAATTGGGCATTTCCCGACAAGACTTCTCTTCATATTCATATGCAAAGCATGCAGAAAAGTGGAAAACCTGGCGACGTGTCTGTTTTGGCCAGAAGTTCACTTGAAAGTAATTTCTTATGTTTTAACTTCCCAATACTAGAACTTAATTCACCACTGAGAAGACATATATCCAAAATCCATAGGTATAAAGTAGAAATTTTTTCGAGCAGCTAACCTTAAACCTATCGACTTATTTTCCGAGCCCTAGAGCCTAATTTTAATCCTAGATTTTTCTCTGTAAGAATTTAGAGATTTGGTTGATCCCATTCATTTTTTTTTATTTAATTTTTTAATTTTCAGAATCAGAAATGGTCGCGGCTGAAGCTGAAAGAGAACGCTACGGATCGCCATCGAACTCAAGCCCAGATGAAGAGCATAATTTGTACCGTGGTGATTCAATCTCGCCCTCAATCAGCGAAGAACAAAATAATCATCATCAGCAGCATCCACATTCACAACAACAAATCAAAACGGAGGAATCTACAAACACCGCTATTCAACATCATTTCAACAATGCTCATCCTCCACATCTTCTCGCGCAACAACAAAACATTAATAATGCAATAGGCATATTCCCAAATCAAATGGAGGCAGCACCCCCGCAATCAGCGGAATTTCTTCTCTCCAAATTTGGCATAAAACCTGAACCAACTGAGGCACCACAGCCACCACCATCAATCAATTCGCATCCATCAATAATGCCACAATCGTCCATTCTACCGCCACCTTCAATATTCCATCATCATCAGCAACCATGGTTTGGCCAGCTATTGGCCAATAATCCATATTTTGCATCTGTTCTCGAGCAAAAGGTCCAACAACAACAACAAAATAGCGGTGTTCACTTCAACCAAAATAACAACGCAAAAGTCATTCAATCATTTTGTGCCGCATTGGCATCGGCTGCTGCATCCCGTGTCCAACAGCAACAAAATGCTATGAATATGGCCAAATTAAACAACAACATTTCACAACAAAGCACCGAAATTCCACCTTCAATGCTTCAACCACCTCCGCAGAAAAAACAGAGAAGGAAAAAAGAGAAGGCTGATGGCGGCCATATTCATCCAAAGTCGATCGAAGATTTAAGTCTTCAAATTCCACAACATCCACATCCTCAGAATGCAGCTTCTTTTGCCGGAGTTAGCCCTGCGATGGTAAGGATTAGGGGGCTTCATTTATTTTGATGAATTATTAATCAAATTTTTTAGAGCGAAGGATCCAATGCCGGCAAATTGAACTCATTGATCAGCAATTTACTCTCCATCCGTGGTTCTGGCCAAAACAGTCCGGCTGAAGAGGATGGAAAGGAGGCATCGACGCATTCAAATTCGGCAATGTCAGAGCGAAAGAATAAGCGAAAAATGCGAACACCAACTCGAACAACGGCGGAAATGACTGAAATAATTTATGGGGATGAACTGATGGAGGGGGAATTGCCAGAACAGGTAATTAATGACGGGGAAAATATTACACAAAATATTTTAAATAATTTAGTCTGCCGACATAACCTTCCCTTACATTCAACGATTCATGGAGAAGTCACAAGAAACTGGTGTTGGCGGAACAAAGCAAGATGGCACCACCAACGACGATCAACAACCTTCGCCGGCAGTTTCCGATTCACAAACGAGTGGCAGTATAAATGGAGGGAATATGGATGGGGCGATGATAAGCCCGAAGAAATGCGATAATTGCCAAGTAATAAATTAGTTATTTTTCTTCAAAAATAAATTTCTAAAATTTAAGGTGGCAAAATTGAATTCCTCCGAAACAATGATGAATGCGGCAAAATTCAATGAACAAATCCAACAAGTTGCCGAACATATTTCCTTCATATCCGAGTCAATTAACGAAGTGGAGAAAAGGGAAGAATTGATGGCATGCGCTCGTCAACTTCGGACATTGTTGGGATGAATTAATAATGAATGAAGTATTATTAATGAAAAGCAAAATATCACAAATAAATTTTATTAAATTCACTTCAATCAATTTTTGCTTTGTTTTGTTTATTTTTCTCTCAGGAACATTTACGACATATTTCTTCTCATCACTTTGAAAGACATTTTAATCAAATTTTAGTCACTTCTCTGGATATTAAATTAGAAAAATAAAATTCTCAAATCCAAACATATTCTGCTTAATAATCAAAATTGTTTTAAATCTCATTCATGTCGAAAATCACTCTTCTGCACTTTTTCCATGTCCCAATAGTTTCATTCATTTAATAAAAAAGCTATAAAAAATTCCCATATCGCTTTTATTCCGAACGAATTTATCAAAAATTTATTACGAATAAATTTTAGTGAAATTCACATTTTGATTAAAAATTACAAAAATGAACAAAATTATGAATTATTAGTAATAATTAAAATAATGGAAGTGTGCGAATTCATCCGTGGACTTTTTGCTCTGATTTGTTGAGATCGCTCCTCAATGGAATTGCCGGTTTCCTCTTCTTTCCTTCCTCACTGAATCCACATATTTCTCCACAAATTTTTCCACCTTTTCGGGTCTCAATGATTGGCATTTGCTCAATTTTGCCACTCCCCGCTTCATTATATCCTTGTATTCATCTTTTGTGATTTTTCTCCTCGCGAAGTAAGGTTTCAGCGCATTCTTCATTAATTCATCCGCAATTTGGACTGGCCTACTGCGTTTCTTTTTCGTCTTCTGCTGCTGATTTTGATCATTGCTGCCATTTTTGCTTCCGTCAGCTGCAGTTGTCCCTTCATCGCATTCAATATCCATCGGAGAATCCAAACCACATCGACTGCTCGACTAAAATATTTAAATAGTTTATTTCGAATAAGAAAAACGGATGGTATTTAATTTTCCAAATAAATTATTGAAATTGCCAAAAAAATATCAAACAATTAGAATTGTTTAAGCGTTTATCCCAAGTTTGGACTCTTTTACATTTGCATGTTTTTTCGGCAAATTAAATATTTTCTTTGTAAATTATTACCTGAATTTGATGGGGCGGAGGTGGCGGCGGTGGAATTAATGGATCAATTGCTGATGTGTTGGGCGGTGGCAGTGGTGGCGGTGGAACGGGAAGAGGCGGTTTAATGGCCAAAAAATGTTGTTGTTGATGAACATTGAATGATTCATTCAAGTCAAATGGTGGCATTGATGGTGGTTGTTTGTTTTGTCCGGCGAGTATATTAATCAAATGTGGTGGGATTTGTTGCATTAGAGCATCCGGCGTCGGTTGCTGTGAATTCATTCCAATAGGAATTCCTCCCAAATTGTTCGGCGGTTGATGAGATTGAGAAATGGGTGGAATGCCGCCTCCAATATTGTTGAATAAACCAATGGGAAAAGTGTTCTTGAGTAGGTTCATTCCCTGTTGAATAAGTGCCAAATTTGGATCAGGTGGTGCCATCAAAAATGCTGAATTTTATGGAAATTTTAATTTATCGCAAATTTTTATTTTCTTACGTTGCTGATTTGAATGTGGTGGAAGAATTTGTTGTTGCGGCGGAATATTCAAATGTGAACGTGGAATTGGAACGGTGGAATAATGGACAAGTGGTGGCCCAGGCCCAGTGTCCGGTGGTGGTGCATCCTTCTTTTGCTGTTGGATTGATTCCAAATTAATATCGGCGACATTATTTGTTGTTGGAGTTGTCATTTTTTTCAATTTAGGATCGGAAATTTCATTGTTAGGGAAAATCTGTAATTTTAAGCGGTGTTGATTTTCTTCGGGAAAAATGGAAAACGCGCTTTTAAGAGGAGGAAATGGAAGAAACAAAGGGAGGATTTTGGGAATTTAGAATTTTATATCCAAAGATTTAATGTATTCAATTTTGTTTTTAAAACTAATATTTAAAATATATACCTCATCTGAATCTTTTGAATTCTTTCGGAACATTTTAACTTGATTTTTTAAAATTTCATCAAGCAATGATAACGAAGTTTTTGGTTTTTCATTTTGTAATTTAATGTTCAATTTATTCTTTGTTTCATTTGAGGTTGACGGTTCATCGGAATATCTTAAATGCATAAAAGTAATTGAGTCAAATTTTAATGTCCAAAACTTACACTAACAATGCCATACTTCTCATCTTTTGGTCAAGGCCAATTGGAATTTTTGCCTTTTTATTGTCAATATCAAGCGTTAATTTATTCGTATTAACATTCTTAAATTTATAAAATTAGCATGAGCAAAATTATATTAAACAACCTCTTTCTTTGTTAATTTCTTTTTCGTTTTCCTCTTCTTTTTGCCACTTTTCAATTTCTTTTTACTCGATTTTGATTTCTTCTTCTTATTCGAATTTGATTTCTTCAGCTTCTTTTTCTTTTTAATTTTCGACCTTCGTTTATAGGGCGGCATCTGAATTCATTAATGTTTATGGAAATAGAATGGATTTTAAAAACCTCTGAAATTGATAATTTCGCTTGCCCTGCATCTGAACTATTTCCAAGGATAAACTCATCCTCATTAAAATATTCAGAATCTTGAACTTCTTCCTCTTCAATTTCTTCTTTGATTTCGTCCTTAATTTCTTCCTTTATTATTTTGTTCTGCATCATCTCATCATCATTCATTATCATTCGTTCGACACGAGACACGACTCGACTGAAAAAATTTTCAGGAATTTTTATGAGTTTTGAAATTTATTAAGAAAATTATAATTTCAATTATTGATTGATTGATTGATTAATTAATGAAATGATTAGGTATGTTGAAGAGCTAATGTTGAATATCTTCTTTTTGAATACCCGTCCCGAACCCATGATAAGATAATGCCTATTCCCTCCACATCACCAATAATAAAGAATTATTAAACTAAAAACATATTTTCAGAATTTGCGATTGTTATTGTTGTGATTAAAATTAGATGAATAGGAAATATTTGTCATATATAAAATCAATAAATAAACTTGAATTGGTGGAGCAAACTCGACAAAAAATATCGACAATTTTGGCTAATTATTTTCCGAAAAAATACAAACTCAAGGGAATTCAAGAAGCTGTTGTTACAAGCACAATTCTTAAACACGATACTTTTGTTCGGATGCCAACCGGTAAATTATTAAGCATACAATCATATAAAACTGAAATAAATTTAAGGAAGTGGAAAAAGTTTATGCTATCAACTGCCGGCAATGCATGATGAAGGAATAACCGTTGTTTTTTCACCATTAATTTCATTAATTCGAGATCAAACCACAAAACTCAAAAAGGATGAGGTAAAATGAAATTTTTTTTATATATTTCCATTTTCCAGTATTCAATTCCGTGCACCACTTTCAATGCGAGAAGAATGCAACGAATTATTAAGGGAAATGACATCAATTTCAAACTACTTTACATTACTCCAGAAAAGGTTTAATTTTACGATTAAGATTGGAAAGAAATTTTTTCAATTTTTAGGCAGTCAAACATCCTCGATTTTTGCCATTCCTCCGCAATCTCCACAAAAAGGGACTGTTGTCTCGTTTTGTAATTGATGAAGCGCATTGTGTGTCGCAATGGGGATCTACTTTTCGACCGGATTATATCAAATTGGGCGGTTTGATGGAGAAATTCCGGCGTAAAAGTAGCAAAAGAGTTCCGATAATGGCTTTGACCGCAACATCCTCGCTGGATGATTGCAAAGAAGTAATTGATTTGCTCAAAATGGACAAAAAATGCGAAAACGAATTAATGTAAGCTTAAAATTAAATTAGAGATTAATTAAAATCTTAAGGTTTAAATCCCGGATGGAGCGAAGGAATCTAGAATATAAAGTTATTGCAAAAAAGAAGGAAACATTAAAACAATTGGTGGAATATTATCTACAAAAATATTCGAATGGAACCGGAATAATTTATTGCATGACAATGTTGGTTTTAATTTATCAAATTTTTAATTAAAATATGCCAAAATTCAGTAGAGAATCTGAACGAATTGCAAAATTATTGGGAGAAATCGCACGGCCATATAATTCAAAAATGTCGGAAAAGAAGAAGAAAATATTCCAAGACGCCTGGATGAACGGGGAAATTCAAGTGATTTGTGCAACTTCAGGTTTTTTTTATTTTAATATTATGGAATATTTTTTAAAGCATTTGGAATGGGAATTGACAAAGCCAATGTGAATTTTGTGATCCACAATTCAATTCCCCGTTCATTCGCTGATTATTTACAAGAAAGTGGTCGCGCCGGAAGAGATGGAAAGCGGGCAGAATGCGTCATCCTCTACAATTTTAATGATCAATTCCGGGTGTTGAGGGAAATTGCAGGTGAATAAATAATAAAAATAAATGTTCAAAAAGTTAAATTTAAGCAAATAAATATATAAATTTGGAGAGGAGAGAGGAAATAATTAAAAGGAAGCAAAATGATTTACGACAAATTGTGGATTATTGCCAAGCAAATTGCGTCGATTTGCCAAAAGATAGCATCGAATTATTATCAATTATGGAAAATCAATGTCAATTGTCTCCATCAAAATTCCTCCAACCCTACAAAAAGCTTAGATCATTCGAATTGACGAAAGAAGAAGAAAAGCAAATTCCCGACATTTTAAATGCAATTTCAAAAATTGGGAAACTAAGAATGAGCAAATTGATGGAATCATTCCCAGGAATTGAGGTAATTTTTAATTAAAACATAAAATTTACAATATTTTTGGCAGAATTTGATACAATCACTCATTATGAATGGTTTTTTGAGGATTTCGCTCGACACTAATTCGTACAGAAAATGTTCACCAATTTTGAGTCTTTCTTCAATGGGACAAAGCTATTTGGAATCGCCAGCAGAAAGAAAAGAATATTCGAAAGAATCCCTGAAAGAATTGGAGTTGGAGTCCATCGAAATAGGAGAATTTTTCAAACAATTTGGAAAAGAATTTAACTATTCTGATGAAAATCGTTGGCAGCATGGGTATGCTTACATTTTGTAAAAACTATAATATGTAAATTTTAGTTTCATGGATGAATATAAACATTATCTACCAAGGGAAGAAGCAAGAATTGTGTGCTATAATCGAGCAAATATTTAATTTTTTGTTTTTTTTTATTTCGTTATTTTATTTAGTTTTTTTTTTCGTTTTTTGTTATTTATTAGTCATTGCATAAATGAATTATCTGTGAAGTGTGATCTCACATAATCAAAAATGGATATTCAAATTATCCTAATTTACATAATTTCAATAATTTTTAATCCAAGCAATTTCCAAATATCCAATCATGCGTTTAAATTCGCATTGATTCATTCCATTTCCCCTCAATTTTGTTGTTTATTTCGTTCATCTCCAAACACCAACCTGTTTAAAAAGGGGGGAAGGGAATCTCGAAACTTGCACGGGGGGACAGATTATTTACAATTAAACCACTTAAATTCCCCTCGTTTATCATCCATCCTTCACACAAACACATCTGTGATTCTAGCCTTGGTGGTGGTGTCTGCCCATGCCCACCCATCTGCTTTGGCCCGTGCTACTTTTTTTTGGCCCCCAAAGGGTAGGGTTGGCTATGGCCCATTCTTTTCTACTAGAAAATTGGGCACAACTGACTCTCGTCCATCCAACCCTTCCCATCCCACCCTCATCCTCCACAACATTCCCATCTCACGCACATTCTCCAGTCCAGTCCACATCCATCCACCCTCTCCAAATTCGTCGCAAAAGGAAAATTTGGGGAGAATGGATTAACGCCCGAGCAAGTCACGTTTCACGGCAATAAGGAATTTCCTTATTTATTTTCTTCATTCTTCTTCTTCCTATAACTTTAACGTAAAACAAATTTGCACGAAATTCCAAATAAAACTAAATTTCTAATTTATTCGGTGCAAATTTAGCATATCATAAAATTATTCCGTTTTTTTTCCAATTAAACCAGAGTCCATAATAAAATTGTTTATTTTTTATAGCAAAAAAAAGTGACAGGTTGGCACTACCATACGCCATCCATTTTCAACAACAACATTAAAAGCATAAGATAAGAGCGATAAAAAGGCGAAGACTGCCCAGTGTCCAGCAGCAGCAAATATTTTCACATCACATTCTTCGTCTAATTAATTACAACAAACAAGGAAGAAGAAAATGAGAGCAGAAGGCATTAAAGTGAGTTTGGGATTTTTGTTAAAATAAATTAACAATTTTTGTTTTTAAGATGATTCAAGTGAAGGTTTGCAAAACATTAAGGCAAAAATATGTAATGTATACTTGAAATTAAGGGAAAGTATTGCAATTTGAATGTTTATGTTCAAGGCGATCTCGAAGAAAGACACGCGAAAACGGTAATTTTATAGCAAAAACAAATTAATTTGCTTAATTAATTTAATTAAGGTTATTTTGACTGTCCACGATGTTGGCACAAACCATAAATCATTCATCCGCTTCGTCAACCATCTGAGCATGGACAGCGTCAGAGAGAAGGCAATATTTCTTCATGTTTGTGTGCCGGGACAAGAGGATAATGCACTGGATTTTGTTGGAGAGTAAGTTCAATTCATATCAAATATTTAAGAAAAAACAAAAATATAGCCTAAGAAAATATTTATATCTTTTCGGAAACACACAATGGTGATAAAATTATTTTGAATTTAGTTTAGGTTTTAATTATGGAATTTGCTATTATCGATATTCAGTTATATGTTAGAATGTGTAGTATAATAGAGTTATTGTTACACTTTTTTTCATTGAGCTAAATGGCGCAGAGGGTAAAGAGCTAGGCTTAATCAACGTAGGTAGTGGTTCGATTCCCAGTGGTGGACGATATTTTTTTCAATTATTCTTACTTTTTATTATTTTCAAATAAATTCATTGATCCCCGAACAAATTCTTAATATTATTCTGCAAAAATATGATGAATTAAAATATAAATTGTTTTAATTTTGTTTTTTAAGCTTCCCAACATTGGCTCAAATGGGTGAGGATTTGGTCTGTGTGCTGGACGCAGTTGATGTGGCCGAATGTGTGGCTTTTGGCGAAGGTGCTGGCGCAAATATTATCTGCCGATTTGCTGTATGAATAATGAAATAAATATTTAAAAAATAATTTTTCAGTTGGCATGGCCAAATCGAATTATGGGTATTGTCCTTGTGCATTGTACATCCACCACAGGTTTAAAAAATATTTATTAATATTCATAAAATATGTCAAATTTAACAGCTGGAGTCATCGAATATTTCAAGGACAAACTCATGAATTTGCGACTCGAAAATGATGTGATGACCCAGGGAGCATGGGACTATTTGGTGATGCACAAATTCGGATCAAGCGACAAAAAAGAGAAGCAACAATACATTGAACAACTGAAAATGACGATGAATCCAAAGAATTTGGCCAATTATCTGCTGAGCTTCAGCAAAAGGACCGATTTCTCCACTGTGATTGGTGCTCGACTCGAAAAGTAATTTTAATAATAAAAAATATAAATAATATTAATTTTAGTATGGATGCCCTCCTTGTAACTGGTTCACGAGCGCCTCATCTTCAGGTAATTTTTCCATCTAATTTTTCAAAATTAATTTTCGAGAAATATTTCCAACTAAATTGCGGAAATTGGCGAAATAATTATAACGGTTAATTGGTTTATCTTGAGCCCAATCAAGACCCATCATTAGATTTTGAATAGTTTAATCAATTCTAAATTTTGTTCCGGGGAAAAGGGCCAAGTAGCTCAGTCGGTTAAATCGCCCAATTTTTCCCTCGATTCGATGCCCGATGGCGGCAGATGATTTATTTTTATATTCGAATCAAGATTGGTTTAAACCGTTTAATACCCTTTAATTGTTGACCAAACCATAACAAATTATATACCATTCAATGCGTTTTGACCAGCTCTATCCAATTTTGGGTATATGGTTTTGGGAATTTAAGATAAACTCTTCCTTAAATCATTATAATTATTTTGACACAATTTTCATCCAATTAAATAATATTCATTTATTTTATTCCAGACCGTCTATAACACTCATCGAAATATGAACAAAAAGAAGACAACATTGCTGGTTGTGGATGGAGTCAGCGATGTTATGCAGGAAGCGGTTTGTATATTTAAAAATGTAAAATAAATTTAAATTTTATTTAGCCAGGCAATTTGGCGCGTTCATTGATTTTACTTTGCAAAGGCTGTGGACTTTTGTCAGGCGTGGCCATCCCCGGCATGGAGCGACAAAGAACTTTGAGCAGGTTTAGGATTTTTGAACATTTTGGAGAGAAAATTTTTTTATTAATTTTTATAGCAGCATGGAGGAAGCAGATCGGCCTTCTCGTCGTTATTCCGTGACCCGTCAATCCCAATCGGTGGCAACCCCAACGCCAGTGGCCGAATGAATGAGAATAGTGATCAGTGGCCGTATGTATATTTCATTAGTGAGCGAAGAAATGGCTATAAAACAAAAACCAATTCAAAACCATCAAAATTGATATTTATCTCCAAATCCAAACAAATCAAATTAATGTTCAATCGGATATCACAAAACAGGCATTTTATTTTACTAATCATATGATCTTTTTTTTCTCTTCCCTCCTCTTTTATACAGTATTTATTCATTCCATCCCCTCCTCTAAAAGGCCATTCTCGCTTTTACCAAACAAAAACGAATTTAATAATTATATTTTCATTATATTTTGCTCTTTTCGATCGAAATAAAATTATAAAACGAGGATAATTTTTAGAAAATTGGAATTTAGCCAAGAGTTTTAGTAATTTTCTACTTAAAATTAGAGTTAATCCGAGAAAAAAGGCCAGCACAAAAAACGACGATAATCCACTTTACTCCTCCTTCTCCTCCCTAAGTATTGGATCCAACACTTATAGGATAACCACATGTGGTGTGGGATAAGGTGGTTGGGGTGGACCAACCAACCAACGACCATGCACAAAAATGATCGCAAACATTTTCCATGCGCTTTCCCTTCCCCTCCACTCCACCCACTTATTATTATGAATAAGCCGGGGACTTGGAGACACACAGCCATTTATTATTTCCTTGTCTCCTCTCCCTTCCTTTTGGCCATTTCTCCACCTGCTGTAGATCGATCCAGTCGGCCACTCATTTTTCGTGTGCGGAATCATTGTTCTCGCCCGACCACATTTCCGCATACTTCCGGGAAAAACTCATCAAGATTCTCACTTAAGAATGGGAAATAATAATAAACCTGACACCTTCCTCTAATATTTATTCAATTTGAACATCAACATCGCACGTCCCCACTCACTTTTATTCACAATTTCCCCCAAAATTGCTCATTTATTCACTTAAATATGGCACAGGAACCTCGATCACCATGGTAAATATTTATTTGGAATTAATTTAAAAATAAAATTTGAATTTTTCAGGTCGCGATGGGATTTTCCAATGGACGGTTTGTTATTATATTAAAAAAAAAATTAAATTGTGAATTAATCCACAGCACAGATGTTCGACAAGGTGGATCGGCGGCAATGCCTCGACAATATGATTTGCCACCACCGCCGCCCAACATTCCTGGCAATTACATTCTCCCAGCACCACCGCCGGCAGCAAATGGTGAACCAATTGGAGCTCCGCGATTTGTGGAAGCAACATTGATAACGAAGGAATTGAATGGTGGGCATTTTAGAACTTTAAAGAAAAACAATAGTAAAAAAATAGTGCATTTCGGCATAGGTTTTTTGCTCAAATTATTTATTTCGCCAAGAAATGTACAATAGAATGTATAAAAATACATAGAAATGGGAATCAAGCCGGAGAAAAATTATTGTCCTCTGAGCGGGTTCGAACCCGAGATCTAAATTTTGAAAAAGTTAAATGTCCCTTATGGTCTAAAATTTTCAAAAAAAATTTTGATAAATCTTTAACCCTAGTCTCTAGCCAACCTAAACTAGCTCGAATATAATCCATGTCAAAAACCTAAAAGGATGAAGAATATAACTTATATTTTAAGCAAATGACCCATCCTTCTACAATTGCATTTATGGAGTTCCGAACAGCCTGCAGCAGGTTAAATGGTTTAAATAAATCCAATTTTAATTTACATTCCAATTTTTCCATTTATATTAGGTCATTCAAGAATGCCATATTGATGTGGATTGCTGCGAAACAACTTGCTGTGATTCCAATTGGTACGTCATTCATCATTGGGGAAAGCGGATTTTTATGTCCCAAAAATACCAAAAATGGGTTAAATAATCAAAAAATTATATCAAAAATACGAAATAAATGCACAAAAAATAATATTTATGTACTTCTCTTTAAATCTGAATCTGATTCAGCTATCCAAAAAATAGTCAAACCCCAATACCCGGTCTCTTAATTCCATCTTAATTTATTAATTATTCACAAAAGGAGAACAAAATATGCATTTGCCGTTGCCTTGCTCTGCCTTTTCTGCGCCATTGTGCTCATTTCACTTTTGATATGGCTGATTGTTTGGCTGGTGAATAGGTCAAGGGACAAAAAACAACGTGAAAAATATGCGGATCCAAATGCATTGCCATATTGCTCACAGGTGATTATTCCAATTATTCATTCAATTGTAATGCAAATATTTTCTTATTTAGGTGAATTTGGCCACGCCATATGCAACCATTCAGCAACATCAGCAATCCAATCCAACCCGAAATAGTCGACTTTATTAAACATTTTTTCTTTCCACTGGAAAGGAAATCATTTTTTTGCCTTTTTTCTTTTTTGATTATTTTGAATTAATTTTCCTACTTAAATGAATAAAGATTTTTTTTGCTTTTTCATTCATAATTCACATAAGCCCTAGTTGCTGGCACAGATTTTTTAAATCAATTCAATAAATTTTATCATACACATTTTATTACATTGATTGATTTGATAAGAATAAAATACGATATTGGTATTGACTTATTTCATAGTTTAGTTTAGGCCAGCAACTGTGGCTGTCGTGTAATTTTATTTCATGCTTAATATTAGCAAATTTATATTGCAAAATATTTCATTAATTTATTATAATTATTAAATTAATTATTTTATTCTTTTAAGAAGTTAAAAATGTCAAAAGAAGGAAAAGCGGTGCAGCCAATTAATCGTGATATTCAAATACTAATTGGAGAGAAGATCAATACACAATTGTGCGGAAATTATTTGGATGAGAATTTCTTTAAACTTCTGGTAAGTCAATTAAATAAATATTGATTTATTCATTTACACATCATAGGAATGCACACCAATCATCAGGGCATCTTCACTCAAGGTCTTATCAAAGTTGTCGATCTTCATTTTGAATCAATATTCTCATGCTCAATTCAGTTCATCAGACAAAAAGGTTTGGGTCTTTAATTCGAAAATTGAAATTAATATTCTTTTAAATTTTAGTATTCGCTTCGCATTGATTTGACAAAACTTCAGGGATATTTATATTTGCGTCGGCTGGTCGAAGAGCTCAATGAATCCATTAAGGAAGTTTATTTGTTATCCATCGAGGATATTGATGTGCCAGAATTGATAAAAACATTGGAGAAAATTAAAGGTAAATTTGACTTGATTAATCACATTTTATAAACCCTCAATTTAAGGGATTAAAGTGTTGAGCCTGCCCTATGATTTCGATAATTTCCGAACAAGCAAAAAATTTGAGCGTTTGATTCAAAACAATGCAGCTACACTGGTTGCTCTCAAACATCTTGTTCTTCCAATGTCAGTGCCAAATAAAATGCGAGAACGACTCGTCGCCATAAATTCCTCCACTTTGCGGAATTGCTCTTCTTCAACAGAAAAGGTTTGTTGGTTTGAACAAAAAGGATCGAATAAATAAAAAAGAAAAAAAAACCTTTAAAATTTAATTCAATGTTTTGTTTGTGATTTGCGATTGTAATTGTAATTCTGATTTGCGATTGTAATTCTGATTTGTAATTGTAATTCTGATTTGCGATTGTAATTGTAATTCTGATTTGCGATTGTAATTGTATTCTGATTTGTAATTGTAATTCTGATTTGCGATTGTAATTGTATTCTGATTTGTAATTGTAATTCTGATTTGCGATTGTAATTGTATTCTGATTTGTAATTGTAATTCTGATTTTGAGTTGCGATTGTAATTGTAATTCTGATTTGCGATTGTAATTCTGATTTGTAATTGTAATTCTGATTTGCGATTGTAATTGTAATTCTGATTTGCGATTGTAATTCTGATTTGTAATTGTAATTCTGATTTGCGATTGTAATTGTAATTCTGATTTGCGATTGTAATTCTGATTTGTAATTGTAATTCTGATTTGCGATTGTAATTGTAATTCTGATTTGCGATTGTAATTGTAATTCTGATTTGCGATTGTAATTGTAATTCTGATTTGCGATTGTAATTGTAATTCTGATTTGCGATTGTAATTGTAATTCTGATTTGCGATTGTAATTGTAATTCTGATTTGCGATTGTAATTGTAATTCTGATTTGCGATTGTAATTGTAATTCTGATTTGCGATTGTAATTCTGATTTGCGATTGTAATTGTAATTCTGATTTGCGATTTTAATTGTAATTCTGATTTGCGATTGTAATTGTAATTCTGATTTGCGATTGTAATTGTAATTCTGATTTGCGATTGTAATTGTAATTCTGATTTGATTTGCGATTGTAATTGTAATTGTATTCTGATTTGTAATTGTCACTAATTTTATTTTGTTATTGTTTAACTTAGAATTCAATTCATTATTTAAAAATTTTTATTAATATTTAGGAACGTGATTTCTACGCATATTACACAAAGGAAGCAAAATACCCCGATTGCCTTGACCCGCTGCCAGAACAAGGAATTGTGCTCCGCATTTCCGTTCATCGATACTCGGAATTATTTAGGGCAGCCAAGAGGTTTATTTATTTTTTTTTAAATTTTAAAACCATAAAATTAATTAAAGGGCTTTCACTGGAGAGATGCGCAACAAAATTTCTTTGCTCAAAATGGTGGCTGTCTCAAATACTGATACTAAATCGGCTAAACAAATTCTTGAGCAAATGGCCGGTGCGACGAAATATTTTTCCAAATTGGAGCGACTTCAATTCGAAATGCGGATGCTGGATAGTTGGGTATGCTTTTTTTTTATTAAAATTAAAAGTTTTCAACCTAGAAATATACCATAGAATTTATAAAATGCATATAAGTGAAACATTTAAAAAATAACTTCCTCTCAGCGGATTCGAACCCTAGACCTAATTTTTTATAGTCCTAGTCCTAGCAAACATAAACTTAGATAATTCATTAATTCCAAATCACATTTTATTATAATTAATTCAACTAAAACATATTTTCACAGCCAAACCATTATGAATTTCCCCCGGACGATGATGATTTTCCGCATGTTTCATCGATGGTCATTGATGCCCAATTGCTTTACAATTTTGCATTGTCATGGCTCACTGATACTGAGAATCTTCGCAATTCATTTCCATTCAAAGTTGAGGCAAAAGTTCGACTTCTCGTTGATTATTTGGTGGGCCAACATGAACAAACCGAGGATGTGGTCAGTTTTTGGGCATCAATTTAACATTTAACCAATTATTTTTAGTTGGAAAAGGCAATGAAGCAAACCGAAGAGATTTTGGGGCAAAGATTTGACAAGAAAATGCAATGGACCATAAATTCAGGCCGAATCATTGGAAGTGTGCTTCGACAGGTCTCGGGGGATATCAGCATCGAATTCATTTTGGATTACAGGTTAATGTTTTGGGGAATTTGTTTAAATTATTTAAGAATATTTAGTTGAGATTTTGGGTTTAAGAAATGGCTAAATTTTTGGGTTTTAAACCATAATATATTTCACTCCGCAAAGAGGGATTTTGAGTTTAAAAAATAGCTAAATTTTAGGGTTAAACAGATAATTTATTCTATTTCGAAAATAATTAATCTAATCATTTATTTTCCCAATTAGATCAATTCGCTATTGCAAAGAGGGCGAATTCAAGGAGGACAGACGTTTCAACATTGGCCATTCGCTTTAATCATTGGCAGGGAAGAATATGAAAATAAATCAGCGGCAAACATACATAATCAATCGTGCAATATTATTTATGTGCAATTCTACCTCTTATTTTTGTTTTTTTTTTCTTGGTATTTATTCCATTCACCCATTAATTGTTGATTTTTTTCTTGGGATAATTTTTGAATAAATTTATTGCAAATATTCTAATTGTTTTCTTTGTTTAACAGCACCATTTTCCCATGCTAAAAAGAAAAAATTCAAGGCTTGATTTCTAACCGTTTTTTAGTTAAGATTTTTAAAAAATTTCAAAAAACAAATAAATGGGAAAATTTCAAAAATTAATTATTCAAAATCCGCCCGTTAGATCGGTCTCAAAATTTGTGATAAAATCTTAATAATTATAAGCTAAAATATATCAAAAATTCAAAGCGGATTCTCCGACAGTTTTTTAGTTATGAATTTTTAAAATTTCTTGAAAATACCAATAAAAGGGAAAATTTCAAAAATCAATTATTCAAATCCGCCCGTTAGATCGGTCTCAAACTTTTTGATAAAATCTTACCTATTATAAGCTAAAAAATATCAAAAACTCAGGTTGAAATGTTCAGCCGTTTTTTAGTTACGAATTTTTAAAATTTCTTGAAAATACCAATAAAAGGAAAATTTCAAAAATCAATTTTTCAAAATCCACCTAACCAAATTCGCTGGTACTTGCTAAATGATAACTACAACATTTATTAGATAAAGATAAATTTATATTCTATGCAAAAATTAAAGAGCCATACACGACTACCTATTTGAATTGGAACCAATATTATTTGTATTATTTTCACGACATTTAGAACTTTTCTTTACACTTAAATATTATTCAATGATCATTGTTTTTTAAGACCATTTTATTTTTCAAAATTGGGATAAATTCAATAAATTTATTCGCAAATGAGAATATTCAAAAATGCAAAAATAAATGTAATTAAAAATAAAAACTACAACATTTTTTGGGGGGAAGAAAAGGATGTATATATGTGTGAATTGTATGGCAATTAAAAAATTAGAATTCTACCCATTCATCATTTTATTATTTTTATTATCTAATGGTTGTAATTCTGTTGATTTTGCCTCCAAATCATCTTTTGCTTCATTTCTTTGTTGTTTTCCGCCGCCGCCATTTTCCCATTCATTGATTTTTCGGAGTGGAACGCACAAAAATCCGCTGCCGGCCATCACAATTCCCATAATGTGGAAGGAAAGGCCATAACTACCCGTGAAATCCTTCAACAATCTGGCAAATGGAGGACCTTTTGAATTGAAGGGGTTTTATGAATGATTGAAATTGACATAAATTCAATTACCGAGCAATGCGGCCACACTGAAATATGGAGGAATTATTTTAATAAATTATTTTGATCGATCTTACCCCATGAAAAGCATTAACATTCCAAATGCACTTGTGAGCCTTTCAATGCCTGAATTTTAGTATTAAATTCAATAAAAAAATTGAGAGGAAAATGTACCAAGTAATTCGACGCAAATTATTGAACGAAGTGCAGCAAAACTGGCAGCCCCAAGGGCAAATGGGAAACAGTAAAGGGCGAACATCCACAATTGGTCGAGCATTGGGGCCAGTGCAGTGGCAATGCCGCCAATGATCAGTGCCAAATTGGAGATGACCAACGGGTCCACTTTTGGGTGATCGGCAATGAAACTGAATAAGGAGATGGATTAGAATTGAGAATTTAATCCGAAAAAGAGTAGATAATGCCCAAAATAATTATAATGATTTAAGGAGGATTTTGTCCTACATTCGTAAACCACACACCCAAAATTGGATAGAGTGGTCAAGACGCATCGAATGGTATATAATTTGTTATGGTTTGGTCAACAATTAATGGGTATTAAACGGTTTAAACTAATTTTGATTTGAATTTATTAAAAAAAAGGTAAATAAAAATTATTTGCCGTCATCGGGCATCGAACCGCCGACCCGAGGAAGAAATCGGGCGATTTAACCAACTGAGCTACTTAGGCCCCTTCTCGGGCACTAATAATTATAATTGATTAAACTCAAAATATAATCAAATGATGGCTGATGGCTCTTAATATCTATTGATTGGATATAATGATAACTTTTCGACATTTTCATTATTTTTTGTCAAAATTAAATTTTTCTTTAGTCATATAATTTTCACTCACCCGCAAAGAACTCGTCCGCCCACATTGGCCAATCCAAGCAAAACCAAAAGAATTTGTGAGCTATTTTGGTCGGTTTCTTTTCCATTTTCCTCTGTGGCGGTTTGATTCAAAGCATTTGTCGGCCTATTTTCTTTTATTCGTTCATCGGCCAATGCGCCAAGGAAGGCGAATGGCACAAAAAAGCAGAAAAGGGTGAGGAAGCCGCTGAATGCCAAAATTATGAATGTTGGACTTTGCAAAAGGCTCAAATCCAGCATTGAACGAAAAGACTGAAAGTGAAAAATAATTAAAAATAATTCAAATTTTAATAGTAAATTTACCGCAAATATTCCATGTGACCATTTGCCACCACCCGATTTGGTGGCCTCTCCCAAATTTTGGAGGCCGGCTGTGCTCAAATAAAGAGTGGATTTGACTGTGGAGGATTTTGGGCCAATGGCAATTCCCGTCACCGCCTCATCCGCCTTTGTGGGCTTTCGGGCCAGACGATTGGCCAAGCTCATTGTTGAACCACCGTAGAAAATGTCCATCCGTGAAAGTGGCCGATTCAGGTCGGTCACACCAGCCTTGCTCACTTCCAGTGCCAAATTCGCGTTGGAAAGACTGGGTCGATCCTAAAAATTTGGTTGAATTTAAAATGAATTTTAAATTACGAACAATTGCTTGACGACTGGCCAACAGTTCAAGAGTGGAAAGGAATGGCCGTTGCGAGAAAGAATCCTTCCGTTTACGAGCCAATGTGCCATTTTGTGGTGGTTTATCAAAACTAAAAATCAAAAATTAATCGTGTAAAAAACTTTGAATTATTTAATTTGCCGAAAAGATTGTTCAGTTATATATAATTGATGATCCCATCAAGAGAGAGGATGCATCATTTGATTATGTTTTGGCTAGGGTTTAATCAATTCTAATTTAGTTTTGAACCATTAAACCAAAATTGGTTTAAACCGTTTAATACCCTTTAATTGTTGACCAAACCAAAATTGGTTTAAACCGTTTAATACCCTTTAATTGTTGACCAAACCAAAACCAAAACCAAATTATATACCATTCAATTCGTTTTGATCAGCAGCTCTATTCAATTTTGGGTATATGTGAATGTAGGACAAACCCGCCTTACTTAAACCATTATAATCTTTTCTCCATTTTCAATGTTTTTTTTTTTGTAAAATTAAATATAAATACTATCAAATATTTTATTTACCGTTCAATTTCCACTCCTTGTGTGAGATGTCCTGTAGGAACTTTGTTGCTCTCTGTCAGCACCGATGATTCCCTTCGATCTTCAGCAGAAAATGATTGTTTTGCACCGGTCCTCTCTGTTTCCTCCATTCCCATGAATTCCGTTGTGATTCGAACCACCTTTACTAAATAATATTTTAATTTGAGTATAATTTATTTAAATGTGTTCACCTGTTCCAATTGGTCTTTGGACGGTTTGAGTGGTTTGAAAAAGTAGCCAAAAATTGCACAAGTCAATGTGACAGCCGAAAGGAAGAGCAGAAAAATTCGCCAACTTTCATTCTCACTGGTTAATGTGTCGAAATACCGCAACAAAATTGGATTTATCTGAAAAAATAAATAATTAATTTTGTGTTTCATTCCGGAAAGAAATGTATTTAATCCGGCTAAATTTGTTTTTCATTATTTATTGGTAAGATTTGTTTTGTGTTTTTTGAAAAGAATTCTGATTTTTTGTGTTTTCCGGAAAGAATTGATTTTTTGTGTTTTCCGGAAAGAATTCTGATTTTTTGTGTTTTCCGGAAAGAATTCTGATTTTTTGTGTTTTCCGGAAAGAATTCTGATTTTTTGTGTTTTCCGGAAAGAATTCTGATTTTTTGTGTTTTCCGGAAAGAATTCTGATTTTTTGTGTTTTCCGGAAAGAATTCTGATTTTTTGTGTTTTCCGGAAAGAATTCTGATTTTTTGTGTTTTCCGGAAAGAATTCTGATTTTTTGTGTTTTCCGGAAAGAATTCTGATTTTTTGTGTTTTCCGGAAAGAATTCTGATTTTTTGTGTTTTCCGGAAAGAATTCTGATTTTTTGTGTTTTCCGGAAAGAATTCTGATTTTTTGTGTTTTCCGGAAAGAATTCTGATTTTTTGTGTTTTCCGGAAAGAATTCTGATTTTTTGTGTTTTCCGGAAAGAATTCTGATTTTTTGTGTTTTCCGGAAAGAATTCTGATTTTTTGTGTTTTCCGGAAAGAATTCTGATTTTTTGTGTTTTCCGGAAAGAATTCTGATTTTTTGTATTTTCAGGAAAGAATTATGATTTTTTGTTTTCTGGAAAGAATTCTGATTTTTTGTATTTTCAGGAAAGAATTATGATTTTGAATTTTGTGTCGCATTCTAGAAAGTTTTTCATTCTGAAAAGTAATTGGTAATTGTAATTTTAAATCAGCAAAATTAGAGTAATTTCATAATATAATTATGTATGTACAGACTTGTCCAAAAATTGCCGTCCCAATGCCGGAACCACAAACCGCAATGCCAGTTGCCAAAGCTCTTTTTTCGGAAAAATATTGGCCAACAATAACAATCGCAGGCAGGAAAATGAGTCCAAATCCAAGTCCTAAAAATAATTTGATTAATAAAAAAAATTAATAATCAATGATTACCGCCAATAATGCCAAATGCGAAAAAGAGGACAGGCAGGGCGGGAATTAGGGCCGATATTAAGAAACCAATGGCAGCAATAAATGAACCTTGTAATGTAAATCGAAAATAAAATTTATCAAATTTTTTGGATTTACCGGCGATCGCGACCGTATTGCATCCAAAACAATTGGCTAAAGCTGAAGCCAATGGACCAGCCAACAGATAGAAGCCAGCCAACAAAGCTGTTATCCTAAAAAATATTATTAAATTTTATTTTTATGTCAAATATTATGTTTACGTTGTGACCGCATTGCTTTGGAAGTATTTTTCCCATCTTGGTACCAGACTGGCACTGACTGAAAATGACAAAATTAACTTTAAATTGTTTAGCATTTTATTGTACCAGTGAATATGATTCCATCCACAATTGCATTGCTGCAAAAACTGGCCAACACCACCACCCAGCCGTAGCCTCCATCCGGCGCCTGCACAATTCCAACCTCTTCCAATCGATCCTCAAATTCATCCATTGTGGTAGTCGCTTTCATCGTCATTGCCGGTGTCGATGATTTTCTCGGTTCGCTGGCCATCAAATCCGTCTTGAATTGACTCGTTTTGGTGTTGTTTTTCGTCTCCTCATTAGCGGCAGTGATCACCATTTTCGGATCATCTCTAAATTTGTTTGGTTTATTGATAAAATTGTTTTAAAATGAATAAACAAATCATAAAACAATCACTTATGGATTATTTATAAGGAAAACCAAAAATCTAAATTCCCACTAATCACTTTCATCAAATTTTTAAGGCTATTGATAAGAAAGTTTACTGATGAGGGGAAAAATGTGGAATAAATGAAATAAATGAATGTGGGGCGCCCCCAATCGATTAATGGGGGCAGTAGACGCCGGACAAACGCCGAAAAAGAATACCGCCTTTTTTCTGTGGTTGGGCAAAAAAATGAGTTGGAAAATGGGGAATGGGTTCGAGGTGTCATATTTATTAAATAATTCAATAAACAAACGAGAAAAAGTATTGGAATTAATTCTTGGTGTTCAAGCCAGTTAATAATTTGATAAAAAAGCACAAAAATGAATAATAATCTTTATCGACATTTTTAATATTTAATTAAATAAAATAATTATCAATTAGTTTTGGCAATGCTTTGCTGTGATATTTCCACATAGTGAAGATCGATTGAATTCACTTCCTCCCGGTTTCAGGTAAAATAATTGACCATCGGATGTAATAGCCGATGAGAGGACGCCGGCCGAATCATTTGGCTGAATAAATTAATTAAAATAATAAATCATCTCCGCCTAACCTGTGTAAATTGAACCCTATACGGTTTCTTTGGATTGGATGGATGTATTAAAAATACTTCGCCTCTGTTCGTTGTGATGGCCAAAAATTTTTCAGGATTTCGAATTCTCCTAACTAAAAACACCGCGAATAAATATTTTAATTTAATTTTTGTGTAACCTCTGCTGGTCAATTGTACTAGGACCGCCTTCTTTATCCTTGAACCCTCCACAGCCGTGAATCGATATTTGATGTTTGAAGGTTTCAGCGTTGGCAAAATGAATGATCGAATTTGCTCTTCGCTGATTATAATCAACCGCACGGTGTGCCCAAATTGAAGGCATTCAATGGCAATAATTGGTGCCTGATGCTGCATCCGGATCTCTTTAATCAGCGGACAGCATTCTTCACTAGCAATTTCCTCTCTCCGTTGGTCCATTTGGTGATGATGAAGGGCGTGGATGAAAACATTGCCGCCGTGAGTGCCAACGAAGAGGAATGTTTCGAAGCAATTTGTGTTCGGTGGGAAAAGGTTGCAATGTTTGAAGGAGAGCATTTTCACAAGGGAATTTGGGGTTTCACCATCTAAATTTAGGAGGAAAATTAATTTTACAAATAAAAAACTAACCTAAAGCATTTGGATTTGCCCGCCTCTGCACAATTTCACGTTCTCCTCGATTAAACCGTGTCAATTCTTTGTCACCAAATTCCTAAAAAAAATATTTAAAAATATATTTAAGCATTTTTACAAACTTCTCGATCCGGATTTGGTTTCTTCTTTCTCCTGAATGATTGGCGAATTGATTTTTTGACACTTTTAAATCGCGATAATGCACTATCCTTGCTGGAAATTTGAACAACATCTTTAAAAAAATATTTTTAAAAATTTAGGGCATAAAAATTTTGCATACCTGAAGATGAAATCAATGTTTTGATGAGGAAAATTTCCCTCCGATTTAGTCCCAAAATTGCATAGCCAAATTCATTCCCGGCTGCCAAAATTCCATTGCTGGAATTCCAACAAATTGCAGTGATCGGGATGGGCGGTTTAAATTGGCCAATTGTGCTTAAACATTAAAATTTAATTAATTAATTTAATTAATTGTTCAATCAAACTTTTTTATTAGCGAAAAACCAGGCGGGAATTTGGCGGGTGAACTTCTTGGCTGAATTGCTGAATCATTTTTGGCTGCCCTGTTGTTGTTGGCAATAATTTCATCGGCGGTGGAAGATTCGGTCATATCCAACAAAAATAGCTCATTGGCAGGTACAATCTATGTAATTAAAAATGAAAGAAAATGTTAAAGAAAAAAAGTTTAATCGCAGGTGGGATTCGAACCCGAGACCTCTTGTCAAAAATTCCTACTTCATTACCCAATATGCTAAACGGGCCAATAACTGGGCTCAATATTTCTTTCTCAAGTACTTTTAAAAGGGTCATTTTTATGCGCATTTTTTTAGTACTTTTTTCAAAATTTTATTTAATTATTTTATTTTAACCTTCTCCTTGGCCATTCCCTCATAAACCATTAATTGACCAGCTTGCCCTCCAACGGCGAATTGTCCACTGACATTGTCAAAATGAATTCTTTGAATGCATAATCGAAAATCGTCGGAAAATGGATCGAAAATGCCAGCCTAAAAATTTAATTTTTTAATTTTTATAAAAATTATATTTGTGAACCTTTCTAACAGGGGGCAACAAATTTGATGAGGACAATGTTTTCTCTTCCTCATTCCTCCTCCCATCCTCCGTCAATGCAATATATTCCTCCTCTTTGTATCCTTCAAAGTCTCGAGCCGTATTGCATTGAAGCCAAAGTTGGAATGAAAGATTATTTGCCAACCAAATATTCACAAAACCATTTTCATGCCTTTAAAATATTAAATAATTAATTTTAAAATAATTTAATTACCCTGTGATGATTAAAAGCAAATCTTTCGGCTGTTTTTCCGCATTTCTTTTTGAAGAATTTTGATTTTCCAATGGCCATGGGTTTTTTGAGTAAATTTTTGAAGCAATTCTTTGTTCCTTTCCTATTCGATCCAAGAGCAGAAAAGCATCAGCTGAAAGGCCAGAAATTGCAGAAATGCATGTAATTGGCGAGGAATGGATTGGATATAAATATGGAGGATGGAACATTCGCCAAAGTGGATCTTGCAAATCAATGGCCACAAATTCATCCTCGCAGAGCACAAAAAGGGCGTGGGCAATTCCTTAAATTAATTAATTTACTCATTACTATTAAAAAGCAAACCTTTTCTTTCATAAATTTTAAAATCAATTATGTCGCTGTCAAAATCCAATATCAGCGATTTATCGCCACAAAAAATTGTGATTGTATTTTGGTATTCAAGTGTGTCGGGGATGCCGCCAGAAAATATAATAAATTGTTCATCACTAAAAATATTATTTAGGTATTTGTTTTAAAATATCCAAAACTGACTTCAATGAAGCAGACGAAACAATTTTCGTAGTTTTGACACAATCAACATCGCCGCCAAATGTCTTTTTCACTTCATGGTTCCCATTTTCCACATCCAAAATTGAATAAATGCCATCCGTGTGCGAGAAAAACATCGAATTTGCATCCGGTCCCAGGGAAAAATGCTAAAAGAAATTAAATCAGAAATATAAATAAAATTACTTGCCGTAATTTCATTGGATGAAATAAATTTTCTTAAAATTGAATCATGCACTTTGTCATAATAAATTAAAATTGAATGATTGAAGAGCAAAAATAGTTTGGAGAATTCTTTTGGATGAATTAAAATTCCATCAATTGAATTTGGTAGTTTGTTAAGCTCATCGACCCTTAAATTATTTATTGGTAAATTTAATGGTAAAAAGAATTACCCTGAAAGTGAAGTATCCAAAAATACTAAAAATTCGGTAAGCTCCATATTTCGAACCCGCAATGCATAAATGTTTCCACTTTTTGTACCTGAAAATGAATAAATTTAGTTCATTTTTATGAATTATTGGTACCAATAAGAAGTGCAGAGTTGGCATCCTCATTCATTGGCAAAAGTTCACAGCAAGTTATTCGTTTCAAATGAACCTCTTGATCCAATCGCGTTGAATGAATTTGATCGCCAATAATTTGGTAGCGAAAAAATTGTTGTGCATCCTTCTTCGTTCCGTCATTGCACAGCAAAATTAATGAATTTGTATCGGTGAAATAATAAATTGCAATTATTTGGGAATTGCCCTCAATTGTCGATTGAATTTGTGCGCCGTTCGGATAATAACTAAAATTTAGTTGATTTATTTGTTTAGTATTAAGAATATAAGCTTACATAATTAATCTGCCATTCCTTGTGCCAATTGCCAACAATCCAGTCTTTTCATCAAAATCAAAACATGAAACTTTTTGTGGATATCCATGAACCGTTAGCTGAAAAATATCAAAATTTTAATCTTTCTTTCTTGTATTGAATTTCTTATTTCTTTATGATAATCTTGGCTTTTATTTTTAAGCGTTTACCTTTGTATATGATATGAAATCATCAAGGTCATCGTTCTTTATTTCATATGATCCACCAATGCGAGATCGAAGATAGCGAAGCATATTTTGTATTTTCAATTTAATAAATTAAACTCAAAAATTGTCTTAAAGCTGAAAAGAAAAAAAGCATAGATTTTAAAATAAATTAATTAATTTTTTTGAGTAAACTGGTCTGGTTCGATGAAAACTTCTTCGAACCTCGACTAAAATATGCGCGTAACAACTGCGCTATTCATAACATGTTTGTGTTTTATTTTAGTCATCCATCATTTTGGATAGAGTTTTGTTTTAACGTCTTAATAAAAATAAAATGAGGAGGGGAACAGGATCCGGGACTGGCATGGCTAATAACATTCCTCCTCATTCCTCACAATTTTCACCAAAAACTTTTGTATTTGTAATATTAATTTCTTTTTAGATTTTAATTAAATTCAATCAGGATAAGCAACCAATCAATCCAATCCAATGTCTACAAACAATTTGAATTATTCTGGAAAGCGCAAAATCGCATTAAATGAGTGCAGAAAGATTTACATTCAACGAGACTATAGCCAAGCATTGATCGTTCGTTTTTCTACAGAATTTCCGGAAGAATTGGACAATTATGTAAGGAGAATAGTTAAAACATTAAATCAATCGTATTTTAGATAGAAGACCGACAAATCTGGCTGAATTTTGTCAATGATTTAAATCAAATCTATGCAGAAGCGGAGAAATTGTCTGGAAGAGCTTATCTCGAAAATATATTAGGTTTATTTTTACTTTTTATTACCTTAATAAATATAATATTCTTCAGGTTTCATCACTTGCCATATTTCGCGTTTATGCTTCAAATCTTTATGGAAACAAAAACTTGAAGAAGCCGAGTCACTTATTGATGAAACAAACCAACAAAGCTTTGTTCCACACGGATTGTACGTGACAAATCCGCTGGATAAGGGTTTCCGCGTGGTAAATTATTTTGCATAAAATTATAAATCAATTTTACTGATTGATTTTAGATCGAGATTGTTCTGCTGGAAGAGTCAATTTCGGACAAACAGAAGAACATTTCCTCCCCGACCGCCGTTGTTTTGCAGCCAAGATGATGATGATCTTTTATTGACAAATTATCAAAAATCAAACACAAATTTCGCAAATATTCCAAAAAACACAGCATATAAAATTCCATTTAGTATTTAAAAGTTGTATTAAATGTGCTATTTGTCTTTGAATGAACATTTTAAAATATTTGTCATTAAACAATTCAATTAATTACTTTTTCCAATCACAAGTGAATGTTCATTACAAAATTAATTCGATCTTTTAAAAAGAATCCGCATCTTGGCATTGACACAAAGAAGGATGTGAATTTTTCGCGATGGTATCAGCAGGTTAACCAAAAAATCAATAATTAATTAATTATTGATTATTTTACAGGTTTTAATCAAAGCCGAAATGATAGAGTATTATGACGTCCCAGGCTGCTATGTCCTTCGTCCATGGGCATATTCAATTTGGGAAGTCATACAAACATTTTTCGATGCCGAAATAAAGAAATTGGGTGTAAAAAACTGCTACTTTCCTATGTTCGTCTCAGCAGCTGCCTTGGAACGTGAAAAAACTCACGTGGCAAATTTTGCACCGGAGGTAATATAATTTAGATTTTGTTTCATAAATTTTGTTTTATATTTTTAGGTCACTTGGGTCACCAAGGCAGGCAACACCGATTTGACGGCTGAACCAATTGCCATTCGACCTACGAGTGAAACTGTGATGTATCCCAGCTATGCAAAATGGTGCCAATCTCATCGAGATTTACCCATAAAGCTGAATCAATGGTGCAATGTTGTGGTTGGTAAATTATATTTTTAATTCCACCTTATTTATTTTTTAAGCGCTGGGAACCACGACGACCAACACCTTTCCTCCGGGCCTGTGAATTTCTCTGGCAAGAAGGTCCCTCATTTTAAAAATAAAAATTATACGTAAAAAATATTTTAAAGGTCATTCAGCATTTGCAACTAAAGAGGAGGCTATTGATGAAGTTTACACAATTCTGGACTTATATGCGCGAATATACACGGATTTAATGGCAATTCCCGTTGTGAAGGGTAGGAAGACAGAAAAGGAAAAGTTCGCTGGCGCCGATTTTACGACCACTGTTGAGGCTTATGTTCCGGTTAATGGACGTGGAATTCAGGTAAATATCAGTTCATAAAATCTATATAAAAATAGTTTATTCACATTTTGATTTTAGGGAGCAACTTCCCATCACTTGGGCCAAAATTTCTCAAAAATGTTTGACATCGGTTTCGCCAACCCACACAATCATGAACAACGTAAATTTGCATGGCAAAATAGCTGGGGCCTTTCTACCAGAACAATCGGTGCATTAATAATGGTCCATGGAGATGATAATGGTTTGGTTCTGCCCCCAAAAGTGGCTGCAATTCAGGTATAATTACAAATATTATCCATCCAAATATATTTCCAAGGTTGTTGTTATTCCTGTTGGTATTAGTGCAAAAATATCGGAAGATGATCGACTTCGACTTTTGAAAATGGCATCGGAAGTAACTGCAACTTTGGCTGAGTCAGGCGTCCGCACTGAGAATGACATCCGGAAAAATGTATTTATTTTCCCGTAAATTTATTAATATTATTTCTGTAAAATTTATAGGTTTCGCCTGGTTGGAAATTCAATCATTGGGAGGTTATTTGTTTATTAAATATAATAAAAATGATGATTTCATTTCTTTCAGCTAAAAGGAGTGCCAATTCGGCTTGAGATTGGACCAAAAGACTTGGAAAAACAACAAGCCATTGCAGTTTTGCGTTACAATGGGGAAAAGCGCCCAATTCTGCTCAATGAATTGTGTGATAAAGTTAAAGAACTTCTGGACGAGATTCATCATGGAATGTTCAAAAAGTAAAAATAAATTATTTTAAATAAAAAAATTCTTCCTTTAGAGCGGAGCAACTTCGAGATGAACATATGCAAATTTGTTTGGATTGGGAAAAATTCTCTCTTCTTCTGGACAAAAAAATGATTTTGCTTTCGCCTTTCTGCGGCCGTCCACAATGCGAAACACTAATTAAAAACCAAAGTAGGAGAGAAGAACCAGAAGAACAGGTTTTCCTTTATATTTTTTTTTAATTTAAATTAACAACTTTGTTTTTAGTTTGGCACTTCGCAAATGGGCGCAAAAACCTTATGTATTCCATTAGAGCAGCCTAAGGAAATGGCCCTTCCCGAACATTGCATCCATCCTGATTGCAAGGAAAAGGCAATCTCATTCGCATTGTTTGGCCGAAGTTATTAGAAAATCGATATTATATTTCAATATTTTCTTTGTTTTTATTCTGTTATTTTTATACAATTACCGGAATAAAATAATCAAATTTATCGGGGTTTTGAATTAATAATGCCGCTGATTGGTTTAAGGTGAAATTGACCATGAGGGTTTTCAAAAATGGTTTTTAGAAATGATTTTTTCGAAATATTTAAACATCGACCAGTTAAAATTTCACTCAAACGGATTCTCGTCAAACTATGAGAGATTTAAACCACTAATTAGTCAAATTCACTATCTCTTCCAGTCATAAATACCATTTTAATTAAAAAAATGCAATCAAATTGATTCAAAATCTTTATTCAAATTTTCTAAAGGTCGACTTAGGCAAAATAATAATGTGAACCAAAGAAAATTAAGGTGATTCGGAGAATATCGACGGAGATTATATTTTATAATAAGCAAAAATATGTCAATGTGTGTAATTATTCATCATTTTTGAGCAATTCATTCTTCCGACTCGTAGAGTGCCTAAAATTAAAATATTAAAAAATGGAATTGATCATTCCGAAAAATCACCTTGATCTGTGACTTGTACTCCTCCTCAATGTTCTTCCTCTTCAGCTTGAATGCCTCGGTCAACAATCCGGAAGCGGGAGTCCACGGCTCTTTGCATACATAGATCTTCTTGGGAATTTCCTCGCGGCGAAGTTTATCTTAAAAAAAGTTGGAATATTAAAATAAATTTTGTATTAATTGCCAACCTTTAACAAACTCCGAAAGTTCCTTCTGCAACAAAGCGGCCAATTGTTTATTCTCGCAAAGTTTGCCAAAGCTCGGTTCGTTGATGCCATTCTAAATAAATGTTTTATTGGTTAAATATTATTTCGAATAATTTTACCTTCTCCGCCAATGCTTCAAAATTCTTCTGGTTCGGCACAACCAATGCAATGAGGTAATCCCGATGCGAATTGCCATAGACGCAAATATTGTCAATGTGAGGATTGGTCAGCAGGGACGTCTCAATTTTGCCAAGGCTGATGTATTCCCCGTGCGCCAGTTTGATCAAGTCCTTCTTCCGGTCTAAAATAATTGATTATAAATTAATTCAATTTTCAAATTAAAATCATTACCAATGATGCAAAGTGATCCGTCGTCGCGGAATTCGCCAATGTCCCCCGTGGCGAACCAAATTTTGCCGTCCAATTCAATGAAGTCCTCCTTTGTCTTCGCGTCATTTTTGTAATATCCTTGGGCAACATTGTCTCCGTGGATGAGGATCTCGCCTTGTGGAGGTGTGTTGGATGGAGAATAGCCGGCTAAATTATTAAAATTTTGAGTTTTAATCACTTAATCACAAATTAATTAGATATTTTTGGTTTCAATCATTTAAAGGTAGAAAATAAACCAACCATCAGTCCATTCACGCAATTTGATCTCACAGCAACGCAATGGTGGGCCAACCGAACCGGTGCTCAAATCATGCTCTTAAAAAGATTAATTTAAAATGATTTTATTTGCTTTTTTAATATTTACCGTCCGCCAACGTGGCACCTCCGCAAGTCTCGGTCAAGCCATAGCCCTGAACAACGGGACAACAAAAGCAGATGTTCATGAAGCGTTGCGTCTCTGGATTCAGCGGGGCACCACCGGAAAGAACAAAACGCAATTTGCCGCCCAATATTTTGCGGATGTTATCAAATGCAAGACTGAAATTTTGATTTTCATAAAAAATTAATTGATAAATCAAAAATATTACCGATTCATGACCAAACTGCTATATCCTTCCTCATATCGATTCCTCTTCCGTTCGTAGCAAATCCGGAACAGCTCACGTTGGATGGGCGACCTCTCTTTGACATCGTCCGACACCGCCTTGAAAATGCGATCCATGATGGCCTATTTTAAAAATAATATTTATTTAAATTATTTTTGGCCAAAAATATTACCGGCACGCAGGCAATTAATGTCGGTTTCAGCTCTGCACAATCCCCCTTCGATCCCTTCTTGATTTTCATGGCACGGTCATACAGCGTCGTTGGGGAAGAATAGCCAATCCGGCAGCCTTTGGACAAGCAAACGAGCTCGGCACAAACTTCGAGAATGTGGGCAAGTGGAAGGTAACCTTTAAAATGTAATTAATTTATTTCTATTGAGTCAAAAAATTGCTTACCAATGTAAGTGTCCTTGTTATCCACCGAAATGACCGCACTCTGCCCGGAAATGGCCGAAATTATATTGCGATGGGACAATTTGACGCCTTTGGGATTGCCAGTCGTTCCACTCGTGTACATAATCATAGCAAGATCTGAAAAAAAAAAGAATTATGGTTATAATTAATTATTTAGAATTAATCTCACCATCAGGTTTCACATTGTAATCCGTTGAATCTGAAATGAAACAAATCAAAAAGTGCATTTAAAATTTATTGAATATATTTACGTTCAGAATTGGTCCCATAGTTAATCAGATTTTCGAATGAGTACAAGTCACGGCCATTCTCGGCAAAAGCCTCCTTGATTGCCTCTGATGCCTCCTCCGATCCTTCGCGCAGCGCATGAAATTCACTGAAGTAAACGATCTGAAAAATTGATTTTTAGAATTTTATTTTCTTTAAATTTGCAAACCTTTTTGATATTCGGGCAATCCTTGATTGAGGTCAACACTTTTGGCAAAAGTCCGCGAGAAGTGAACACCATAACGCCGTCACATTCGCCCATTGCATATGCGATTGCCTCATCCCCCAGTGTTGGATAGACGGTCACGACTATAAAATTATTGAGATTTACATTTAATAATAAAAAGGATTTACTTGGAAGTCCAGACTTGAAGCAGGCAATTGCGGAGGCCAACCATTCCATTCGGGTCTCGGAGTAAATCACCGCATGCTGTCCCTGTTTCAGGCCAATTTCGCTCAATCCTCGAGTGATGTTGTCGATCATTTCGTCCACATCTTCGTAGTTCATCCACTCATAGCTGCCGAGCACCAATTTCTGGAATGTACGTCCGTCCGGTTGGCGTTCTTGAGAGCTGGTGACCACTTCGCGTGTGCCCATGCAAGTCAATCCTTCGTTATTCCTGCAATAACACAAAATATTAATGGAATTTTTGGAAATTCAAAAAATTACTTTGCTGCCTCATCCCAGACTTTTCCCAATGTTGTGCAGCCCTCGAACAGTTGATTGTATAATGATTTGCCAATTGTGTCCACATGGCGCCACGGTGAAGAGGGATCGTTGGCATCGACTGGTCTAGCCTTAAAATTATAATCATTTTTATTAAATTTAATCATAAACAAACCTTTTGTTCGCGTGAACGTTCTCGCTTCTTTTCCGGGTCGGCAAAGATTTTGAATGGGATGAACACCAGAGCATCATAAAAGACGAAGAAGACTTTGAGGAATCCGGCCAAGGCGTAGATGTAGTATGGGCGCTCTTTTTCAATCAGTTCTTGCTCAATTCTTTTCCCGGCTTGCAATGAATCCTAAAATTTGAAAAATTATTTTATTTTAAATTTGAATTAATATTTACCTTTCGATCGGGCATCCTTTGAATTGTTTTTTCTGAAGTTAGTGAAAAATTAATTATGTTTATGATTCATCTTTTTAACTTTTTCTACGTAATTTAATGTCAGCTATTTAAGATGAAGTACCCATCCCCGTCTATCCATTTTTATGAGCTTGTATCTCTAAGCTAAAACACGCTATTTGTTTTAGCAAAATCGTTTTAAAATATCTATCTTAAACTCATTTAAAATAATTATTCCAAATTTTTTACTCACCTTTATTATGTCGCTGTTTATAGATCTCGTCAATTTTTTGAATAATTGATATCGTTCGCTGAAATTTGTAAGATTTGTATGAAATGTTGATTAAAAAATGAATAAATCAAAATATGATTAATGTAAATATACATTAAATTTGCAAAAAATGTGAACAAAATTTAAAAACAAAATGCTTTATGCAAAATAATGAATTAAAATCAAAGTAATCCTTGTCTCTTGAGATCCTCGAAAGTTCGTCGATTCACAACATTTCCCAGCGAGTCTTCATATTCTTCATCCATATCCGGATTCCACTTGTTTCGGTTTCGATCTTCGCAAATTTTCTTCCATAATCTTAAATATAAAATTTAATCAAAGTTAAATTTGGAATATTTAAACTCACTCAATTGCGTCATTGATCTTTGTGATGTTTGTAAAATGAGCCGTATTCGGTATCCCCAAGCATCGCATTCCATGTGAATGTCGCCATTCCTTTTTAAATTTGAGGTTTATTAAATTTAAATTAAAAATAACTCACAGTAAAATGTCGCTGAAATGCTTTCGGTCCCTTGTACACTTGGTTGCCACAAATCTCGCAGCTGTAACCAATGTTCAATCCATGAAGTTTGTAGAGCCAGTATGGAATTGGTTTCCCATCCCAGTCGAGTGGCAAATTCTTCGGATTGTATGGCACATCATTGTCCTCTTCCTCGACTTCATAAAATTCTTCCACATCATCCTCCTCCTCTTCTTCGCCAACAGCACGTGCCTGCTTCCTTTCAATGTTTTCTTTGGTGGCTGCTCTTTCAGCGCTCACCAATTCGGACAATCTTAAAAGGAATAAAATGCTTATAATTTCGGAGGTTTTTTTTGGGTTTTGGCCATCTTAAGGTTTTATAGTCATCTCAAGGTTTTCCGACCATCTCGAGGTTTTTTGGTCATCTTAATCTATCTTAAGTTTTCTGACCATCTAAGTATTTTTCTCCAACTAACCTTAGCACATGGCATTCAAGTTTGGCCAAATTGTATTTGCGTTTCCCTTCTTTGTCGATGCCATTTTCGGTGGATTTAACATTTTTCGAATTGCCATTCCTATTGTTTTTGGCATCGAACAATCGTTGGGCACGTTCCAAAGGAGTTCTGAAAATTACAATTATTAAAATGTTTTTAAAAAATACTATTAAAATTACCCTCCACATTTAAGGCCATGAGCAATGAGTGCTGATTTCAGACGATCTCCGCCAAGGGCCAAAAGTTCTTCGACGCTGTTGTATTGCGATAAATCCAAATCCGCCGCAGCAGGTTGATTGAATTTTGCCAATGCACCGCCGGTCTTCTCTTCTGACCATCCCGTAACTTTTCCTTCTTTCCATTTTGCATCAAATTCCTAATAAAATTATTTTATGAAGATTGATTTAAAATTTCAATTAAACCTTATCAACACAAGCCAATTCGTAGTCGGTGTCAATCAGCGGCTTTGCACGATGTAGAAAATCCGCCAAATATTCAGCCAAGGCCTCAACATAGCTTTTGTAGGCGCCGGTCTTCTTTGTTTTCTCTTTGGAGATCTCATGAAGATGATCAAACTTTGAGATGTAATTGATGTAGTCAATGCGCTTAAATGTAATTAATTTAGATTTATTTATGGTCAAATAAAAACAAACATTGACTCCTTTCAAGTTCATATAATGTTCATGAAGAATGTGCATATCCAAGAATTTTCCATAGCCCTCTTCATCTGAGAAACGGACCATCTCTTTTTCGACTCGCTCCGGGTCTTGGACAAAGTTTGCCATTTCTTGAAATTCGATTGTCAATGGCCGCGCTGTTTCATTTGGATTTTTTCGGTGGATATCCTTCAGTGTTTTGAGCCGGGAGTAGAATTCAGCAAATTCATTTGGGCCACCAATCGCTTGCATTTCCTTGGAGCGCTCTCCATTCTCGTCAGCATAAACTTTGACCAATTTTTGTGTTGATGATAAACAACGCTAAATTTTAGATTGTTAGTTCAAATGAAAGTTGTTAAGAAACCTCAATCAAGGACTTCACTCGTTGATCCGAATTGATTTTTTCGCGTTGCTAAATATTAAAATGGTTTATTTGTTCTTATCTCGTAATTAAAATAACTCACTGTTTTCTTTTCAATCAGAAATTCCTTAGTCATCATGTCGAAGCATCTTTCCCGCTCTTCATGACAATTTCTTTGAATTTCAATTAAAGAGTCCATTTTTTGTTTGATTTAATCTAAACAAAAATATTTGTTATTGTGAGGATTGGGATTGATTGGGATAGAATTAATGATAATGATTCACTCTTCGACGCGACATTACTTTACTAGAGCCGAAATTGAAAATAAAAAGAAAAAATGATGGATGTGGATGTTGAGTAGAAGTAGAGAAGAGTGGAGTTGTGTTGTATTTGTATATGTGTTGTGCATTGTGCAATACAAAAATCGATATTATTCTTTTTTTCTCTCTCTCTTCTAATTCTATTCGCAAGCTACTGTAATGATGACATTTTATCCACAATAAGCAATTGCTTTGCTTTGCTTGCTTGCTTGTTCACGCTCACGGCGGTCCAAATCTTCAAACAAATCCAAACTCCAAATGCGGATGTGAGGTGAAGGCGCACGTGGAAAAATGATGAAATGTGTGAAATTTTAAGAAACCGATTTTGTAGCATTAGCAGTTAGCACAAATGATTTTTTTAAAAACCATCATTTTTATTTTATTTTCTAATCACTAAGTAATCGAATCTAATTAATCTGCTCATTTTTAGAAGAATTTCAAGTAAATCAAAACGTTCAACAATCAAAGACGAAATGTACCGACGCTTTTATTTGTTCATCACACTCTTTGTGGTGGCCATGGCCATCATCTCTTCAACAATTGCCGCCGACACAAATCATACGGATTCGGATTGTGATATCACTCATGAGTTGTACAGCAAATATTTGGGAACGAAAGGAATAGAAGATGGCAAACATACAAAAACATGTACTCAACCAGGTATTTTTATCATCGTTCATTTATAAATCAACCATCACCTTTTAAAATAGGATGCTTCTACATATTCAAACAAAATAATCTTTGGAAAAAATGGGCACCTTCACTCTTCGCTCGCGGACTCAAAGACAAAGACGAAACAATCGTAAAATAAAAATGTTATTTTTAAAAGCACAATATTCTAAATTATAGATGGGATGCCGCTATGACATACCTTATTTGATCCAGAGAACTCATGGCGCCGCTGACCGAAGTCTGCATAAAATTCTTGAAATGCTTCGTGCCTGCTTCATCCGGAAGACAACTTCGACCACTGCTGATGAAGGCGACCGTCATTCATTCTGTCAACCGGAATATGCCAAAAACACGACGACCACCACAACACCGTTTGTCCAAACTACATCTTCAATCAATGAGGCCGGAGCGAACAGGAAACAAGACGACGATCCTGACGAAGCTTGGGTTGATCGACATTTGCCGAGTGTTCAGGAAAATTGCTTCTAGTGAGTTCAAAATTTTTGTCCATTATCAATTCAATATTTGGAATTAAGTAACTTCGCCAATGGCATCTTCTTCGTCAAATCTGGCAAACGTAATCTTGTTGTATGCTGCAGTGAGAAGAAGGACGACAACCTCCGAGAGAAATGCTTAAAAGTCACCGAGGATATTGATTCAAAGAAATGGCGTAACAAAGATGCTTGAATTATTGGGCGAATGATGAATGCCATATAAGTATAATACCAATATTGTGCCAAAGTATTATTTGTTAGATGTTGTTTTTGTTATTTAATTGCATAAAATTATAAATGTTAAAATCAAAGCTTCTTCAATTTTTATGTTCATTAATCATTATTAAATTTCTGCCCACGAATGAATTCATTTTTAAATAAATTGTTTTTAACATTTGAACTGATCGATTTAAGCCACAATCATTTGGCTTCTTCGATTATCCAACATTTGTTCTCTTCCCTAAAACGCACATGGATTGATTGCCACTTCTTCTTCTGAAGCAAGTGGCTGGCCCCACATTTTGCAATTTGGAGGCAATGGCTTTTGGGTCGATCGGCGGGGTCGTTTATGATCGGAAGTGGTGAGTGTTGGCTTTTCTTCATTTTATTCTTTCTACTCTCTTTTAATAGAATAGGCCAGAATAATGGGCGCCTTTTAATGCTGAGATTTACCCAGGCAAATTTAAGGCATTTATTGAATTATTTCTAAATTAAATTGCCTTAATTTGTTTAAATATTCAATATTTTTACTCCAAAATTTACAATCAATTAATTCAATAATATTCACAGATGAGATGAATATATTGCAATTCCTTTTGAGTTTATGCTCATTTTTCCTATGCAATGTCCTCCTCGCATACGGTGCCTCACAAAAAGAACCGGTTGGCCAGAACCTTGTGATACTTTTGATTGATGGTTGTTTTATTTTATTCCATAATTTTTTAATCATTATTAATTTAGGCTTTGGTGCACAATTATTCAATAGCACGGATGCTAGGGTCAAATATGGGACGAAAATGCTTCTCGAGGTAATCACATTGAACTGCAAAACAAATTAATACATTTCAAATTTAGAATGGAATTGAGGCCGAATCGCTGAAGCCAGTTTTTCCAACACAACTTTACCCAAATTGGTTTAGTTTGGCTACAGGTCAACATATTTTTTATAAATTCATTTAATGAGAAAAATTCACAGGACTTTATGTGGAAAATCACAATTTCACCGCCGATTTTATGTATGACCAGGAGAGGTCTGCCCTCTTTCAACGTGATATGGGTGCAACGGATTCGGACCATGTGTGGTGGAAAACAATGTCGCCACCGTTTTGGTATGCCGTAGGCAAAGCCGGAATCGATGTTCATTGCTATTGGTTTGCAACATGCCATGTAATTTTCATTTTATTCACAACTTTTACACACGAATATTAATTACAGAAGGCTCATGTCGATTTGATTGTTCAAGTTCCACAGGATCGACGGCATAGTTTTAATAGGTAAAATAATTAATTAGGTTATCCGAATTTGATTTTTGGATCACTTTTAATAGTTCAAAAACCGGTTTAAAATTTTAAAACCAGTTTTTAAACCATTCAATGTAATCAGAATTCATCAATAAATTATTAATTTTTATCATTTTAATAGAACGCTGGATACGGATTTATTCCCGCACATTGTCAAAGTTATGAAGCACATTAGCAAATATCAAGTTTATAGGCAACAGGTCGGTTACAAAAATAATTAAATTTTACCTAACTTACCCAATTTTTAAGCTCGTTTTACTTCGCTATGATGGACTGGGCAGAGCATTGAGGGAACATGGCGAAGAATCGGCTCAAACCGTTCAAGCGCTGTCCAATGTTGATCAACAAATCCGAAAAATACAAGAGGAAATGAACATTTGGAATTTGCATGAATCAACAAATTTAATTGTGCTTTCGGACCACGGGCTAATGGCCGTCAAAGAAGAGGACCAATTTTTCATTGAAGAATGTCTGGCGGACTTTGCCAAAATCAAGCAAGTCGCCAATTCATTGTCATTTGCAATGATTTGGCCTGAGGAGGGGGAAGAGGTTGGTTCAGGGCAGCAAAATTGGTGGAAAAATTCGTTTTACGGATTTAGGACACAATCTTCTTTGAGCTGAAAGTTTGCGACCAATGGGCCAATGTCGGTGGTGGCAGTGATTATGACGCCAATGAAGATGAACAATTGGTCAGCGTTTACCGGCGCCAGGAAATTCCCGATCGATATCATTGGAAAGTAAAAAAACATTAAAATTAAAAATTGATTTTTAATCATTGATAAATTTAGCATTCCCGTTTCATGGCTCCAATTGTTTTGATTGCCCGTCCTGGAGTTGTTCTTCTGACCGTAAGCGGATTAATTGGATTAAATTTAAATAATAAAAATAATTTTCAGAGGCAAATTCCCACAACGGATGTTAGCGAACGTTTTGGACGGGAATGGAAAATGTTGGATGGATGGGACAATGAGAGGGAACAAATGCAAGGCATTTTCATGGCCAGAGGACCCGGTTTGAATTTATTTTAATCAATTTGATTAATAAATATTCCATTTTAGCATTCAAATCTGCATTCAGTGGGGAACCAATTGAAATTGTGGATATTTATCAGGTAAAAAAGATTTAAAAATTATTTTTATAAACCCTTCAATTTAAAGTTGGTTCTAAACATACTCGGCGTCGATCCAACACATGAAACCAATGGAACATGGGAACGTGTTTCGGAATATCTCGGAGATGATTTGGAAGAAAGAAGATACGAACCACAAAGCTTTGCCCTTCCCAACACAGTTCCTCAATTAGCTTTCTTCATTGTTAGCACATTATCCCAGATTTTAATTCTGTTTATTTTAGTGAATTTTTAAATTTCATATTTCCCTCATTGTCGCTTATTTAGTTTTACAAAATCAATTGGAAAATAGATAAATTTTTATAAAAAACTGTTCAATTGCATGGCTTTTGGATGGGTGGAAATTGGGGTTAATTACTTTGCTTTGTTTAGCATTGGGGTGGAGGGATTTTGTTGTGACCTAAATTGTTTTAATCCATCAGTGGATCTAAATAGACTTTAGTTAATTTCCTCAGTTTTAATGTTTAATTCTCATCAAATTTTCATCCATTTAATTTTGATTGTTTATTCGCAGGCTAATAGTTTGTTTCCCATTTTTATTAATAAATGCCATTCCATTATTAAAGAGGATAAACGATTCAATTGTCCAAATGATGGAATTCCAAAAGAGGAGAATGGCAAAATAGTTCAATGCCTTCCAGGTAAATCAGTCACGATGGATTTTGTTTTTTCCGGAATGATTCTGATTTTTTGTGTTTTCCGGAAAGAATTCTGATTTTTTGTGTTTTCCGGAAAGAATTCTGATTTTTTGTGTTTTCCGGAATGAATTCTGATTTTTTGTATTTTCCGGAAAGATTCTGATTTTTTGTGTTTTCCGGAAAGAATTCTGATTATTTGTGTTTTCCCGAATGAATTCTGATTTTTTGTGTTTTCCGGAATGAATTCTGATTTTTTGTGTTTTCCGGAAAGATTCTGATTTTTTGTGTTTTCCGGAAACAATTCTGATTTTTTGTATTTTCCGGAAAGATTCTGATTTTTTGTGTTTTCCGGAAACAATTCTGATTTTTTGTGTTTTCCGGAATGAATTCTGATTTTTTGTATTTTCCGGAAAGATTCTGATTTTTTGTGTTTTCCGGAAAGATTCTGATTTTTTGTGTTTTCCGGAATGAATTCTGATTTTTTGTATTTTCCGGAAAGTTTCTGGATTTTTTGTGTTTTCCGGAAAGATTCTGATTTTTTGTGTTTTCCGGAAAGATTCTGATTTTTTGTGTTTTCCGGAATGAATTCTGATTTTTTGTATTTTCCGGAAAGATTCTGATTTTTTGTGTTTTCCGGAAAGAATTCTGATTATTTGTGTTTTCCGGAATGAATTCTGATTTTTTGTGTTTTCCGGAATGAATTCTGATTTTTTTGTGTTTTCCGGAAAGATTCTGATTTTTTGTGTTTTCCGGAAACAATTCTGATTTTTTGTGTTTTCCGGAAAGATTCTGATTTTTTGTGTTTTCCGGAAAGAATTCTGATTTTTTGTATTTTTCGGAATTTTCATTTTCCGGTACTTAAATTTCATAAAAAGGAAGAGCTTCAACTGCTGATTGTGGTCCCGATCATGCATGCTTCTTTTCCGGATTCAATTATCAATGCTGCCCAAGTTCAATGGATAAAGATGGCGATATTAACAATGTTGATCAAGAAGAATGCACGGGGAATGCATTGGTTGTGTTGGATTCAAATGGCCTCCCCTCTCGTTGTGACGATTCTGGAGAATGCCCTTCGGTAAAATATGATGTCATCAAATAAATTTTATGAATCCTCCTCGGAATTCAGCGTGGAATGTTTTGCCATGGTGGAATTTGCTGTGAATATTTCAAATTGAATGGGGGATTTATGAATAAAGGGAGTGGACAAAAGGGGGGAATTACTCAAATTAGACCAGTCGATGGGAATATTACACCAAAATTGGAATCATCATTACAAAATCCAACAATTCCGTTGGAAATGGCCAGAACAAATGCTGCGGAATATGATGAAAATGTTTGAATTTGAAGAGTAAAATTGATAAATTTAACTCAAATTGAAGGATTCCCTTGGATTCGAAGAATCCACCACCACATCCATGCCCAGCAGCAACATCCATCGTGAAGAAATGGATAAAAGGATGGAAGGAAGTAGTAAAAATGGCTTGGATGTACCACATGAATATGCCCCACCGAAAAATTTATTCGACTCAACCCAAGAACCAAAAAATGAAATTGGAGAAACGGCAAAAAAATTTTTGTTGGAACAAATAAAGTCAGTCTTTGTTTTTCAAAAATTTTCATCGGAATTTTTCAGAGAGGGATGGCCTTATAATGAAAAATATTATAGACCTCCTGCTGGCAATACGGAAGGTCATTTTCAAGGCCAAAAAAATTAAATTTCCAACTCATCTATTCAGACATAATCGTTTTGAGGAATAGAGGAAGACCCGAGGCGATTGTTCATTTCCCTAATTGGCCCTGAATTTGTGCAACTTTTATTGGAATTGAAAAAAAAAATTAAAAAATATTAAATTGCATATTAACAATCTTTTTCTGATTCTTTCTTGTCTTTGTCCACTTCTTTCTTAATAAATCGATTCTTGTCCAATTCTTTCTTCACATAATCAATCAGATTTGCCTGTCTTCTTGATTCCAATTCTTCCATGGATGGATATGGGTTACCTTAAATTGCAGGATTAAATTATCAATTGAATTTCACCCATTTTTACCTTTCAATTCCAACACACCAATTGGGTAATGTTTCCAAAATGTGTTGGTCTTTGTCACCGCTGATTTCATTCTCACCGTGGGAAATCGATAAAGTTCAGTGTACGGTTTATCGATTGGATAATCCTTGAAGCGAGGAATCAAAATGTTGAACATTTTATCCAGTAAATCCTCCTCAATGAACCACCATCGATACATTTCCATTGTGTATCCGTCATTGGCCCCCCGGTGAACGCCCATTTGAATGAGCTATAAATTGGTTCGATTTATTTCAAATTTGGGTAATTTTAGGCTCACCCTTTCGAGATATTGACGGCATTCCACTGAATTAAATTTTAATTTATTTAATAATTAGAATTTTAAAATACCTGCGCGATTATATCGGAATTCACAGCGTTCTTCCCTGATTGTCCGATTTACCATTTTTCTCAACAATTCAAGGTGGCCTCGTGGATTTTCGAAATTGAGCAATTTTAGCCTTTGTGCCTGATGATAAATTTGCACTTTGATTTTTGGCAATGAAGGAATTAATCGATGGGTTGACATTTTAAAATTGACTAAAAATGATGGAAAATTATTAATTTTAAATTAATTTGGAAATATTTTAAATGATGGAAAACAAAATAAAATCAAATAAATTGAACAAAAATATTCAAAAAATTTATTCACAATAATCAATTATTAAATCAATATTGGGTGAAATATGTGTGATAAAAGCAAATTGATGAGAATTTTTGGATAAAAGCCGCCTTTCTGGTTTAATTTTTGTTTTTGGGTGTTCGCTGAGATTCAAGAGAAAAAGCGTAGTGAATTAACAAAAAAAAATGATTAAAGTGAATATATTCGTTTTGCATTCATCAAATTCAAACAAAAGTTGGCCTTGGTCCTCCTCCGGAGCAACAATTTGGTGCGGCACTTCGCAATCGGCCGCCCACTTTCTCATCCGAAATGACTCCATCAATATGAAAGGCTGAGGATAAATGGCCATCCGAGTCGTCCGAATCGGAATTCAATGCTAAAAAAATGATTGGAAAATTTTTTTGCATTTCCCACTCGAACAAACCTGAGGCTAAAAGTTTATCCCGCATCACGGTGGCTAATTCAACGAAGGCCTCATCGCAATTTATTCCCGTTTTAGCGCTAACTTCAAACAGTGAAACGCCAATTCGTTTGGCAAGTCTAAAAGTAAAATATTTAAGTCCGAAAAACATTTAAAAATGAACCTTTCCACCCGGTCAAAGTCAACTTTCCTTTCGGCATCCAAATCGGCTTTGTTGCCGACCAAAAGTAAAACTGCATTTGCCGGTGCATTTTCGCGTACTTGGGCCAGCCAATAATTCTCCAAGTTTTGGAAAGACTTCTCATTTGTCTAAATTTTTATTAACTTTATTTTAATTTATTTTGATTGAACTTACAATGTCAAAAACGCAAACAACACCATGGGCTTAAATATTAATAATTTAATTTATTATTTTTAATATACCTGAATGATAATATGAATTGTAAATTGTCCTATATTTCTCCATTCCAGCAGTGTCCCTTCAACCAAATAAACAAAAATTAAATTTTAATTAATTACCTAAAATTTACCATAATTCAAGTCGAATTTTGTCTCTTCCAATTTTAATGGTTTTTAAAATCGACGCCAAGCTTTAAAAATATTTAATATTATTGAATTTATTTGTAAAGGTTTACGGTGCTGATATGGTCTGATCGAAAGGCATTTTCGGCAAATCTCAACAAAATACACTGAATAATTAAATATTAAAATTAAATTTAATTAAAATTACTTACTGATTTGCCAACATTATGGTCACCAACTACAACAATTTTGAATAAATAATTGTATGAATTCATCTATTTTTTGTGTAATTTTTCATCCTAAAAATTGAAATTATCCAAATTTAATATTTTAAAAATATTTTTTGATGAAAACAATTCACAAACAATTAAAAATGGATTTTATCGGATATGTTTATTTATTAAATAATGGCATAATTATCTTTACAAATAAATTGATAGGAAAATATTTTTAATTTAATATCGGATATTCATTCCACCATTTGAAAAATATTATTCCAAATTTGTTAAATTAATTAATTTAAAATCATCACTTCATCATATTTTCTGTATCTCAAAGAGATTCACTTCCGAGTCGTACCAAATTGGTGGTTCAATGTTTCTAAAAAATATAATTAAAAAATTAAATTAAAATTAATTTACCTCAAATAAATGACGCCCCACATGTATGTCCGGAACCAATTGTTTGTGGCCGCATTTGCAATGTATTTTCGGATGAGGATTGGATGGGGCACCGGCAGGAGGCCAACCAGAGTGCCGTGTTGAAGGAATTTCAATATTTCACTTTCGTCCGTCAGCCCTTTATCAATGCAAATTTTCTCCACTTGTGGGACCAGAATTTGAAGCTTAACAAAAACAAATTTAAAATATTCCAAATTTAATTGATTTTACCACGCGCATAATGGTTTGCAGCGGTAATTTACTCTTCCATGATTCGACCCATTCCGGGGTGGGCGTCCATTCCTCTTCCTCCCCTTCTTCATTGCATTGATTCACTTTTTGCTTTTGTTTTTCTTCGTCTTTTTGTTCCTCTCCTTTTCCGCCCACTTCGGTTGTTTCCCAATTTGTGGTCATTGCACCCAATGCCGGGGTTTGGGCCAAAGTTGAACGCAGACCGGCGTTGATTAATTCCTTCTCTTGAACTATAAAAATTAAGATTAGATTTTTGAATTTCTTATAAACCGGTGGATTGTGGTTTTTGTTCATTTTGTTGATTATCCTTGGCTTCCTGCGGACTTTCGGTCGCCGGATTTTCCCCTGCCTCCTTTTCCTTCTTTCCTCCTCTTTTCAGTCCTTGGGCAATTGAAACCGAATCACTTTGTAAATTACTAAAAAAAAACAATAATTAAAATATTTTAAATATTTTTGGAAAAAAACCTCAATTGGTAGAAAACTTGTCTTTTTCGAATAATTGTGTAAATTAGATTTGAATTGCCTAAACAAAATTAATTAATAATTTAAAATATTCCAAACAAACCATCAAATTGATATTGAATAATATTGTTGAACATTTCCAAAAGGAAGAAAACCAAATGATGATTCGTTGGAGAGGAAAATATGAACCAAGGAGTACTTTAAAAATTCGAATTAATTTCAATTTTATTTGAATAAAATACAAACCTGAATGCTTCGACCAAATGAACCAATTTGTTGGCAGTGACCATGGAAAGTGTTTTGAGATATGGCGAAATGTTGACAATAATTGTTAGCAAACAGTCGAATAAAGATTGCAATTTGTGGCTGCCCCCGGTGATCAATTTGTGAAAAACCTTACAAAAATGTTATTAAATGTGTATTTGATTGTTTTTTACAATAATTAGGAGATCGGCATGTGTTCCAGTGAATATTGGCACATCAATTAATCCTCTTGAAGTGAATGGCTAAATATTTTGGAATGATTAATTTAATTTTAAATGTTTTTAAAAATTCCAACCTTATTCAATCGAACACCAAAATTTCGTTCACCACTCAACAACAATATCAAAAATACGCCCATATGAATTAGTCCAATTCGTGATGGATCAGTTCTTGCCTCATTTAAATGATATAAAATTGGCACCAGAATGTCCAAAATATCACTGGTCTTCAGTAAATAATAAAGGAATTTCTATAAAAAAATAAATTATGTCAAATAATTAATTATAATTTATTTTTACCTGATTTGATTCGCAACATTTCCACAATAAAACCAACAATTCTTGATGGAAGCCAATTTTCTTTGATGATTTTGGCAAATATGTTGTTTGCAATTGATTGTTTAAAAGACGGGTAAAACCCTAAAAAATATATTTAAAAGATGCTTTACCCAATAAAACCTTCAGCATAAAATCAAAATCCTCTTCTCGGTGAATTCTTGAAAGATAATTCACAAAATAATTTTCTGCATATCCATTCTATAAATTAATTATTTTAATTTAATAAATGAATGAATGAGAAAAACCTCCTCATTTTTGGGCTGCGATTCTCGATCCAAACAAACAATCAAAACTTGGACGGCTGCCTCCACCAGTGGTTCACGCGAATCGCCAACCAGCAAATAATTGTATGGAAGACCAAGTCCAATTGGATCATAGGAACATACGGTGTTCAAAAGTGATGTGAAAAGAGGGAGCTTAATTGAATTAATCAATGTTTTAATGTGAATAAAAAAATTTCTTACCACATTCCTGTTCGCCGCTGATGTAAATGCAGAAATCCAACGCATTTTCATGTCTTCATCCGCCAATTCACGCGTATAAATGACCTCAGAGAAACAAACCCTAAAAAATATATTAAAATGCTGTTTAAATTGATGAAACTTACAAAAGTAGTTTTAAAATTTCGGTGCGATTTTCATCGTAGACCACACTAACCGGGGATTTTCCAGCAAATCCAACACCAGCCTGCCAAATATGTTCACAGCTATCAACTTTGGATAAATTCGTAACATGCTAAAATATATTTTAATTATGGCTGATATTTTGATGATTTTATTACCGAATTCTTGTCAAGAGGTCCTATTGTAAAATTTGGGCAAAACAGTAAATCGGAAAGGGTTGATAAAAGCACATTTGATAATGGAACTTGGCTGCCATCCTTGGATTCCTTCTCCGGCATTGCAGTCCAAAAATATGAACGCCATTCGGCTTCTTCAAATAAGAATGGAATTAAGCGAGTGAGAAGTCGAATGCAATTCAGAATCTTAAATTTATTGCAATAAAATTGAATAATATTTCAACGATAACCTTTCTATGATCAGCCTGTACAGGTATTTTTGTCGCTGCATTGCGAAGAACATCCACTGTTTTATAGCAAAGTGTAGCAAGCACCTGAATTTAAATTGGACATTCATTGAGAATACTGATGAACTAACATTCGGATGCATATCTCGCAGCACTCTAATCTCATTTGCTGTAAGCATTGTAAATAATTCTTTTGATGTATCCACTGGAATTAATTTCTCCCAATCCAATTCTTCTCCCGAATCGCTATTCTTGGATATTTGCTCAACAACCAATTTTCGAAATTCAACTGAAAAATTTTATATTTTAGATTGGAAAATTAAATATCGAGAGCAAACCTGAAGAACTTCCAGCGTTACCCATTTCTTGATTAGCTATTCAATTATTATTTTTTCTAAATAAAAAAAAGCAAAATTATTATAGATAGGAATAAGATTTTTATTTTTAAACGTAAATTCTTGGTTCTTTCATGAATCATGATTGTCAAGAAAATAATATCGAATTAATCTGAGTAGTAAATGAAAATGTTAAGCTCGAAAAATATTTCTGCTGCTAAAGTTAGTTTAACAAAAACAAAAAGCAATAAAAATTTAATAATTTCCAACTCATTTCATATATCAATGATCAATCCAATCAATCATAATTCATATAGTAAATTTTTTATATGTTTTTGCATGTTTTAAACATGCTTTTTTTATTATAAAAAATGATGTAAAATAAAAAAATTGTAGGTTAATAAACTATGAACTCTTCTAATAATAACGAAAATAAACATCAAATCTCGACAAATTCGACAACAACAACAAATGTGCCAGCAAATGCCGAATTGGAGGCTCGTCAAGCCGCGCAATTTGGAAATATTGAAACTCTCCGGAGGTTGGATTAAAAAAAATACTTTTTTACAATTATTTATTTCAGATTGCTTGATTCAGGTGCCATAACTGCCAACTTGGTAATGAATAAGGAATGATTCGGTTTTATTTATTTTCTTTTTGTAAAGATTGACCAAGACGATTGCTCACTACTTCATTGGGCTGCCATAAATAATAGGATTGAAATTGCACAATTATTGCTACAAAGAGGGGCAAATGTGAATGCGGTCGGCGGCGTTTTGGCCTCAACTCCGCTGCATTGGGCCGCCAGACATGGACATTCCCGAATGGTGGCATTGTTGGTGAGGAATGGAGCGGATTGGACATTGAGGGATGTTGAAGGTGAGCACAATTGAATTATTTTCACATTAATCATCAAAGGTTTCACCGCTTTGCACATTGCAATTCAATTTGGTTGTACACCGGTTGCCGCCTATTTAATCGCGATGGGTCAATCGCCGGACGAATTGGACACCACCAGGATGACACCGGCGATTTGGGCAGCGTACAAAGTGTACAGCAAAGATCCGCTGAAAATGCTCTCAAAAATGGGAGCCGACCTGGAGAAAGCCGACAGCACTTATAGGTTTGGAAATAATCCGGAATAAAATGCATAAAAGTGTTCACAAAAAATAATTACCATGAGCAGATTCGAACCCGAGACCTAAATTTTGCAAATGGAAAAATTTCAAAAAAATTTTTTAGCAAAATTTATTAATTATAACTATTCTAAATGCAAATTATGGAATTTTTATTTAAGAAATACACCACTCCATTGGGCTGTGGTCCAAAGCAACCATACAGCTGTGAGCGCCCTTCTCAAATTGAATGTAAATTTGTTGCCAATGAACAAGGTAACCGGTCAAATTATTAACAAAAAAATGTGAGAATTTAAAGGAGAATGAGACACCATTGGACATTGCCAAAAGGAAGGGTGATTTGCTCTCTGTTCGACTGATTGAAATGGCAGCACGTGAACGGGGTGTTTTACCCTCAAAATTCAGGCAGAAATTGCGAGAGAATAAGGTATTTAAAATTAAAATTAATTTTAAACCATTTGCATTAATTGAAGAAAATATGCCGGACCGTCATCTTCACACTACCATTTTTTGCCATTTTTCTGGCCAGTTTAATTGCCAGTTTGCCAATAAATTACATCTCAAAATTTGAGCTGTTCGCCTCAATTGGTGCCATCATCGCTTTCTCCTACAGGTCACAATTTATTAATCCAAAATAATTGTAAATTTAATTAATTTCAGATATTTTTCAAAGGATAGAAAGGAATATGCATTGAGAGTTTTGCTATTTGGCATTGCAATTGCATCGAAATTCTACTTCATTTTTGGCTGGTTAATGTTCATCCATTCGGCCGTCCCTTGGCATATGCAAATTGCCTTCTTCCTTTTCCTCATCGCCATTCCGTATTTAACCCATCAAATGGTCACATCCGACGCTGGCATTGTTTCAGCCACTCATCGGGTAATTTTAAAATAATTTAATTAAAATAATTTAATTTTAATTGGTAACACTATCATTTTAATTCTAATTACCTACTATATACCCGAAAAATTACTTTCCTCGGTGCGGATTCGAACCCGAGACCTAAATTTCTCAAAAAAAGGCCATCCCTTTGGGCTAAAATTTATTGTATTTCAAATTAAATTATTTAATTTAAAAGGAACGTTGCAAAATGATAATTTCAATGACGGAAGAACCAAATTGGAATGGCTCATTCTGCCCAACTTGTTTGTACTTTCGGCCGATTCGCTCAAAACATTGCCAGTGAGTTCATTAAATTAAATTAAATTATTTTTAATTTTAATTTTAGTATTTGTGACAAATGCATTTACAAATTTGATCATCATTGTCCATGGTATTTTTACCTTCAAAAAATTAATTTAAAATAATTCCCTCTTATTTTTAAAGGATTGCAAATTGTATTGGAGAGAAAAATCACAGTAAATTATTTTAATTCCTCAAATTCCGCTAAAAATTAATTTCCAAAGGACTTTTCATCATTTATTTGTTCATTTTGGATTTATCCTGCATTCTGATGTTCACTGGATGCCTTTTTTGTAATCATTTTTATATAATCAATTAAAATTATAATTATTTTCAGTTTGGAGGGATATTTGTGGCCAAATTTCAAATGTGAATATGATTTTCTGCCAGCCAATGGTCACTTTGCATGCATTCTTCTCCATCAGCTATTTCTTCTTCCTGACTGCCCTAATTTCTCTTCAAGCTTATCAGGCAAGACATAATAGATAATTTTATTTTTAATTTTTTTTTTGTCAGATTCTTTTGGCCATAACCACAAATGAACGGATGAATGCCCATCGTTATGGATATTTGCGGCTTTCCGATGATTTGCGCAGTCCATTCAGGTTTGAATAAATTTATACCACAAGGTTTAGGTTTTCTAAGGTTTATAAAGAAGATTTTACCAAAAAAAGATATTTTTGTGAAATTTACGACCCAAGTGATATGAATTTAATTGAATCCTTTCTGGGAAAAAACATAACTTTTAGCCGAGTGGGTTAGACTTTGCGATTGCAAAATTTAGGTCCCGGGTTCGAATCCGCTCCGAGGAAGTTGTTTTTTTCGGGCTTAGTTTTCACTTTTATGCATTTTTATAAATTATACGGTACATACAAAAATAGAATAATTAAAATACAATAAAAATTTACATTTCTTTTTTAATTCAATTTCCAAACATATTTTCAGCAAAGGATGCGTTGGCAATGCTCGCAATTTTTGGTGCCCTTCATCCGAACACCTCGATGATGATGACGATGATGCCAATTCCGATGAAAGGCAGAGCAACAATTCCAATTCAGTCACCTCCCATTTATTAACCGTTTAACACTCACCCAAAAACACATTCCCTTCCACTTTTCCCCTAATTTTTTAATTGTGATCTCCCATCAAAAACAAAGGCACACGATTTTGAACAAAACAAAGGGCATTTACCCCCTCGAATTATTCCCGGTTTGCCACACACAAATTTCCTTTCATATTATGGGCAACAAACAAACAAAAATATTCCTTCCATTCACTTTTTTTGTATGTGCACACTTCAATTAATTAATTAATTCTTAATCACTTTTAATTCCAATTCATTCATTTATTTTACTCATCAAAATTTAATAAAATCTCTAATCAATGAATAAATTGTTGAATTTTTAATCAAATTTAATTCAATTTTGATTGAAGAACGGCAATTTTCTTCGAAAGTGAAGAAGAAGGGAGAAAAGGCACATCGAGAGGCGAATGGAGGGCCGTGCCAAAAGCCCATTTCCTCTCATTTATGCCGTCCATTGTCCATCCAAAAAGAAGGATTGGAGGCTTATTCCTTCCATTTTGTCCATTCCATCCAATTCCTCTCCGAAATGTGCATCCCCCACATTCGTTGTTGGGGGCAAAATGGGGGGCCGACGACCGGCGAGGATGCGCCGCCACCACCACCGCCTTCGTCGTCCTCGTCATCGTCATTGCCGGCCACCATTCCTCCCATTTCGCCTGGGTTTTCCCCTCCGGTTGACCACCACCTCCCAACCATTCCCATTCCAAGGCAAAAAGTGCCATCTGCTATCGATTCCCCGACCTTTTCCCCAACAACCCCAAAGTCGACCTTCCATTCCCCCCTCGTCGTCGTCGTCCATTTTTCCGCAATATCACGGCCTTTTCGAAGAAGTTGTTCCCCTTCCAAAAATAAACATTCAACAGAACAAATCCTCCATTTTTGCCTCATTTTGTTTAAATTAGCCTCCAAAAAACCCTAAATGTCGTCCGTCATTTCCGAGCGAACTTTCTCCAATCGACGACGTCCTCCCCATTCTTCGATGATGAACCACCGATCTTCAGGCGGAGGAGGAGGAAGCAGTAATCGGAGCGTGATTGGCGGTGGCGTGGACAGTAGGCATTTTTTGTTGCCCCACAACCATCAGCAACAACATTTTAACGGCTTTCATCCAAATGAAGTCTGTGAGAACACCAAAAAGATGCTTGAGTACATATCTAGACCGTTCATTTGGCCATAACTTAAGAAGGAAGCAACTAATTCAGGAAGGCGATAAACCATTCGAAAACCCTAAATGCCCTCAAAAAGGTGGCAAAACTATTTTTTTGAAATTTTTAAATAGTTTGGAAAATAAGCGGACTTTCCTCAAATCATCAGAAAATTTGAGCTTATTTAGCTCATAGGTATGTAACTTTCTTCAAAGGTATAATTCATAAAATTTAATATGGCCTCTTTCTAGAGGAAACTTTGGGCTTTTCAATGGTATATCGCCTTCCTAAATTGGCTAATTTCTCACTGAGATATGGGCCAAAGAACCGAACAAACGCTGATTGATTACCTCTGGGTCGTTCTTTAGCTATAGCCCGACATGGATGTTACCAATTCCTAGAGGCGATATGCCTTTCGAAAGTCCTAAATGTCCTCTAAAAAGTGACTTAACTAATATTTTGAAAGTTATTATTATTTGTAAGATAAAAGGCTTTTCCTAATACTTAATGATAATCTTTGGGAACTGATTTTAATTTCTCTTTTTTCTCCTAAAAATAAAAAATTTTCAAAATATTTTAATATCATTAGATAGAACATTTTCCCCTCTATCAAAGCATACCAAGATCATCAAAATCGGTTCATCCCTTGATGAGTTATAAGCTTTTATATGAATAATTAAGGTCAATTGTTCGCCTCAAATAGTGATTAGATGAGTGACGATGCCTTTAGGCTTATTAGGGACATAAAATGCCCACTCGGTTGATTAAGGAAGAGAAAATACGGTAGCAGAGGACTTGTCGCTTATCAATCAACAGCCAGGAAATGCCTTGAGGCTATTATCATTCACATATCCTCCCCCCTCTTCCTTTCCCTTTGCATTTGAGGAGAAATATAGCTTATTACTTAAGCTGCTTGAATTTTTGATAAAACTAGACAAGCCACTTTTTAGAGGAAACCTTCGGCTTTCCAATGGTATATTGCCTTCCAAAATTGTCTATTTCCTCATTGAGTTATGGGCCAAAAACCGATGCAAGTACTCAATCGACAGTTCTCCAATTGTCCCTTACCCTTTTGAACATTAGAAAGGGAATTTGTGGGAAGGAATAATTTTATTACCAACCAATTTAGATCCAAAATGACCCATTTTTATTTACAAAATATTCCCTCCTCATTCCCTACAGAGCATGGAGGATCGTTGGGCCGGCGGTGACGAAAACACAACAGTGATTACGGGGGCCACAAGCGAACATTCATTCGGTGGAGGCCAAAACGCCAATTCCCCTCAAATGGAGCCATTCCCTCCACCTCCTGGCCAATCCCTGGGCCGTATTCTCATTCGTCGCTTTTCTTGGTTTTGTTGGCTATTTTGCGCATTTCTCATCTCATTTTTGGCACTCATTTCCGCCCCTTTGATGGTTTCATTGCCACATTTGCTGGCCCAATTCAATTTGTTGGATGATTGGGCCGGAGGAGGGAAACAAATGATTTTAATTGGTGGCTTTGGAGGATGCCAAGTCGATTGCCAGGTTGGAAATTGGGAGAATTGGCCAAATTTGAAATGGGCAAAAAGAGCTAATTTTAGTAGAGAAATGCTTAGCAGATATTAATAAATTTTAATTGAAATTATCTATAAATTTTATTTGATTTTAAGGGCCAACTCCTGAATTTGGCCGGCAAAAGTGCCCTTTTATTGTTGGCCCTTTATGTCCTTTTTTGGCGCCGTTCGGCCGCAGATATGCCCCGACTTTTTCTCCATCGTGCCGCATTCGCCTTCTTCGTCTTTTTTGTACTATTCGCCTTTTGGCTTTTCTACATTGTGCGAATTCTGATGGAAAGGCGAGTTTTGAAATAATTGGGCAAAGTCAAACGAATCCCTCAATTCCGAAATGGGGAAATTCAGCCTGATTTAATTTTGGTCCATATCTCAATGAGGCAATAACTAATTCGGGAAGGCGATATATCATTGGAAAGCCTTAAATGCCCTCAAAAAAGTGGCTTAAATAATTTTTTGAAATTTTAAAATTTTTGGGAAAAAAGCGGATTTTTCTCCACCAAATCAGAAAATTTGAGCTCATTTTGCTCATATGCATGCAAAATTTTTAAAAGTTTGAATTTATAAAATTTAATATGGCCACTTTATAGAGGAAACTTTGGGCTTTTAAAAGATATATTGCCTTCCCAAATTGGCTAATTTCTCACTGAGATATGGGCCAAAAAACTTCTTATCGAATCGTCCCCTATCCTACCACCCAAATCCAATCTTCCAAATATAAATGGATGAATTCAATATGAATCTGCCCTAAAAGGCAAAAATGCTAGCCACTTTTTAGTGGACACTTTGTGCTTTCTAATGGTATATGGCCTTCCTAAATTAATTCCTTCCTTGCTGAGCTATTGGCAAAAAACCTTACCTCAAAATATTGAATCATCCCCTATCCTACTACCTCTATCCAATCTTCCAAATAGATGGATGAATTCAATGAAATGAATAAGCCTTTTAAGGCAAAAATTTCTAAAATATCAAGCAATAGGATTTCTTATTAAATAATCCACTACTCCTTCTCATTTAATTATGCATATTTTTATGGCCCCCAAATATGCCACTCTAATTTTCAAGAAATGCCCAGCCCGGCTATGTGCTCTCATTTGCCATTTCCCTCGTCGATTTGCTCCTTTTCATCCATTGCATTTGGATTTTCTTTGAACTTCGCCAACTTCGCCCTGTCTTTTGCCTCCAAATTGTCCGTGATCCGGTTTGTTGCCTTTCCCCTTTAAATTCGCATAAATCAATTTGAATAATGAAATAGGATGGCGAATGGCGATCGCATGAATTGGGCCAAATGAGCATTCAGGAGGCGGCCGTCTCCGTCCTTCGCCTCTACAAATGCCATTTTCCCATTTTCAATGCCAATTTGGTGAATTCCCGTCGAAGTTCGGCACTTGGCCGTTTCCGTTCAATGCCGGCGCCAATTGGCTTCAAATTGTACGACATTGAGAGGAGGGCGGGTACCGGAGGAGGAGAAGAAGGAACGGCGGCACTTTCCGAAATGAATGCCCGAATTTTGATGCAGGTGAGAATTTTAGGGAATTTGGGAATGAGTTAAAGCCTTTTTATTAGCCATTTATTCAATTTAGGAGCCAATTTGTTGCCATTTAAAATAGCTCTTCAAGGACTGAGCCATTTTTGATGATTTTGCAATCAAATTAAAGAGCAGACTTTTGGCTATCAAATAATATTAATTTTATTTAAATTGGTTCAGAATTTATGGAATTATGCGCAAAAAAAGCCATTGAAAATTTGGCTAATCCTTTAATATAATTCTCTTATGGTTTTTTGGCCATAGCTTCATCATTTCTGAACCAATTTAAATAATCTGCTATTTAATCTGACACTAAAATTATCAAAATTGGCTCCATCTTTAATGAGTTACTATAAATGGCGACAAATTGGCCTAGCGGGAAGTTGGGGACATATCCATGGCCAAATTGACTGATGAAAAATTTGCCAATTTAAATGTGGAACTAATTAATAAGTGAATTAAGACTAAAGACATAGATTAAGTGAAGAAATGAGCCTAATAAACATTTCAATCCTCCGAAAATTGGGAACAATCCAATCCAAAATTATTTTCATTTCTCCCATTATTTTCAACAAAAGGCGGCCTCCCAACGCAGAATGGCCGGTGGCCACAATGAACTTTTCAACGAGGAATTCGACTGGGAAAGGCGATTCAGGAAGAGGAAATGCCGGCTGATCAGTTGCACCGAAGAAATATTCGCCCAAGTTCAGGCCACAGAAGCAGCAGCGGCCACCGCCTCCAAAACGACGGGTGGCCAACAAATTTTTGTTCGTTTTCCAATTTCCAAATATTTAATTTAATCCCCCAAATAAAGGTAGAGCCAATGGACCCGCAAATGGCGGCCAAGGCGGTGTTGGCCTCCATTGCCAAGCAATTGAACCGATTTTTGCGCTTCACCCGCCAGGAACATTTCCATCAAAATGGCCAATTGTTGGCCCATTTGCAGCGTTGTTTGGCATTTGGCTTCTCCGCTCGAACATTCCTCCAACGATTCTTTGCCAATTCACAGCCAATTCAGGTGCCCCTTAAGATTATGGGAAGATAGAGAATTTGAGGATTTGCGTTAGGTTTTTGGCCCATATCTCTTCGAGGCGATGGCCAATCTTGGAAGGCGATATACCATTTTAAAGCCCAGAGTGTTCTCTAAAAAGTGGCTTTTTTTAATTTTATAAAATTCAAGCTTTAAAAAAAGTTACATGCCACTGAGTGAATAATCCCAAATTTTTTGATTGACTTTAGGAAAAAGTCGTTTATTTTAAAAATTTTTTAATATTTCAAAAAATTAGTTTTAGCCACTTTTTAGAGGACATTTAAAGCTTTCGAATGGCACATCGCCTTCCTGAATTGGTTGATAACTGATGAGATATGACTAATAAATAAGCAACTCAGAGTTACACAATATACGGTACTGTGAATCATCTTTTGCCGGAGGCATTAAATTGACACAAAGAAAAGGGGACTTCATTCTTTCTTTTCTCATTTCAAAAAGAAATTTGCCAAATGTTTTGGATTATCCCCCTTCTAACTTTTATTTATTTTCCCCTCCACCCAAAATCAGGAAGTTTTGCCCGAGTCCAAATGGTCAATCCTGTGTGATTCCCGTGTCTCTGGGCCACTTTGTCATGGCCTCCAATTCGTTCTTCGATGCCATGACTCGGAGGGCGTTGATCGCGGTGTCCAACTTCAATGCACAATTTCCGCCTTTCCATTCCTCAATTTGACCGAACAACCGTCGCCACAAAAATCATTCCAACTCAAAGTTTTGGCCGGCAATCCACCCGTCGATTTGGGTGTTTAAAATCCGAGAAGGATCTCCAAAAATGGCATCCAATATTTAATTTACGGCTTTACACATATTTTTGGCATTAATTTTAATTTTTAATTGTTATTTTTATTTTATTTATTCACTTTTATTTCAAAATATAAAATAAAATCTTTTAATAATGCACATTTCGAATTGTGTTTAAAATGCCTCGAGAATGGGAATGAGATTGATGAGATGGGATGGGAATACTTATAGAATGGAAATTGGGCCAAAATGAATGAATGATAAAAGTGCAAAGAAATGTTGAATGGCAAAATATTTGTTGGAATTACCGTAAATTCTCTATAAGAAGCCCTGAGGCTAATAAATTTCGTTGCCTTCTGATGTGGAGACTTCTGATTTTTTGTGACAAAAAATGCTTATTTTGGCTTAATTTCACTCAAAATTTAATTATTTTTGATATGAATTTTTCGATGGGGGCTTCTAATAGAGAATCTACGACGGTAAATAAATCGAATTCAATGAATTAAAATATTCGAAAATTTTTAAAATTGGAATTGACACCAGCAAAGGAGAAAGAATGGCAAGAAAATTATAGTTCAAAATGATGGCCAAATAGTATAGGAAAATGAAGTATCAAAAAAATGCCGAATTCATATTAAATGCCGAATCCATTTAATTTTCAATTCAATTCATTCATTTATGCCGTTGCCGCCTCCTTTTTGACCTCTGCCATCGTTGCGGCTTTGTTCGACTTCCGTCCAGTGCCCGATTGTCCTCCTCCTCCTTTTCCACCTTCCCTGTAATTTGAAGGAAGCAATTGCATTTTCTTGGCCATTTCCTCGCTAATTCCCCTTAGCATATTGTGCCGCCGTTTTGTCCCCTCAACCGGGGTCATTCCATTCTGCAAATGTGTCTTTTTGTGCCGAAGCAAATTGTCCTTCCGATTGAAACTGAAAAGCGAAAAAAATGAATGAATTGGATGGGCGGCATTGGCTTTAATTGCAATGGAAGAAAGGGTCAAATTAATTTATTCATTTTTTTCACTCATTCCTCAATAATTTATTTTTTGCTTACTTAAACTTCCTGGGGTAATTTTTAATAGAACAAAATCAATGAAAATTATTATCAACTTTCTATTAATTAATCCTAATTAAAGTTTCCGAAAAACACAAAAAATCAGAATTCTTTCCGGAAAACACAAAAAATCAGAATTCTTTCCGGAAAACACAAAAATCAGAATTCTTTCCGGAAAACACAAAAATCAGAATTCTTTCCGGAAAACACAAAAAATCAGAATTCTTTCCGGAAAACACAAAAAATCAGAATTCTTTCCGGAAAACACAAAAATCAGAATTCTTTCCGGAAAACACAAAAAATCAGAATTCTTTCCGGAAAACACAAAAAATCAGAATTCTTTCCGGAAAACACAAAAAATCAGAATTCTTTCCGGAAAAAAATCAGAATTCATTCCGGAAAACACAAAAAATCAGAATTCTTTCCGGAAAACACAAAAAATCAGAATTCTTTCCGGAAAAAAATCAGAATTCATTCCGGAAAACACAAAAAATCAGAATTCTTTCCGGAAAACACAAAAAATCAGAATTCTTTCCGGTACCGTATACTCTCTCATTAAATCAGACGAATTTCCTTCTTTTTTTGCCCTTTATTCATTCAATTTTTCATTCCATTCATTTTTCAGCTTATTCATTATCCCAAATGTATTTTTGGTTATGGTTTTGCAACTCTTATTTACGTTTTTTGGCAGAATTGGCAAATGTGCGGCTTTTGGCCCGAATGAATGAATTGATGTTTTTTGAGCAAAAATTTATTCGCGAATCGTTTTCGGCAATTGATCAGCGGGCAAAAGAAGGGTTTTTCCTCGCCACCTGCGGCAAAATTACAATGTTTTTTCCCTTCAATTCTCATTTCTACCTTCTTCCTCCATTTCTGCCCCTCCTCGACTATTCGTAGACGATGTTCCGCCATCCTCCGAAAAAGCAGTTGGACTTTTTGTATGGCCAATGATGGTTGTTCTTTCGGATTGGGCATCGGCATTGGCATAATTCTCTTCGACCCCTTCGTCATGATCCTCCTCCATTTCGATGGAATCATGGCTGAAAATTAAATGAAAATTATTGGATACAAAATGACATCCAATACCAAGGCTGTTCTTTTGGCCATAACTCAATAAAAAAGCTACCAATTTCGGAAGGCGATATGCCATTCGATAGCACTAAATATCCTCTAATAAATTGCTTAACTATATTTTAAAAATTAAAAATAATTGACAAAATTAATATCTTTTCCTTATTCAATCAAAAAATTTGGGCTTATTCGCTCATTGGCATGTAACCTTCTTTAAAAATGGATTCCATAATATTTAAAATAGGCCACTTTTTAGAGGACATTTTAGGCTTCGGAAAGGTATATCGCCTTCCGGAATTGGCAATCGCCTCGCTGAGATATGATCAAAATAATGGCCTCAAGTATTGAAAAGTTCCCTATCCCAAAATTAAGTAGAAAAATATTTTCAAAAATTCGCCATTAAAATTCCCAATATTATTTCCAATCATTCCTTCCAACATTTTCTTCACATTCCATCATATCAATCCATCCAATTAATTCATTCATTCACATTTCTCAGCCAGTCGATCCCTCTCCCAAATCGTCCGATCAGCCCATCCCTTCCCATCCCTCGCCCAACTCAACTCCAAATTCCTCCTCCTATTCCCTCGATTTGGGGCTGCGCAATCCATCATTCCCAATAAACCGCCACCAAAACGCCAACCCAACAACCGATCGGAGGCTGCCTCTGCCCAAACCGTCGAGGAGGTTCATTCCCCCCTTCCCATCCCTCCGGCCATTCTCGCCCTAATAAATAAACCCACCAAAATATGGAGGAGGCGAGGAAGCTGGCCCTCGCCTCCACCCAAAAATGCGGTTTTGTGGGGCACCAAAAGGTCGTCTTCTCGACGTCGGCAAATGAGAGGGGAGGAAAGGAGTGGAATTTGGAGAGGAAAATATATGGTAAGGGAGGGCGCCTCCAGCCCAAATCGAGAGTTGGAAAATGTGGTCGGTGGGTTGGGGTTGGGAGGTGACCTTCGGGAGTGCCACCGCCGCTGCCACCATCATTTTTACCGTTGGATTGAGGTCACCGCCCCCCACCCCCCAACCTGCCTCAAATCCATTTGCCTCCATCCCATTAATTTAGTACTCCCGTAACCCGCACAATTTTAGTCTTTACGGCGAAAAGCAAAATGTGTTTTCCCCTCTCCACTTTACCTTTCCGCCGGCTGTTCCATTCCTCCCTCCCCCTTTCCTTCGTCGTCATTCTCGCCAACTTTTCCTCCTCCATCCATTTCCGGTGTTCCCATCATTTTCGTCTGTTGTTGGCTAATGGCGAATGCGGCTGCCCGTTGGAATAATTGCATTTGGGTGGCGGCCACAAATGCCAATGCCGTCGAATTCAATGGAGGCGGATGGAATGTGGCCGAAATTGACGGAATTTGTTGTTGTTTTTGTGCCATTTCCGGGCCATCTTTTCCATCATTTTCTCCTCCAATTTCCACCATTTCTGCCTCCTTTCCCCGTGTTGTCAACTTTTGCAGCACTTGCGAAATTCGATGGCCTTTTGTGGGTGATGATGGCGAAGCCGAAGCCGATGATGAATATTGTTGTTGTTGATTTGGGGATGGACTTTTGTTGCGTTGGATTGGCCGAATGCTATTGGGTGTTGGGAATTCGGGCGAAGATGTGATGGCGGCGCCAAAATGTGCGGGTGCCGGAGGCAAATTAAAGGAGGGAATGGCCGGTAGCAGGCTGAAAATGTGATGAGGGAATTGACAATGATTATCGTAATTTTTCTATTAGAAGCCCATGGGCTTATATTTTTCAGAGCCTCTCTGGGATGGGCTTTTATTAGAACTGTGAGTGCGGGTTTATATTAGAATAAAGGTAATTTCCAGATATTTTCCCAAATTAAAAGGTTGTTGAAAATGATGGTAGAGGGACATTACCATTTCAATAACTTATCATTCTTTTGGCCATAACTCAGCGGGGCAATAGCTAATTTGAGAAGGCGATATACCATTGGAAAGCCCAAAGTGCCCTTTAAAAAGTAGCCCTATTTTAATTTAATGGAATCGACTATTAAAGAAAGCTATATATCTTTGAGTTTAATGAACCCAAATTTTCTGATTAATTAGAGGAAAAGCCGCTTATTCAAAATGCTTTCCAATTTTTCACAAAATTAGTTTCGCCAATTTTTAGATATCACTTTGAGCTTTCAAATGGTTTATAGCCTTCCGGAATTGTTTGCTTCCTTATAGAGATATGGCCACTGAATTAACGACACTTATTAGTTAAAGATGAGGAGGCTAATGAAACCAAAATGAATGTTGCCAAATATTTTTTACGCCACATTAATCTCAAAATCGGTAATCCGATCCCCCGCACAATTCATTTATTTGTGTGTTTATTGCGCCCATTCATCCCCACAATATTCGCCTTGACAATATTGTGCCCCAAAATGACCCTTCTAAACTTTATTCGCCCTCCATCCATTTTATTCCACTCAAATGGCCAAATCGCTCATCGCCTCGAGCCGACGATCTTCTTCCCTTCCCTTTCCTTTCCTTCCCTTCCCTTCCCTTCCATTTCTTCATTCTTTTCCTAGGCCAAAGGGAAAAGCCGGCATTTTTAGGGGAAAAGGAAACAATGGATTTGTATTGGGCGCCGAGGGGGTATTGTTGAATTGGAAAAGGGGGCCAAAGGGGGGGGGGGACAAGCAGAGATTGTTGGCGGCATCGCTCTAAAAACATTCCACTCATCTTTATTTTCGGACCGAAGCTCCGATAAAATCAACGGCCAATAGTCCCCCATATTTTGTGCATTAAACGATTCGGCCTATTCCGCACACAAAAAAGGGAAGTGGGCAGTGAGGGGTGGAAGTGGATGAAAAAGCAAAGCGCACAAATTGGGGAAAACGAGGCAAAAATTGAAAGTTGAGGGGGGCGCCCGGAGCATACTTCATTATTCACAACATTGAGAGGCCAATGTTTGGGGGAGGGGGGAAGGGCACCAATCCAATCCAATTTTTCTATTCCAATTCCTGGGGGTTTCGGGGGCCGCGTGAATCATGATTCCGTGCACCCTTCACATTTTCCCCAAATTCATTCATCCATCTGTGGCCATAGCTATTTGGGCCATCGTGGCCAATTCCATCCATATTTTCCGTGTTTTCTTCCTTCCCTTTCCCTCCCCTTTTCCCTTTCACTGAATTCCCCTCCCCTTTCTCCCTCTTTTGCCCAATTCGCTTCTTTTCCCTCCTCCATTCACATTCCTCCTACCGTAGCCATCCCAAAAATCCTCCAAAAGCGAAGGAAAAGGAGGGAAAGAAGGAGAAGATGCGAGGGGATAAAGTTGCCTGATGAGGGATGTGGGGGAGGAAAATGACCAAAACAAAAATTTGTTTTTTGATGCTTTGAATTCACAAACTTATCCCAGAATTTTTGATCTTTGAAACCTCTCTCAAAATTGCCAATTAGACTTTTCAATATTAGCCGAGATAGGAATTTAGGCAATAATTTTACGGATTGCAAGGGAATATTTGGATTGTATTGGATGAGGCAAAATTGATTGAGGCTGAATTTGCGGAGGATTTCTGATGATTTTATCAGGTCCAATTAATCGGAGAAGGAGGTGGAGGGATGGGGATAAATGGATGGGAAAGGCCATTCATTCAGAATCAGAAGCAAAGGGTGCGGCAAAAAGGGCAACCCCAACGGGGAGGGAATTGAGTGCTGGGGAAAGGGGAATATGAAAAAGGAGGGGAAGTTGGAGGGAATTGGGCCGTAAAAAGTGGGGCTGAATGGATGGATTGAGGGAATCTCGAAGGACGATTCAAGCAAAATTGGCGGTCGGCATTCTCTTTTTTCAATTGGGGGCACAATATTGCCGACACAGAAAGTTGGCGCACTTTTTTGCATAATTAGAAATTGAGGAATGGAAAGGGAATTGATGGAATATTTGGGAAAACTCAGAGGAACGAAACAAAACAATTGAGCCTGGGGCCATTTATTTGGCCATATCTCAACGAGGGAACAACTAATTTGGGAAGGCGATGATATGTCTTTGGAAAGTTCTAAAAGTCCTCTAAAAAGTGGCATAATTAATTTTTGAAAATTTAAAATTTGTTGTAAAATAAGCGGCTTTTCCTCACTCAATAAGAAAATTCAGGTTCATTACGCTCAAAGGCATGTAACTTTCATTAAGGATGGAATTCATAAAATTAAAATAAGCCAAATTGTAGAGAACACTTTGGGCTTTTCATCCATTTATTGCCTTCCAAAATTGGCTATTGTCTCATTGAGCTTAATCTAATTTTCAATATATGTAGTTTTTCCTCAAAATCTTCGATTCAATTACATTCAAAGACATGTAACTTTTTGTAATATTGAAATTCGGAAAATTAATTTCAGCCACTTTTTTGAAGACACTTTTGGCTTTCCAATGCTATATCGCTTCCCGGAATTGGCTATTGCTTCATTGAATTATAAACAATAGAATGACCACCTAACTGAAAGGTACCCCATCGTTGGGGGAAAATTGCCTCACAAGGCACTTCAATGGAATTTAATGAATTTGTGAACCCCCAAAAACTCACTGGGAATCGGCTCTTCGCTGTAGAAGCCAATCCTGGAGAAGGAAACGAATTTGCCTCAATTCCTCTTCAATTTGCAAATTTCCATCCTCTTCCGCAAAAAATGGCCGGAAAGGAAGGCAAATGAGATCGGCGGCGGCGAACACCGGTGCCTGCTGGGGCGAGGCGCAGATTTGATCGAGGCGAACAAGGATGGCATTGAGCAAATCCTCATCCGGGATGTTGGGAATGGCCAATGAATCGGTGTTGTTTTGGAGGAATGAAAGGAGACGAAGGGAATGTCGAAGGGAATTTGGCGAGAAATGGCGCAAAATAATGGGGCGAAGATGGGGATGGCGACGGAAATTGTGGATGAAGCAAAGGCAGGAATCGACGAGAACGGCACCAGCACCGGTGCCATCGGCAACAACATGATGAGGGGAAGAATAACTCATTTTGCTGAAATGATTACGGTTTATTAGAAAGGGAAAAATGATCGTGACTGGGCTTTATTAGAGGGAAGAAGATGAAAGAGAAGGGAAGAGCCAGATTCTGCTCGCCAAAAACGCAAGGAAAAATAATTTTTGAAAATTAAAAATAAATTGAAACCGGGAAGATTGCCTAGAGGGAAAACTGATCGGGAGATTAAAAGGGAGGGAAGAATGAAGGGAAAGTGGGAGGGATGAATTTTGCCTCCTCCATTCATACAAAGTGGTGAGGTTGGGGGAGGATTATGGTATTTGAAGTGAATGAGAAGAATTGGGAATGGAGAACGAGGAGGAGGAGGAGGAGAATGTGAAATGGAGGGGGAGGGGATGAATGGATGGATGTTGGGGGTGGTTTTGGGCTTTGGGGGTATTGTGTGGCGGAACTTGGTGTTGGAGAAGAGGAAAGGAGGAGGAGGGTTTCGTCGACTCGACTGCCCCCAACATCACCACCATCGATGGTCGGCTCTGATTTGGCGAGGGAGGAAGAGGAGGAGGAGGGACTGACTGCTCTAAACTGAATGAATGGTGCTGGAAGGAATGAAGAGGAAGGAGGAGGATGGCGAGGAAATGGGCAAGGAGGAGGACGAAGGGTGGGAACTCTTCGGGGGCTGTGGTGGCTCTGCTGATGGCGGTTGTGAGCCCTTCCTCTTCACCCCTCCAGCGATCAGCACCATCATCAGAGGGCGATGGGCGAAAAAAGGGAGGAGAAGGCAAAAATGGAGGGAAGGAAGAGGGAGGATCGGCTGCTAGGTGGGGGATGGACTCGCGGAAAAAGCACAAAACCATTTCCATTCCTGCCAGCTGCTACTGATGAGGAGGAGGTCTATGCGAGAGAGGTGGCGCAGGGGAGAAGCGGATTGCCTCCTTGTTTTTGCAGGAATATATACAAGAAGTCCTCCGCCCCCTCCGGCGGTATGGACTAGCAGAAAAAGGTGTGCATTTTGGACTGAATGAAATGGAAAAGGGGGAGGACATTGGATTGGATTGGGGATTGGGACTACAAAATAGAATTTTATGTAAACTTGGAAATGTCGAAATGGAAAACAGTCCAATTCAAAGGTGTTTTGGAACTTAAGTTTACGTCCATGATTTCAAATTCAAAGGGGGAGATCCTTTATGTCACATTTTAGGAAAATTTGTAAAATCTTCTTAATAAATTTTGCCAGCCCTAAGCCTTGGTCTTAAGAACTAGTCTGCTAAATTAAATATCCTCAGCTATCAGCTTTACTTTTGCAATTTCAGGCATAAATTTCATAGTCTTTCCTTCTTTGATTGACTGAAAAATTTGAATAGAATTGGCAATTTAATTTTATCGTTGATAACAAAAAACAACAAAGTCAAAATTGATGATAAATTAAATCAAAATACTATTGAAAATTGATGTTGATTGTTGAATGTGTCGAATTGGCAAATAATTTAATAATAGGTCAATCAATGGTCGGTGCATTTGTGCTTCAGAATCCCACATCATCATTCATTATTGTTCTTCTGCCCGTTCACCATCCTCCACCGCCGCCCATTCCCCAGCTATTGTCCATAACCACGGTGGCAGCAGCGATTGGCATTGGCACATTCTCCTTGTTCTCATCATTGTCCACCACATCCACTTGGCCTTTGGTGTTCATCGGCGGTTGACTTTCCGGCATTTGCACTTTGTCCTCCACCGACTTCAATTTGCTCTCAATCTCGGCAATTGCCACCATTTTCGGCTGCTGATGTTCTTCCTTCTCAGATTGGAGTGGTGAACTTTTTTGGCTCTCTTCTTCGGTGGTTTGAAGCGGTGTGGTCGTTTGATAACGTGCCAACTCCTGCTGTTGCTTTTTCAGCTCACGGTCTCGTGCTTTGGCACACCTGAACAATAATTAGAAATATTTAAAATAAATTGTAAATTTGTATACTTTTTGTATTGGCTGAGTTGTTTCTTGTTGAGTTTCTGCATTTCGCCCAAAAATTCAATTTGATTGATAATCTCGTCAATCTTGTTCATTGCCTCAATTTGCTGTTGCACCGGCATAAAACCACCAACCTCTTTCTCAGCCTTCAACTCTTCGAGACGTTTCTATTTACAAATTGGGGTTATTCAAATAATCTTCTGTAATACCTGGCGTTTCTCCAAATTGCGCAATTTGCGTTCCAGGGCCTTCTCCATCAGGTAGAATGGATTATCCAACGGATTGGGCGGTGGTTGAATTTCTTCAGTAGAAGTTTGTTTCTCAATCGGTGCATCTCCAGCAGTAGTCCCATCATTAACAACAACCTGTGCCGCCGCTGAATCATCCTTCTTCTTGTTTTCGTCTTCTTCAGGTCGTGGATTCTTCTTCTTTTTCGATTTTTCCATTGTAGTTGGCTTCATTTATTTTGATTATAAGATGCAGGTGGGTGAATGATGAATGGATGGAAAATTTGTATTCTTATTAGTTTGAAATCTCTAAAAGAACAAAGAAATCATGGCAAAAACAAAATTTGTATAAATTGAAATCTTGCCAACTTTTAAACTTCTTATTTTTCTATCCGGTTCACGGAATAGTCTGGAATCTTTGGGGTTTTTATGGATGGATGGAATGAAGGAATCGATACTGGGATTTTGTTGATAAATCATATAGGTATTTACTTCTCATGTCATTCATTAGATTTTAGATTATGAGTTGTTATGTTTGTTATGTCTTATCTTATGTTATGTTACATTTGTATAAAATAAAATCATTAATCATGTCATGATCTTGAAACATATTAAATATGAATTGAATTGCCAAATGAACAATTAATTGAACAATAATTGAAACAAATTTATTCAACAAATTTATTAATTTTATAATAATACAAATACAAATAGACAAAACAAAATGATTTTAGGGAAATAAACAAATGCGGGGAAAGTGGGAAAAAAACAACAATAATGCAGAAATATATGTTTTATCGAACTCATCTTTGCTTCTTTTTGAATAACTTGTCCTCTTCCAATGTTTGATAGGTGCCTCCATCTTTTGAAAATTTGTGTCCGCCTCTGAAGTCCCGCTGGATCCCTCCGGGTGCCGAATGTTCATCTGAAATAAAAAGGAATTATTAAATTAATCTTTTGGTCTGAACATCTAACCTGCTATTTTGTTTTTGCCCAATTCTCGATCTGGCATTGGGTTCACCGCTCCATCATTGTCAGCAATATACAATCTGTCGACCTCGAGTAACGCATAATCATCTGTAATTGAATGGATTGGAATAATTAAATCAAATAAAACAATGATCAAAGTTTTACCTTCTCGATTAGGATCCGGCTTTTTCGGCAATCCCTGCATTTTGCCATCATCTCGTTGTCGTTGCTTCTGCTGATTTTTGCTCGGCACTGGTCGTCGCGTCTCTTGCTGCTTCAACTTCTCTTCGTCATCTGTCTTGTCCGTCTTCCTCACTGGAAACAGTGCTTCTTTTCGTAATTTGTGGAGAGTAGCATATTCTGGATCATGAGCCCGAGCGACACCGCGTGAATTGTCCTGCAGCAGTTTGTTTTTCTTAAAAAAATTGGATAAATTAGATTGAAAAATGTTAAAAAAAATGTAACTAACCTTTTTACAGCAGCAGCACTGAAGGAAGATCAGAAAAATTGTTGACAGCGATATGAAGAGCATAATTGTTGGAATTGAAAGTTGCACAAAGGAATGGAAAATCAGCGGCAGCATTTCTAAAAATGAATTTGTGTTTGTGAATGTTTGGGATTGTTAGTTACTTTTTATACTTGAACATTTATTTTTTTTTCTACTTTTACTTAACAAATCAATAACTGCTGTAACTAAACTATCGATTGGTAGTTGGTACAATAACTACAATATGTACCATAAGCATAGACAAAGCAAATCAAATGGGTTTTTCGAGTATAAAAGCAACAAATTCCAAATACACATACAACACAAATTCAATCAATCTTCAGAAATGCTGCCGCTGATCTTCCATTCATTTGTGCAACTATCAATTCCAACAATTATGCTCTTCATACCGCTGTCAACAATTTTTGTGATCCTCATTCAGTGCTGCTCCCCACCATGCAACCTACCGTGCAAGAAGAAGAAGCCAGTCCGTTGTGAAAGATGCGAAAATCGGAAGAAACGACGACTACTAAGACATCGGATGAAACGACAACGGAAACACAACAAAATGCAAATGGCGGATTTTACTCGAGCAGGTAAAACTTTGATAATTGCACTTTTAATTAAATAATTCTTATTTTATTCAGATAAACAGTCGGACAAAACGCCACCGCCCTATTCAGTGCACGAGACTGGGGGTATTGCCAATGTGTTGGATCAAATGCCAGAGAAGAAGGTGAATCAGCGAAAATCGGCGGACAATGAAGGTTAGTTAGCTCTTAAATCAAAGAATTATTAATTTAACAACAATTCATTTTCAGCTTCATATTCAGTGCTCGAGTTCGAAGACAGTGCTGCGCAGTCGGATCCAGTCAATCAATATTTGGAGGCTCCACAGGCATACAAAGGCGGACATAAATTCTCAAAAAATGACGACACTTATCAATATTTGGAGGCTCCACATCCACAGGCATACACAGGCGGACATAAATTCTCAAAAAATGACGACACATATCAATATTTGGAGGCTCCACATCCACAGGCATACACAGGCGGACACAAATTCTCGAAGAATGATGACACTTATCAATATTTGGAGGCTCCACATCCACAGGCATACATAGGCGGACACAAATTCTCGAAGAATGATGACATTTATCAATATTTGGAGGCTCCACATCCACAGGCATACACAGGCGGACACAAATTCTCGAAGAATGATGATACTTATCAATATTTGGAGGCTCCACATCCACAGGCATACATAGGCGGACACAAATTCTCGAAGAATGATGACACTTACCAGTATTTGGAGAAGGAGGGCTAAAAAGAAGCAAAAAATGAATTCGATATTTCCATATTATTGTTGTATTTTATTCCCACTTTCCCCGCATTTGTTTGTTTCCCTAATCATTTTGTTTTGTCTATTTGTATTTGTATTATAAATAATTGATAAATTTGTTGAATAAATTTGCTTTCGATGATATTCGATAATCATTTATTCATTTCAATTTATGAAATTTGTATGAAAATACAAAATGGTATCTAAAATTCAAAAGTTCAATATTCTTGAAAAAGTCTAATTTTTTAGATTTCCAGTGTGAAATTTAAGTCATTAGAGCATAATGCTAATTTATCCGCCGTTTCTTCATCAACAACATTAATATGTTATGTGATCAAAAAACTGAAAAAGAGGAACAAAGCTCATCATCACTTCACAATTTCGCCGAAACATTGGTCAGTGAACAGTTAGCGAAAGCTGTTCAGGAAGTCGACAATTCCCCGCAATTTGGATTTACATCTACAGGTTAAAATAACCAACAAATCGATAATAAATTATTCATATTTTTGTTTTAAAATGTGATTCGAATTTTGGGGAGCAACAAAAAAAAACTTAAGCTGAATAAACATAAATTTTTCGATAGCTTTTAATCGATTGGCAGAATATTAAAATAACCAATAAAATAAATGATAAAATGTATACTAGTTAATTTTTTAAGATTCACTTCAACCTGCTGCTTCATTATGTAAAACAAAATTTCCTTTGCCCCTACCCAACTGCATCAATGAAAATAGCAGTCAATTTGGACAAAACAAGCAATCGGTGCTGAGAATGTTGACCGGTGCCTTTTTGCTCTGGTCAATTATGCATCTTATTCGATACTCATTGTTTGTTTGCTTTTTATTCGAAAAAATAAAATTTAATTTTGATCTAAGGCTCTCCGCTAAATCAGTGACAATCAAAGAAGCAGCACCGCCCGCACCATTCTTTCGAAATTCAAATGAATTCTTGCTGGATTATTTTGATGGTGGAATTGAGGATATGCAAATTTTGATGAGCAGAGCCGAATTCACCATTGTGGTTTGTCTATTTTTTTAATTTAAAAAAAAAAAAACAATTTTTAATCATTGAAATTAAATTTAATTCCGTCCGGTCCTTCCTATTTTTGGGCTCCAAAAATTAAAAATGAAATTTTTGACAATTAAAAATGCTCTGTTCCTCCATAGATGCTTTATTCCCCATGGGATGCTCGCTGCAAGGCATTTCGGCGGCCTTTTCGACAAATTGCCGCTTCATTCCAGAAAATGAAATCCGTGAGTACCAAAAAACAATAAAATAAATTTAATAAATTTGTTTTTAAAGGTCAAATTTGTGGCAGCAAATTGTAATTATTATCGGGGAATTTGTCGGCGAAAATACAAACTCCTCTCATTTCCTGTCATTTTTGCACTGACCCCATTGGGACAACCGGTCGTTTTCAACCAGGCACTCTCCTCGGACCGACTTTTCACGTTTGTTTTTTATTGGTTCAAATGGAAATATTTTAAAAAGATCCTTTCAAAAGTCTCAACAAGGATCGTTTAGCCAATTGAGTAACTCTTCACTTTAGTAGAAATTAAGTCTCGGGTTCGAACCCGCTCGGAGGAAGTTATTTTTTTCGGACTTTCTAAACACTTTTATACATTTTTAAACATTCTACAATAAGTTTCTGACCCAATTATTTCAGTTGGATTCTTCATTTATTATCCCCTCTGCATGCACTTCGTTCATCCGGCGATGTTCAACGCCAACTTGGCCGATCCGATTTTCTCATTATTGGCCATTTTGCACTTCAGGTTTTTCTCCTTTTTATGATTTATTTATTTTTCTTTCTTTAGTATCCCAAATTTCCACTTCCTCGTCCATACAATGTATTTTTGAATGCGGCCTACAAATCAGCGGACTTGCGAACTCAACTCACTTTTTCCACCATTCTCAGCCGGAATTTGGCTTTGGAAATGGAATTCACCGGTCCTGGCCAACTCCAATTCCACACATTTTACTCGAATGAAGCGAAGGCATTGGCCACTTTTGACATTGATGAGCGCACAAAATCGCAGGACATCATTGGATGGGCGAACAAATGCATTCAACAATTTGGGGCAAAGGGCGTTAGCGAAATTGAATTAGAAGGTTTCATAATATTTTATTATGAATAATTTTAGGCTATATTAACGGATTGAATACCTTGTTTTTTTTTATTCAAGCCCGTATAATTAATTCATATAATAATGTTAAATTAATTTAAAAAAATTAAATAAAAATATTCCACATTTTTAAGATATTGAAGCGATTGGCAAATTGCAAACTCTCTATCAAAAATTGAACTCCTCCAAATCCACCCTGGTGCTTTTCACAAATTCACTTGGTCTTTCCGGACATTCGACAGGCTCAATGATTGCGCTGAAAAATGTTAAGATTTTTATATTTTTAAAATTTAAAAAAAAATTGATTTTGGAACTATTATTAAACTCAAAAATTAATTTAATTTTGATTATATTTTCAACTATTTTCAGCTCGCCAAAATGTTCAACTTTTGCTCCGCTGAATCAGAAAATTTTCCTACCAATGGCCATCATTCATTCCAACCAACCCAATTGGACAGTTATTTTGGTGAATTGCAACAAAAATGTTCGAGAAGGAAGACAATTTCAAAGGAAGCATCATTCAAATGGAGGCACCGAATGGATTGTCAATTTGGCCAATTGATTCGAAAGGTACATCGTCACATTTTTCGGGAATATTCAACAACCACAATTGGCAATCAAACAAAAGAGGAACAAAAATTTACAACAAAAGAATCCACTTTGGGCTGGTTGGTTGGCGCCGGATGCCGTCTAAATACCACAATGGGCTTTGCGGTGATGGACAAACGTTTTGGCCAATATTTCATCCGGAAATGGGGCGGAGGCCAACAACAACAAAATTTCAACAACCAAATGGCTTTTCATACTGATTCGGTGGCAATTGTCTCAATGAAGGAGGAACGAATTTATTGGATGGAAGCTGAAGAGCATATGAATTTGTATGCATTTTAAAATCAATTTAAAATTAAAATATTCAGCAAATTTAATTTTAGGATTAACCTTTACATTTTGATTTTTCGTAACAATTTATTCAAAAATTCTAAAAATTCGTTAATATATAATCAATTTATTTTAATTTAAATAAAAATAAAAAATCAATTTTTAAAATTAAACATATTTAAAAATAATTTTCAGAACCACTTTGGGATATTTCATATCAAATTACACAAATGGCACTTTGGATTGGAGGCCAAAAAGCGAACAAATTGTGATTGAAGAAGAGGATGAGGCAACAGCAACCAATGATCAATGGGATGGATTTCCGATCAGCAAATTGGACAAATTGAATAGGGCAATGTTCGATGCACAAATCATCAACAATGTGAGTTTACATTGACATTGTGGGGGCTTAAATAAATTTAAAAAGGATATTTAAATTTAATAAATTATTTTTAATTTTATTTTTTTCACTTCCAGGCAAATCGAACGCAAGATGTCATCATTTTCTTTGGAGGCGGTGATTGGCATGGTCCAAGTCGAACTGTGATGCACTTTTTCCATCAGGCAAAACATTATTTCCAGGGATTCGAGGAGTTGATCCGATTTTGCTAGTAAGTGGAGTGGGAAAATTTGCACAAAATTTGTATTATACATTTTTAGTCTGGACACTACCAAAAATGAACTTCCATGGGAGTATAATTTTGAGAGATTACCTGTGGTCATTTTCTTTCCGGCCGGAAGGTCAGTTAATTTTTTGTCCAAAAATCAGTTTATTACCGCAAAGTTTTAATAATAGGTTTTCCGGAAAACACAAAAAAAATCAGAAATCTTTCCGGGAAACACAAATAATCAGAATTCTTTCCGGGAAACACAAATAATCAGAATTCTTTCCGGAAAACACAAAAAATCAGAATTCTTTCCGGAATACACAAAAAATCAGAATTCTTTCCGGAAAACACAAAAAATCAGAAATCTTTCCGGGAAACACAAATAATCAGAATTCTTTCCGGAAAACACAAAAAATCAGAAATCTTTCCGGGAAACACAAATAATCAGAATTCTTTCCGGGAAACACAAATAATCAGAATTCTTTCCGGAAAACACAAAAAATCAGAATTGTTTCCGGAAAACACAAAAAAATCAGAATTGTTTCCGGAAAACACAAAAAATCAGAATTCTTTCCGGAAAACACAAAAAATCAGAATTCTTTCCGGAAAACACAAAAAAAAATCAGAATTCTTTCCGGAAAACACAAAAAAATCAGAAATCTTTCCGGAAAACACAAAAAAAAATCAGAATTCTTTCCGGAAAACACAAAAAAAAATCAGAATTCTTTCCGGAAAACACAAAAAATAAGAAGTCTTTCCGGAAAACACAAAAAATCAGAATTCTTTCCGGAAAACACAAAAAAAATCAGAATTCTTTCCGGAAAACACAAAAAATCAGAATTCTTTCCGGAAAACACAAAAAATCAGAATTCTTTCAGTATGAAAATTAAATACCAATATTTGATTTTGAGCCATAGAAACATTTTCTCATCCCCCACCCCCAACATTTCAGTACACGAGAAAGCCACACATTCCCAATGGAAATGGCATTGACCGTGCCCAACTTGATGGGTTTCCTTCTGCCCCGATGCCAACCAAAATTACGATGGCAATTGGCCTTTGCAATTTGTCAAACCTCTGCCCATTGTTTGGCCAAAAATTTGCAGAGAATTGGCAATGCAATGCGCAAAGTTCGCCAAGAAATCCAAACGCTTTTGTGGATCATAAATGGGCGACTTCAACGGAGGAGGCGATGGGCAATTCGAACTATAATCAGTCACATCATCAACGGTGATGGGCTTGACAATTTGAAATTTCAATTGAAAAGGTGGGTACTGGGTACATTTAATGAGCAAAGTAATTAATGTAGTGGCCATTCCACATTTTTAAAAGAATTTACAAATCCAAATTTTAATTGTTTTATTTTTTAGGAGACGACTACAATTGACGGCACTTGTTCGATTATTCACCATTGTCGATTCCCTTCAAAATGCCAATGCCACCAACAATTTCCGAATGAGAGCCGGAGCAGAAAGATGGGCGGCCAAAGAGGCGGAATATCTCACATTCTTTTTTGACTCAAAACGAACAAACATTATTATAGGGAATTGATACTCTTTTTAATATTAATTTTCGATCCACTCAAACTCCTTCCATTTTTAGTTGTTATTTTAGCATCCGAAATTGCCCAAAATTGCAACATTTTTTGTTTGTTTTAATCCCTGTGATATGCTCTCTCACACAAACTCACTCAAAATTTGTTTTAATTTTGCTTATTTTGTTATATTTTTTTTATAATTTAATAAATTATTTTCAATTTAAATGGAATTTATTCTATTAAAATAAAAATTTGATGGGAAAATTTTGATTGACATTGACAGCCATTTGGCCCATTATTAGCAGAATTTCATTTTTATGTTGGTGTCCTTATCGGCCAATTCCTTCTTTATAAAGTCAGGGGACCTTTTCCGCTCCCCACCTCATTTTTATCAAAGTCCTCTTCCCCAAATATGGACAACAAGCATCGACCATTCCAGCCCCCAAAAGATCAGTCAATCACCGTCCTTTCCTCCTCCAATAGAAATTCTACCTCTACCCATATATGTCAGTCAAACACAGTCCACCTTTTCTTCATTAAAAAGTGGCTCTTCCTATCCAGAATAAATTGTTTTTTCCTTCCTTCGGCCGATTCGTCCCATAAATCTCAGCCAATGCTTTTCCTCTGATCAAACAAAATATTCCCCTTTTAAATGGGTCACCAACAATCATCATTTTTTTATTCATCATTCACAGATTTTCCCTTTCCCATATCAAAAGAAAATGCGCCTTCCAATTTTCCTTCTGGCCATTTTCCTCCTTTTCCTTGGCCTTGGCCATTCATTGGACGCTGCCAACTTTCAGCGTCTCTCATACAAAGGCCTTTTTGCGGATGGCATCAGCAGCGGCACATCGGATTCGGAATCGGAATCTGTCTCATCGGAGGATGAATTCTTGGAGAATGTTGCCGGATGGCGTCCTCCCCATTCGGCCATTTGCCCCAAAGGCCAATTTCGTTTAAGTGACGGAAATTGCAAACAATGCTCAAATTGTGGACCCGATTTCTAGTCAAATTTTCATTAGAATAAAAATATTTCGTTTAAATTCCAGTGAACGTCAACCATGCAAAGACAATCGTGATACTCGTTCGTAAAACATTCGTTTTATTTTATTCATTTTTATTGCGTAGATTAATTGAATTCACCCAACATGAAGGGGGGGCGGGGGGGGGGGGGGTTGATTTCGTTTGTTTGGCCATAACTCAACAAGAAAGAAACCAATTTGGGAAGGCGATATGGCATTCGAAAGCCCTAAATGTCCTCTAAAAAGTGGCTTAAAAATGTTTCTGAAAATTTAAGACATTTTGTAAAATTAAACGGCTTTCTCTTTAATCATCAGAAATGTAGGCTTATTTCACTTTATGACATATAACTTTCTTTTTAGGTGAAATACATAAAATTAAATTAGGCCACTTTTTAAAGTTCACTTTGGGTTTTAAAATGATATATTGCCTTCCCGAATTGGTTAATGCCTCGTTGAGCCATTTGCCAAAAAACGAATGCATCAATTTCCCCTATAGAAAAATCCTAACATTCTTCCTTTCCTTGGGATTTTTGGGTTTTTTTGGGTTGACCCCAATTATTTCCCCTCCCATAAAGGCTGTGAATCATGCTACAGCGAATTTGCCAAATCGGGATTGGGCGATTTTGACGAGAAATGTGCCGAAACAATTCAGCTGCGTCGCGAATTTCGGTAATAAATAGGCGAAGGGCAATCCTTTAACTTTGACCAAATTCCTTATAGCCGTGTGATGGCTGCCCAATATGAACGGGAACGGAAGGCATCTGCCAGCTTCCAACAACCGCAAGTGCAATCCACCATTCATTTCACTCCGGGTAAAAAAAAGGGACGGGCACCTTCAAAAATTTGTTCCCCTTTATTAGTTCATCATCTTGATGGGGCCACTTGGTGGAAGGCGGAATTGGCCGTGGAGATGGCCTTCTATTTGGCGCTGATTGTGCTGGTTTTGGCCGTCATTCGTTTCCTTTGCAAGGCTCGTCCCTCGGCTACTTATCGAACTGTGAGTTCAAAAAATTTCGTAGGGTCGTTTCAATACCGCCATTTCATAATATGGGTCATTCTTTTTTTACCAAAGCTCAGCGAGGCAATAGCCAATTTGGGAAGACGATATACCATTTGAAAGCCAAAAGCATCCTCTAAAAAGTGGCTTTTTAAAATTTTATTAAATTCAAATGTTACGAAAAGTTATGTGCCTCTGAATATAATGAACCCAAATTTTCTGATTGATTAGAGGAAAAGTCACTTATTTTACAAAATATTTTAAATTTTCACAAAATTAGTTAAGCCACTTTTTAGAGGACATTTAGGGCTTTCGAATGGCATATCGCCTTCTTAGATTGGCCGTTGCCTCGTTGAGATATGGCCAAAAGAAAGGTCTAGATACTGAATTGGCGGTACTCGTTCTTTTTCTTAAAAATTGCTCTAATTTTTGTCATTCCCACCATTTTAAGGTCCAAATTAGTCCACCTGCCCTGGACGACATGGACCAAAAGAATATTGTGCGTGCCGCCGACAGTATTCGCGAGAAGCTCGGCAAAAAGGGCTACGATCGGTTGGAGGAGGAATTCATTTGAATGAGAAGACAATGAATTTGGCCCAATAAATTTAAATTTTATGCGCAAAAATGAATGAAAAAAGCAATGAAATTAACTAAACAATTCTAATTAATTCAAAAATATTTAATGTATTCCAAAACAATGTTTTAGTATTGATGAGAGAATAAAGAAATAAAATTGGGCATTCTATTGTAGCCAATTCTCATTTTTTCAGTCAATCTTGTTACGGCATCTTTTAATTATCATAGAACTTTGAACTAATGGCTCAATGGATTCGGAGTCAATTTTATTCATAAGATTTCAATTTCTAATCAATTTTAGCGGATTAACCTAAATTAAGGCCATTTGTGAACTTTATGGTTTTTAAACCGGTTTAACATTTTTAAAGTGAACTTAAATCTGTCTAGAATTAGCATTTTCTTAACTAAATCAACCATGCCGATTTGAATAAACCATAAATTAATTCTCTAGGATGCCTAAGAGAGGATATGGCCAGTGGTTTTTAAACCGGTTTAACATTTTTGAATTCTGGTCAGTTTTTAAACAGAATCGGCCAAAAAAAAAACAAAATTGGCTGCAACAGAAATAAAATATTTTGGCACAAATATGAATATGTTCAAGCTCATCCATTCTCCACTCCTCCCAAATTCAAAAGGCACTTCTCTCAAAATGCACTCGATGATGGTCCACCCCTCTTTGTTGTGCTCCATCCGGTGTGGTTGTTCTCCATTGGAATCGGTCTTCTTCTTCAATTGTTCCACCCACTCCTCTTCCATTTCCATTTGACATTGGCTCAGTCGAGAATCGAGTCCATCCATTATTGTTGTTTCGGCCACTACCATGTTCATGGAGCCAATTTTCTGTTAATTTGATAATTTATTTTGGCCATTACTTTATAAGAAATTGATCAATTAGAGAAGGTGATATGCCTTTGGAAGGCCTTAAATGTTCTCTAAAAAGTGGCTTATTCTAATTTTCTGAAAATTTAAAACAATTTCTAAAATAAGCGGCTTTTCCTCCACACAATCAGAAAATTTGGGTTCATTACATTCAATAACAAATAACTTCGTTAATTTTTGATTTCATAAAATTTAACTCAGCCACTTTTTAGAGGGCATTTAGAACTTTAAAATGGTATATTGGCTTCCCGAATCGGCTAATGTCTCGCTGAGATATGAATAAAAGAATGGATGGAATTGTCTCTTAATTTGTATTGTACCCATCAATTAATGCTGGAGGGCGCATTGAATAAAAAAACAAGGAAGGCGCCCTTCCCTTTGATTGCGATACAGTAGGATAAGGAGTTGATGATGCCCGAGGGCGCATAGTGGGCAGTGGGCACTTGTCTGACAAGTGAAAAGGAAGGCTCTTTCCCTTTGTGATACAGTAGGATAGGCGAGTTAGTTAGACATTAATTCAATTTTCTGCATCAATTTTTGGCCCATATCTCAGCAAGGCATTAACCAATCTTGAAAGGCGATATACCATTGGAAAGCCCAAAGTTTCCTCTAAAAAGTTGTTGAATTTGATTTTATGAATTTCAAATTTTAAAAAGTTATATGTCTTTAAGTGAAATAAACCCAATATTTTCTGATTGATTGGAGGAAAAGTCACTAATTTTAAAAAAATGTTAAAATATTTAAAAAATTAGTTAAGGCCACTTTTTAGAGGAGATTTAGGGCTTTCCATTGGCATATCGCCTACTCGAAAAGGCTCTCGCCTCGTTGAGATATTGGCTAAAAAACTAATGCAAATACTCGTTTTTTCTTGGGCCTTAATCCAAATTTGTTTCCGTACCCACCATAATATTGTTGTTGTTTTGGCCTCGCATTGTCCGTAATTCCCTCGGTGGTTGTCCATTCTTCCTCCTCTCTTTCTTCCACCATTTCTCTTTCCTCGAATTCCTCCACCTCTCGAATTCGCCACCACGGTGTTAGGCGAGGTGGCGGCGGTGGCCAATTGTCTCGAAGTGGAATTGTGGTGGAATGGCATTGCTCAAAATGGCTGAATTCCCTTTTGCCTCCTTCTTCTCTTTTTTGATCATAGTCCGGAATTGGGATTGAAGGCGGAGGTGGCGGCGGTGAATTTGGCATTTGTTGCCGAAATTCATCATTCCAATTGTTGTTGGTTTGGGCCGATTGGTCGACAACAAAAATTCGTTGTGAGGGAGGTGAAGGAGAAGATGAAGCAGTTTCGGGTGCTGGAGGCGGAGGAATTGGTGGCGGCGGATGAATCTGAAAATTGGGTTTTATATGTAAATTAGGAAAAAAAGCATGTTTTATCAATGTAATATTGTAATAGGATTCAGCCAGAATCAAGACTATTCTTTTGGTTATATCTCAGTGAATTAAACGCCATTCTGGGAAGGCGATATACATTTATAAAGCCAAAAGTGTCTTCAACAATTAGGCCATTTCAAATTTTATGAAATTCAGCTTTGATAAAAGTTAGATGTCTTTGCGTGCAATGAACTCGAATTTTCCAATTGAGTGAGGCAAACCCGCTTAATGTATAAAATGTTTTAAATTTTCAAAAAATTATTTCAGCCACTTTTTATAGGACATTTAGGGCTTTCAAACGGAATATAGCCTTCTCAAATTGATTGCTTCCTTTTTGAGGATATGGACAAATGAAGGGCCAAGGTATTCATTCGCCTATGTTTCCTAATTCGGGGAAAATGAATTGGCCGTTTTATAAATTTGGTTCAATTTTATTCCAAATCCTCATAAATTTGACCTCTTCTGCCTTTTGTGGATGAATTGGCCAAATCCTTTCTCGAAATCGCCTTCCACCTGCCCATCCCCATCCCCAAAAAAGTAATTGGGCCAAAAGGCAGCAAATACAAATTAGAAGAAGGAAAAAGAAAAGGCAAATCAACAAAATTAAAAGCCAAAAAGGAAATGAGCCGGAGGCGTCGGAATATGATGAAGGACATTGATTGAGGAATGGAAGCCAACATTGTGAAGATGGCAAACCGCCGGGAATGGCAACAATGGATGGGGGAAGAATTTGTGGTGGTGGCAAAGGGGGCGGAAGACCAATTGGATAAGAACATGAAATTGGCACAGGAAATGAAGGGAAAGGGTCCAACGGGGGCATTAGCCGTTCACAGAAATTCTAAATTGAATATTTTATTAATATATTAATAAAATATTTTTATTTAGATTTAAATTAAATTTGGATACTTTGAAATGGGACAATTCCAATACGAAGTTCTTTCTTTTGGCCATAGTTAAACAAGGAATTAACTAATTTTGAAAGACTCTATGCCAACCGAAAGCCCTAAATGTCCTCTAAAAAGTGGCTAAATCATTATTTGAAAATTTTAAATAATTTGTAAGAGTGACTTTTCCTCACAATCAGTCAATCAGAAAATTCGGGTTCATTATACTCAAAGATATATAACTTTTTTTATAGTTGAGATTCATAAATTAGAAATAGGTCAATTTATAGAGGAGATTTTGGGCTTTCAAAAGATATATCGCCTTCTCAGATTAGTAATTTCCTTATTGAGATATGGCCAAAGGAATGACCAGTCCCCTCTCTGCCTACTTCGCAACATCCGCAACATTGGACAACCCGGGTTTGGCATTGGATTCGTAAAAATGGTTCAGGCGCAAAGAAATGAATCACTTCAACACAAATTTGGGGAAATTATAAAGAAAGAAGGAACACCAAACTGACGAATGTATTTGCTTTGTCCCCTGCGGAATTCCTGTTTTGCCAGCCAATTTCCATCGGCTCGAAGGCATCCACCCCTTTCAAGGAATATTCCCCGTTGATTGCATGTGCACGTGTCCACCAAGAAATCCCATCGCATTATTATGGACATTTCCAACACCAGCGTATATTCATGGCCAACAACAATTTGGCCTATTAATGAAAGTGGAATGAAATTAGGAGGGTCCCTTATTTAATTCTGATTCCAATTTGTGATGGGGTCAATTTGTCACCGTAATAACTCATCAAGAATTGAACCAATTTTTATGATTTTAGTATCAAATTAAAGAACAGACTTTTGGCTAACAAATGATAATAATTTTATTTAAATTAGTTCAAAATTGATGGAATTATGCTCAAAAAACCATTTAAATGACCTTCATTCAAAGGATTAGAAAAATTTGGAATGGTTTTTTGGGCATAATCTCATCATTTCTGAACCAATTTAACTAAAAATTAATATTTCTGGATAGCCGAAAGTCTGTTCTTTAATTTGATACTAAAATTAGCAAAATTAGTTCAATCCTTGATGAGTTATAATAAATGGAAACAAATTGGCCTGATGCTAAGTTAAGCAACTCCATGATTGGGATTGAAATCATTTAAACACCTTCATAAGGCAAAATTTCCTGTGCATTCTGGAAGAATTGTTGTTGGCCAATGTGGCCTTCACAAATCCAAACTTTTGGTTCAGGATGGCCGCCACCAATAATCCCTTGGGAGGATATTGGGACCAATGTTGGTTTGGAGGGGAAAAGCAACAAAAAAATGGCCAGAAAAAGAAATCGCCACATTTTTGTGGCCAAATGTGTGGAAAATGATTGGAAGGGAGGGGAAAAGCGCAAGTGAGGAAAATGTTTGGAGGAGGGAATCGGTTTTGCTCTGAATAATAGGCCAAATGGCCGCCGCCATCGCCGGACATTGAAAAAGGGAAGGAAGGCGGTGGAAGCAACAAAAAAGGAAGAAAAGGGGGAAGAAGCGGACGGGAAATGTCGATGGCCGGAATGAAGGAGGAAAAAGTACAACAAACCAAACATGGGCCAAATTCCTGGAGAGGAATTGGAGGAAAAATGAGCGGAATGAATGGACAAAAAAACAGCAGAAGCAACAATTTAATATGGGTGGGAAGATGTTTTTCTTGTTGGAAAGAAAATATGCGCGATTATTATTGGTCATCATCAACCAGCAATTGCGGAGGAATTTGTGCTGATTGGAAATGAGGGAAATTTGTCTGGGAAAAAGCCTATGAAAATATGGTCAATTTGGAATTCACTGAATCATCAACGAATCCAACACAAAAACATTTCCATTATTGTCAATTTTTGTGGCATTTCCAATTTTTGATATTGTCAGCATCATTTTGGATTTTTACAAGAATTACTTTTTATGGAAGATTGGAGAGATTGTTGAACATCATTTACATGAATTATGAAGGAATTTATGCTGATTGCAATGAGAAAACCTATGAAAATACTTATGGTTGACCTTGGGATTCACAAAAATTTCCATTATTTGCGGCATTTAAAAATTTTAAAATAATTTTTATATCATTAAATTGCCAATTTTCCCCTTTATCAAACCATATCAAAAACATTAAAATCGGTTCAGCCATTGATGAGTTATAAGCTTCAAAGAATACTTATAGTTTCAACTAATAAGGAAGAAGGAATAGTGATGGTGCCCTCATCAGGAAATGCTGAATTTGCTCTCACGTTGATTAAAGAAGGGAGCCAAATGTTGATGATGTTTTCAAGATTGTTGGTTGTGCTGGGATTAATCGGCCAGAAGATTTATTTTAATAGAAACAAACAATTTTGTAATTCGAGAAAGCAAAGTTTCACATTTTTATGCTAATAAATGGGATTTATTTTATTCCTTTCATATGTCCAATGTCCATCCAAAGTTACCAAAGTTTCATCAAAAAAATGGCATCATCCATCCCCAAATCCAAATCCAAATAATCCTCTATTCCATCATTGTTTTCCCCCTTTTGAATATTGCGACATCCATAAAAACGCGCCTTTCAGTTTACGACTTTTCCCCTCCGGCACTGCTCTCTTCAAATTCATTTACAAAAGTTTCGCCGCTTCTGATTTTTCCCTCAGGCAAAACCACTCGCCTTTTTGGCTTCAGAAGCATTTTCTTTTGTTTTTGTTTGGACCATTCAAAAATGGGGAAAAAGTTTTTGTGGATAATGGGAATATCCATGGAGGAAGCCAATTGGCAGCATCCTCCAATCCATCGCCCTTCCATCCTTCCATTCTTTTTTGTTCTTCAATCCAAAGCCACATTTTCTTTCCAATTTCCATCCCATCTTCTTCCTTCCTTCTAATCGTCGCCATCGCCATTTGCTGCCGGCCGATTGAATGTGCAAATTGCGCATTAAATGTGCACAGCAGCCAAAAGTGTTTGTTGGCGGGGGAAGCCAGCCATCTCTTAAATATTGCGATGGAACAACAAAAACAATTTTATATGTTATCCGGAGATTTTGAAGTCCCAAATGCTCGCCCAAAATTCCCTTAAAGCTTCATCAGAATTATCCTTAACGAAGCAAGACTTTCAGAATCTGGTCTCTCTTTTGGCCATATCTCAACAAGGAAGCTACCAATTTGGGAAGGCGATATGCCATTCGAAAGCCTTAAATGTGCTCTAAAAAGTAGCTTAACTAATTTTTTGAAAATTAAAAATTTTTTAAAATAAGCGACTTTTCCTCCACTTTTAATTAGAAAATTTGGGTTCATTACATTAAATAACATACAACTTCCGTAATTTTGGATTTCATAAAATTTAACTGAGCCACTTTTTAGAGGACACTTTGGGCTCTCCAATGGTAAATCGCCTTCCAGAATTGGTTATCGCCTCGATGAGCTTTCGTCAAAAGAATGGCCAATATATTGATGGAATCGTTCCATATAGTCATTTTGAATAATGTTACATTCTTTTTATGCAAAATTCTGCCAAATTATTTTCCAAGATTCCAATCTCGACATCCCCTTCATTTCCTTCATTTCCCTCCACTCATAATCCAATCCCCTTCCAATTTTCCATCATATTTTCTTTCTAATAAAGGTCAAAATGTGTGGAAAGAAGCCGCCACCTACCGTTGAGTTCGGCAGCGTTTAATCCCTCAATTTTGGATGCCGCGCCTAATTAACGCCCCCTTCCCATTCCCATTCTTGCGGTTCAATCAAAAAGGAGGGCTGCCATTTTTGGCATCTGCGCATTATGGATGGATAAAAGGGGGAATTGTGGTCGAAGACAAAATGAATGGGCCGAAAAATGGGGAATTCGGGTAGGGGGTCACCAAAAATGGGAGGCTTACCTGCGGTATTGAACGACGCCATTTTCAAGAGTGGAGGACGGCACACATCGCCGAGAGGGATTGGAAGGAAAGGTAAGGGGGATTGCCCTGACCCGACCTCTGGCCCAGGCCCAAGGCCCCATACCCATCAGCCACACATTTTTGTGTGCTTCTAGCGTCCTTCTTCCTCTTCTTCCCTTCCTCTTCTTCTTCTTCTTCTTCTTCCTCTTCTTCTTCATCATCGACCCTTCCTCCTACCCATCGTCCGTCCGACCACCTTTCCTCCGCCCATTGACCTTCCTCAAACCCCACCTTCGGACTGTCCACCTTTCCCCCTCCTTCTTCTTCCAATCCATCCATCCATTTGCATTTCCCCTCCAAATGGTGACCCTCCGTCCGACTACTTTCACCTTCTCGCGCGCCCCAAACAATCATCGAGGTTTTTTGTTTGCCCCTCGCGACCGATGGGCCAGGCTTATTGGCCACCACCGCCGCAAGAGAGGATGGGCCAAATTGAAGAAGAAGAAGAATTCACGAATTAAATTAAAGATTGAATGAAAGAATCGATTTGAGCGATTCCCCACAGTCCATTCCAACAATGCTTCTTCAACGCACAACCACCGGCCCACCATACTTTTGGTCATAGCTCAACGAGGTAATAGCCAATTTTGGAAGGCGATATACCATTTGAAAGCCAAAAATCTCCTCTAAAAAGTGGCTCAATTTAATTTTATGAATTCAAATGTTATGAAAAGCTATGCGCCTCTGCTTGTAATGAACTCGAATTTCTGATTGAAATGAGGAAAATTCACTTATTTTACAAATATTTTAAATTTTCAAAAATTAATTAGGCCACTTTTTAAATGATATTTAGGGCTTTAGAATAGTATATCGCCTTCTCAGATAGGCCGTTGCCTCGTTGAGATATGGCCAAAAGAAAGGCTGCTTCAGCGCATCAACCATTGACTGACCACTGACTCCCCCTTCTCCCCATTTCCACTCCAATTTTCCCCAAAGGCAAACCACCTTCTCTCTTTGGATTGGACTGACTCATTCTCCTCTGCCCACTTTTTGATGGTTGTTTCCCCTCAAGGAGCACCTTTCCCCTCATTCAGTCAGTTTCAGGGGCATAGTCCCCCCTCCTCCCCCCTCCTTCCCTCCTCAACTCATCGCGCACACCAACACCGATGATCTGCCCGGCAAATCTCCGCCAATTTCCCTCTTTTTGCCTCCTCCAATTCAAGTCAATCGACCACCTTCCACACAGTCAATTCTTCCCTCACATTTCCATCAATGTGCTACCCAAAAATGGTCGTCCAGTCTATTCCATATTTTGCCCTCCACACATTTCTCAATTTCAACAACAAAACGGGGCACGATCCTATCGCCCCTCAGGGGAAAGGGGACGATGCGCAATCGACCCAGTTGGCTCTCATTTTTTTTGGGTCTCGCCCTTTTATTCCCAGCCGGTGGCCGCTCCTTCCCCGAATATGGGGTTAAGATTGAAATGGTTTTGGATTGTTGAATTGGCCGCCGATCTATTCCTTCCCATTTTTCATCATCGCCCAAATACATCATCCATCCATTTATTCCCCCTTTTAGTCTGTCTCATCGCCCAAACCCTTTCCCAGCCCCGATCGATTTCGCCCCAACACACACGTCCACGTCCTTTCCAATCCATTTTTGATGATACCAATCTGCACCCAAACACCGAATTGAACGTGTCTGTGAACAAAAACAAAAATTAAAAATGATTGGATTGCGCCAGCTTTTCATATATGTCAAATCAGCGCACCTCTTTTTGTCCATTCAAAGTGTCAAAAACAATGAATTAGCCTTGAGGGGATTCATATCCTCCTTCCATGGAATTCAGAATCATCAACTTTGATTGGTAAGGCCTAATCCAAGGCTCCAATTCAATTCGCCACTTTTACTTTACTGGCCAATATTATCTATAATATTGCGCCAATCATTGCTTTTCATATCAATCACACATCTTTTTTGCCCTTTTTCAAAGTGTTAAAATGAATTAGCTTAGTAGTCCTTTTGCCCAAAAGTCAATAAGCTTTATGGGGCCGTGAGAAAGAATGTTTCCATAAATCCTAAAATTTCTATGGAATTCAGAATTAATCAGCCGAAAATCCAAGGCATTGATTAAATCTCATTTGCCATTGCCAATTTGTCTTCCATTTCCCATTTAAAAACAACAATGGCTAATTCGCCAAAACCAAAATCATCATCGCCACCTTTGTTGCTCATTTTAATATTCTTTTTCCTCTCCATCTCCCTCCTTCCAATTCCACAATGCCAAAGTGAGTCCTATCCCCAAATCCACCCAAATCCCCAATTTTTCCAAAGGCCAACTTTCCCCAATGGTTGGGCCTCCTCCCTCGCTTCAAGTCAAAATCACTTCCCTCCCTTTGCCCGTCTCCTCTGCGCAACATTTGCCCAAATTGGAGTTCACTGTGGTCGGTAAATTAGCAAATGAACGTGTTTTTTGCGTTTCGGAAGCACCAGTCTCTCAACTTCGTTTCCTTTGTATCGATTGCCTTCAAAGGAACATCACGGATATGTTCGTTTTCATTGCTTAAGGGTAAATTGAAACTAATTTTCTCGCAGGTTGGATTTTTTAAATGCAGCACAGGATTTGACACATGTCACCAGTTTCCCGGTAAGCTCTTGAATTCTCCAAGGAGAATTTGTTGCTAATAACTAATCAAGGATTCAATAAATTTGATGATTTTGTTAAAATTAAAGAGCAGACTTTGTCCATCAAATAAATAATATTTATTAATTTTGGTTCAGATTAAAATTAAAATCAACAGAATGAAGTTAAAATTAAAAATCAGAATTCTTTCCGGAAAACACAAAAAATCAGAATTCTTTCCGGAAAACACAAAAAATCAGAATTCATTCGGGAAAACACAAATAATCAGAATTCATTCCGGAAAACACAAAAAATCAGAATTCTTTCCAGAAAACACAAAAAATCAGAATTCTTTCCGGAAAACACATAAAATCAGAATTCTTTCCGGAAAACACAAAAAATCAGAATTCTTTCCGGAAAACACAAAAAATCAGAATCTTTCCGGAAAACACAAAAAATCAGAATCTTTCCGGAAAACACAAAAAATCAGAATTCTTTCCGGAAAACACAAAAAATCAGAATCTTTCCGGAAAACACAAAAAATCAGAATTCTTTCCGGAAAACACAAAAAATCAGAATCTTTCCGGAAAACACAAAAAATCAGAATCTTTCCGGAAAACACAAAAAATCAGAATTCTTTCCGCAATGAAAATTAAAATTTATGATTTTATAAATAATTCTTAATTAATCAAATTTAAATAAAATTAATATTATTTGATAGCCAAAAGTCTACTCTTTAATTTAATATCAAAAACGTCAAAATTGGTTCCATCCTTGATGAGTTATTAAAGGTGGCGACAAATTGGCCTGGAGGGCGAGATGATTGACCCTTCCTTCCTTTTTGCCACTTTTTCCCATTCATTCGTTGAATTCCACCATTCGCCCTTTTTGATGGGCTTTGTCCGAACCACTAAAGTATAAAGAAGGAGTCAAGGTCGTTCACAGGAGTTATGGCACTTCCCCATTCCCCCCCCCCCCAATTCCCGCACAAAACCCCCATAAAATCGCCGTCCGTCACAAAGCCATAATCCCGGAATGAAATGGGGTTGGGTTGAAGGGGGAGCAGGCCAATCTCCTCCAAAGCCCAAATGAATGGTATAGGAGGAAAGGACCATGACGACCATCCAAACGACCACGACGGATGGAAAATGAGGGTGGAATGGTCCTCGCCAATAATGATTATTATTGTGCCGGCCGGTCAACCCGGCATGACCTTTCCCCTTCCCCTTCTATAGGTGGGATGTCCAATTCAATTCAAATTGGTCCCCACAGGTTTTCAGGCCTACATATAAAATAAAAATCCTTTGTTCCATTTGGTGGATGCCCTACAAAAAGCAACAAATTGGTGAAAAGGGGAAAACAAGGGTATTGTGCCGGTTGGTCAGCAGTCGGTGGATTGTTTTGTATTTGGGATGGAATGAAAGGGAATTGAATGAATGAATGGGAGAAGGGTAATTAACATGGAATTGGACAAAGCGAAAATATGTACAAAAAAGAAGGAAGGAAGGAAATGGTGCCCAATTTTTGGGCCTAAAAATGGGTAGGGGATGTTTTAATATCGCTGATCGGGTACCTGTCCGTTTTTTGGCCATATCTCAATAGGGAAGCAAACAATTTTGGAAGGAGATATGCCATTTAAAAGCCCAAAGTGTTCTCTAAAAAGTAGCTAAAATAAATGTTTAGTAAACTTAAAACAATTTGTAAATAAACAATTTTTCCTTATTCAATCAAAAATTTGGGCTTATTCGCTCAATGGCATGGAACTTTTTCTAAAATTCGAATACATAAAATTTAAAGCCAAATTGTAGAGGATAATTTGGGATTTTAAATGGTATATCGCCTTCCCGAATTTACGTTTGCCTCGTTGAACTAGTCAAGAGAATGGCAAAGTTAGATGATCGGTGGTAAACAATCGTTCATTATCGGAAAAATAAATGAAGAATTTCTAATTTTCCAAACATTTTGAAGACCGTAACATTGCCAAGTGTGGACGCTAACCCAGCATGGACTGGAGCGAGCATAATGTGCCAAGCGGCAGTGAATGGTGGCACCAAGGATTCGGCTCCGTCCATTGTGGAAGTTCGATATTTACGCGGAGTTCATGTTGTGGATTCGAACGGGCAAGGCCCTGTGCTCATTCCCAATCAAGTAAACAAAATACACATCCATCTGTTGAAGAAGATTCTGAATCCACAGACCAGTAGTATAATTGTAAACAATGATCATATCTCAGGGATCCTAGGGCATTAATTTATGACTCATTCGATTCGGCCATGGTCGATTTAATTCGGGAAAATGCTACCAATTTGAGCTCAATTTTAAGAAATGTTAAACCGGTTTAAAAAACCGAAATTTCAATTGGCCATAACTTGGGTTCAAATCGATAAAATTAATTAGAAATTGAAACCTTATAAATAAAACAGATCCTAACGAATCGATTTAAGCCAGAGATAAATTCTGTACGGTGTTCAGAACACGGTGAAATCAGAATCGGAATCAGTGGGAAATTTGGAATAAGCCATAACACATATGAACTTATGTATTCACATTTTTACCTCTATTAGGGTTTCCACTTCTACGTGGAATGCATCCGAGGGCCGGATGGACTTTGCCAACCGACTGCTCGCCGAAAAACGCTGCATTGCGCCGTGCAGGCAAATCCATCGGCCACCCATTTTCGTTGGCTGAAGAATGGCCAAGTGATCAGTGGGAATGGACCGGAGATTACGATTGGTGCCGAAATGATTGGCGCATCGTTGGCGTGTGCCGCCAACAATGGCCTTTACGGCGATGAAGCGCTCAAATCCGAGGCCGTCTCCATTGACCCGTATTCGGCGGCTCGACTCATTCAAGACAATTTTCAAGTAGAATTAAGGAAATATTCCCAAGAATTTGTTTGTGTTTTAGCAAGTCCAAAGCATTTCACCGTTTAAACAACCGGGCAATCGAGTGGAAATAAATCAACGCGTTCAACTCAGTTGTGCGGTGGAAGGCAATCCAAGGCCAATTGTTTTTTGGAAATTGCGAAGGCCAAATGGCCAAGTTGTTGATGCGCCTTGTCCACAAGTAGGATTATTTTCAGATAAATTTACCGAAAAAGGACCAATGAGTATCACCTATTAGGTACCATAATCGTTATTTTAGCCATATCTCAACAAGGAAACAACCAATTTAGGAAGGCAATATCCCATATGAACGCCCTATATATGCCCTCTAAAAAGTGGCTAAAACTAATTTTGTGAAAAATTTAAATAGTTTATTAAATAAATGGCTTTTTATCACTCAATTAGAAAATTGGGGTTTATTGTACTCTTCAAAATGGATTTCATAAAATTTAAGTAAGCCATTGTTTAAAAGGCACTTTGGGCTTTCAAATGGCTTTAAGCCTTACCGAATTGGCTACTTCCTTGTTGAAATATGAGCCAAAAGAATGACTAGGTACTCAATCGGCGGTGCTCAATATACCCTCCTTAAATTTACACACCTCCACTCCTTCCATTTCAAGGGTATAAATGGCCAATACCGGGAAATGCCCGCATTGGCACCGTCACAATCCGGTGGCCCACAGCAGCCACAATCCTCACTCCAATCGATCAATTTGATTCGGCTTCAAGCATTTTGCGACCTCCAAATCCAGAATTATTCATATTCTGGCCAATATTGGTGTTCGGCATGTTCCTACGTTTCACAGGGATATCCGGAATGTTCCCCAGGATTGGATGGCCCCGGGGAAAGAGTGTTGAATTTGCAAGTTGAAGGGTGAGGAAAAAATACAAATAAAATATATTTGGATTAATTAAAAGGCCACCACAACAATCGGACACGGAACCAAGTGTTGAACAGCAACAGGACGATCGGAATAGTGCAATTATTATGGTCCACTTTTGTGCTGAACCGGTGCCAAGACCGCCTAGAGAGGTTCGAAAATGGAGACCACTCCAAATTGTGGCCCTCAGGCCAATTTGTCGCCATTTAGAATAACCCATCAAGGATGTAATTAATTTTGATCATTTTAGTATTAAATTAAAGAGCTGACTTTTGGCTATCAGAAAATATTAATTTTATTCAAATTGGTTCAAAATTATTGGATTCATGGCCAAAAAACATTTTAATTTACTTTCACTTACAGGATTAGTAAAATTTTCAGTAATTTTTTGGGCTTAATTCCATTAATTCTGAACCAATTTAAATAAAATTAATATTATTTCATAGCCAAAAGTCTGCTCCCTAATTTGATACTAAAATTAGCAAACTTAATTCAGTCAGTTCATGATGAGTTATTCTAAATGGCGACAAGTTTATGCAGGCCACCCACAGCATAGATTGCCTCCTTTCGAAAAATGAGAAATATTCATTAGGGAATTACATTTTTTTTGGCAAATTCAATACTTTTTTGGCAAATAAATATAGAATTCTTTTCCAAATCCAAATTTTTCTTTCCCCTTTAGTTGGTCTTCACCATTGATGGCAACGACATTCAACAAGGCCAACAATGGCAAAATTTCCAATTCGAGGCCATTGTCCAAAACAACACAGTGCCAAATTGTTTTGTGGCTCGACTGAGGATTATGCCAGTGCATGAGGACGATCAAAATAGGCAAATTGTGCTCAAAGTGCAAAATCAATTTGGCACAAAACAGTTGAAAATCACACCCAAAATGATTCAAATAAAACACAAATTTTTGCAGTATTCCCGTTTCGTTGGGTGATTTGTTGGGCACAAGTTCGTCGGAAATTGGTGGCATCCCGGGTTGGGCATTTTTCCTGGGCATCGCTGCCATTGGCATCATTTTTTGCTTAGCGGTCATTTATTGCATTCGAATGAATTTGCTCTGTTTTGACAGTGAGATTTTGGGGCGAAAATTTTATTAGGGAAATAGAATGAAGAAGGATGGAATATTTGAATTTGAATTTCAGAAATGAAAAATGGTCAACAATATTCCAGCGGCGATAATCTCAAAGCCGGGTAAGCCAAAAGGAATATGGGATAATTATGAATAACGCCGATTGAGTACTTGCATTGGTTTTTAGCCCAAAATTCAAAGAGGCTTTAATAAATTTGGGAACAAGATATACCATTCGAAAGCCCTAAATCTTCTCGAAAAAGTGGCTTAATTAAAATTTTTGATAATTTATAAACAATTTGTAAATAATTGGCTTTCCTTCACTGAATCAGAAAATTCGGGGTTTATAGCACTCAAAGACATGTTACTTTTTTCGGGCATAAATTCATAAAATTTAAAATAGGCCACTTTATAGAGGACATTCTGGGCTTTCAAATGATATATAATCTTCCCAGATTGGATATTACCTCGCTGAGATATAAGCAAAAATTAATGAAGGAAATTGGGGGTGATGGCTAAATCACCCATCTCTCCTTTGTCCCTTCTCCTTCTCATACTGTATCGTAAAGGGAACGGCTATCTCTCCTTTCTCCTATCCTACTGTAACGCAAAGAGAAAGGCGCCCTTCCTTTTCATCAGAAGGCTCAATGTCAATGTACCCTCAGGCATCAATCAATTCTCTTGGTTCAAATTAAAAGACAAATATCTCAGAAAGGCAATAGCCAATCAGCGAAGGCGATATACCATTGGAAAGCTGAAAGTACCCTTTATAAATTGGCCTATATTTTATTTTTATGAAATCCACCTTTAAAGAAAGGTACATGTCTTTGAATTTAATAAACCAGAATTTTCTAATTGTTTGAGGAAAATCCACTTACTAGTATTTACAAATTGCTTTAGCTTTTCAAAAAAAATAAAAAAAAACAACTTTTTAAAGGACATTTAGAGATTTCAAATAGCATAACCCCTTCTTAAATTTGTAGCTCCCTTATTGAGTTATGGCCCAAAGTTTCAGTGGTACTCAATCGGCAGTACTCATTTGTCCTGTTTCGAAGCCACAATAATAAATTTCATAATTTGTACAGTGTTCACGACACATACACGGATGGACCGGCTGGAAGAGAACAATTGGTGTTCGGCAACAACGGCATGCATGGCAACGAGGTAATCCGGCAGCAAATTGTTGGGGCCCACGAACCACCACCACCGCCGCCGCCACTCTATATGAGTCGTGAGGCCGTTGTCTGATGAATGGGCGGATGGGGGAAGAGGTGGGGATGGCAAACCCCATTAGAAGAATACAATTAAAATCCCAAATTTGATCAAATTGAAGTCCCAAAAATGATGGCTCCACATTTACAGAATCCGTATGAAGCCGCAGTGCATGCCGCCTTTTCCGAATCCCGAATATCATCTGTGTAGAAAGAATGTGATGGATGGCAATGGCACACCTGGCATTGGCCTTTTTATCTATTTGATTTTTTGGTCTCATCCCAATAATCCGCACCCCATTTCCTTTAAAAAATATTTTCCCTTTTTCTGATATTGTTTTTTCTGCTAATTTTATACAATTTTGTTGAACATGATTGATTCCTTTCCTTCAATTCAAATCCAATCCTATACATTATACCTAACAAACCAATAAATAATAATTTTATTGTAATTCATTTATTTTGTCGCATATTCCACATCCGCGGGTCCAATTTGTTTATTTAACCTCTCTTTTATCAACCAAATCATTTTCAAAAATATGTTTGCTTCCTCCTTATCAACAACACCCCAAATTATTTGCCATTTTTTTATTTGATTCTTTTCTCCAATTATGCATAATTATTGTAATTCCTTTTTGTTTTGTACTATTTAACTCATTTTTTGCTTTTAAATAAATAAACAGTTCAATTTCAGTCAACCCAAACAATTTTATTTTAATATAAACTGAAAAATAAGTTAATGATGATGAAAAAAACAAACAAAAAGCGTGTTTGAATTGAGAGTATGGGCCGATTTTTTGTGTCTTCGTGATTACAATTTTATATAGGAAAAAGATGAAATTAACTGGGTGGGGGGAAGGAAGGGTCATCGTTTGTTGGTTTTTCATCTATATTCCTTCATTCCTTCTTCAATATTCCTCGCCTTCTTCGCCACCGGCCGAGTCCAATCCAACTTCCTCGTAGTCCTTCTCCAGTGCGGCCAAGTCCTCACGGGCCTCCGAGAATTCGCCCTCCTCCATTCCTTCGCCCACATACCAATGAACGAATGCCCGCTTGGCGTACATCAGGTCGAATTTGTGGTCCAAACGGGCCCAGGCCTCGGCAATTGCGGTGGTGTTGGAGAGCATGCAAACGGCGCGGGACACCTTGGCGAGGTCGCCACCAGGAACCACCGTTGGAGGCTGGTAGTTGATGCCGACCTTAAATGGATGAATAATTTAAGAATAATTTGTTGATTTTAAATGTAACCTTGAATCCAGTAGGGCACCAATCCACGAATTGAATGGCGCGGTTGGTCTTAATCGAAGCAATGGCCGCATTCACATCCTTTGGCACCACATCACCTTAAAAAGCATTCCAATTTTATTTTTATTCCAATTTTAATTGTTAACAAACCGCGGTAAAGGAGGCAGACAGCCATGTATTTCCCGTGGCGCGGATCACATTTGACCATTTGATTGGACGGTTCGAAGCATTTTTGCGTAATTTCAGCCACCGAATTCGATTCATGGTAGGCTTTCTCGGCAGAGATGACCGGAGCATAGGTGGCCAGTGGGAAATGAATGCGTGGATATGGGACCAAATTGGTCTAAAAAATAAAATGTTTTAATTATTCTAAATTGGATAGTTACCTGGAATTCGGTGAGGTCGACATTCAGAGCGCCATCGAAGCGAAGAGAGGCAGTGATGGACGAAACAACCTTAAAATTAATGGAATAAAAATTGAATTCAATTTGTTTTCGCAATTAAAAATAACTTCATCTGAGAGGGTTCGTTGCTTGATAAATTTCTTCTATAAACCATAGCCAGCTTAAATGAAGCCCTAATCCTACCCTTCTAAAGTCTAAATACCCCAAGCTTGAATTGTTGAAACCTGTGAGATCAGACGATTCAAATTGGTGTAAGATGGGCGCTCCACATCCAAATTGCGACGGCAAATGTCGTAGATGGCCTCATTGTCCACCATGAATGCACAGTCCGAATGTTCCAGCGTGGTGTGGGTGGTCAACACAGAATTGTAGGGCTCAACAACGGCGGTGGACACTTGAGGTGCCGGATAGATGGAAAATTCCAGCTTGGACTTTTTGCCGAAATCGACTAAATTTAAAAAATTTAAAACAATTTGTTAATGTTAAAATGGAAACCCGAAAGGCGTTCCATCAACAGGGAGGTGAAGCCGGATCCAGTGCCGCCACCGAACGAGTGGAAAATGAGAAATCCTTGAAGTCCGCTGCAATTGTCGGCGATGCGACGAATGCGGTCCAACACCGGGTCGATGATTTCCTTCCCGACGGTGTAGTGTCCACGTGCATAGTTGTTGGCGGCGTCCTCTTTGCCGGTGATCAGCTGCTCCGGATGGAAGAGATGTTTGTAAGTCCCGGTGCGAATTTCGTCTTTAAATGTTAACCAAATAAGTTTTACTAAATTGAATAATGTGCAAACCGATGACAGTTGGCTCAAGGTCGACCATTACGGCTCTGGGCACATGTCGGCCATTGCCAGTTTCGGCAAAGAATGTCGAGAATGAATCATCTTGGACGTTGTGTTCCGTTGGCATTTTCCCGTCCGGCTGAATTCCATGCTCCAAGCAGTACAATTCCCAGCAAGCATTCCCAATTTGGACTCCGGCTTGGCCAACATGGATTGAGATAACTTCGCGCTAAATTAATTGAATTTATTCAAGAATCATGTTTTATTAAGCTTACCATTTTTATGTTCTCGTTGATTGATTATTGCAATTTATAGATAGATAACTTAAAAACTTTTATTTGTTTAAGCTGAAAAAGAAATAAATTAATTAAGCATTAGCTATAGCTATGAAGGAATGATGATAATGAAATGCTTGCTAATTAATGATGATATATTGGGGCAAATGAACTTCACAAACATGCTTTGGAATTAAAGCCATTTTTTGTTCTTAAACTTATTCCTACACCACATAGGTACATAAAAATTATTTATTCACAAGTAATTTGTTTACGGATTAATCAGCTTGCTTTATATTTTATTTTTTTTTGCTTCCTCAAGTACAAGCCAAAATTTGGTGGGATTTTGAAATGCAAAGAATGCCGATGCCGGCCGCGGCCGCTTCCCTTTTCAATTCAACATTTTTCAAAAATCTCTGTTTCTTTAATGATTGTACTATTTTCTTTTCGCTTTAAAAAATTCGAATTTATTTTGCAGATTTTCAAAATAAAAATGAATGTTTCTTTGTTTTTTTTTTTTTTTAGATTTTTGAGATTTTTTTTTTATGCAAGTCAGTCAATTTTAATTCACCGGTTTTTCTCCTAAACTCTAAGTAAATATTAATTTTCAACATTAAATTATCTGTAAAATAATTGAAGTAATAATTTAGAAGTTAAAGATCAATATGAAATGCACAAAACCAACAACAAATACAGCCATCCCTTCCGGAAAAATGCCATTGGACTCGAGATTATCCATTCAGCGTGATGCCGTTCTTGACTTACTCAAACAGGTGATTCTAAAAAATGTACACAAAAATATGAATTTATTTGAAATTAAGTTGGCCATCGACAATGAAGTGTATTTCCGGCAAATGAGCACCGCTTCTTTCTACAATTCACGAATTTCCGACTGCTGCCAAGAACTCTCATCTGCAACAGATTTAATTCGAGGTTAAAACGAGAAATTTTCAGATAAATTAATCTGGAGAGAACCATTTTAGAGATAATTTGTCAACTTCAAATTGCATCGCGAAAATGTGACTACGACGAGAAAACTCCGGGAAATGGTTTTCGGTAAGAATGACAATTAAAATTGGACCATATTATTTTGTTTTTAGGTCACTGATTTGCGTCACCGATATTGTCGTTCTTCATTTGATCTCAATCCTTCGCATTTGCTCAGAGAATCGCGGAGTTTTGATGTTTCGTTTGTCGCATTATTGCAAAGAAATTGAAGCCTACGCTGCAATTATGCGATTCCTGATTCTCGCATATCAACAGGTTTTTAAATAGTTTAAAAATATTTAAACAATAAAAAAATTAAAAAGGTGATCTCAATGATTGATGTGCTCGACCACGACAATAATTCATTATTTCCTCCACTGGACAGTGACTACCAAAAATTCAATCTCATTTTTCGTGGAATTGAAAGCCTCGACGGTTCATGCTTTTATGGGCGGCCACTCGGATTTCAGGTTTTAAGCGAATTTTATTCATAAATTTAATTGTTTAGTTTTTCCCAACGGTTACTCGAATATTTCGTGTGATTGGCTTGGTTTTGGCCACCTATAGTCTGTCTTGGGAGACCAGTTATGCGGCACTCTCTTCCCTCATAAATTCCGGCCGAATGTTGTTGAATCCAGAGCAACGGGCCAAACGAATCATCAAAGTATTTTTAGGGCATTCAAATTGAATTTAACCAACTTTTAAGGTAACCCGCGAAGCAGACATCGGCTTTTGCCGAGGATTTTGGAATCTTTCGGAGCTGCCAATGTCCCGCCTTCTCTGCCCAATTATGGCCATTTGCGAATTGACACAAATTAAACCGGCCGGTCCATTGCCAATGGAAGCCCTCGACGGAGGCCATATTTTGATTCCGGAACCATCGGCACACACCGGCGTCCGCCCAGTCGCAATCCGCATTCTCTCCTATCATCATCGCATTGGATTGGTTTGTTTTATTTTAAATTGATTTAATCAAATTTTATGGGTCATTTTGGATAGAATATTAACTGACCACCCGCAAAAACCAGTTTTAAATCAATATTTCCGGCTTTTAATGAACAAATTAGGCTATTAGGCATTGGAAAATTAAATAAATGTGATTTTTTCGCAATAAAAATAGCTTCCTCTGAGCGGGTTCGAACCCGAGACTTAAATTTTGCAAAAGTTAAGGTCTCCTCTTCCGGTTGAAAATTTTCAAATTTTTTTTGTATAAATTTTCTTAATTAATCCTACCCAGCTTTAAACCTACCATTAATCTAACCTTTAATTTATTTTACAGAGTCCTTCAAATTGCTCAAATCGTCTTCCACTTTCGCCATATTTGCTCATTCATTGCCACGGTGGTGGATATGTGGCCACTTCCTCAAAATCGCATGAAGTTTATTTTCCATTTTAAATTAATCAAAAACCAACTTCTCAGACTTATCTTCGCTCTTGGGCCAAATCCTTGGATTGTCCGGTCATTTCCATTGACTATTCCCTGGCTCCAGAAAATCCATTCCCACGTCCAACCGAGGAGGTTTTATATGCCTATACATGGATATTGAATAATCCAGAAAAATTCGGTTTGTTAATTAATTTTATTGATTTGAATATTTTTTTTGAAATTTTAGGATGGACTGGAGAAAAAATTTGCATGGTTGGTGATTCGGCCGGTGGCAATTTGATAGTTTCTGTCAGTCTTCGACTGGTTGAATTGGGCGCAAAACGAATGCCGGATGGCCTCATTCCAATTTATACGCCATTTTTGTTTCAGGTAACTCGATCTTACCAATTTTTTCTAAAATTTTAACCAAAGGGGCCCTTCGCTTTTAAAAAAATTAGGTCTCGGGTTCGAATCCGCTCATCAGAGGAAGTTATTTTTTTCCTAAACTTGATTATCACTTTTATGCAATTTTATACATTCTAAGGTACATTTCTAGCTGAAATAAAATAATTCCAATAAAAAATCATTAAATTTTTTTCAATTAATCCCTTTTAAATTTTAGTATTTGCCATCGCCCTCTCGTGTGCTCAGCTTCATGGATCCTCTTTTGCACATGGGCGTTGTGATTCGATGTGCGGCGGCGTATACGGGCACATATTCCGACGAGGAATTGGACAAAAATTGCTCATTCCGTTCAAAAGCGCCAACAACATCCTCGGCGAACAATGGGCACAGATCGCTGCAGGATTATGTGGACCAAGTGCAGAGGGCACAACGCGACAATCTTTTGGACTTTACGGTTCAATTTTATAATTTATAAAATATAATTTGCAAAAATTTAAAAATGATCATGGTTCTAGTATTTGGTTTTACCTAAACACCCAAAGCCCAAACCTTAATTAATTGGCTTTGGTTTAATCATTCCCAACTTTTGTATTGAAGCATACAAAACGGACAGGTAGTTCAGTCGGTTAAGTCACTGTTTTTTTTCATTAGATCGAGGGTTCGATCTTTGATGCCCGATGGCGGCTAAGAATTTTTTTAAATAAATCCGAACCAAAATTGGTTTAAACCGTTTAATACCGATTAATTATTGACCAAATGAATTTATGCCATTTTTTAACCCATTAATTGTTGACCAAACCATAACAAATTATATTCCATTCAATCCATCTTGACCAGCTCTTTCTAATTTTGGATATATTTGGTTTGGATGCAGGATAAACCCTCCTTAAACCATTTGGAATTATTTTGGCTTTATTTGCTGTTTTCGGCAATTTTTGGCAAATTCTCATATTTAAAAAAATTAAATAGCAATAATAATAAATATCTTATTTTTAGCAAGGCTCGCAATCCATTGTTTCGCTGATCAATTTGTCCTTCCTGAACAAAAGTTCCACATCTAGCCGTTCAGAGCGTTCGGCAGAGGAAACTACCACCAAAAATAATAATGAAAATTCGCCGGAAGAAGAAATGACAAATGGGAAGAAAATTGATGAAGTGGATGAATTTTCGGAGGAAATGGAGCTGCACAAAATGGAAGCATCCGCATTGGCCCAGGACGAGGATTCACCAGACCAAACATTGCAATCAGTGAAGGTGGACGCTGATCCGGCACATATTTGCCTCTCCGCAACCAATTTTGACCAATGCTTAATTGACTATTTGCAAATGCATCCAATCACAAAAAGGTTAAAAAAATATTTTAAATCTAACCTATTGGTTAAATTTTTGACAAAAAAAAAAACACCCTAATTTCTCATCAAAATGTACATTAACTTTAACTACCAAACAATTTGGAGGTTTTGTTTTCACAATCTCTGAAGCCCGAATATGAAAAATTAATTCAATTAAAATGAATTGATGAGAAATAAAAGAAAATAATAGACAAAAAAAAAAAACAAAAAAATTTAAAAAATAGAAAACAAAGTCAAAAATATTTACTATTTTCAGTTCCATCCAAAATTTCACCAATCAAATGGACCAGGCACAAATGGAGACGGATGGAATGGAGATGGAGGAAAAGGCGGCAACGGACACAAATGTTGAACAGCAGCAGGAGGAGGAAGAAGTATTTCCGGAAGGCCTCAGCCCAAATCCCAGTGAAATGTCCAAATCGCGCACAATCGGCTCATTTTCGTCCGTATTTCGTGAAACACCGACCAATTCGCTGAATGCATTCCAACAACAACCAACACCGGATTCACAAATGAGCGGCAGTAGGAAATTGTTGTCATTCAATTCCAGCCTCGGCTCCAGCATTGGTCGAACTCCATTCCATAGCAAGAAAAGATTGGCGGTTGGTTTTTCCTTTTTAATTCAATTAAACAAATTATTTGCAGCGCGATAAACCCCGCTCATTGAGCCAAAGTTTGGCGGACACTGCAGCATTGGCAGCCGGCCATGCAATCGACAATTTCAGTGATTGGTTGGACGCACCGATGGAACCACTGGGCTACAGTGACAAAAAGAAGCTGTCCCGTGCCGCCACCATGACCCCGGTGAATGCGGCAAAAGCACAACAAGAGGTGGGAATTACAATTTTATTTCCACGGGGCATTCAAAAATAAATACTTTCCCGTTTCGAGATTAAAAAACCGGTTCCAAAATCCAAATAGAGTGAACTCTTTCGGTTTGTATAGGTAAAACTTTTTCCCTTTTGATTTTTGGATTATGGGCCGGTAGAAAGAATACTCCGCAAGAATGAGAGCTTTTCAAAAATATATAATTTGTGGGGTAAATTTTCAAAACCTAGGCCATGAAAAAGCCAACAAATGAGGCTAATTTCTAAAAGCCAACATATAATTGGATTGTTTAGCCGATTTGGTAAGAGTGTTGATTTGTAAAGGAAAAATAAAGGGGAATGGGGGAAGAGGTCAAAAGTTCGAATCCACCCAAGACCAAATTTTTTGAACTAATAAAATCTGTAAAAGTGTTTTTAAGGTAAGAAACCATAGATTTTTTACAAATAATTTTTGAATTCCTAAATTTAAGGAGGCAATCAACCATCATTCACATTTTACGGAATTGCTCAAACTGAAGTTGCCCAGAGACCATTTGATGTCCCCGCTGTACACGCCCAGTGATGTGCTCGCCAAAATGCCGCCTTTCCGATTTGTGGTAATTTTTTAAAAAATATTTTTAAATATTTTTTTTATTCCCAATTTTAAATATTTTTTATTCTCATTTTTTAACATTTTAAGGCATGCCATTTGGACCCTCTGCTCGACGACACAATCATGTTCGCCAAACGTGTCCGTGATTCGGGTGGCAAAGTGGTCAGTGTGGATTTGTTGGACTCACTTCCACATGGATTCCTCAATTTTGCGCCAATGTCCACGGATTGCCAAAATGGGGCGAATTTATGTTTGGAACGTATCAAGGAGACCTTTGGCATTTGAGACTGCCCGAAAATGAATGAACAATTTTATAATCTCATTGTCAAAAATTGCATCTTCATCTACCCAATATATGCCATCCATCCATTCCCATTTATCCAATGTTGATCATTTTTATAATTCCACTAGTCCCCTACCCCCCTTCTTCTAATTAGGGTTCATAATCACTTATAATCCATCCAATCCACATCTTGCCTTATTTTCCTATTCAAAAAATATTCCTCCCATGCCCAAAAATCCCCTTTAAAATGTGACTTTCTTCCATCTTCGATCGATGTTTAGCCCAAAAATGACCTAGCCACATTTCCAATTTTCCAACTGTGAGACAGACACCCTGCTTAATTTATTATATGGATATTGTATTTTTTTATATTTTGAATATATTTATTACGATAAAATTTGACTATATTAAATGAGAAATGTTTGATCGATCATTAAAAGCTTAAAGTTTACATAGTTTAGGAAACATTGATGGATTTAGTGCCTTTTCCTTCAAAAATTTTTTTTCTCATCCAAATAAATTTTTAAGTGGATATTTTATTGCGTGGGACACTAGTTAGGATAAAAATTTGAAATTTTTAATATTCAAATATTTTTGAAAGTATTTATATCGATGATTCAACTGGATTTGAATTTCGGCTAAAATTTATGTAAACTTAGCTTAAAAGCTTTTGGCCCTATCTTGAAAAACAAAGCCAGAGGCGCTTTTCTCTTTTGGCCATCCATTAATGGACTTGGACTTATAGTTTGGAGTGAGGCTTTCAAAGAGGGGATTAAAGGAATTTACAACATTGGATGGATATTTTAAAACTTGGAAGGGAATGAATGCCTTTGCGCAATAGCGCCAACTCATTTTTGAGCGAATTTCATCTTTGGAAGTGGCGGGAAGCAGGAAATTGCGGAAAAAATCGCCCATACCTTCGTTTTTGCCATTTCCGTTCCCTTGAATCACGAGTGGCTGGCCAATTATGATCTTCTCCGGGGCCCATGCCTTCCACCAACCTTATTACCAGGAAATACAGCCGCCACCACCTAGGGCAATCAAGCCGGAAGAAGGCAAGTTGGAAAAAGGTGGGTAGGGGGAGGACAATTAAATATCGCCGATTGAGTACTCGCACATTAGTTTAACGAGGCGAAAGCGAATTCAGGAAGGTGATATATCTTTCGGAAGCCCAGAGTGTCCTCTACAATTTGGCCTATTTTAATTGGATGAATTCAAGCTTTTAAAAAAGTGGCATGCCTTTGGATATAATGTACTCGAATTTTCTGATTCGGTGAAGAAAAGCTTGTTATTTTTCAAAATATTTCAGTTATCAAAAAATTAGTTAAGCCACTTTTTAGAAGACATTTAGGGCTTTCAAATTACATATAGCCTTATAAAATTGGTTGCTTCATTGTTGAACTTTGGCCAGAAGAAATGGTTCAATGCTCAATTGTACTCAATCATTCGATGTTCGTTATTTGGCCCATAGCTCAACGAGGCAATTACCAATCTCGGAAGGCAATATGCCATTTGAAAGCCTTAAATGTCTTCTAAAAAGTGGCTTATTTCATATTTATGAATTCCAACTTAATTAATAATTTACATGTCTTTGAGTGTAATAAATCCGAATTTTCTGATTGGGTAAAGGGAAGTCGCTTATTTAACTTATTGTTTTAAATTTTATAAAAATTAGTTAAGCAACTTTTTAAAGTACATTTACGGCTTTAAAATGTCATATCGCCTCCCTGAATTGGTTGTTTCCTTGTTGAGATATGGCCAAAAGAATGACCCAAGTATACTCAACTGATGGGTGGATTCAATTGATATTTCGGGGAAGGGAGCCAACTGAATTATCCAAATAAATTAGCAGTCAACAATACGGCTTCGGCACTTTTCCACGATGCCACCGGATTCCAAGCTATCATTTCGCCTCGTCAAAATTCACAGCAATTTTCCTCCGCTTCCCCCTCATTTTCATCCACCCATTTATTCCCCCTACATTCGCCTCCAACCACCATCGCAAATTTTCCACTCCAAATTCAACAAAATTTTCCCGAATTTCGGCATTCCCAACAACAAATAGGAAAACAACATTTTTTGCCGGATATCATCCATTCTTCATCACTGGGAACAAATCGGCAATCAATAAGTATTTTTGTGTACATTTTGTAATTTTCTCACCTTCATTTATTCAGAATGTTCATCAACGACATTCGCATCTTCAAATATGCCAGCAATGCTTCGTCCAATACTGGCAAAATTGCCTCCTCAAAGTAATTATTATATCCATAAATTTTAACGAAAAAATGAAAGAACAGGAGAATGAGTACTTTATTTTTTTGGCCATAGATCAGTAAGGAGCAACCAATGCCATTTGAAAGCCCTAAATATCCTCTAAAAAGTGGCTGTACTAATTTTTCGAAATTTTAAAATAAATTATAAAATAAGCAGTTTTTCCTGAAACTATCAAAAAATTTTGGCCTATTATACTCAAAAACACGAAGCTTTTTGTAATGATTGAATTCTCAAAATTTAAATTGGCTAAATTGTAGAGGACACTTTGGGCTTTTCAATGGGATATCGCCTTCCCAGATTGGTTGTTGCCTCGCTGAGCTATTACCTATTAATAAAAGAATGAACTGACTACTTAATTGTCTTTTAATTTGAGTGAATTGATTGATGCCTGAGGGCGCATTGAGTGCTTCTGCTATGGAAAGGGAAGGCGCCTTTCTCTCTTTGTAGTATTACGGTAGGCTAAGAAGAAGGGACAAGGGAGATAGGCGCCCTTTGCGATACAGTATGATAAGGAAAGAAAGGAGAAAGGCGATTGGCGATTTTGTCCGAGGCAAATTCACTTCAATTTTATTCACCTCACTTTCTATTATTATTTAAATATTTTTTCCCAAGGCAATGGCCAAATCCAACTTTGGCAATTTTTGCTCGAATTATTGGCCACCGGAGAACATCGCAATTGCATTGCATGGGAAGGGAATCAAGGTCTAGAATAAGGAGGAAGAAGCCCAACTTACCTCTATTTATAATAATTAATCAAGTACTAATACTAATCCAATTTTGATAATTTTATTATCAAATTAAAGAGCAGACTTTTGTCTATCAAATAATATTAATTTTATTTAAATTATTTCAGAAATTGATGGAATTATGTCCAATAAACCATTTAAAATGACCTTTTTCTATGGATTAGCGTTTTGAGTGGTTTTTTGGTCATAATTCCACCAATTTTGAAACAATCTAAATAATTTAATATTATTTGAAAGCCAAAAGTCTGCTCTTTAATTTGATAATAAAATCATCAAAATTGGTCCAATCCTTGTAGAGTTATTATAAACGGCGTAAGTTGGAGCGTATCCAGAGAGGAGGAAATGAATGCCAATTTAACAGGTGAATTCAAATTGATTGATCCGGATGAAGTGGCCAAAAAATGGGGTCAAAGGAAAAGGTAAAAGGAAAGTAGTAAATTCAGTGAATTGGAATCATTTGAAGTAAACCGAACATGAATTATGACAAATTATCACGGGCCCTTCGCTACTATTATGACAAGCAAATAATGTCAAAAGTGCACGGCAAAAGGTATGCCTACAAATTTGATGGGGCCGGTTTGGCAAAGGCATGCGATGCGGCCGCCGAATTGGCCACCGCAAATTGTGGAGGAGGTGGAAATTTAGTAGAGGAAGAGTGGAAGAGAAGGCGAGGAACATTTTGAGGAGGTTTGACAAAATGGGAGGACAACGGAGCAGACCAAGTTGACGCCATTTATAATTACTCATCAAGGACTGATCCATTTTTGATAATTTTAGTATCAAATTAAAGAGTAGATTTTTGGCTATCAAATGATATTAATTTTATCTTATTTGGTTCAAAATTGATGGAATTATGACCAAAGACCAATGAAAATTTTGCTAATCCATAATAAAGGTCCTTTTAATGGTTTTTTGGACATAATTCCATCAATTCTGAATCAATTTCAATAAAAATTAATATTATTTGATAGCCAAAAGTCTGCTCTTTAATTTGATATTAAAATCATCAAAATTGGCTCCATCCTTAATGAGTCATTAATTTTAAACGGCGCCAACTTGGGGCATTATCCAAAAATAGATTTAAATTAAATTTGCTTTTTTACACAGGTCACCCCAATTGCTCGGAGCATATGCCATAGTCCAATTTTAGGCCGATTATAGAATTTTTTACGGCATAAATGAATCAATGAAAAATATTTAAAATTATGAATAAATTTTTTCGACATCAAAAATAAACAGTTTCCCCTTCGATTTCCAATGAAAATGGCCTCAATCTGCCACCGGATTTAATGGCATTCTTTGAGGTTGTTCGTTCGGCAACCACAATTTTTGGCAAATAATTTGATTGGGCTGATGAGGCTGAAATTAACCACAATTAAACAATTATTTGCCATTTCTTCCGAAAAAGACATTCAATACTGCCGTTTCACTACCTAGTCAATTCTTTTGACCATAACTTTACAAGGAAACATCCAATTTAGGAAGGCAATATACTAATTGAAAGCCCTAATTGTCCTTTAAAAAGTGGCTTAAACTAATTTTTGTGAAAATATAAGATATTTGTAAAATAAGCGGCTTTTTATCCACTTAATCAGGAAGACATGTAACTTTCTCTAAAAAATGGTATTTTTAATTAAAATAGGCCACTTTTGGAGGACAATTTAGGCTTTCAAATGGTATATCCCCTTTTTGAATTGGCTTTTGCCTCGCTGAGCTATGTTAAAACATTAAATTTGATGCCTGCTGAGGGCACATTATTGGCATTGAATTGGAAGGCGCCTTTCCCTTTGCATTACTGTACTGGTTAGATTAGATGGGATAGGTGTTAGCCCGAGGCCTCCTCAATTTTGTCCCCACTTTACAGTATTATTAAAAATTTCCCCGCACCTTTTTGTTTGGCGGTGGCCTTTTCCCTTGCATGAATGCTGCTTTGCACATTGTCATATCGGCTAATGTCCAATGGCATTGAATCTTCCTCCTCTTCCCCATCATCGCATTCTGTCCCAAAATTCACCCTCCTTTTTATGGTCTCCTCCCTCGATGGATTTTCCTCAAATTCTTTGACAGTTTCGGCGGCCGACAAATCCAACATTGAATGGGAAGAGTGGGAGGAATGCGCACTTGGTGGCCGAATATTCTCATCCATAAATGGAATTGTGGTGGCCGGATTTGAGTTGGAAGGAGGATTTGGAGGAGGTGGAGGCCGGGCGAAAGCGGCGGTTGAAGATGGCCGAAACTGAAATTTTCAATTTATTTGGAATAATTTTGGGAGTATTTATATATTATCTGTCACCAGATAACACCCAAATTCACCTTATTATTTCACTATATTAGCCATAAGGCTTATCGTCTTTTCCTACCGTAATACTACAAAAGGAAAAGCCGCCTTCCTAGATAAGCACCAAAGGATCCCTTAGGGCATCATCAATTCACTGGGAATGGGGGCGATTGGTAAAATTGGCCATTCTTTTTTACATCATAGCTCAGCGAGGCAATAACCAATTTGGAAGAAGAATATATCATTGGAAAGCCCAAAGTCTCCTCTATAATTTTGACTTTTTTAAATTTTCTAAATTAAAATTTTATAAAAACTTAAAAGACTTTGTGCGAAATAAGCCAAATTTTATGATTGTTTGAGGAAAAGTTGCTTATTTTAAAAATTCTTTTAAATTTTCTAAAAATTATTTAGCCACTTAATATAGGGCATTAAGGGCTTTCGAATGGTATATCGCCTCCCCAAATTGGTTGCTTCCTTCTCGAAATATGACCAAAAGAATGGCCCAGGTACAGGTACTGAACGGAGATATTGAATCCTGTTTTGTTCCTACAAGATCTTTTTAAGGCCTTTTAATTATTAGCATGGAATTTTGGACTATAAGACATTACTAAATGGAGACAGATAACACATAAATACCAGAATTAAAACAAACTTTTTGCACACTTTTTCGAACCGATCGAACCCGACGCATCACGCTGGCACCGAATGGGCTCAACAGGCGTTGGGCAGTTCGGGTTGTTGGTTTTTCCTTGTTTCGATCCACCGATTGACTTCTATAAGGGAGAATTTTATTTAAAATTAATGCCATTCACCCTTAAACCAATACAAATACAACTTGTCGCCATTTCAAATAACTCAACAAATATTGAATCAAATTTGATATTTTTAGTATCAAATTAAAGTGCAGAGTTTCGGCTATTGAATATTATTAATTTTATTTAAATTCGTTCAGGATTATTATTTGAGTTGAGCTCAAAAAACCATTTAAATGATTTTTACTATGTATTAGCCAACAAATTTCCATTGGTTTTTTTTTGGCCATAATTCCATGAATTCCTAACCAATGTTGATAAAATTAATATTATTTGATAGCCAAAAGTCTGTTCTATAATTTTATACTAAAATTATCTAAATTAGTTCAGTCCTAGATTTTTTTATCATCAGAAGTGGCGACAAGTTAGTGGGCTTATGTCATCCGCCCCCAACCTTTTGCCCATTTGTGGAGAGGAAGCAATAGTGCTGGGCGCGGCGGCTGAAGGTCGCCGTAAAATTGTGTTGAATGAATGTTCCAGCGAATGGGAAGTATTTTGGAGGAATCGACGCCACCGTGGACTGCCAACGGGAATATTATTGCCATCATCCGGCATCAATTTTGCCCCTTCATTTTGTTCGAATCCAGTTGGCTCATTGCCAAGAGCTGAAGGCTGAATCATTGAATTTCGTTTTTGGCGAAGCTTTTTGTCCTCTTTTTTAGGCTTTTCCATGGAATCGGTTATTATGGCACAGCCATTTGGTCTCTTTTCTTCCTCCTCAATTTCTTCTGTACCAAATAATTCGCCGGCATTTTTGATTAAAAATTCACAAATGTCAGTGTGCAAATCTAGACCGGCCAATTGGTTTGGCCAATCCGCCATTTGTGCTGGAGGGCATCTAAAATATGGAATTTTAATTGGGCAAAATCGGTCTCCAATATTAAAGTTTAATTAACTGGCCCTTCTTTGGCCCATAACTCTGCGAGACGAGAGCCATTTTGGGAAGCCAATATATCTTTAAAAAGCCCGAAGTTTTCTCTACAAAGTGGCTTTTTAAAATTAAATAAAATCACAACTTTAAAAGAGTTATATGTCTTGATCTTATTCCAACTATATTTTTGGATTGAATGAGGAAAAATCGCTTATATTACCAATTTATTTTAATTTTCAATAAGCCACTTTTTTTCTAGAGGTGCCTTTAGGGCTTTCAAAGGGAATATCGCCTTCCAAAATTCCGGAGAAAGAGATAGTGAAAAAGCGGTACTGAAACGTCCTAATTTGGGGCTAAATGTTTCATTTGAATAACCGAAGCAAATTTGGCGCCCAAACAATGGCCAGATTTCGAGCATTCATTTCGGTTTGAGGATGCAGAGAAATTCGTTCCAAATGGTGGAATAGACAATTGGCAGTTCTAATAAATAGGGCGTAAATTATTGGTCGAGAAAAATGTGAACATTTGCAGACTTGGAATGGGCCAAAGGCAATTGGCCAATGAAGGAATGGATTTTGTCCATGAATTGGCCATAATCATCAGATTGGGTGGAATGTTTGTTGACTGTTAAATTATGAAAATCAGGGAAAATTTATAATTTGCCCTAACCATCAAAATCAGTGAATGCGGCGATAAATCGGGAATGAAGTTGGAATGGGAGGAGAGGATCGGGCAATTGACGGAAAAATTGCTTCAGAAGTGAGGGAACCTAAAACAATTGGAATTGGAAGTAATTGGATGGGAATAATTTTGGCCTTTTTACACTGTGAATGTCATTTCGAAGCATTTGCGCCAGCAAGGGTGAATCCCATTGTGGGCATCGCCCATGGCTGAATTCACGCCTTAAATTACGAAATTAAATGGCAATGGGAAAGGCGATGTCATTTTTGTACCTGAGTCGGCGAATATTCGACTGGACCTAAATGCATAATTTAACTAATTTCCCCTTTTGAATTATGTTTATACCCCGCATTGTCTGTAAATGCCTGGCACCATTCCCCTCCTCTCAATCACGCCAATGCATTCTCGCACTAATTGAGGCACTTTTCCACCGAATGTGGCCAAATCTTTGCCGAACACCGTGTTGCTCCCTGGCGATGTTGGAATGGCCAATCGAAGTAGGGATTTAAGGCGAGGTGTGGGCGAAGAAAGTGGCGACAATAATTTGTTGAATGGAACGGATTTACGGCGATTTAAGCTGCCAGGTTTTGGCTGAGAGGTGAGCCAAATTTGTTCACCAAGGCTGAGCCTGTCCGAGAAGAGGCGAACACAATTTGAGGGGAAGAAACCGAATTGCTTGAAAAGGGGAATTTGTTTGATTTTAAAGGATTAAAGTATTTGGGTTATAAAAATTTTAGAATTAATAATAGAATTGTTTAAAACAGAATCAGTGAAACACATAAATCAGAATAAAAATTAAAAATCAGAATTCTTTCCGGAAAATACAAAAAATCAGAATTCTTTCCGGAAAACACAAAAAATCAGAATTCTTTCCGGAAAACACAAAAATTCAGAATTCTTTCCGGAAAACACAAAAAATCAGAATTCTTTCCGGAAAACACAAAAAATCAGAATTCTTTCCGGAAAACACAAAAAATCAGAATTCTTTCCGGAAAACACAAAAAATCAGAATTCTTTCCGGAAAACACAAAAAATCAGAATTCTTTCCGGAAAACACAAAAAATCAGAATTCTTTCCGGAAAACACAAAAATCAGAATTCTTTCCGGAAAACACAAAAATCAGAATTCTTTCCGGAAAACACAAAAATCAGAATTCTTTCCGGAAAACACAAAAATCAGAATTCTTTCCGGAAAACACAAAAATCAGAATTCTTTCCGGAAAACACAAAAATCAGAATTCTTTCCGGAAAACACAAAAATCTTCTTTCCGGAAAACACAAAAATCAGAATTCTTTCCGGAAAACACAAAAAATCAGAATTCTTTCCGGAAAACACAAAAAATCAGAATTCTTTCCGGAAAACACAAAAATCAGAATTCTTTCCGGAAAACACAAAAAATCAGAATTCTTTCCGGAAAACACAAAAAATCAGAATCGTTTCCGGAAAACACAAAAATCAGAATTATATATTAGAATTAGGTAATGTACTTTTATTCTGAATAAATGGAACAAATTAAAATGTAATAATTTTCCCCTCTTCCCTCCAAAAACCTTGCAATTTTCTTCCGCTCCTCCTTCGCCTCCACCACCGCCGCTGGGCACCGTCAATTTTCCTCTCCACCAATCAGCGCCTTCCTCCATTTCCACTACGGAAACAATGTCGCCGACGTGAAGGCTCAATTGATCATTCCGCCGGGCGGCAAATGGCCGAATTGTGACGGCACATGCAATGGCAGGCACATTCATTTGGGACAGCTCGTCCGGATTGAAATGGTTGCCACGATTGTCCAACTTAAATTTACGAAGGTACATTGAGGAAATGTTTTGGCGGTGATTGCCTCGAAAAAACTGAGCACCGAATAGCAGCGCATCAGTGAGCCAGTCAACATTGAAAGTCGCTGCAAATAATAGCGCACTTTGGCCAATGTGGCTTTGCCCTCATCGGCGGCCAATTCTGAAGGTAAATTCACAAATTCATTAAAAAATATTTTGCCAAAAAATTTTGTAGAACAATTATCTAATTTTTAAGGCCATATAATTTTGGCCAGAGCAAAGTGTTGGTAATTAGGATTAGGTTAAGATTAAGGCTTAATTCTCGGACATAGGTATCTTAAAGAAGCTTGATTTGGCCAGCCAAATCATATAGCCTCAAAAACTACATGAAAATTTTTTTACAAATAAAATTGGCCACCTTCCAATTTGCTATGTTCCCGCGAGAATATGCATCGATGCAGCTGGCAATCCAATTGGCACAATTCCGTAAATGTTCGTTGAATTGTCCTGCAGCATTTCAACAGGGAAATAAATAGCCAAAATTCGTATTTTAATTACCATTCTTTTCCATTGCTTTCCACCCTCAATTTCATTGCTTTTTGTTCGTCAATTTCATTCTTCCTTTCGACCTCTTCCCCTTCTCCATTTTCCAAATCACTTTCCAACAATTCCACTGAAACTGGGCCCAATTCCACCGTTTGGTAATGGAAATGTCGACAATCATTGGTTGGCCGAAGAATGCTTCACAAAACAAATTTGAATGAATTTTTTAGTCCCATTTCCCGAAATAGGGCATTAAAATTGAGTATAACCGATTGAGTAGCTCTGCCATTTTTTGGACTTATTTATTTAAAACAGGAAGTAGCCAATTCGGGAGGCGATAAGCCATTTGAAAGCTCTAAATGCCCTATAAAAAGTGGCTTAACTAATTTTTGTAAAATTAAAACATTTTGTAAAATAAATAAATTTCCTTCCACTCAATCAGAAAATTCGGATTTGTTACAGTCAAAGATAATTAAATTTTTTAAAAATTGGAATTCATAAAATTTAATAAAGCCACTTTTTAGAGGACACTTTGGGCTTTAAATTGGTATAAAGCCTTCTCTAATTGGTTACTTCTTTTCTGAGCTGAAATAGTTATTGCCTCGCTGAGCTATGAATAAAAGAATGGACTAATTGAATTGTCTTTTAATTTGTACCCAGTGATTTGATTGATGCCTGAGGGTGTATAGAACGCTTCTGGTGAAAAGGGAAGACGCCTTTCTCTTTGCATTACAGTAAGATAGGGAGATGGCGATTTAGACAAACGCATTAATCAGTCAATTTTCCTGTATCAATTTTTTGGCCAATATCTAAACAAGTCAATGACCAATTCAGGGAGGCGATATACCATTGGAAATCCCAAAGTGTCCTCTTTAATTTAATCAATTTAGATTTTATGAAACCCACACTTACAAAAAATTTCATGGCTTTAAGTGTGATAAACCCAAATATTCTGATTGATTATTTTATAAATTATTTTAAATTTTCAATTAATTAATTTTGGCCACTTTTTAGAGGACATTTTGAGCTTTTAAATGGTACATCGCCTTCCCCCAAATTAGCATTGCCACATTAAACTATGGACTCAAAACAGTTAAAGGTACTCAATTGGCGATATTCAATTATCCCCTTTTCCCCTATATTTCAACCTGGCCGAGGATCGATGTTGGCGCAATGAACTACGTTGTGGCGTTTGCCGTAAACGAATTCGCGAAACCAGTGCCAATGGGCTAAGATCATTGCCACCGGTGTTCGATGACTGTGTGGAATGGCCAACATTGCCTTCGGAGGGCATTGTTTCGGTCGGACTTCGACTGCTGCCCCGGCTGCTGTTGGAACTTAATGCGGCCGCCAAATCACTGCCCAACAACATTTTTTTAGTCGAATGAATATTTTTGGGACAGGAAATGGACTCTGTGAATGAATGAATCTCGGGCGGATTATTTTGTGTGTGTTATTGGGTCCCGTTTGATATTTGCAGCCGGGCAATGAGAATATTGTTTAGGGCTTTGGGGGAAATTGGTGGAATGATGGGGAAGGGGGACCAAAATAGCCAATGGCGCCCTTCCCCTTCCTTCGCCGATGACGAAGGTTGGATTGGAATGGATTTGGGAGGGAATTGGGATCAATCGGTGCCGGGATTTGTTGCCTGAGTGGATTAGGCCAACTGCACGGGAAATGGATGATGACAGCAGCTGTTGCCATTGGGAAGAATGTGAGGGAATGGAATTTAGTCAGTCGAGAATGAAGAAAGGGGGACAGGTTTAAGCATTGAGGTGGATTAGTGTGCGGGAAAAGGAGGCAAAGAATTGGATCCGTTTGTCGATCAGCCACCGCAACCTTTGAAGACTGATCAATGGTATTTGCACTTTGCGGTCAATGTCAATGGACCAAAACAAAATGGAAAAGAGCACAAAAAAAGGTGGCAAAATGATTTATAGATCGAACAAACTTTCACTCACTCCGAGGAAAATTTTCCGCTTTTTAAGTCCTTTTTATTCATATCATTCTCTACTTTTTGGTCAGAATTACTCGGCCATAATCTTCAAAAAGTGTGCTTTAATCATCAGATAAATGAGAGAAAGGGGAATTGGTTTGATTTAACGAGAAAACTGAATCTAATTTTGATTCGAAATTCTGATATGTAATTCTGCTTTGTTTAGTGTTATATTTTGTGATTTTATATATTTTCCAGAAAAATTCAGATTTTTGTGTCCAAAAGGCAATTCTGATGAAATGCATTTCTGGAATACCGTATTCCATATTCTCAAACCAATTCCCCTTTTCAATTCTTTCATATTTTTATTGTATTTTTATCATCAAATATAATTTATTCAATTCAAACATTAAAATATATTTTAAGCAAAATTGCATTGGCAGCTTTCAAAAACGGCGATTATTTTTAAAATGGCGAAAACATAGATGTGAATTTGTTTAGAAAAATTAAAATACAATTAAAAAAATGCATTTTTAAATGAATTAAAATGGACAAAAACAAATTATATTTAATTATATTTAAAATTATTTATAGTTGCAAAAATGACCCGGAATGAGTAAAATTGGGACAAGTGCGTATTTTGTTGTGAAAGAAAAGAGTGGAATAAAACAAAAAATAATAAATTTGAGAAGGATGTGGGGAATTGTCCTGATTGAATTTTCATTTTTGTGAATTTGAGCAAGCCAAGCACAACATTTTCATTTTGGCCCATCGTTTGTTCATTAATTAGAGGTAATGTTTTGACTGCTCCCTTCCCTGCGTATATCCATCCTGTTGCCTTCTACGCCTCCCTTAAATTTGTTAGGCAAAATAAATTCATTCAATTAATTAAAATCTTTGCCTACTTGATTGTCGGCAACAACAACAGCAACAGACAAGCATGGCCACAGCGGCCAACAAAACCAATGCCGCAATGGTGGAAAGAAGCAGGGCCGATTGGAATTGCTGTTTTGAATCGTTGTCGATGTCTTCTGCCTCATTTGTTGGCGGCGTTGGACTGACCGCTGGCCTTTGATGTATTTTTGGAGCCGATGGCCGTTCTTTTTCCTGTTTCCTTGTGGTTGAAGGTAAAGTGGCCATTGTGGTGGTTGGATGCTGCACATTTTGATGATGCTGGGGGCCACCATCTTCAGCCGAAGGTGGAAGGCCCGAAGCCTCCTGTAAAAAAAGAAAAATATAATTATATTTTATTATATATATTTATCAATTTATTCAATTTATTTTTGTGTTTTCCGGAAAGAATTCAGATTTTTTGTGTTTTCCGGAAAGAATTCAGATTTTTTGTGTTTTCCGGAAAGAATTCTGATTTTTTGTGTTTTCCGGAAAGAATTCTGATTTTTTATGTTTTCCGGAAAGAATTCTCATTTTTTGTGTTTTCCGGAAAGAATTCTGATTTTTTGTGTTTTCCGGAAAGAATTCTGATTTTTTGTGTTTTCCGGAAAGAATTCTGATTTTTTGTGTTTTCCGGAAAGAATTCTGATTTTTTGTGTTTTCCGGAAAGAATTCTGATTTTTTGTGTTTTCCGGAAAGAATTCTGATTTTTTGTGTTTTCCGGAATGAATTTTTTTTTTCTGAAAAGATTTGTATTTACCGAGAAATCATCCTCATCATCGGGATTGAATGAATTTCCGCTGCCCTCTTCTCCCTCAACATCCCCATTGGCCCCGTGCCGTTCCATTTCCAATTGTTCCTCCTCTTCCCCAGCCTTTTGGGTCATTCCCGAATTGGAAAGCAATAAAATGAGCCAAAATAATATTATCGACCATCGACAATGTGCTGCCATTATATTTGAATAATTATATTTGGCAAGGCTAAATGGAAGGAACAAAAATTAAATTGAAATATTGGAGAGGCATAAATAATTTGATGGAAAGAGGCGAAGACAAACGGTATTGAAAATTTCTGTACTCGGGCAACATTTTTTGCCTATGGCTCAATCAGGCAATAGCCAATCTGGGAAGGCAATATATCATTGGAAAGCGCAAAGTTTCCTCTACAATTTGGCCTTTTCAAATTTTATAAATTCCAACTGAAAAATTGTTACATGCCTTTGAATGTAATAAATTTGAATTTTCTGATTGAACGGAGGAAAAGCCATTTTTCCTAAAATTGTTTAAAGTTTTCAATTAGATAGTAAAGCCACTTTTTAAAGGACATTTAATGCTTTCTATTGGCATATCGCCTTTCCAAATTAGTTGTTCCCTTTTTGAGTGATGGCCAAAAGAAAAGGTCCGGTTTGATAATTGATAAGTCCCGTGCTTCAACAAATTTATTTGAAAAGGGGCGAATCTATCAAAACACCAATCGAATCATTCAAAAACGCGCCCATCGTCGTCTTTTTTTTTTGGTCGCCGCAAGTGGCCAAAACTTTTTTTTTGAATTTATGAGTGAATGTGGCGGCGATTGAGAACGCGATGAAAAAGGGTGGGGGAGGGAAATGGAGGCTGGGCCGAAAGGGACGGAGGCTGGTTGGAAAATCATCGATCGAGGAGGGGAAGGGGAGGAATTGGCCGTGTTAGAACGCACAAAATCTGTTTTATTTTGGGTGTAAATGTTGGCTTGGGCTGCTCGTTGGTTGTTTTTGCAGCCACCATTTCCCCCATTTTTCTTATCATTGGTAACAATAATAAAAAATGAAGGAAGTGGTGGAAAGGGCGACTTAGCAAAAGGATTTTTTGAAAAGAGCCGAAAGGAAAAAGAGGAGGAATTGGATCAGACTTTGAGACTGTCAATTGTCCGGTTTTTTGAAGAAAAATTAAGTAAAAAATAAAAGGCAAAATAATTGAGTAGCTTGGACATTCTTTTGATCATATCTCAACAAGAAGGTAACCAATTCTTGAAGGCTTTATGCCATCCGAAAGCATTAAATGTCCTCTAAAAAGTTGCCATAAAATTTGCTATGAATTTCACCTTTTTAATTTAAGTATTCTTCTTTGAATATAACAAACCCCCATTTTCTGATTGAATGGAGGAAAAGTCGCTTATTTTACAAAATATTCTAGATTTCAAAAAATTAATTAAGCCACTTTTTAGAGAGCATATAGAGCTTCCGATATTGGAATATCGCTTCTCGAAATTGGCTTATTCCCTGCTGAGTTATGGCCAGAAGAATGAATGACCGGGTATTGAATCGGCGGTACTCTATTGTCCAGTTTTTTGAAAAAAAGGGAAATGGCCAATGTCAGTGGGATTTTTCCCAACGCCAAAAACCTTTGGGGATTCGATTTCGAATAAAAATAGGCGAAAAGCGGGAAGGAGGGCGATATTCCCCTAGGGGGAATCCCTTTTTGAAGCTAGCCTAAAGTGCCACTTGACCAATGGATGTCGGCCAAAAAGGGGAGGAGGCAAGGCATAAATGGCCAAAACAACTAAATTGTTTTGGCGCCATTCATTCCTATCAATGCCACTGCAGATTATCCCCTTGGGGGAAAATTGGAAAGGCCATGACGAGAAGCAGGATGGATTGAAAAGGGGGAAGGGGGAGGCGAAATGAAATTGAGAATGGGAAGGGAAATTGGTTTGGGCAAAATGGAAAGGCGCAGCCAGCAGCCAATTAGGCGACATTAATACGGGAAAATGGGACGGAAAAAGGAAGGGGAAAGGTGGCTGCGCGATGGAGGGTTTGAATTCGGGTGGGCTGATGGAGGAGGAGGGGGAAATGGGGGTTGACCGGTTAGATGGAAGGAAATGTTGGTTTGGAGGAATTGTTGTACAAATTGAATGGAAATGGCGGTGGAAGGAGGCGAAAGGGGGAGAGGCAAATAAACGGAGGCAATAATTTTGGTTGGGCAAAAGGAAGGAAGGACATTGGACAAGGCCATCATCGGCTGTGGGGAACACTTCTCCCCTTCCCTTTAAAAAGTGTTCCCGAAAATATAAATCTTGGCCAGCAAAGAAGGCCAAAGAAAATGGCGAATGTTTAAGAAGTTTTGGTGGCCGAATTGGGAAAGAATTGTGAAGGCCGAAGGCAAACATCGAAGCCAAGGGGGAAGGGCAACGGGAAAACAAACATCCGGGCCACGAAAAGGTCGAATAGGGAGGAAGGGTCAAATGGGGATGATGAGATGAGCCTTTTGGGGGAGAATTGGAAAGACAAAAGAAGCCTAAAATTCATCGGTGGAAGGTGGGAATTGTTCCGTGACAAAATTGAATGAAAGTGCAGAAAATGAAAGGAAAATGGTGGATGACATTCAAAGGGAAGGAAATGGCCAAGTGGGGAATTGAGGCCAAAAATGAGGCCAAAAATGAAGCCAAAAATGAGAGGTCATCATTCGGCCTAATATGGAGGCAAACACACCTGCGCCTTGTACTACCCCACTGCTCATCCTTTTAGCCAAATAAACCTATATTACATCAATTTTGGATGTACTAAATAAAATTGATTAACATTAACTCCACATTATCCATTGGTGGAGGACATTACCTTTGCTTCAATACCCTGAATGTTTATTTGGTCATATCTCAATAAGGCAATGACTAATTTAGGAAGGCGAGAGCCCATTTAAAAGCCCAAAATGCCCTTTAAAAAGTGGACAATTTAAATTTTATGAACACCTTTAAAGAAAGTTATATGTCTTTGACCTAATATACCTGTATTTTCTGATGGATTGGAGGAGAAGCTGCATATTTTACAAAATATTTTAAATTTTCAAAAAAAGTTTAAGTAATTTTTTAGAGGATATTTTGGGCTTTCAAATGACATATTGCCTTCCCAGATTGGCTGTCGCCTCGCCGAGATATGGATAAAAAGAATGGCCCAGGTACTGAAGTCCCTTACCCTTATAAATTATGTGTAATTTGAGGATTATTGCCTTGGGGAGAATTGGCTTCGGGACTTTATTTTTATTGTATGGAAGCATAGGATTGGAAGGTGGGAATGGGAAAGGCCAATGGTTGGATGGAAAGGTGGATTGGACATGGACACGATTCATTGGGCGGAAATGGCAAAATTGCAGCCGCAGCCGATGAGCAAAAATGGGGAAGAATCGGTGGGGGAAATGGCCTCCGATTTGTGCACATTGAATGGGAATATGGGTGAATGGGATTGTAAAGTGTAAAGCACACACACATTTTGCCCCCAATCCATTTTTTTGTGTGAATCATTTTCATCGGTCAGTTTGACCTGCTTTGTAGAGTAAATGGGACAAAAAAGTTTCGACTTTTTTATAGGGAGTCGGAACCATCTCATCAGCAGTCAGCACCAAGCATTTCTTTTGGCCATAGCTCAATAAGGAAGTAACCAATTCGAGAAAGCGATATGTCATTTGAAAGCCCTAAATTCCCTCTAAAAAGTGGCTTAAACTAATTTTTTAATACTTAAAATAATTAGCCGAATAAGCGGCTTTTTCCTCATTCAATCAGAAAATTTGGGTTTACTCCAATCAAAGACATGTAACTTTTTTAAAGCCGAAATTTCATAAAATTTAAATAGGCCACTTTTTAAAGGGCATTTTAGGCTTTCAAATGGTGTATCGCCTTCCTAAATTGGGTATACCTCGTCGAGTAGCACAGAATTAGCCAGACTAAATGTCCCCTACCGAAGTGGTTGCCACTTTCCAATGGAAGCTGCCAATTTCCTTTCCCATAATAAAAAGTAAAAAAGAATTCAATTGTTGCCAGCGCCGAGATATTTTTGGCGTTGCCAAAAAATGCCAAAAAAAGGAAAAGGAAGGAAGATGGATTGTCGCCCTTCAACCCCCTTGCGTTGGCCAACCCACAAAATGCAACCTCCAAAGGCAATGGGCCTATTGTGCCGCCTTTCCCTTCCTTCCCACCCATAAATCCTCGCTTCCTCCCAATTCGGGCAAAGGCTTGTTGGCTTCCTTTCCCCCCTCAATGCCGTTAATTAAACCCATGCCTCTCCCTCCCAATGTTGCCCATTGGCCACAATGAATGAATGAATGGCCATTGCACAACCCACCAAATGATGGCCTCCTTCCTCCTAAACAATTGTGCCGAAGGAAGATAATTACTGGCCAAATATAGGGAAAATTGGAGAGGAGGAAAGGGGAAAATGAAGGGGAATATATAGGGAATATTTATGGCTGTCCAGGGAAAAAGTGGCGTTGGGAAAGGGCAAAAAAAGGATGGAAGGATTGATCGACGACTGGAAATGGGGGCATTTTCTGCGGTTGAGGAAAAAATGTTTTTTGGCCCTTCAGCTCCAAAGAGGGGAAAAAGCCGACAAAAACCACAAAAAAATGCTCCCCAGGAGCCGCTGCCAAAGGCGTCATGTCGCTTTTTTCTTGCCTTTTTTGGTGTCAAAAATGCCGCCAAAAGCTCACCCTCGAGGGGAATAGAACAATTGTTTTTCGGAAGAAAAAGGAGAAAAAGAGGCCTTTTAGTCAGAAAAAAAAGATAGAAAGACCCTTCCTTGTAGGGAACATTTCAATACTGCAATTTTAATACATTTAGGCCATTAATTTGGCCCATATCCCGAAGAGGCAATGGCTAATTAGGGAAGGCAATAAAATTTTGAAAGCCCAAAGTACTCTCTAAAATTAGGCCATTTTAAATTTAGGAAATCAAAAAATTTTACAAAAATTATATGTCTTTGAGTTTAATAAACCCAAATTTTCAAATTGATTGAATGAAAAGCCGCTTATTTTATAAATTATTTTAATTTTCAAAAAATTAGTTAGGCCACTTTTTAGAGGACATTTAGGGCTTTAAAATGATATATCGCGTTCTTGAATTGGCAGCTTCCTTGTTGAAATATGGCCAAAAGAAATGAGTCGGTATTGAGTGAAACATTCTGCTTCATTTCCAAAAAGGGGCAAAATGTTACGAAGGTGAATGACTTTTTCATTGAGTGTTTGGGGATTGAATGAATAATACTAAATAATGTAATAAGTAAAAATGGATGAATCGATCATTATTAGGGAGGAATTGGCAGGAGGTTGGTTGCCAGCAGAGCAAAGCCACTCGACGTGCCTCGCGCATTTGGGGGGATTTGTCCCCTTCTTTTAATCGTCGGGAATAATTGCGGGAATATCGAAGCAAGATGGGAGGGGGGGGGGGGGGGGGGGGAATGGCCTTGAAGGAAGGTGAAGGGGCATAAATAAAATGGATGTGGGGAATCCAAATCCAATGAAGGGTGAATTCTGAATTGGAGTTGGTAAGTGGTTCAATACAGCCTATTCAATACTTGGGTTTTTTCTTCTTTCGACCATAGCTCAGCGAGGAAATTGCCAATCTGTGAAGGCTATATGCCATTGAAAAGCCCAAAGTGTCCTCTACAAAATGGCTTATTTAAATTGCATAAGATTATTATTTAAAAAAGTTTTATGCCTTTGATTGTAATTAACCTGAATTTTTTGATTGAGTTGAGGAAAATAAAATTTTTCAAAATGTATTTTAAATTTTCAAAAATTAGTTAGGCCACTTTTTAGAGGACATTTAGAGCTTTTGAATGAAATATCGCCTTCCGAAATTGGTTGCTTCCTTCCTGAGTTATGGCCAAGATACCCAGATACTTAATTGGCGTTACTTGTCCCCGGCTGGTTATGGGTGAGGGGGGAACGGGGGTGGCTGACACACTTTTCATGGGATGAAGGAATACAAAAATCTATGGAATTTGTGGCTAATAAAATTACAATTTAAAAATGAGAATATTGCAATGATTTAAAGGAATTTTATATGACAATTAGGCTTCTTTCGAATGAATTGGAGAATAAAATGTCCAGCAGCTGTGTAAGGAAAATGCTTTTGTGTCCGGACAAAGTTTTCATTACAAAAAAGGGAAAATGACCTAGCAAATCCCATACTTTCCATTATTGCCTCCTTCCAATTCAACCGGTTGACCCGTCCAACCCATCACATCGGTGGGACGGTGGGCCCATTCGCCACGATTGTCCATTTCCCCCATTCATTCTTGCACATTTTCCCCGCGGCCATCGGCCACCTAATCGGGACCAGCAAATCTCCGCATCCATCCACCGCCTTCGCCTCCCCATCATCCCCTTTTAAAGTGGGGGCGACCAACCACTTTTGGCCTTGTACAACGACCGACGATTGACGAGAAGAAACATTCATTCATCCAACAGGAGTCAGCGGGAAATGATGGAGGAATTGAATTGGATTGAATTGTGTTTGGGTGGGTGTTGTGCTGAACATAAATGGAAATGACAACAAAATGCGGGGAGGAGGCTAGGATTGTTGGGAAGGAGTATGCAAATTCGCGCCCCATTACGCCGTTGGCGATGGCTGCTCCTGTTGATGGCTTAATGGGTGGTAAAGGCAACTCTTGAGAGTTGAGATGGAAAAGGACAAAGAAAAAATGAATTAAATCACTGTCAGGCGCAGAATGTAGAACATGAAATACCATATAAGGATAGAATGAAATAGGAAATTACACTCTATTTGGACATAAATAAATAAGGAAGTAATCAATTTTGGGAGGCAATAGGCAATTCAAATGCTCTAAATCTCCTCTAAAAAGTGGCCTTTCCAATTTTTTTGAAAATTAAAATTTTTTTAAATAAGCAGCTTTTTACGTCCAATCAATTAGAAAACTGGTTAAGGAATGAAATTTCCTTTAAAGTTGAATTTCATGAAATTAAAATAGGCCACTTTTTAGTGGAGATTTTAGACTTTCAAATGGCGCATCGCCTTCCCAGATTGGCTATTGCCTCGATGAGATATAAACAAAAAAAATGGCCCTGAAACTTCCTCTAGGTGATCGGAAGAAGCTAAATCGGTTAAGGCATTCCTCTCAAATTCTAGGTAATGAATTGAATATTCTTTTCTGTCATTTTTGTGTTTATTTCATTTCCGCCTACCCACCCCCGTGTGTGCCATCTCCAAAAAATGCCATAGTAAAAGGGAAATGAATTAGCTTATTTGGGCGTCATCACTCTCTCTGATTCATTTTGGAACCCAAAAATATGGCCATTGCTTCTTACCCAAAACCCATTCATTTTGCCTATCCCATTTCATCTCCATTTGGCTTCCGTCCATCCACCCCCACTCCATCTATTTGCATTCCAAAAGGACACCAAAAATGCCCAAATCCCTTCCGTCTCCTCCATCTCGATGGGGCCCTTCATTATTTCAATTCCATTTATTCCGTAAAAACCCGTCTCCGGTGTGTTGACCCAAATCCACAACATAAATCCATCACATCGCCTTCCAAACATAAAAAATGTCCTCAACCTTGTTTCTTGGCATTTTTCTTATTTTCTTATTGGTCATCGCCCAATTTGATGCATTCCATTTGGAGGAAGCTTTAATGGATCAACAACAATCTCCATATCAGCGACAAATCCGCTCATTGGCAAATGGACGATGGCAATTAAGGCAATTTTGACCCTACCAAAGACATCATTTATCCCTTAAAAAATTCAGACCAGGCAAAAGATCCCCTTCTCCTTCCTCTTTTTATGAACTATATGGCCCAGCAGGATTGGGTGCGCGAGAAATGAGGCGACCCGTCGGAATGGGCTATGTTTTGTCAGAATTGAAAGCCGATTGATGGGAAGAATGAATGGAATTTTATTGTGTTTTTGATTGATCTCACCAATTAAACGTGTATTTTGCTCGACTTTTTGGCAACAATGGATTTGCATATTAATAAATTTGGATGGATGTGAAAAAATGTAATATAACAAAACAAAATCAAACACTCAGTCAGAAATTTGTGAAATATTTACAATAATTGAATAGACAGAACCTATGGAATATGAATGTAGCGTGTAGCCCATGAATTCTGATTCTGATGGTATTTCCCTTCTTCTTCTAGAGGGAACACAAAATCTCTCTTTAATTTCCTTTTCAAATCCAAGGATGTTTACAAATTTGTGCCTTGAGGAAATATTCATCAAAAAATGGGAAGAACTTCTCGTTCCTTCAGATTCAGAATTATTCTAAAAAAAATCTGAATAAGTGACATAAAAATTAGAATGTTTTTCGGAAGAAATACAAAAATCAGAATTCTTTCCGGAAAAAACAAAAAATCAGAATCTTTCCGGAAAAAACAAAAAATCAGAATTCTTTCCGGAAAACACAAAAAATCAGAATTCTTTCCGGAAAACACAAAAAATCAGAATACTTTCCGGAAAACACAAAAAATCAGAATTCTTTCCGGAAAACACAAAAAATCAGAATTCTTTCCGGAATGAAATACAAAAAATCAGAATTCTTTCCGGAAAACACAAAAAATCAGAATTCTTTCCGGAATGAAATACAAAAAATCAGAATTCTTTCCGGAAAACACAAAAATCAGAATTCTTTCCGGAATGAAATACAAAAAATCAGAATTCTTTCCGGAAAACACAAAAATCAGAATTCTTTCTGGAAAACACAAAAAATCAGAATTCTTTCCTGAAAACACAAAAAATCAGAATTCTTTCTGAAAAACACAAAAAATCAGAATTCTTTCCGGAAAACACAAAAAATCAGAATTCTTTCCGGAAAACACAAAAAATCAGAATTCTTTCCGGAAAACACAAAAAATCAGAATTCTTTCCGGAAAACACAAAAAATCAGAATTCTTTCCGGAAAACACAAAAAATCAGAATTCTTTCCGGAAAACACAAAAATCAGAATTCTTTCTGGAAAACACAAAAAATCAGAATTCTTTCCTGAAAACACAAAAAATCAGAATTCTTTCTGAAAAACACAAAAAATCAGAATTCTTTCCGGAATGAAATACAAAAAATCAGAATTCTTTCCGGAATGAAACACAAAAAATCAGAATTCTTTCCGGAAAACACAAAAATTCAGAATTCTTTCCGGAAAACACAAAAAATCAGAATCTTTCCGAAAAACACAAAAAATCAGAATTTTTTCCGGAAAACACAAAAAATCAGAATTCTTCCGGAAAACACAAAATCAGAATTCTTTCCGGAAAACACAAAGAATCAGATTTAGAATGGGTGAAAAATAATAAAAGCACGTCAATTGTGTAATATTTTCAATGATTAATTGGTAAATCCACTCCTAGCTTCATTCTTGGCCAAAAAATCCCATCCAGAAACATAAAGCATAAAAATCTGGCCAAAATCCTTGCAAATTAAATCAATGAATTCCTCTTTACTATTTTTTGCCTTTTTCTTCTTTATGTCCCAATGAATAACCCTTCTTTTTTACCTTGCAATTTCTTTCATCCAGCCGTCTCTGCTTTCCCCATTTTTTCATCGCTTCAGGAACGGAGCACATAAGAAAGAAAAAGGAGGTCGATTGAATTCACCGCTCTCCCCTCCGGGGGAATGGAATGAGAGGAGAGTAAAAGCGAAACATCCACCGCCATCTAGTCCTCCCAATGTAATGTATGTAAAAGCTATCAACAAGCTGGCTAATAGCCATTAGCCAAACAAAACAACATTTTTATTTTATATTTGACTTCATTTTGTTTATACATCCAATCCAATTTACCTATGCGTCCTTTCGGCAACATGAATAAATAATTAAATTTAGGTCAAATTCTTGTTCAACTAAACACATTTATTCTCTACACATTCTTCCCAAATTTGCGTTCAACAATCACATAAACAACGAGAAAATGGGCGAGCGACGCATTGATGTAAACCGAAGTAACCATTCCGTTGTGGGTAAGTTAATTAATGAATATGGAAACAACAGAAATAATTCCCCATTTTCAACAATATAGACACAGAGTTCGATTCAATGCGTGACCGATTTGAGAAAGAAATGCGCCGGGTGGACGATGAAATGCAGGCAAGTGAAAAACATAATAAAATGAATTGTATAAATTTAAATTTGTTTAGCGTTTGCGGCAAGAATTTGAGGGTTATCGACCGGCAGCCGCATCCACAAATCCATCTGCACAATACGCGTCATCACAATCCACATATGGTGAGTATTATTTATAATTTATATGCTTTTTAATTCAAAATAAAACATATAAAAATATGGGAAAGGAAAAAACCACGCCCAACCCATTATTCTTTAACACCCAAAAAAGGAAAGAATAGGCCCAACCACCCGCCATTTCCCTCCACACTGCCATTGTTTATTTGGGTTTTCTGCGCTGCTGATTGATGGCTTAACTTTTCCCAAAACTTTCCCATGGGACTTCGGAATTTCTTAAGCAAATTTAGTTGTAATAAAAATAAGCAGAAAAATAAAATTAAACAGCCGGCAAAAGATCAAAGTTTGGAATAATTTTCCTAATTTAATTTTAATAAATTTAAAGGTGCACCTTTGAGCAATGGAGCCGGCGGTGGAACACTTATTTCCGCTTCGCGCCCTGTCTACGATCCATACTTGGAGAATTTGAAGAGTCCACTCATTCGGGATGAAAGTGACGGCAAAACATTGAGACTCAGGTTTTCATTTTTAATTACTAATTTGTAAAAATTAAATATGTAGATTCGACGTTTCTCAATATAAACCGGAGGAAGTGACTGTGAAAACAGTGGATAATCGACTTTTGGTTAGTATTATATTATCCAAAAAATTTAATATTTAATTAATTAAAAAACGTTAATTTTTTTCTGAAAAATCAGTTAAAATTGGAATATTTCTGATTATTTTTAGGTCCATGCCAAACATGAAGAGAAGAGTCCAAGCCGTACGGTTTATCGGGAATATAATCAGGTGAGTGAACATAAATAATTAATCAATTTTAATTTGTTTATTTTAAAGGAATTCATGCTCCCACGCGGAACTAATCCGGAATATATCAGGTAAAATTAAATAGACAAATTAAATTATTATTGGTTATTTTTTAGCTCCACATTGAGTACCGATGGAATTTTGACAGTGGAGGCGCCGCTTCCCCAGCTGGCCATTCAAAATCATTAAACATCAAATATCCGATGGATAAAATTGGTGCATAATTGGGCGCAATCAACGATGATATGAAAGATGAAACCAAAAACAAAAATGTCGCAATTTCCCCATCCCTGCTTATTTTTTCTTTTACCAAAAAATTCCTCCTCCACTCCACATAGATCCATCCCCTACTTAACCATTTTTAAAATACGCCAAATTAGCGCCTTTTATCATCCATAAAACACAAAACATTTCAAATGGAAAAATAAATTTGTTGATTTCATTATTCAAAAAATTTAACAAAACAACAAAATTGGAATTGAGATGAATTAATTAATTGAAATGGAATGGGGTCAACTCTTGCTGCAATGATGCATTCTTAATTTTCAATTCTTCGATTTCCATTTTCAATGCGTTGTTTTCCATTCTCAGTTCCTCATTTTCCTTGGCCTCTATTTTCAGTCCGTTGTTTTCCATTTTCAATTCGTTGTTTTTCATTTTCAGTGCCGCATTCTCCTTGGTCAAGTCCGACAATTGTTGGCCAATTGCATTGACTAACTTAATTGGAAATTTTGAATTATTATTTAGTTTAATGTTTTTGTTTGTTCGAACTATTATATTTTGTTTAGAAATGAACTATAGAACACATAAAAATTCATAAAAGTGGCAACCAAGCCGGAAAAAAATAACGTCCTCTAGGCGGGTTCGAACCCGGGACCTAAATTTTACAAAAGCGGAGGGTTATCCATTCGACTAATAAGATTTTTTAGGGGAATTTTTTTATAAAATCTTAATAATCTTAGCAATAATCAGCCTAAACCTATTAATTAAATTTGCCCCGTTTATCCATTACCTCAACTTCATTGCGTTGATCATTTTCTTCGGCAGCTTCGGTTGAACATTGTTCTTCCTGTTCTTCTTGTGGGTCAATGGCATTTTGAATGGCGCTGCTGCTTGATGATGTGGATGGCCCCAATTCATTTCCATTTGGTGGTTTTGAGCGAGGAAGTTGTATATCAACAATTTGAATTGGATTTTCGTCTTTAATTAAAATTATAAGAACCATTCAAAATTATTTTGTTACCATTGTTCTGTCCAGAAAATGGCCCACCATTTCCTCCAGCTGCTGGATTGCTTTCTCGCCAAACCCAACCTTTCGGCTTTTCATTTGGCCCCGGGATTGGCTCCATTTCCATTAATTTCCTCACCAATGGACATGAACTGAAGTCAAAGTTCATTTTCTATATTAAAAGTAAAATTAATTAATCAAAATAATTATTCAAAAAATAAAAAAATTGAACTAAAATTAATCAAATTAAATGAAATTTAAATTTTATTTAAATGTAATGGAATTTATGCAAATAAAAATGATTTGAAAAAATTGAGCTATCAAAAAAAAAACAATAAATTATGCAATCCAAAATCATTTTGACCCGTCCTCCATAATTTGATTTTGACCCGTTCCACCGCCGCCATTGCTTGTTTTTGGAGTAGTTCCAATCGGTGAAAAATATTTGAGAATGCTGCCATTTGAGGAGGAATTCATTGATGAATTAGCCGGTGTGCCCGAAGAAGTCGTCATTTGCATTTGTTGATTAAGTGATCGCCGGCTGAGTTTTGGCCTTTTGCTTCCGGAAGGAGGAGATATCACCCTAAAATTCGGAATAATATGAATAATAAAAAAATTTAATTTATCATTAATGATTGAATTTGTTTTGGGTTAATTGCATAATTTTATGAATAAATTAATTGATACTATGAATAAAATATCAAATTTTTTACCGTTTTTTCCTCGCCTTTCCACCACTCCCCGGCGTAATTTGTTTCTGGAATGTTGCACTCAAATTTCGATGGGCCCGTTTCTGCGTTGAATGACTATCCTCCGTTCTAAACAATTTTAAAAGTTTAAAAATTAATTAAATAAAAATAAAACCTGGTAATTTTGCAAGCCGGCGTCATAAATGAATTACTTTTGATCACAATTTTTTGTGGAGTTCTCATTTTGAATTGCTCATCAGTTCGATTGGAAGAATACAAATTTGGGAGATTTTGCAAAAATTTAAATGGTGATTTTTCCAATCGATCCGGCTGCGATGTGAATCTAAATTAAATTATTGAAAATTTTGAAAAAAAATTGTTTTTAAAATCTTTTAGCCGAATGGGTGACCTTCGTTTTTGCAAAATTTAGGTCCCGTGTTCGAATCCACTCCGAGTAAGTTATTTTTTTCTAGGCTTAGTTGTCGCTTTTATGAAATTTTATACATTTGGCAGTACATTTTTGGATGGAAAAAAGGGTATTCTGAACCAAAATATTTTACCAGAAAGACACTAATATTACCAATATTTTAAATTTTAATTATGATAAAAAACCAACCGTATTTTTGGCATATTCTCTCGTGAATTTTCATTCAATTTAATTCCCTCCTCCTTTTGTTCATTTTCTTTCAACAATTCCGGATATGAAAGTTTGTAAGGCACATCATTTTTGAATATCTAAAAATAATTAAATTATTTAAATTAGTAATAAAATTAAATACTTTATCCGGATATCCATTCTCGTCCACTTTGCTCGTCCATTTTGACCAAATTTGAAGGTAATTCTTGTCAATTGTGACAATGTAATTTGCTTTTGAACTCCATTGAACTGTTTCAATTTCGTCACCATTCCCTTCCAATGCAAATTTTGGATTGGGCAAATATTTTGGCATTTTTGTTGTTTTTTGTCGATATTTCCTCGATTCTTGCAAATCCCAAATATATGCCCTCCGGTTGCATGAGCCAACGATGAGATGGTCGGAAACGGGTGAGGTGGTACATTGCACGTAGAAAGTTTCAATGTTTCGGCCATTCAGTGTGGAAATGGGCAATTCAGTTTGGATGGACGGCATAAATTCATGGATGGCATTGTTTGTGCATGAGGCAAAAAATGATGATTTGAATCTGTCCCAGCACAGGGAAGTGATGCCAAATTCCTTTTTATTCGCTGCCTGTGGAACAGTCCAAGTTCGGAGGGGGCCTGGCGAAACAATATAGCGCATATCCCATTGATGTATTCCACTAAAAAAATATTTGAATTAATGTATTTTGTAAAGAAAATTAAAGTAGAATTTATAAAAGCGACACTAAGCCCTAAAAAATAACTTCCTCTGGGCGGGTTCGAACCCGTGACGTAAATTTTTCAAATACGAAGGATTACCCGTTTGACTAATAGGGTATTTCTAGTTGAAAATTTTTAAAAAATTAACCATTGGGCAGAAGAGGAAGCCGCGATCACATTTTCATTGTCAATATGCAGCAAACCAGTAATTGATATCCTTTAATTAATATATTAAATTATTTTAAATTAATTGAACAAAAAAACCTCGAATTATTGTCCATTTTTCCATGTGCATTTTTGTAATTCCGACAAGGCTCAATGCGCATTGGGGATTGGTCTCGATTGGGAATGCGTAAATCCCAAGCCATTATTGAACCATCCCTCGAACCGGTGACCAATAAAACTAAAAATGCAATAAATTATTTATATTAATTTATTATTTAAAATACATGGATTTTCATGCCAAATGCTTGCACATCGAACTGAATTTGTATGCCCCGAGAGTGGATAGACCAACCGAGCCAATTCCATATCTAAAATAGAGGAAATTATGCAATTAAATTAGCATTAAAAACCCCAAAGTTCTAGACGAGATCTGCCAGAAAATGAAATGAGCCAATTTTCCAAATGTGGATTGAAGTAGAAATCGAAAACGGCGCCTCCTTTTGTTTCTATTGCTAAAATTTTGGCTGATTAAAAATTATTAAAATGATTTTTGGCTTACATTTTCGATAAAATTTCATTGGATCAAGCGGATATCGTCCATCACAAATATCAATGTGTCCATTCTCCGTTCCAATTGCAACAATTCCTTCCTGATTTGGATGCGGTGAAAATCGCGCAGAAACCCATTCATCCTAAAAAATTAATTTATTTTAAAAAATTCAAAACTAAAACCTGATTTGGTATTGAAATAGAGCTGAATGATTGGATAAATTCGTCCGGATATTTATTCAATTGAGGAATATTTTGAGAAGTTGACGGCACTTGGAGGCAGGAAATATAATTTTTTTTCAACATTTTAAATTCTCTGAAAATAAATGAATAAATTTATTGTTGGCTTTAGTGGATGGAAATGTATAAATATAAAAATTTAAAACATCTACGGTTTAATACTTTCTTTTTTGGAAAAAAATGCGTGAAACTAAGGTTTAAGTTTAGAGTTGTATGTAATAAAACCCAAACTATGGGTTTAAACATCTTTTATGTGGAATCAGGGAATATTTGCTTTTATTAAAAATTCAATAAATAAATCATAAATAATATTTCCACCTTTGTCACAAAATAGTAATAAATTAAATTTGTTGCCAATAATTTCATGAAATAATTCATTGAATTTGTAAACAAATATTGTATTATAAATTATAAATTAATTGTATCACAAATTTATTCATAAATAATTTTTATTGAGATCCGGACACAAAGGAAATTAACAATTACCTAACAACGACTGGAGTAAATATCGAATATATTAGAAATAAGCAAATCGAGGTGTAAGGATTAGGATGCTTGCAATTCCAATGCCAGTGAGTATCATTTTGATGAGAGCAGTCCTTCCATTTCCATTCATCTTCTCTTCTCTATCAATTTGATCATTGCACTTCAATCCAACAATGTCATCAATCTTTAAAACTATTAATAAATTTTATCAACTGGTACGTTTACGTTGATTTTTTCGTAATTTTATTTTTGTTAAATTAATAATTTTACTAATTAAATTCGGCAGATCAAATATTTTAAGTGTCAATTATTAATTAATCAAATAAAAATATTTACCTTTCGCTTTTGAATTTTGATTCCAACAATTACAATTTGATTGAGCCACCTTCCAATATCCAATTGAACATTAACATCGAACAAATATTTCCCATTAGTCGGAATATTGGCCAAAGTGAATTGCATTTCCGATATTGTTGGAGTTGGACCTCCGAAAAAACGTTCCCACCATTTCATTTCGGGTTTAACAGTTTTTGAAGACAGAAAATGCAGTTTTTTGGTGCCAACATTGATAAATTTTCCACCTTAATAAAAAATCCATAAATTACAAAATGATTTATAAAGTAAACCTTTTGGTATTCCATTTCGACAAATTTTCCGAATTTCATCAATAAATGGTGAACAGTGAATCGGATAATATAATAAATTAATGTCAAATGATTCAAGAAATTGCTCAGGATGTCTAAAAATATAATTTAAAAATTTAATCGAATTAAGATTTTCTTTTACTTTGCATTGTAAATATAGTTGATCAAAAAATCGACATAATCGTTGTATTGAGTTTGTAGTAAAGTATGTCCTATCTTAATTATTTTGAAATTTCGAAATTGGGTGAATGCAGTGCCACGACGCAGAAATAAGTCCCATTTGTAATTCCACCAAATATTTTGCATTGCCTCCAATTTGTTGCCATTTTCTTCCATTTGATAATCTTTCAGATAATCTTTAAGCCAATTGAATTCAAATTGTCCATTTTCGTGATAAGGCTGAATGACAAATAAAAAAATTAATAAATTTGATTTTATATTTTAACCTGCATCTCCCAACATGAGTATTGCAATCGCCGAATGAATTTCTTCGAATGATCCACGATAACTTTGATTTGAAACCAATTCTTCCAATCCATTTTGTTCTTCACACACAAAATTAATTGATAGTTTCCATTGTAATATTGACGCAATTCTCCATCAAAAATGTGCAAAATTTGGCCATTGTCAGTTTTCAGTTCAATAGATTCGAATAAAGTTCGGCCTCCAAACTGCGATTGCTTCTTCTTGTTTAATAATTGCTTCAAAAATGATGGAATTGGAATTGTTTCCACCTCGAACTTCAGAAACACAGATCGAAGCATCATTTGTGTCAAACTGAAATTATCCTCACAATATTTAATTGATTGCATTTTTTGAATAAAGCCATATAAAACTATCCCACCTTTAAATAGGTTTTTGGTATTTTTTAAAAAAAAAGAAAAAATGAACCCCAAAGAAGGAAGGCGTTTCCATTTTAGATAAAATGATATCCAAAAAAACCTTGAATTTGCCAAATGAAGAAGCAATTCTTCCATGAAATTTCCAGGAATCCCAACAATGCTGCCACCACCAATCCGCAATTGTCGAGCTGATGTCAACCAAGTGCCATAACGCAATAATGTATCCAATTTTGGTGTCCATTCAACATTATCATTGCTGACCAATCTTCCTGGACCCTCAATTATTATGAATGTATGAATATATTCATTCAGAGACTGGAAAAATGATTGATAATTTTAAAACTAATTTAAAAATTTTAAACCGTTCTAAGTTGTTGAACATTGCGAAGCATTCTTGGCCCATTGTTGATAACAAATGTCTTGGAAACATTCACTAAGACGTTGATGGCATTTGCTAATGGCAAACATTTGTGCATTTCAGCGAGTAATTCAGGCGGTAATGGTCGTCCCCAATTGATTTCCATAATTTGTGCGATTTTGATGATAGAAGATCTGTCTAAAATTAAAATTGTTTTAATGAAAGACTTATCATTTATGTAAATAAAATGAATTTTTTATTGTTTGGAAGTGAGCACGCGCATCAGCACTGCAAAAAAGTAAAAAAAATGAATTAACATACATTTACGTTTTGATTTTAAAAATAAGTTTTTGATGTGTCTAATAAGTAATAATGTATAAATGAGACTGGAAATTAGATAGCTTAATAATGATTTAAGAGCTCATATTGAGTCTATCTATTTCTTGTCAAACTTTAAGGTTGGTTGATATATTAAAATTAAGCTAACTTTTTTTGAAAATTTTTGGTTTTGGTTCGATTATCACGCATAAAAAAGCACGCAATTTTATTGAATCTTAATGGTTTGGGGTTGGTTGATGCTAATATCGGCGGTAAGGGATTATTTTATAATTAATTGATGATGAGATGAATGATTAGATGTGCTTCTTATTATGTAATAAATTAAATTGAATGAGCAATGCCATGAACTGTGACTGCATAATGTATTGTATAGGTATAAATATAAATAAGTATAATTAAAATTTCGAGCATTTTAGGAGTTCGAGTTCCGGTTCCGTACGTATCCGTGTTTTTGACAAAAAATCTCACTTTTATTTTTTTTGTTTGGTTTTCACGTTTTTATTTGGCCGGCCTTCCTTCTTTTAATTTTAACCATTTTATCACAAAAAAATGCATGTGATTTTGATTTGTAATTTATTTTATTTAGAAATTTCTAGATTGAACCTTTAATTTTTAAATTAAACAAAATTTTTAAAAAATGCATTTGCTGCATATGGGAAGGTAAAAAAACAAATTTTTAACCAAATTAAATTATAAATTTTAGGCTCGGCGCTGGACATGTGCCCGTGTTTTTTGCGATTACATTTGTTTTCATGCTTGGTATGGTTTATTCCTAATTTTTAAAAGAATTAATTTTCAGGTGTGACATATTTGTTTTCGGTTGGGCGAGGCGATGTTGATCCCGTATTTCCGTATATTTCCACTTCGGGCGATGCCAGACCAGAATCCTGTGTTTTTTCCATGTTACTCAATCTTTGCTCACTTTTTACAGTTCTGATTATTACTCTCAGGTTTTATTTTTATTTTTAAGACAATTTAATTAATTTTTATATTAATTTTAGGTACAGCCTCGTTGTTGAATTGAACCGTGACACGGATGTTCTATTAAAAAATATCAATCGATTCTCGCTTTATGTGGGCATTCTCGGCGGTTTTGGAATGTTAGAAAAATTAATTTATAAAATTTAATTTAATGTTTTTGAGGTTCATTGTGGCAAATTTCCAAGAAACCGCCGTCATTCAAATCCATCTCACCGGTGCATTTCTGAGTTTTGGGAGCGGATGCATTTATATGCTAATTCAATCGTGGATTGCCTTTCGAATGCATCCATTTTTGGCTGGCAAGAGAATTGCCAAAATTCGTCTGGCGATTGCCGTGGCCTCTGCCGTTTGTTTTTTTGCGGGTTATTATTTTTATGGGGGAATTTTAATTGGATTTTTGCAAATAATTTAAATTTTAAGCACTTTTCTTCGGCGTTTTGGCCTCGCACACTTTCCACCAATTTTATCCGGATTTGCCAACGCCACGACCATGGAGCCGAAAATATTGGCCAATGCCGGTTTAATGAATTTTTTATTTAAAAATATTAAAAGCATCAAATTTTAGGGTTATGGATTACACTGCATTTCGGCGGTAAATCAATAAAATATTAATTAATATTTATTTTCCAATTAAAGTTAGCCGAATGGACTTTGGCCATTCTTCATATGGCATTTTTGCTCTCATATTCAAGGGAATTCGAGAAAATTCGCGTTGAATTTGGTGTACAACCGCTGGTCACACATTTGGATCAAAGTCCGGCTTGGCAATCCACAAATGACCTCACCAATATTAATTAATTTGCCATTTCCTTTTTTAATCCAATTTCCAATCCACCTTTTTTCCATATTTTATATTTTCATCCATTTTTCCAAAATCTATCCTTTTTCCTTTCTTATTTTAATAGCCATATTTTAATCAAGTGCAATTTTAAACCACTTTTTAATCAATAAAATGAATTATTGCATTTTTGTGACAAATTTTTTATTCAATTGATGTGGAGCGGCGAGATAATAAGAGTTTATTACAAAAGATGTGCAATGAATAATAAAAAGGGGTGTGAAAGCAAAGAAAAAATGAACAAATTTGACTTCCAAAATGAGTCGAATTTTAGCAGAAAAAAATGGTGAAAAATTGGGCGAATCTTCTATATTATGATGGTTGAATGAATTGCCAATGGGATTGGGTGGGGATTGGGGAATATTATAAAATATTTTGATTAATTATATCTGATGCTTTGGATTAAGGTAGATTTTGGAGTGGATTTTTGTGGGTGGTTTATTACAGCTTGAGGGGATTAAAAATAAGGAAAATATTTAATTTGTCAAAAACTTTTCGTGTAGAAAAAATCTTTTTTTTGAGGCCATATTAACCGTGTTGACATAAGTAAGTGTATTTTTTCCGGAAAGAATTCTGATTTTTTGTGTTTTCCGGAAAGAATTCTGATTTTTTGTGTTTTCCGGAAAGAATTCTGATTTTTTGTTTTTTTCCGGAAAGAATTCTGATTTTTTGTTTTTTTCCGGAAAGAATTCTGATTTTTTGTGTTTTCCGGAAAGAATTTTGATTTTTGTGTTTTTTCGGAATGAATTCTGATTTTTTGTGTTTTCCGGAAAGAATTCTGATTTTTTGTATTTTCTGGAAAGATTCTGATTTTTTGTGTTTTCCGGAAAGATTCTGATTAATTTTTTCAGTACAATTCTGATTAAGTCTTATGGCTCTAAGGGCATAAGAATCCAAATAAGCCTGATTTGGCCAAATTATATCACCTAAAAAGATTATTTTTCGGCACGAAAATTTATCAACAAATTAAATACGATCCTTACAGTTATACTGGCATTTTGGAACTCGCATTTGAATGAAAAGAGAACAATTTTGAGTATTCCTTTGACTATTAATATATTTATTTCCTAATAAATTAAATGGATATTAATTATTTTCACTAGAATTTTGACAATTGATGATATTTTGAGGTGAAAATTGTGTGAATTTTGAAGAATGAGCGAGAGGAAATAGGAAATGAATAGAAGGAACACCGATTGCATCAATTGGATTTGGATGGATGGGAAGAATGTGGCGGAATTCTGTTGCTTTTATTGTAAAAAATGAATTTTTCCTGAAAATTTGCATACCAAATCCCACCACAATCATTCATCGGGACAAAAATAAAATATTTGAACAACCGGCTGGAAATAATAATGGATGATTTGATTTGGATAAAGTCACAACAACAAATTATTTGTGGGCAAGAATTAATTTGTGTAATTTCATTCATTAAATTTCGATAATATATCGAAAGGGGCATTGATATTTTGTTGGTGGAAAATATGCTGATGATTTTGCATAAAAAAGAACAGAATCGAATTTTAACGCTTTTCTTTATTCTACCCGGCTTAGGGGATGTCGGGAAAAATTGGACGGCGAGGAAAATGGAGGATTATAGAGTCACATGAAAAAGTTTTGTGAGGGAGATCATCGTTCAGCCCATTTTTTTGTCGTGTTCAAACTTCAAATACGATGAAGATGATGATGTTGTTGGTGTGAGTTTGGCAAAAGGGCCAATTGTGATTGAACGGCCATTGAGGCAGCCATTTTCCAGCCCATTGCGGATGGCCCAAATTTATAGACCTTCAAATAGTTTTGGTGAATTTAATTCTCAACAATTTCTTCCCACTCACCAATTTCTTCGGATATAGCCCAGACTTTGGCACTGGCACAAGAATTTCCTTCTCATAATAGGTTCTAAAATGAAATGTTGGCATTTTTGAAACCAATCTCAACGTCATTTACCTCATTGCCCGACTCAATTTCTCGTAGGTCATTTTCTGATTATTCTTCTTCTGACCCCACAAAAAGGCCAACCGTTCCGATTCCACAATTCGGAACACCCCTTCGGACGGATCCTCCCATCGAACAATTGAAGGGCATGTCCGTGGGTCTTTGAGTGCGTCACGAATGAATTCCCACAGTTTATTGCCTTTTGTGTGTTGTGAACGTTTCCGTGGCCGGCCATCCTTGTTTCGGCGGATTTTTTGTTCCACTGGTACTGCAAAAAATGTGATTTTAATAAAGCTGCTTCCGTCAATCCCGTTTTAATGTCTAGCGATATTTCAATATCATAGATTCAACACCTAAACATTTATTTTGGTCATAACTAAACTAGGAAGCTACCAATTTTCGAAGGCGAAAAGCCATTTGAAAGCTCCAAATACACTCTAAAAAGTGGCTTAAATAAAATTTTGAAAATTAAAACATTTTGAAAATAAGCGGATTTTCCTCACTCTATTAGAAAATTTGGGTTTATTACACTCAAAGGCATATAACTTTTTTAAGAATTGATTTCAAAAATTAAAAATAGGCCACCTTGTAGAGGACAATTAAGGCTTTCAAATAGTATATCGCTTTCCAAAATTGGCTATTGCCTCGCTTAATTATGGGCCAAAAATCTATGCAGATGCGAATCGTTTCGCTACGTTATTTTGAATTCCCAATTTATATTCCCTAGGGCTCCATCCTAAAAAAATCATTTTTCCCCACAAATCTTCTTCCATCGAAACCAATGATCGGATCACATTCCCCTATAGGCGATCTCGCATTAATCTTTCCCATTCCAACTGTCTGTCATTTTCCTATTCCTTCCTTCCCAAAAAGTTGGGGGAATAAATTTGTTTGTCTCCTTTTTCGTCAGTTGCACTATTCCCTCCTATAAGTCCACCCGATCCATTTTTGCCCTCGGTGATCGCCTCAAATCAAGGAATCAATCGATCAGCCAGCTGGCGCGATTGGTGACTAAAATTGGAAAAAAGGAGGGAAAATGGTCCCATTGAATGCGCAAAAATATTGGATGTTTTTGATTAAAATTAAAATAGAAAAAAAAGAATCTTTGTTTTAATTCTTTTATAGCCGAGTGGGGAGAATGATGGAGGTTAAAAAGGGGAAATCGAGTGTTCGAATCCGCGTCAAGTCGAACACTTTTTTTACCGAATAAAGGGTGGATAAATGGTATTTAAATGGGAGAAAGTGGCTTTTTTTAAATTTTTTTGTTGTGCTCAAAATCTGAATAATTTTCGTCCTCTACCTTTTCGCATCATTCTCATTCCAGTAGAGGACATTGGCACTGCGCCACTGGTGCTAGCCATCATCATTTGTTGTTGTTGACGATTGTTGCCTGGGGGCATTTGTGGATTTTGTTGCAACATTTTGGAGAGGGAAGCAATTGGTTGTGGTGCATGCATTTGATGGCTTCCATTGACCTGTGGTGGCTGGAGCCCAAGAAGAGTGGCAGAATTGGCCGAAGGAATTGCTGAAGGTGGCGGAAGAAGTTGATGGTGGCCAAAAGTGGAAATTGTCTTCTGCTGCTGTTGCTGATGTTGTTGGACGGCGGCAATGCCAGCGGCGGCTGCCAAAAGCAAATTTGATTGTTGCTGCTGCGATTGTTGGGGGATTTGTTGAATAACTGTAGAGGCTGAGGATGGCCCTGCTTGTTGCTCATTGTATTGTTGAAGTGTGGCCAAATTTGCAGCCAATAAATTACTGGCAGTCGACGGCATTTGTTGCTGTTGCATTTGTGGATGGTTTATAATTGTTTGAGGTGGAGGCGGTTGATGGCAAGATGAGCCTGCCATATTTGAAGTGGAACATTCCCCACTACCAGCTCCGGTCGTTCTCATCCATTCATCGATGAAATTTTCGTCAGTAATCAACTTGCAAAATTCGCTGAACAACAATGAGCCATAGCTAAAAATTAGAAAAAATTATTTCCATTTTTTGGCCATTTTCCTACGTCAAATCATTCTCCTTAAAACTCTGCTCATTCATCAACATCAGTAAGGGGCCATTGCAACTGGCAAATTTGGCCAAATTCAAATTTTCACACGGGATTTGATGCCGCCGGGCCACATCCAGAATCCATGCCACCACATCGTCACTGCTCCATTCCCGGGGCTCTTTCCGCTTGAAACGTAACAAATCGACTTTGTCTTCCAACAACTTAAAAAATAATAAATTGAAAACCCCAAAAGGATTATTTTTCGATACGAAAATTTTTCTATATATATAGTATCAAAATTAAAATAATTTGATGAAAGAGGAAATTACCGGAATTGGTTTCGACTGTGATGGCCCCGGGCGAATAATATTCGGTACGGTCAATCTGAGCAAAGCTGGCAATCCAGCCTGAACGATGCCCTCCGGGCTCAATGGTCCGCCCCTCAATTGTTGAGGGGATTGTTCTATGTTGGATGATTGTTGTTTTTGTTGTTGTTGAATTGCGGATTGGGCAGCAGCCAATTGTAGGGCATTGTTTAGGGCTGCATTGGCATTGCCATTTGTGACCGTCACAATTTGGTCATTGTTGTTTTGTTGGGCTGAAATTGATTTAATTTGAAATTGGACATTTCAATACTATAGAATATAGATCCAGTATCTGAGCTGTTCTTTTGGCTATATCTCAATAAGGAAATAACCAATTCAGGAAGGGAATATGCCTTTGAAAACCCGAAAAACCCTTTAAAAAGTGGCTATTCTAATTTTTAAAAAATTAAAATAATTTGCAGTAAAAGCAACTTTTCCTCCGTTAATTAGAAAATTCTGGTTAATTACAATCAATGATATGAAACTTTTGTAAAAGTTGAATTTCATAAAAATAAAATTAGGCCACTTTTTAGAGGAAACTTTGGGCTTTCAAATGGTATATCGTCTTCCCAAATTGGTTATTGCCTCGTTGAGCTATAGGCCAAAAACGAATGCGAGTACCCAAGCTCAATTTTCCCTACCAGATTGAAGTAAAGATGGTTGTGATTGTTGCTGCTTTAATGTGGCCAACGTATTCAACAATGGGGCAGCGGCAACAGCGGCTGCAACCTGCTGGGTTTGTTGTTGTTGGATTTGTTGCTGTTGAACGGCGATTGCCGCATTCATGAATGTCACAGCATTGACCGCATTCACAGCATTGGCAATTGCATTTGTGGCCGCCGTTTGTAGAGTTTCTGCCAATTGTTGTTGCTGCGTTGTTGTTCCGGGTGCTTGCTGATTTGCATTGTTGGCAGAATTTTCATTGGCGCCAATCAACGAGGCCAACGGATTTGTTGTGGCCGTTGCCTCTTGCCCGCCACCAAATATTTGCCCTGCGGCATTATTCGGCTTATTTGTTACCCCAACGGCAGAAGTTTGTGCCGGAATTGTTGTGCCATTTTGTCCATTATTGTTATTACTATTTGGCCCATTTGCATTGGCCAATGCGGCAAAGAATGCGTCTAGGCCTTTTTGTGCAGGTGAACTTTGGGGAATGTTCGTTTGCTGTTGTTGTTGTTGCGGAGATTGTTGTTGGGCAGCGGCAACTGTGGCTGCGGCAACGGCCAACAAATGATTGCTACTATTTGGAATGGGCAAAGGTGTTGCTGATGCGGTTGTGGCGGAAGGTGGCGAAGGGAATTGCTGATTTTGGATGGTGGAGGCAATGGCTGCTGCCACCGCTTCCGGTGCCGACGGAGGCGATTGCTGATTTTGTGGTGAAACTTGCGGTGGACTTGGCTGCTGCTGTTGGCCAACACCAACGGAGGCCGTCAGTGAGGCGCTCAAAAGTTGGCGGTCAATGTTGGTAAAAAGGGTTGCGGGTTCCGGCAAAATTGTTGTGGTTGAAGAAGGCGATGAATGAAATGCGCTGAGCGGGGGCGGACTTGCGGCCACGGCTGGGCACAGCAACGACGGCTCTTGTCTGCCCCAGCAGTGAAGGAAGCTGCGCATGGATGATCAGCAGGGACGACTGCTGCTGCGTTCGACGATGACGGCTGGCACTAATAAGGACACACGGAACAATTTTTGTATGTATTTACGGTGAAATTAATAGTATATATTGATCGAAATCGGATGAATTTTGATCAATACTTTTGCGTTTAAAGGGAGGAAATGGGGGATTTCCGGTGTCGATTGATACGCAAATTGTGCCAATCTGTAAATTTGATGGGAAAATTGGTTAATCGATTCGCGTTTTATTGTTTCTTAATTGATAAATGATAAAAAAATAAGAGGAGAAATGGGTAAAGGGGCAATTGATTGTGAATTCCCCGACTGCTGATGAGTACCTTCATATTATGGCCATAATTCAGGGAGGCGACTGCTAATTTGGGAAGGCGATATATCATTGAAAAGCCCAAAGTTTCCTCTAAAAAGTGGCTTATTTTAAATTTTATTTAATCTAGCTTTACAACAATTTCATGCCCTTAAATGGAATAAACCCAAATTTCTGATTGATTAGAGGAAAAGAGACTTATTTTACAAAATTTTTTAAATTTTCGAAAAATTATTTAAGCCACTTTTTAAAGGGCATTTCGGGCTTTCAAATGACATATTGCCTTCCTGAATTGGTTGTTTCCTCATTGAGCTATGAACAAAAAACATTTTGGGTATTCAATAGTCCTGTTTTGGTGGAATGGGAAAGTTTTTTGCTTATATAAATTTATCATCTAATAAATATGAAAGGATCAAATTGAAGTGGGGAATTGCGCCGCTCATTCTGTTCCGCTATAATTTTGATTCCTTCCAATTTTCCCGGTTTTCTTATCATCAACAACCACCATCAAAAATTTGGTGGTGATGATGAATGATGCGCTGATTTTGGGGTGGCCGATTGATAATCGACTGACGAAAAAGGAAGGAAGGAAGAAAGAAGGCGAAGAAGGAGGACATTTTTGGGTGAAGGAAGGAAGGGGGAATCACCAAATCAAACCAGCCGATTGACTGATTTAGTTGGTTTGGTTGATGCGAGAAAGTTTTTGGGGGAATTCACGAAGTCTGCTGTTTTTCGCCAACACCAAAAATTGAAAACAAAATTTTCACTTTGGCCAATAAAAATGGCGAGAGAGGGGGGGGGGGGGGGGTATTCCAAATTCGCCAGACTCGAAAGGGAATGAAATGAAAGTTGGTTGGGCATAACACTTTCCATTCCAACTCTCCAAAATTGGCCATTCTCGATCATCAACCAACCTTTCCACTACCAATACCAACCACTTTTGTGTCGGATTATGCCAATGCAGATTTTGGGCGGAGAGAAATGAAAAAATGGGAGGACAGCCACGTTCCTCTCAAACCTCTTAGAGACCACTCTCAAAACTGGGAATTAAAAACTTTTTACGTGTCCTCTGCGCCTGTTCAATTAATGGACAAAATAGGAGGGAAATATGGAAAGGTGGGGGGGGGGGGGGGATTTGAGGAAGCAGCAACCACCGATGGGAAGAGACGTGAAATTTAAGGGATGAATTCGAAGGAATGGATTTAGATTGGAGGAAGGGATTTAAGCTTTTGGGAAGAGGAATTAACTGCGAAAATGAATGGACGGGGGGACGAATGCTTTTGCCCTTAAATTTTACATTGCTCTGGGATTTGTGTTTCCATGGGTTTTTTGCTGTCCTTTCAATATAATTTGAAATTCGCCACAAGGTATGTCCTTTTAAAGATGTGACAATTGGAGGTACGATAATTGTTACTGGAACGGTTTAGTGTCATTTTATTAGGCAGAAAATTGGCTAAAATTGATACAAAAATCATTGATTTAAATTGGATGCTTCCCAAGTTATGGCCAAAAAACCGTTGGTTCAATTAAAATTACAATTCTGGCCATTTTTTAGCCATAATTCTTTGAATATCCAATATTGGCCAGTGTTTTTGGTATCATCTTATAGCTAATTTTTGCCTAATAAAATCCTACATAAATTTATCCAGCCACTTTATCGCCTTCGATATTAGACCGTTCCGTCCACAATTGTCGTAGAGCCTTTTTAAAGGTGAATAAAAAATGCCAAGGGGATGGAATATGAAAGAAGGCAATCAAAAAAGAGCAATCAATCCACATTGAATTTGGCCAAAATGGTGAATTGAATGTCTTGGCTGAATTGAATTTTTTTTGGGGGTGGTGGGTGGGAATGAGGAAGGAAATATTATTTTAGCAAGAATTTTTGAGTGGGTTTGGCCAATTCATTGATTTATTTATTAAATTTGGTGCATTTTTGGTTGTTTGGGTTTGAAAAAGGTCCACCAATTTTCATGATCGAAACCTTCCCCTAAATGGTCTTTGAACATTTCCACATCATCAACACTAAAATTGATTACAAATCGGAAGAACGGGGAAGAATTTATTACTTTGAAGGGAAGTATTGAAATGGGGAAGGGCAAAACATTGACAACAAGATCATTGGACAAAGTCGAAAGCAAAGGCAAAGAAGAGGCCATAAACAACCAAAGAGCAGAAAATAAATAGCAAAAATATGTAGAATGAATGAAAATGACAATGAATGAACGGAAAAAGCAATATTAAATGAATTATTGTTGGGCGAACAATTTTTGGGGTGGGGGATTCAATTGTGTTATGAAAAGGGACGGAAATATATTTTGGCCACGGCATCAAAGATGGCTTTTTCCCCTCTAGCAATGAAATTTTTGCATAAAACAAGACAAGAACATAGCGGAGGGGAAATGGTTCTGCGTTGACGTGGGAGTCTGCTGGGGGAGACCGAGGCGGCGGAATGGATGTTGGTGGCGAGAATGAGGAGTGGGGTGGCGGCATTTCCGCGCCCGCCGGCGGGAATATGTTGTTTGAATGCATGCCTATAAGGGGTGTGGTGGGGGATACGGAGGCGAAGTGGATAAAAGTGGGGAAGGAAAGAGGGGCGGGTGGCACATGCAAATGTGGCATCTGCGCCCGCCCGACTGCTCTGGCTGGTCCGTGGGCCCCATGACTTTTCGAGAGTGGATAGGAAAAAACAAAGTCAAAGTGGTGGCCGCCCCGTCCGTTGCCATTGCCGTCAGCAATGGAGGGAAAGGGGGAAATGTTCGGCCTAATCCCTTCAAACACAACCAATTCAATTGGAGTGAATGGGGAAATAGAAAAATGGATAGAGAGAAGGAAGGGAATGGGGAAGGGAAATAAAATGTGGAATGGAGTGGCAATGGACTCTCGGCTGCTGGCGGAAAGAAAAAGGGTCGAAGGCGGCGGCTGGCAGTAAAAAAAGGGGGGGGGGGGAAGTAGGCTGCCGCAATGGAATGGGCAGGCTGGCAGGAAGGTTAGGCGGGAGGCTGGCAGATTCGTAGAGGGCAGCGTAAATGGGCACACCGAGAATTCTTCCATTGCTGCGTCTCGATTTTCTGCTTTGCTGCTAACTAAGTTATTGCCTTCAGGGCATATTGGATGGAAAGAAGAGGGCAAAGTGGGCAAAGGGGAAATATGAAGGGGAAGTAAAGGAAGAAGGAAGCGAAAATTGATGGAAGTGGGAAAGAGAGGAAAAGCGAGAATGGGGAAGGGACGGCTGGCAGCAGTCCAGCAGCGAACGAACCAACTCTCTCATCACTGACAGCCGCTGCCTTCACGAATGAATGAACATTTTTGTGAAGTGAGAGAGAGAGGCATAAAATGCGCGTATTTTGCGTGTATTTTAAGGGAGCAGAGCTCACGGAAAAGTGGTCGGCATTCACGTGCCCCGCTACCCCTTTTTCCCTTTGAATTCCAATTTATTTTGTGTGTTTGTCTTCCGCCTCTTCCCCTTCAACTACATTTTGTCCTTCTTCCCCTTTGGCACTTCCCTCTCGAAATTTTCTTCTTCGATTCTCGCCGGTGTTTCCTCTTCCGTGTCTTTTCTTCCCGCACGATTCAATTGCGTTAGATGTGTTCCTTCCTTTCCCCTTTCCGTCGATATTACCCCTTCTCTGGTCGGTGGCCTCCTACTTTTTGCCGGAGTCGAGTGGCCGCCCCCTTTGGCCCCGGTTGGCTGCTGATTAGGCGAATTTGGTGAAAAGAAGGGGCGAAAGCGCGGGCCAAAAAATTGTTGGGGGGATGATGGAAATTCGAAGGGACAGCCGGCGAGAATGGGGAAGGAAGAAAAGGATTGAACGGTGAAAATCGAAAAGAGGAATGGGACAAATTTGGGAGAGGATCGGGGCCAAAATGTAAACAGGAAGGGGCACAAAATGGCCAAAAAAGGAAAGAAGGCAGGATCAGAATGGAAAAGGAAAGGAGTTTAAAATGGTGGCTGGGAAAACATCGAAATATTATTTTGGGACCAAAAAGCGTGACGCTTAAACTTTGAAGTGGATTTAGGAGGGGAATCCCCCACTCTCGCGGGATTGGCGCCTCTGCCGCAAAAACAAATTCCCAAGGTTCAGGAATTTGTTCTTTTGCACCGTTTTTTTTTTTTTGCCTTTTCTGCTTGTTGAGCTGTAGGCCAAACCTCAACATATCAATCCCTTCGGCAATTTGCCCATCTGTGAAATTAAACCCCTCACATTCCTCTAATGCTCCCCTTTGAATTCAATCCAGAAGACCTGCTCCCAAAAAACCTGTATCCAAAATCACTAAAAGGGTAAAAAATGAAATTTTTGAGAATAAAGCCTTAAACTTAACCTTAAAACTGGCCCTTAAAATAAACTTCACGCTTAATTTTTTTAGGGATTTTGGGTAGAGGGAATTCAGGCCAAACCCATCAAAACACCAATCACCACGGTAATTTTCATTTAATTTGTTAATCTGCTGGACTAATTCCCTCTCACCTTCCTCCTGTTCCAAATGCCCATTTCTTTCCAATTCAATCAGAGATCCCCCAGGGAACGTCGACACCAACAAAACGCCCCCTCCCCTTTCCCACTTTTTATTTACAACTTTTTGGAGGAAGGGGAAGGGGGCAATGTTGGCACGGGACGTGTGGATGCACTCTCGGCTTGGCTGGCTGACTGCCGGGAATTGGGTGTGGAACGGGGGGCTAAAATGCATCATCCATGCTCCATGAATGTGAATGTGCGGTGCCCTTGGCCAAATGCCCTGGGGCAGCGGCAACAACTGACTCCCCCTTCCCCTTGGAATAAAGGAAGGGCGCTTCCTCCCTGCCCTCCGCCGCAATTTGCCAGACTTGGCCAACGATGGATGCGTAATTCGCCGCCAATTCCAATGGAGGCGGCCCAAAAACATTCTCGCGTTCCCGGAATTTTCTGTTCGGCATTGGCACAGAAAACAAGTCTGAGGGGATTTGAGGCGGATGCTTGGAACACAGCGGAGAATAAAAAAAAAAGAGGAAAATGGAGTGAATTAGAATTGGCTTTGTGGATGGATGGCCGCCGTCTCCCCAGAAAATGTCCCAATGGAGTTCACAGAGCAGACTTTTGCCCAGAGGGGCATTTCCGTCCTTTTTTTTCTTTTGTGCTTACGTCGGATGTTTTTGGGATGTTTTTTTTATTTATTTGAGGGGAAAATGTTTGGTGGAAATGATGGAATGGCCAAAGTGCAAAAATGAATAAATTGGAATTGGGGAATTGTTGGAGGCGGCACAATTTATGAGAAGATTCGCCCCATTTTATCACCGTCTACAAATAATTCATCAAGGATGGAACCAATTTTGATGATTTTAGTATCAAATTAAAGAGCAAACTTTTGGCTATCAAATAATATTAATTTTATTTAAATTTGAATCAGAATTGAGAGAATTATGACTAAAAAACCAATAAGAGACTTATATTAATGGATTAGCCAAGTTTTAAATGGTTTTTTGGCCATAACTCCATCAATTCTGAACCAATTTAAATAAAATTAATATTATTTGATAGCCAAAAGTCTGCTCTTTAATTTGATACTAAAATTACCAAAATTGGTTCAGTCCTTGATGAGTTATTTTCAACGGCGACAAGTTTGTCGGAGAAAAAGTTGGGAAATTGGGATGCTCTGATTTTTGTTGATGAATGGCAGATGAATGTGAAATATTCTAATGGCGGGCAAAAGTGAAAATATCCGGGACTTTGCCATAATTAATTTAATAAGTAAAATGGAAATTTGGCTAATAAACAAAATGAAAATTTGCCATATAAAGAAGATGGCAAGGGGAAAAGGAGGATTTTGAAAGATTTATAGAAACATTTTTCGGATGGATCGACGGCTAATATATTCATTTAAACTAATGGCCCTCTAAATGGGCTCTGTTGGACCGAACAAAGTCCATCCATGCACTCTATTCAAATTTTTGTTGAGGAAGGCACAGAATTTAACTCTAGACGGTATTTTCAATTTGCTTTTATTTCGGAGATCATGATTGGAGCATTTCAATGCCTGGAACATTTTTGTTTACAGCTCAACTAGGGAACAACCAATCATGGAAGGCGATAAACCCTTGAAAAGGCCAAAGTGCTCTCTACAATTTGGCCATTTTAAATTTTATGAAATTCCAACTTTATAAAAAGTTACATGCCTTTGAGTAAATATAAGCATTAATTTTCTGGTTGAGTGGAGGAAATGCCGCTTATTTTACAAAAATTTTTAAATTTTCAAACAAAAGTGAAGCCACTTTTTATAGGCCATTTGGGGCTTTCGAATGATATATCGCCTTCCTAAATTGGTTGTTTCCTTATTGAGCTATGGCCAAAAGAGCAGCCTAGGTACTGAAAAGGCTATAATAAAATGTCCTGATTATTCGCTGACATTAACATTTCCAATTTATTAATAGGATGTTGACAATTTTAGTATTTAGGGAAGGAAAATGCACTTTTCAGCAGAGATTAGACCGGCGGGGGGGGGGCATTCCCCAAATATGTAAAGTACACATTTGTGGGAGTGTTTTTTGTACTCTTAATAGTTTAATTGATAAAATGATGACGAAAATAGGCAATGAACACGTGCATTTTAATGGATGGAAATTATTTAATAGAATTTGTTTAGGCCGCCATCACGGAAATTATTTATTTTTTTATTCCAAGACATGAGTTCATTTAGTCACCATTCACTCATTCTTCTATACTTAATAGTTCGCAGCAATTCCAATTGCTTATTTTCTATGCAAATTTTCTAATGATGGATGAATTAAGCTTTCATTCATTCCAAGGGAATGATATCATCCCATTCCTAAAACATTGTTCGTGTTCTCATTTCATTGGGCTTAAAATGTTTTATAATTTTCCGGCTGCCTCCATTAACCCTCCCAACTCATAAAAAAGATGCCTGCTATCCCACCAATTTGGCCATTAGCCTCAGTCACAGCCACCAAAATGGCTGCATTTCCTGGCACACAAAAATGTGTTCGCGCCCCTTTCCCCCTTTTCACTTCGTTCATTGCGGCCAACCCATTTTTGTTGTGAATTATTCAGCCGGCAGTCATCCCACAGGGAATTTGCCCCTTCCATATTCGATGGCACTTTGTCTCCATGGAAATGTGGGGGGCGTAAAATGAATTCCCGAGAATTGCTGCCAGCTGCGCGAATCCATTCAACAAAAATAGAGGGGTGGCACAAAACGACTGGCGGGAATTGGCCACGCAGATGAATGGCCATAAAATGCGCGGAAAAGGAGGAAAAGGAAATGGAAGAATGGGAAGAAAAGAAAAGAATGGACGGGGAAGGAAATGGTGGAAAGGGAAATGAAAGCGGCGAATGGGAAAATGTTAGGGGACGGAGAAAAGTGAAAATAAAAAATACAAATTGAATTTGTTAGATGGACGTTTTTGGGTTATGAACTACGAAAATAATTGGGTGGTTACTTATTAACTACCTGCAAATTTGATTATTTGTTTGTATTTTTGATTTTAATTATTCATATTTATAACTGTAAAACGATGGAAAAACAATATTTTAGGGAATAAAATCGTAAGAATAAATTTTGAGAAACATTGGGTAGATAACCGACAAGTACCGAAACTTGACTATAATGAAGGGGGATCGGGCTATAGGGAAATAAATTTAATTAATTTGCTAAAAAAACATAAATTTGCATAAAATTTTTCGTGTCAAAATATAATCTTATTTTTGAAGCCATAAAATTTGGCCATAACAAAGAGTTGGGGGCTTAGGATTGGATTTAGGAGTAGGTTTAGATTTGGGCTTAATTCTCGGAAGATAGGACTGAAGAAACTTGATTTTTGCCAAATTATATGGCCTCAAAAATAGATTATTTTGAATATCTATTTGGCCAAATTTGTTTATGTATTTTTGTTTTATTTTTCCATATTTTAATGAACTATTTTTTGAATATTTTTTTGGCTAATTGCTAGATAGGAGGACATCCATTTGGCCCAAAAAATTAATGTTTTCATGAGCAATGTTTGCGCCAATTTGTAGTCTACTTTTTCGTCCATCCATCCATCCACTTTTTGCTCTTCTTCTTCACAACATTTCCATTGGCCATTAGCCTTAATGGCACCATCGTCGATTTATTCATTCTCAACAAAATAAAATTTGGTGGTAAACAACATTCATCCCTCTTCTTCCATTTTTCCTCATCATTTTCCGTACATTTTCCCCACATTAATTCGCGCACTCATCTTCACATTTTCACATTCCATTGGGGTGGAGATGCCTTTTGGGCCTTTTGGAAAAAGATGGCTTTGCGCGGGGATTCCTCTTCCCACTTTTTTGGCCTCCTTGACAACCGCCGGTTACCAGCTGGCGTGCCAAAGCCTAAAGTCCTTTCCCTCTCAATTAATGGAAGAATGAGCGCGCGGAATGGACCAAAAGGGAGGGAAAAAGAGAAGGGGAACATTCGGATGTTTGGATTTGGACCAAAATGGGCGAAGAAGATGGAACGAAGCTAATGGACGATGGACGTTGGTTGGCGAGAAGGCACCAAAAAGAGGATATTCCCTTATTAGGGCAAAATGCACTTCCGGTGGAGAGTTGTTCCCCTAGGGGGCACAACAAATCCTCGCGCACTCCCAAAAATCCTGGCTGAGCCATTTGGCATAAATGGTTTTGGCGCTGATGATTGTGCGTCATCATCAAAGTTTATCCCATATAATGGGCTAAAAGTCACGCACAAAAGTTTAGACTTTTAGATTTGGATTAGAACAAGAAGAGGGGGAAATCTTCAAAATAAATATTTGGCCAAAAAAACATATATAGGAATTAAATGTAATATTTGAAATAAATTTTAGAATTTACATTTAGATAAAATTTTAAACAATGTCACTTTTTGATATGGAATTGAGTATTTTTTAATGAAGGAACCACCCATTAATTTCGAATATCGCAAGTGATGGCCCTTTCTTTTGGCTCATATCTCAACAAAGCATTAACCAATATAAATATAGGAAGGCGATTTACCATTTTAATGTACTAAAGTCCTCTAAAAAGTTGCCAAAATGATTTTTGAATTATTTAAAATAATTTATAAAATAAGCATCTTTTTCTCTCTCAATTAGAAAATTCAGGTTATTACATTCAAAAACATGTAACTTTTTATAAAATTGAATTTCATAAAATTTAAATAGGCCACATTGTAAAGGATACTTTGTGCATTCCAAAGATATATCGCCTTCCCAGATTGGTTGTTATGAGCTATAACGAAAATAATGCCAAAGTACTGAAATGAATACAATTTAAATTTAATTCCAAATTAAACAAAAAAAAATGGGAGATTAAACAAACCATTTTGAAATTATTGAATAGAGGATTCTTTGCTCTTTAAAATGATACCAAAATTGTCATAAATGGTTTTGTTTGAAATTAGTTATGTGAATTTATAAAAATGGCATAGATCAATTTGGAATATATCATAATTTGCCATAAGGACATATCAAGTTTAAGCAAAAGGAAAAAAGGAAGAGGATTTGTCAAGCGAAAGGAGTACCGTATTCTCTCTCTTCCCATCTTAGTTGACTATATCTTGGGGCAAAATTCATAAAATTTTCAGTTTCCATCATTTCCATCAAACGAAATGATAGTTGTGTCATTTTCTGACTATAACTCAATGAGGCAATTGCCAATCTAGGAAGGCGATATACCATTGGAAAGCCCAAAGTTTCCTCTACAATTTTACTTTTTTTAAATTTATGAATTCAAACTTTACAATAAATTAACAAGTATTTAAATGTAATAAACTCGAATTTACTAATTGAGTGGAAGAAAAGCTACTTTTTTTTATAAATTGTTTTAACACTTTTTAGAGGATATTTAGGGTTTCGAAATGGTATATAGTCTTCCAAAATTGATTACTTCCTTATTTAGCTATGGCTAAAGATATATATAGGTATAGGTACTAAAATTCCTGCATGTTTCTCATTAATTTTTAAATTGGACTCTGAATGAAAATGCGGGAATCAAAACCAATATTTCTAATGTAGTATATTGATTGGATTTGAATAGATAAAAGGTGACAATTTCATTGGAATATTTAGCATAAAATATACAAAAAAAAATGAAAAAGTGAATTATTTATGCTTGAAAATGTATTGATTGCACTAATTAATCGAATATATTTGCCCACCATATATCATACTAATTACCATTAATTAATGTAATTTAATCAATTAGGCGTAGGGCAATTTTCAATTTCATTCGCATCATTCGGCTCAAATTCTTCAGCTCCCATTTCACTTGGCCATCCCGTTCAATTTTGACGGCACCCTCTTCTGCCAACAATGGAGAACACATTTTGATTCGAGGCAGCAAATATTCGCCAACATCTGTGAAAATTCATAAATTCTGATTTATTTAGGCTTTTTAAGACTTGCCATTTTCCACTCGAATTTCAAAATTTCGATTGGCAAAATATTCGTAAACCAATGTTTGGCCTTTTTTCGCCTCCAATTCTTTCACATAGCATTCACCGGCTCCAATCAGACAATGTTCATATTGGACCCCATGGATGCCGTGCCGTTCCCAAATTTCGCCGTCCCTCTGTATGGGTAGAATTGTTGAATTCTTTTTAATAAATTTAATAATTGGAGAATATTTAATTTGTTGAAAAAAATATTGAAAATACAGAAAAAGATTATTGAAAAGTTTTTAATATATCTCGTCAAAATTCATCATTTGATTATATTTTTGTTTAGGTTTAATCAATTCTAATATAGTTTTAGACGTTGGTTTAAAGTTTAAACACCCTTTAATTGTTGACCAAACCGTAACAAATTATATACAATTCAATGCGTCTTTTTGACCAGTTCTATCTAATATTGGGTATATTTGTTTTGTCAATGTTGGAAAATCAGTTAAACCATTAAACTATTTTGGTTTTATGTTCTATTTTTCGTAGAAATTTGTCCCCCTTCCACCAACCAAAAATTCATCCTTTCCATATTCCAATGAGGCATTGCATCCCGTTTCCGGGCAATCGGCATTTTCAATCACTTTTGTGCCACCAAATGCCACTGGGATTGCATCCGGCGAAATCCACTTTTGTATATCCAAATGGGTGGTGGCAATGTTGAATCGGCTGAGCACTTTTGCCGGCAACAAAATTGACATAATCTAAAATGAATGGAATTTAATGCCAACAATTTTTGAATGCCAACTTTCATGAGAGGACTCAAAATGCGAGGCGGATTGACAATCACAACTTGGCTAAGCATTTCCGAATAGAATGACATCAGAATGCCGACACGGGCTTCGAATATTCGATTGATTGGTGCCATCGGGTTCACATATTGGAGAATGGCCATTTGGCCCATATCTTTATATTATTGTGGGGAGGGAGGACATAGGTTTGGATATGTCAAAATAGATCATCAATCAATTTTAATGATTTTATTATCAAATTAAAGCGCAGACTTTTGGCTATCAAATAATATTAATTTTATTTAATTTGGTTCTGAAATGATGGAATTATGACCAAAAAAAACAATCTAGAATGACCTTTACAATGGATTAGAGAAATTTTCATTGATTTTTGGTCATAATTCCATCAATTTTGAACCAAATTAAGATAAAATTAATATCATTTGATAGCCAAAAGTTTGCTCTTTAATTTGATAATAAAATATCAAAATTGGTTAAGTCCTTGATGAGTTATTATAAACGGCGATAAGTTGGCAAGATAAATATTGTATTTCAAATGAGCGGATCGGGCATTAACAAATATCCCAGGATTTAGATTAATAAAATTTTTATACTGCGGGGCTAATCTCTCTCTGTAGAACATTTTGATTTCAAAATGATTGATCAAATTGAATTTATTAAGTAAATTATGGCCAAAAACAAAAATTTGCCCGAATTTCTCGATAAATTTTTATGTAATTTTCACTAAAATCCATCAATTTTTCTCTAATCTATTTAGCTTAATCAGGGGCTATACGGTACCAAATTTGTTTTCACTTATTTGACTTGGTCTGAAAAATTTAAAGTGCGCAAATTTTGTTCCACCCAAAATGTGGACTCACCAAAAATGCAAACTCCATAGGATCGTTTGCCAGTTTTCTTCTCATTCTCCAAAACCAATTGAAGGAAAAATTCGCAGGATCGCATGAAACAATGCAGAAAATCACTGGAACGAATCACTTTGCATGCCTTCATTTTGGATGGTAGGTCATTTGGATTTATTCCTTTCTCCTGCTTACCTTCAAGGCATCACTGACGCCAGTTTCCACAAAAACCATTCCATTATCGTAGGAATTAATCCAGGAGGTCATTGGCTTTAAAATTTAAATTAAATTGGATAATTATATTAAAAATAGGCCAAAGAATGCGAAAGAGAGTAATGGAGTACCGCCGATTGAATAGCTTTTGTTTTTTTTTTTTTGGTAATATCTAAATAAGAAAGTAACCAATTAAGGAAGGCAATATGTCATTGTAAAGCGGTGAATATCCTCTAAAAAGTGGCCTCACTTATTTTTTTGGAAAATATATAAAATTTGTAAAATAAGCAGCTTTACCTCCATTCAATCAGAAAATGCGAGTTTATTATATTTAAAGGCTGAAACTTTTATAAAAGAAGAATTCATAAAATTTCTAATAACCAAATTGTAGAGGATACTTTGGGCTTTCCAATGTTATATCGCCTCCCAAGATTGTTTGTTACCTCAATTAGCTAATAAAGTCAAAAAATAACTCAGTTACTTAATTACTCAATTTCCCTTAATTAGAAATGATGGCATTTCTCATTAGTCCAAAAATTAAATTTAATCCTTCCTCCATATTTTGATGCATTTCGATCCCAACATGATGGATAAAAACATAATTGGCCATAAAATTAAGGCAAAAAAGATTTAAAAAAACAGCTTGAATTTACCTATTCTATTATGTCTTTTTTTAATTATAATTTTTACCAAATCTACTAATTCTTTATTCAAATCAATTCAACCCATCATTTAATGGAGTATCCCAATAATTTATTCCACCCACTTTACTCTGAGTGAACACTCCATAATAACGGAGCATGTCCGGCCTCGAAAAGAATCCATCGAAGCCTTCCGGTTCTAGGCCAGGGGCAAATTTTTTAATTGAATTCATAAATATAATTTTGGCGCTTACTATCAAGGCCCAATGCCTTCCGGTTTTTCAGGTATTCCCCAATCCATTCCACGCATTTGGTCACATCATCCTCATATGCGTCCAACCATCGGTCCAAATTGAAATCGGTGCATTCCGCCGAGGGCAATTTCCCTTCCAATCTTTCCAACAATTCACGGCGCTTTTCAGCCCGAGTCATTTTCAAGGAAGAATCGACAAGAAAATCGGAGGCGAATGTGAAAAGTGGGGTTGGATTGGATATTGGAGGATATTGGATGGGATCTGGGATGGATTGAAAGGATGCGAAATGGATGGACGGGATTGGAAGTTTGAATGAAGAATTGAATGGATGGACTGCCTTTTAGGAATATATGAGGATTAGGGGAAGTTGGAGAAAGGAAGGAAGAAATGGGCGAAAACTGGATAATTCGCACAAGAATGAATATTGGAAAGTGGCAATTCCGAAAATATGTTGGGTGTTCCACGGGAATCGGGAATTATTTTCCTTTAAAAGAGGGGAATGGGAGGCGGCAATTCGCTCCCTGAGGCAACAATCATCACATTTTCTTCTCTTTTATTCATCATCAATTTTTCATTTAATTTTTCCTATTCATCATCAGCCGGTACCAATTCTCCTCCCAAATTTGATTTTTTTATTCCCATTTTTTCCAATTTGTGTGCATTTGCATTATTAATCTTGATTCCATCTTAATCTTTGTTTTTTTTTTCATTCAAAAACAACTTGTCCTTTATATTTGAAGGAAAAAACAGCCAGCATTGTGCATTATGATTTATGAAGAAATGATGATTAATTAGGAGAGAACATGAATGAATAAAAGGGCAAAATATTATTAAATTATAAATGAATTAGAAATAAAAAGGGCACAATATTATTTTATTAATAAATTGTTGTGATGAACTTTTTATGTTTATTGTATTTGCACTTTTATTGTTTAATTTTTTAATCCGAATAAAAAAAACTAGACAATTCTTCTAAATATTTAATTTTCTTTTAGAATAATAAAGTATAAAACATTAAGAAAAAGAATATCAAAAAACATTAATCCAACTTTTCATTTGTTCATCAAATGGCGATCGCTTAGAAACAGATTGGTGATTGGTGTTCTTTAAATGATAAAAGTATTTGCATTTTTAAAGAAATAAAAAATAATATTATATAATAAAAAAAGTTTTAAGATTTTTAACATTATATTTCTTTATTAAATTTTAATAATTTAATGGAACAATTGTAAAACAGGCGGAATTATTTGGGGCAATTGTAAAACAGGCGGAATTATTTGGGGCAATTGTAAAACAGGCGGAATTATTTGGGGCAATTGTAAAACAGGCGGAATTATTTGGGGCAATTGTAAAACAGGCGGAATTATGTTTGGGGCAATTGTAAAACAGGCGGAATTATTTGGGGCAATTGTAAAACAGGCGGAATTATGTTTGGGGCAATTGTAAAACAGGCGGAATTATGTTTGGGGCAATTGTAAAACAGGCGGAATTATTTGGGGCAATTGTAAAACAGGCGGAATTATTTGGGGCAATTGTAAAACAGGCGGAATTATGTTTGGGGCAATTGTAAAACAGGCGGAATTATTTGGGGCAATTGTAAAACAGGCGGAATTATTTGGGGCAATTGTAAAACAGGCGGAATTATGTTTGGGGCAATTGTAAAACAGGCGGAATTATGTTTGGGGCAATTGTAAAACAGGCGGAATTATTTGGGGCAATTGTAAAATAGGCCGAATTAAAATGAAGAGAAAAAAGGATACACGATACAGTATTAATTCGCTAAAAAGTGCAAAGTGGAAATGTAAAATTGGACCTCTAGCCTGCAGCTATAATCAAAATTCTTATTCTCTCACTCTCATTTATTATTTTCTTATTTTATTAATACAAAATTTGAGTGGTTTTTAATGCCATTTTCACATTTTTTGAACTTAACACATAAATAAAATGTTGGCTTTTAAGTTTAGATTTTTTGTAGAATATAAATGATTATCTTGAATATCTCTTAATAAAAGATTTTTTCAGTAATTTCCATTAAATTGGCAAAACAAATTTGTAGTTAATTTTGTTCATCATTTTTACAGCCACATTTTGCAAATTTTACCTCTGATTCATTCATTTATTCTCAGTCCAAATGAATTTGTGTTATTACAAAATTTTTGTTGTGAATTGAGTTGTTTAAAAAATGGGTTGATAAAAGCTAATTTTTTCCATCGTTGGATGAAGAAGCTATGCAAAATCAGCAGGACCCAAACATTTTAATTCCACCTGTTTTACCCCACTTTTTAATTCCATCTTCTTGTTTGCCTCTAAAAATAAGAAGATTCTATATAATTTTTATTTTTTTATTCCATTATATATGATAAAAACTAAGAAATTTATCGAGAAAAATAGTAGAATACTTTTTTATATTATATTTTTAATATACAAAATCTTAAACAAAAAATATAAATGAAAAAAAAAACAAAATACAAATATTCCTTGGCAAATCAAAATTTTCAAAATGCACTTTTATTTATTTACGTTTTTAATTTCCAAACAAAAATTGACAAAACAGGGCTAACGGAAAGGGGTAGGGGGACTGGCACAAAAACAACAAATCAAGCTTTTTTTTCTTTGACAAAATATTGAAGATGGGAGAATGGCCTCTGTTGTTTATTAAGCCATTTATTGTCATCATTCTCATATCCTCTCCCTCTTCTCAATCAATCCATTATTGCCATCGCCAATTGTCGATAAAGGGGAGGCTTCTTCCCACATTGGCCAAATGGCCACCTGGGCCAGTTGGCTTACTTATTTCCTTTCGATCGCCTCCGCTCAATTCTCAACTTGGTAGGGGGATGAATGCTCCTCCGAATGAAAAAGAATATTCGCCTTCTCATTCATTAGACTTCGACGATTGACAGACCCCGAGGGGAAGAAAAGAGTGGCAACAGCAGCAAAAGTATTGGATTAAAATCAAACATATATTGTTGGATTGTGAAGGAGGAAAGCAATGGTGGACAGGCTCATCCGAGAGAAGGTCAGTCTTGGCCAATTGGTTTAGGACTTCTCCTATGTCCATTTGGTCCATCCTTATCCCCTCTCCTCTCCCATCAATCCCTAAATATCCCCTCATTCCCTCATTCACAGTTGCTTGGCTGTGGCCGAAATCATCAATCGGAGACAAATAATCGACTTTTAAGCAGTGCCAGTCCTGCAAGCCAACAACGGGCAATGAGCCGATCGCCGATTCGCCCGCAAAGGTAGGACACTATTTAATATGGACAATATTTAAATTGTTCGAAAAGACAATGAAATTGCCGAAAAACATTTAAATTATGAAAAAAAGATTATAGGGAGGGTTTATCCTACATCCACAGACCATCTACCCATTGGATAGAGCTGGTCAAAATGAATTGAATGGTATATAATTTGTTATGGTTTGGTCAACAATTAAAGGGTATTAAACGGTTTAAACCAATTTTGGTTTGGTCAATAATTAAAGGGTATTAAACGGTTTAAACCTATTTTGGTTTGGTCAATAATTAAAGGGTATTAAACGGTTTAAATCAATTTTGGTTTAAAACTAGGTCAGAATTAGTTAAACCCAAGCCAAAACATAATCAAATGATGCGTTTTGATTAGTTCTATCGATTGATTATAAGGTTTATGGGTCTAATAAGACATACAATCGAACTGTTACAACCTTTTCTGAAATTTCAATGTTTTTTCGGCATGGAATAATCATCAATCACATAATTTTGAATATTTAGCCAACAAGATCAGCAACAATGTTCGGCGGCATCGCCAATTGTGGGGACAAGGCCAATGGGCAGTCCGTGTCCTGCCATCACATCGTGGCCTGCGCCTCCTAGCCGAATTGACCTGAAGCCAACGGCCATTGCCCAGCCATTGTCCAGTGGTTCGCCTTCTGCCACTTTTCGTGCCTTCCCCTCTGTTGTGCCACTTCATCAACATCCGCCCAGTCCAAATCCAACAACAAATGTGCCATCGCAACCATTTTCGTCTGCCTCACCTCAATTGGCCCTGAACAGTTCTCGTTTGGAATTGCCACCTGCTGAAGATAATAGCAGTGTCCATTTACTCTCAATGTTGAGGGCAATGGCCGCTGGATCGGCACCGCCTGGGGCAGGAGGAGGAGGAGGTGAGGAAACAAGCGTGAAATGCCAATTTTGGTTATCATTGAATTTAGAAGCAAAAGGAAGCTTAATAAGCCTATAGTAATTTAGTGAGCCTTGATGGGATTGGATGCTACCGAAATAGGAATATTATTGAATCTTCGAGCCATTCTTTTGGTAATATATCAAGAAGGAAAAAACCAATTTGGGAAGGCGATATGCTATTCAGAAGCCCAAAGTGCCCTTTAAAAAGTGGCCAAATTAATTTTATGAAAAGTTTAAGTAATTTATAAAATAACGGCTTTTTCCTCATTCACATAGGAAATTAGAGAGTTTATTATATTCAGAGATATTCAATTTTCTCTAAAGCGGGAATTTATTAAATTAAAATGCCATTTTCTAGAGGATACTTTGGGCTTTTCAATGATATATTTCTTTCTCGAATTGGCAAATCTTTCATTGAGTTATGGCCAGAAGAATGGCGGTACTCAATAGATGGTATTCCATTCAATTATTGCCTCGGGGAATGTTGACGAATAAAACAAATAAAAACTTTTAATTGATTTTTAGGGAGTCCAGGTGGCGGCTGGGGACGTGAATCCGAATTGCGTCAAAAAATTCAAGCATTGGAGGAAATTGTGGCAGAATATGAGCGACAAAAATTCAATGTTTTGGGAACATTTTCCGACTTTCGGGAACGAGTGGCTGAAAGGGAACGACGCCTGGAGGCCGAATATTCCTCCCGAATAATTGATTTGAGTGAGGAGGTTTTGGGCGCCAAAAAGGATTTCGAGGAGAGAATGAAAAGTTTTCAATTATTGCAGGCAAATTTAAATGAATTAATTTTGGTTTATTTGATTGAATTTAAAGGAACAATTTGAGAGGGAAAAGGAGCAAGCTTTGGAGAAATTGAGGCAAGACCATCAACGAGAAATACGGACATTGGAAGAAAGATATATTGTTTGGAAAGTGAGCATTATTATGACATAAAATAATGGAAAATTAATTTGCCGAAAAGAGTATTGAAAATGCCGAAAAGTTAAACCCATAAAACCATATAATTAATAGATAGATATTATCAAGAAGAGGCATCATTTGATTATGATTTGGCTTGGGTTTAACCAATTCTCAATTAGTTTTAAACCATTAAACCAAAATAGGTTTAAACCGTTTAATACTCTTTAATTGTTGACTAAACCATAACAAATTATATAACATTCAATACGTTTTGACCAGCTCTATCCAATTTTTGGTATATGGTTTGTGAATTTAGTACGAAACCATTATAATTTTCGGCTATTTCAATGCTTTTTCGGCAAATTAAAAAAAAAGTATCTTAAAATAAATAATTATGAATTTATTTAAATATTTGACCAGGAACAACGATTCTCCGAGTCGCAATTGTTGAATTTGGAACAAAAGTTGGCAAAAATAAATTTTTAGAATATTTTATAATTCCCTTTGAAGATACATTTTGGAAATTCAACGATTGGAGGATGAGAGGAAAACGTTGAAGGCGGAAAGGGAAAAACTTAGCGAAAATTTTGAGGTGAAATTGCGTCGAGCCGAATCATTGTTCGAATCAGAATTGACGGCTGCAAAAATGTTGTACACTCGAGAATTGCAAGCATTAAGGGAACATGAGGAGGCATTGAAGGATGAATTGGCCGCAAGGCAAGAAAAAATTTGAGAGGGAATTTTGGCGAAACAAGGCGTTTAAATACCTGTGGCCTTTATTTCGGTCATAGCTCAACAAATAAGCAACTAATTTTGAAAGGAAATATGCAATTCGAAAGCCCAAAATGCTCTTTAAAAAGTGGCATAATTAATTTTTTGAAAATTTAAAATAATTTTTAAAATAAGAGGCTTTTCCTCTAATCAATCAGAAAATTCGAATTTATTTCTCTAAAAATATTCTTCTAATTTATGAATTCATCAAAATTCAATTATAAGCGAAATTATAGAGAAAAACTTAATCTTTCAAATAGTATATTAGCTACCAAAATTACATAATGCCTTGTTGAACTATGGTAAAAAGAATGGCCCAGATATTGAAATAGCTGTACTGTTTGTCCTCGATTGAGAATTTGAATATATTTTGGAGGCAATTTTAGGCAAGAAGAATTCCAAGAAAGACTGGTGGAATTGCAGCATCATTCGAGGGTGGCAAAGGATGATTTAGGGAATTGCCGGGAGGAAGTGGCACATTTGGAGGAGAAATTGCGGGAAAAAGCCACCGAAATACAACGGCTGGCAAAAGAGGTAAAAACAATCATTTTTTTGGGATTAACCCTCGTAAATAAAGTTGGCCATTGCGAGAAGGCAAACGGAGGATGCGGTCCGAAGATTGGGCGAAGCCAGGGCAGAGGCCAACGAAAATTGGAAAAGGCTGGAAGAGCAAAAGGCTGAATTGGAGCAAAAAGCAGCACAATTGGTGGTGGCAGAAGAAACCCGGGCCAAATTGGAGCTGACGGTGAAGGAATTGAGAAGGGAGGTGAAAGCGTTGGGAAATAGAGTGGATTTGTTGGAAATGGAAAGGGATGGCCTAAAGGCGCAAACCGAAAGCCAGGTAAGGAAAATGGATTCGGGAATGAATATTTTGGCCATTTTAGACCCAATTGCATGAATCACAAACGGCCGCATTGGAAGCGGTCAGTTTTGGAAGGGATAGTGGAGAACAAATTGTCGAGCCGATATGAAGAATATCTCTGACCTATTCTTTCGGCCATAGCTCAGCGAGGCATTAGCCAATTTGGAAAGGAAATATACCATTTTAAAGACAAAAGTATCCTCTAAAAACAGCTTTTTTAAATTTTTATGAATTCCAAATTTTAAAAAGTTACAGGCCTGTGAATTTTATAAATCCAAATTTTCTTATTGAATAGGGGAAAAACTACTTATTTAAAAATTGTTTTAGTTTTTAAAAAAATTAATATTGCCACTTTATAGAGGATATTTAGCGCTTTCAAATGACATATAGCCTTCATTTCCCTATTGAGATATTGCCGAAAAAACGGTTTAAATACTGAATTTTTTTTATGAAATTATTCTGTTTTCGATTTTGAATTGTGTATTTCATTCACAGATGTTGGAATCGGTGACCAGGGAAAAAGAGAATTGCGCAGAAAGATTCGAAGGTATTTTGGAAGGCGAAAGGGCACAAGCCGAAGAGAGGGAAAAGAATTTACGGCAAGAATTCTCGACAAAGCTGGGCGAATTGGAGGAACAATACAATGGACTGAGGGAACATGTGGAACAGGAAAATGGCGAATTGGGGCCAGAAAATGAGGTAGGCAATTAAATTAATTGAATTTTATGATCAAAATTGTCCCAGAAACTTTGGGAGGAAATTGAGGCATTGAGGGCGGAACGAAGGGAATTGGAGGATGAATTGGATGGAAAAGAGGCGGCAAAGGTTTTTCTGAAACGAATATAGTATTTAATTTGCCGAAAAAAGATCATAAGTGCCAAAATAATTATAAAGGTTTTTTAAGGAAGGATTGTCCTAAATTCCCTAAACCAAATATAACTAAAATTGGATGACGCATTGAATGATATAAAAATTTTTTATGGTTTGGTCAATATTTAAAGGATATTAAACGGTTTAAACCAATTTTGGTTTAATGGTTCAAAACTAATTGAGAATTGGTTAAACCCAAACTATAACATAATCAAATGATGCATCTTGAAGAGATCTATCAATATAAAGTTTATGGATTTATTATAAAATTTAAAAGTTACAACATTTTCGATATTTTCAATTTTTTGGCAAATTAAATATTTTCCTTTTTGCGATTTTTTTAAATTTTGACGAATTAAGGTGGAAGAGATGATCAAATTGTCAAAAGCAGTTCGAAATGTTGAACTGAAAATTAGTTTAAAAAACATCAAAGAAGAAGAGGAAGAACAAATTGAAGTGAAGGAAATAATCGAAAGGGTTGGTTCGGGTTTAATTATATTTTTGGAAATATTTTATTATTTTAAAGTTGGGTGAATTGGAAAAAAGTGTGGAAGGAATTGTCCGGGAAAAGGAGCAAACAAAGGCAAAGCTGGAACAATTGCAGGAGGCAGGAGGCCCGGCAGAGGGAGCATGGAAAATTGTGGAAAAATTGGAAAAAGAATTGGAGGAAGAAAGGGAAAAAATGCGCGAAATTGAAAGGAAAAATGCTGAAGAAAAAGCCGAAATGGAGGAAAAATTGGAGAATGCAGAAGAAACGGAGGAAAGGATTGAGAGATTGGAAAGAGAATTGGCAGAAGCGGAAGAAAGGTTGGAAGAGGCCAGGGAAACTGCGGAACAGGAATTCAGGTGAATGGAGAAAACTCCTAAGTCATTCATTTGGCCACAACTCAACAAGGGAACAACCAATTTTGGAAGGCGATATGTCATATAAAAGCTCTAAATGTTTTCTAAAAAGTGGCAAAACTATTTTTTTTTGAAATTTAAAATAATTTGTAAAATAAACCACTTTTACTTTTAATTCAATCAGAAAATTCGAGTTTTTACATTTATAGGCCATCTAACTTTTTAAAGGGTTGATTTAATAGAAATTTAAATTAAACTACTTTTTAGAGGAAACTTTGGGTTTTCGAAAGGTACATTGCCTTTCTAGAATGGTTATTGCCTCGTCTAGCTACAAACAAAAGTAATGCGCAGGCAATGAAATGAATAGATTTTAAATTTAATTCCAAATAAAATAATAAAAAATGAGAAATTAAAAAAACTATTTGATATATTTGAATAGAAGATTCTTTTAAAATGATATCAAATTTGTAATGAAAGATTTTGCTTGAGATTAATTTAATTATATGTGAATTTTTTAAAAATTAGCCTTTTTGGAATTACTGTACTGACTGAGAGGGATGCGTCAATCACAAAATCAAAGGGAAATGGGAAAAGAGAGAGCCATTAAAATAAAAATGCTCCTGGGAAAATTTGATGTAAGTTCCCTCCATTTCCAAAAAATTGAGTATCGTATTCTCTCTTCTTTTCCATTTTGATGCAGGGAGGAAATGATTTGTGGCTCCCTTCAATTTTCAAATAAGGGTACTCTCACATTTTTTGTTGTAACTAAACAAGAAATTAACCAATTTGGGAAGGCGATATGCCATTTTAAAGCCATAATTGCCCTCTAAAAATTGGCTATTATAATTTTTTGGATATTTAAAATATTTTGGAAATTAAAGGGCTTTTCCTTACTCAATCAGAAAATTCTGGTTTATTTTATTCAAAGACATGTAACTTTTTTTAATGGTGGATTTTCAAAATTCAAAATGGCAATTTTGTAGAGGACAATTTGTTCTTTCGTAACTTAGATTTCCTTCCAAGATTGGTTATTGCCTCGCTGAGTTATGCCAAAAGAATGGGCTCAGTATTGAAAAATCCTCTATTGAGAAATGGTGTAATTTTTTCTTATCATTAAAGGAGACTGGAAGAGGAACAAGCATTGGCATTAGAGAAGAAGATTGATGCCCTGAACAGGGAACATGAAAGGACGGTGGAATTGATGCAACAAAGGGAACAAGAATTGGCACAAAAATTCGAAGAATCCAAACGATTAAAGGAATTGAGGGAAGGACAAACACAAACGGAAATTATGGATGAGGGAATGAGGGAAAAGGATGAATTAATCCAAAAATTACAAGTGGAATTGGCCAAGGCACATGAAGCGAATACTGGAAGAATTTGTGCCAAAAAGGAGACAAGATCGGTTGGAAAAATTAAAATGGGATATGCTCATACTTAATACCTGGCAAACTTCTGCCGTTTAAAATAACTCATCAAGGATGGAACCAATTTTGATGATTTTGGTAATAAATTAAAGAGCTAACTTTTGGCTATCAAATAATATTAATTTTATTTAAATTGATTCAGAATTGATGGAATTATGACCAAAAACCACTCAAAATTACGCTAATCCATAGAAAAAGGTATTTTAAATGGTTTGTTGGTCATAATTCCATCAATTCTGAACCAATTTGAATAAAATTAATATTATTTGATAGCCAAAAGTCTTCACTTTAATTTGATACTAAAATAATCAATATTAATTTAATTCTTTGATGAGTTATTTTAAATGGCATCAATTTGCCAGCGACAAGTTGGATTGTTCCTAATAAGAAAATATATGCCTAAAATAATCCCAAAATAAAATTATTTTTGTGCAGCAAAGCATTGCAATAACCCCGGCAGAACATTTCCTCCTTTGCCAAAAAGTGGTGGCCAATACCAGCGGTGGTTCCAAATTGTTTGAAGATTTGGGCAGCGGTCATCAAAGAAAGGAATGCCAAAAGCATGAGACAAAAGGACTGTGGGAAAGACGGGGAATTGGCCGAATGATGGATGCCACCGTGCCCCAGGATTTAAGCCCACCAAATCAGCCGGGCACTTCCGCACAACGGTGAATTATATTTTGCATTTTCACTTATATATTTTTAAAAGAGAAATATTCCATTTAATTTATCAAAAAGATTCTAATGGTTCAGTTCAGAAGTTTATTAAAAACCATTAAACCTTAACTTATATCCAATCGATAGATCTAGGCAACGTACATTATTTGATTAAGTTATGGCTTGAGTTTAATCAATCTCATAGTTTTGAACCAAAATAGGTTTAAACCGTTTAATACCCTTTAATTATTGACCAAACCAAAATTGGTTTAAACCGTTTAATATCCTTTAATTATTGACCAAACCAAAATAGGTTTAAACCGTTTAATACCCTTTAATTGTTGACCAAACCAAAATAGGTTTAAACCGTTTAATACCCTTTAATTGTTGACCAAACCATAACAAATTATATACCATTCAATGCGTCTTGACAAGCTCTATCCAATTTTGGGTATATTTGGTTTGGGAATGTAGGATAAACCCTTACTTTACTTATTAGACCATTATAATTATTTTGGTGACCCTTTTTCGGAAATTTAATTTAATTTTCAACCCCATTTAAAGATTGCTTTCCCCAACCGGCAATATCCAACGTATTTCCCCTTCCCGTCAAATGTTTTTCCCAAACAATGGTAATGGTGGAGGGAATGGCAGCAGCAAAAGTGCGCCAACCGAGAAAAGGCCGGCATGGAAATTTTAATTAATTAAAAGAAAAGATGGAATTGCGCAACACAGATTAATTAAATGTTTTCTATTTTTGCTCACAAATAACTATTAAATTGCATAAATTTGATAAATGAAAATAAAAGCGAAGAAGCGATAAAAATCGGAAGCGAAGATTTTAAAATGCGAAAGGGAAAAAGCCTCACCGATTGCATTGTTCTTCGCCTTTTTCATTTTTTTCGGCATTCCAATCCCTTCCATTTTTCAATTATCATTTTTCACTCTCGATGACCTGGATTTTCCCACCCACATTCATTTGTTCGCCATTTAAACTCTCAATTTCTTCCTCCCGAAAATATTCTCAATTCTCCGTAATTCCCAAAAAAATGTCGACAATTGAAATTATTTTCCTTCTCCTCCTTCCAACCTTTGCCAATTTTGAATCCATTGAAGAGGATCAAGGTGACCCATATTATGGTGTCCCATTGGGCGCATTGCACTATTCGGCCGAGGGCACTTCCGTAAACATTCAAATTATTGTGCATAAATTGGTCACTTTTTCCCTTAAGGCGGAAGTTTATGCGGCCGATGAATTCTCCATCATTTTCAATCATTTTTACCATAATCCACGGGAATCCGGGTTAGTCAATTATATTCCCAATTGAAGCTCGAATAGACTATTGAAAATGCCGAAAAAATAAAACATAATGGAAAATAATTAAAATGGATTAAAGAGAATTTGTCCTAAATTAGGTAGAAAAATTATATATATTTGGGGCAATTGTAAAACAGGCGGAATTATGTTTGGGGCAATTGTAAAACAGGCGGAATTATGTTTGGGGCAATTGTAAAACAGGCGGAATTATTTGGGGCAATTGTAAAACAGGCGGAATTATTTGGGGCAATTGTAAAACAGGCGGAATTATGTTTGGGGCAATTGTAAAACAGGCGGAATTATTTGGGGCAATTGTAAAACAGGCGGAATTATTTGGGGCAATTGTAAAACAGGCGGAATTATTTGGTGCAATTGTAAAACAGGCGGAATTATTTGGTGCAATTGTAAAACAGGCGGAATTATGTTTGGGGCAATTGTAAAACAGGCGGAATTATTTGGGGCAATTGTAAAACAGGCGGAATTATTTGGGGCAATTGTAAAACAGGCGGAATTATTTGGGGCAATTGTAAAACAGGCGGAATTATTTGGGGCAATTGTAAAACAGGCGGAATTATTTAGGGCAATTGTACGGCATTTTCAATACTCTTATGGCAAATTAAATATTTTCCTCTTCCATTTTCCCTTCCACAGTTGCACAGCAATGATGATTGGGCCACCCCGAGCGGAAGACAGGGAAAATGTGGTCCCAGGGCATGGCCTAATTTTGCCATTGGCCCATTCCCCTGTTGCGGCACGACATCGGGCCAAAAGGAGGCGAAGGAGTACGGTATCCAATGGAAAGAGGGAACAATTCCAAGGCTATTGGCCCGTTGAATTCGATCATTTGTTGATGAGCCCCACAGGGGGAGAGGATGGACAGAAAAAGGGAAAGGAAGGAGGAGGGAAAGGGAGAAAGGAAGAAAGTGGCAAAAATGATGGAAATGAGGAAATGGCAGTGTTGAACAGAGTCAGTCTGAACTTATCCGTCACGGATCAACTTCTTTTGGGCAGCCACACGTTTGTTCTATGAGAAATAACTCATTAAGGATGGAACAATTTTGATAGTTTTATTATGAAATTAAAAAGCTGACTTTTAGCTCTCAAGTATTATTTTCTTTGTTTAAATTGCTTCAGAATTGATGGAATTATGAGCAAAAAATGATTGAAACTTTGGCCAATTTATAAAAAAAAATTATATGAAATAAGTTTATTGTGCATAATTCCATCATTTCTGAACTAATTTAAATAAAATTTAATATTATTTGATAGCCAAAAGTTAGCTCTTTAATTTATTACCAAAATATCAAAATTAGTTCCATTCCTTCCTTGATGAGTTAATATAAACGGCGACAAGTTGGGGGTGTCTGACTAACTCTCCAATTTAAGTTGGGCTCAAGATTCCAATTCCATCCCAATGGCCTCCACCTTTTTGCCTTCCAGCACCATTAAATCCTCAAATTCATCGACAGATACCACATCAAATTCGTCTTCCACAGTTTCCCAAATGACACAAGAAACAACAAATGTGCCATCTTCACCCCCAAATACACCGAAACCCTCACAATCAGTGACAATGGCGCCCCCCACACAGCCTTTGATCCTTTTAGGGTGAATAATGGGGCGTAGTGGATGATTGAGTTCTGCTTGAGTCAATATGATTTTTTGGCCATAGAAACGCGAGGCGATTGTCGAATTTAGAAAGCAATAGAACATTTTATTGCCCCAAAGTGCCCTCTATAAAATAGCCATTTTAAAATTTTACGAAGTCAAACTTTATAAAAAGTAAACTCTTTAGTATTAAAAATAGACCGAAATTTTCAAATTGATTGGAAGGAACGCTGTTTATTTTACAAATTGTTTAAACTATTCAAAAAAATATTAGAGCTAATTTTTAGAAGGCACTTTAGGCTTTCGAATAGAAAATTGCCTTCTCAAATTGGTTTTCATCTATGGAAATATGGCCAAAAGAACGAAGCATGAACTCAAATCGCGGGATTTAAATGTCCTCTAGGGAAATGGGGGGGGGGGGGAGGAAAAGACAAATTTGGAATTTATTTTCAGTGGAAAACGTGCTTCCCATCAACAACAAATGGTGAAAGCATCCGAAATGAACAGTGAATATGAGGAGCCGTTGATTAAACTGAATTCAGATGCGGAAATTCGGCGGGCACCCGCAAGACATAGTAAAAGGGGAAAACGCTGCCCCAAATTTTTGCCACAATAACTCATCAAGGACTGAACCAATTTTGATAAATTTGGTATCAAATTAAAGAGCAGCAGATTATTGGCTATTCTATGATATCAATTTTATTTAAATTCTTTCAGAATTTTTTGCATAATGCCTTAAAAATATTTAAAATAATCTACCATTGGTTTGGCACATTTTTATAGGCTTTTTGGTCATAATTCCTTCAATTCTGAGTTAATTTTTAAAAAATTAATATTATTTGATAAACAACATTCTACTTTTCACTATGATATTTCAATCATCAAAATTGGTCAGTTCTTTATAAATTATTATAAATGGCATCAATTTGGGCAGCTAGCTACATAAAATGGGGGAATTTATGGGGAAAATAAAGGCCCTTCCTCTCTGGAATAGATGCAGTCAATTTGGAAAAGGCCAATGAATTGGATGAAAAAGACATTCCGGCAACATTGTCAACCATCGCCAGCACCGTAACAATTGGCCAGCGAACAACAAGCCAACCACGATTTTGGGTTATCAAAGACCCACGGGAGGGAAGGAGGCAAAGGCTAATCGAGGTAGGGTAAAGGAAAAGGGCACTAAAAATGTGAAAATTAATTGAAGTTACGTAAAAAGCTGGACCCGAATTATGTTCCACCGACAACAAGCACAACTGCAGCGCCATTTTCCCCACTGGAAGCACAATTTGAGCTGCCACGAATCCGGGATAAATTGGCCACATTTGCATTGACAAATGGAGCCAAAATCACACAATACAAATGGATTGGACTTTGGAATCAGTGCACAAAGGTGCAACACACATTTATTAAATGGATAAACAATTGAAATTACAGAAAAGATTGTAACGGTTTAGACCTAAAACCTTATATTCAATCGAAAGATCGCGTCAAAACCCATTGTTTGATTATGTTTTGGCTTAGTAACCAAATCTAACTGGTTTTGAACCAATAAACCAAAATAGGTTTAAACCGTTTAATACCCTTTAATTGTTGACCAAACCATAACAAATTATATACCTTATTAAATTAATTTTTTAATTATCAGAGGCATATCCCGCTGGTCTCGTTGCGCGATGTGGACCCTCCTAGAGAGGAGAAAATAATGCCATTGAGTGGATGGTCCCACAATGTGACCTCATATCGGCTGCACATTCTAAATTGCAATACAATTCTCATTCCATCATTCCATTATGATGGCCGAAACACGACTAAAAGTATAAAAGATGGGAGATTTTTGAAGAATTTTCCCTTTTTAAAGATACTTATTTCTTCACGGGCGTTGGCCAATTCCCGGAGGCCGTTGAGCAACAAATCAAGGCAAATGTGGTTGGGCAACGGAAGTAAGCCGAGGGGAAATAATGAGGATTTAATTATTGTTTATATAATTATTGTGAGTACCACCGATTGAACGCCTAGCCAATTCTTTTGGCCATAGCTCAACCAGGAAAAAAAGAATTTAAGAAGGCGATCTGTCAATTAAGAGCCCTATACATCCTCTAAAAATTGGCCAATTAAATTTTTAAATATTTCATAATTTTGTAGAAAAAGCGGCTTTTCCTCCAATCAATCAAAAAATTCAAATTAATTACACTCAAAGTCATGTAACTTTTTATAAGGTTTAAATTATAAAATTTAGAATAGGCCAAATTTTAAAGGACATTTTTGGCTTTTCAATGGTATATCGCCTTCCAAAATTGGCTATCGCCTCGTTGAGTTTGTGAATAAAAGAATGGTCCATTTTTGAATTGTTTCTTAACTTGAACCTGCCCCAATCTTCTTCCCTTTTTGTTAAAAAGAAAAGAGGGAATACGGTACAAGAAAGAAGGGAAATGACTATTGGTATTGGGTGGGGCATTTTATGATGGATCCATTCTTCACTTTAGCTAATCATTGATTGATGCCTGAGGGCACATTCTGCTGCTGGACGCTTCTCTGTAAGGAAGGCGCCTTTCCCTCTTTTTATATTACGGTAGCATAAGAAGAAAGGAGATAGGCGATCCCTCCCCTTATTCTATTATAAAACAATTTAAATTTAATGGCAACCTTACCTAATTAATGTCCCATAAATTCTTTAAAATCACAAAAAAAACACTAATATTTTTCCAGGGGTGAACCATTGCGCAGTTACACGGGCGAAGATGTACTGCTCCGATTGCCTCGTCCCTATCGCACATTTGACATCGATTTCATCTCAATTTTCAATACGGATGAACAAAAATCATTTGGCCATGTTCTAATCCCCTCACTTTTGGTGCCATCCTGTCCGGAAGATGATGATTGATGGAATAAATTGTGGATAAATATTTTAAATAAATGTGAATAATTTATGGGCACTCTGGACTCGTTGGGACCGTGGCACGCCATTTGGCCAAATTTTTTGTTTTGGTGGAGAAAAATGTCCGTGTCAGACGGTCACAACGGGCCACAAAAGACTGCCAATCAAATCAAAATTGTCAAAAATGTTGAATCAGGAAAAAGCAAAGGCGGGCAATACTTTTATAGGAAAGGCGTTCCAATCCAACTTAATGCCGTTTATAATTAATAACCCATCAAAGGAATGAACTAATTTTGATGATTTTAGTATCAAATTAATGAGCAGACTTTTGGCTATCAAATAATATTAAATTTTATTTTAAATTGGTTTAGAATTGATGGAATTATGCTGCCGGAAAATCAAAATGTTCTTTATAATCGATTTATCAAATTTTCAACGTTTTTTAGTCATAATTTCATCTATTTTGAACTAATTTAAATAAATTTAATATTATTTGATAGCCAAAAGACTGCTCTTTAATTTGATACTAAAATCATCAAAATTGGTTCATTTCTTGATGAGTTATTTATTATAAATGGCGATAAGTTGGGTCGCATCCATTAGGATTGGGGGAAAAGCAAAGGAGTCAGAAGAATTTTGAGGTAAAAGGAAAAGCATTTTGCTGTTTGTGGGGATGGGGGAAAGAAATGTTTGTGCCGGAGATCATCCGTCTCCCACCCGCTTCTTCATTCAAATGCTAACAACACAAAATGAGAATGGGTAATCCTTTTGTACTAAAATGAAAATTGTGGAAGCCAGCCAACGGATTTATTTTGTTCCTCTTCTCATACTCTGTTGCTCACCGGAGAGTAAAAAATATAAAAAAAAATGTAGAACAATGTAAATTGTGAATTTGGGGGCAATAAAAGAGAGACCAGCTTTTTGTTGGAATGAATTTGGGCAAAAATTTGTGATTCCTTCCTTCTTTCCGATTAAATTAAATAGTCATTTTCCTCATCAAATTCTTTTTTATTTCCTGCTTGGAATGAAATGGAATTGTTCATGGCCTTGGCTTCCATCGGCCATATATTCGGCCAGCGACAATCCAATGGAAGGACTCCGCTTTGGATTCATTGACCAAAGTGCCCGATAATATCGAGGATGTTGCTGCGAAGACAATTCGGCATCAAAAATTGGCTGAAATTTTGGATTGTGATAAAACATTTGACATAACCCAATTTGTAGCCGACCCAACATGTCCCAAATGCTTATAACTTTTCAAAGATTGAACTAATTTTGATGATTTTGCTATCAAATTAAAGTGCAGAATTTTGGCTATAAAATAATATTAATTTTATTTAAATTGATTTAGAATTGATGGAATTATACAGCCAAAAACAAAATTTAAAATGACAATTACAATTACAATGAATTAGGAAAATTTTCAGTGGTTTTTTGGACATAATTCCATCATTTCTGAACCAATTTAAATAAAATTAATATTATTTGATAGCCAAAAGTCTGCTCTTTAATTTGATAATAAAACTATCAAAATTAGTTACATCTTTGATGCGTTATTTAAAACTGAGACAAAATGGTTTGTGAAAACATTAGCATAAATAGGACGAACCGATGCGCAAACAATCAACAATGGAATGGCCAAAAGGAGGAAGAAAAATAACTGCATGGGACGCATTTTTTGTGTGTTGTATAGTCCAAGAGGATGAGGGACTTTTTTGTGAAATGAAAGGTAGAACCTTAAAATTGGAATAAAAATGAAAATGATGGAATGAAATTTGCAAGGAAAAAAATGTGAATTTTGGACGGATGAATTGCCGGAAATTAACAAATGAATGAAATGGAATAGACTGCGCCCTCGTGATCTGCGCGAATTCCAAGAAAATGTGCCAAAAAGCGAAAAGGACAGAAAGAAGGGGGAAAATTGTGCCAATGTTTCGTTCGATGAACTCCCAAAATGATGAAAGGATGGATGGATGATGGTGGATTAGGGTGAAAAGGGGATTTGGTGAATGATGTGGCCGTAGTCCGCGAAACGGAAATGTAATGTGCCGGCAGTATCCTTGCCTTTCGGCTTCGCATTGAAAATTTGGGGCGGCCTCTTTTATGCCCGTTGGCATCCCCTAACCCCCCAAAGGGCCGCTAATTGTGAGGGGAAAGGAAAAGTGGGCCCCGCGGGTCTCCGGCTCGACGGATCTGGGTGAGTCGTCCAACAAAAAAAATGAATAAAGAAGATGGATTGAGGCGAATTTGGGCCTTCTCTCCACATTCAATGCCGCCGAAAGCCGATTATTAATTAACGACGGAGGACCCAAAATTTGGGGCAGCAATGTTTATATGCACAACCAGCAAAGGGAAAAGGGCATAATGAGGGGCAAAATTGCATTTGGACGCAAACACAAAAGGAAAGGAGGCTGCCAGACGTGCCATCAAAGGAAATATGGGGTGAGGAGGGCATATTATTACGCGCAATGATATTTTTCAATTGAAAATGGCCCAACATTTTAATGAAAAGAAAAAATGGAAGGCCGTGGGTGGCCGAACATCTGGGGTCCCCTTTTCATTTATCCATTTTTTTATTATATTTCTTATGATTATATGTAATTATGACGGCACACAAAATATTTATTTGGGTTGAAAAATGTCAATGCGAAGAATCTGATTAAAGGAAATGACGAGAATTTTTTTTTGGTAAAAGCGGATAATATTTTTGGAAATAAATGGAAATGGTAGGGCAGAGGGCACTTTCTGTACAACCAATTCAGTACAGTGGACATTCTTTTGGCCAAATCTTAATGCGGCGAAAACTAGTTTAGGAAGGTGTTATACCACTGGAAAGTCCGAAGTGCCCTCTATAATTTGGCATATTTTAATTGTAATGAAATCCAACTTAACAAAAAGTTAACTGTTTTTGAATATAATAAATCCAAAAATATTTTATTGTGTAGAAGAAAAGCTGCTTATTTTACTTATTATTTTAAACTATCAAAAAAGCAGAAAAGCCTCTTTTTAAAGGGCCTTTATGGCTTTCAATTAGCATATCGCCTTCCCAAATTGGTGGCTTCCTTGTTGAGATAAGGCCAAAGGAATGATATGGTACTGAATTGGTTGCATTGAGATGTTCTGTTTGGTAACTTATATTTGGAAGAAAGTTTTTTGGAAATAAATGAAAAATATTTTTAAACATTTTATTGCATCAATGGAAAATGTCTTTGTATTTAAATTAATTTTAATCCAACAATTTTATTCTTATTTTCCATTCCTTTCATCGGATCCTCCCTCCTCAGAATGATATTGTTCATCCTCCGTTGATCCACCGCCACAACTTCGCATTGTCGTTGTTGTGCCACCCGTCCATGATGGCCTCATTTTTATGCCATTTCTGCCACCTTCATTTTGTTCCTTTTAAATTGAATAGTTTTAATTAGATGAAAAAAACATTGAAATTGTGGAAAAAAAGTGCAGAGAGCCAAAACTAGTTATAATGGTTTAATTAGGATTTGTCTTAAATTCATAATAAACCATTTAGACAATTGGATAGAGCTGGTCAAAACAATAGTATATATTTTGTTATGGTTTGGTCAACAATTAAAGGGTATTAAACGGTTTAAACTAATTTTGGTTTAATGGTTCGAAACAATTTAAAATTGATTAAATCTATGCCAAAATATAATCAAATGATGAGGCTTGATGAGATCTATCCAATAGATGATATAAGGTTTATGATGGCTTATGATAAGCCACTATACCATTGTAATCTTTTCGGCAATTTCAATATTTCCCCTCACCATATTTACGGCCAATAATTTCCTCTTCAATGCCCCAATCAAATCCATTTGTGTATTGAATTGTGCCTCCAATTCCCTATTCAATATTCTCAATTGTTCCTGTTTTGCCTTGTCCGCCTCCTTTTCTGCTCGCATTTTGCCAATTTCCTCCTCCAATTTTTCACCAATTTTTCGTCTTTCTTCTGCCTCTTTCAACGCCCTTAAATTAAATTCAATAAAATTCAATTGTTTTGGCCAATGTTTTTCAATATTTTTACCTTTCCTTTTGTGCCTCCATCGCTTGCATTTCTGCCTTCATTCGGCCAAATTCCCTTTCCAGCTTTTCCCCATTTCGGCACATTTCGCCCAATTTTTCTCTCAAATTCCCATTTTCCGCTTGTGCCGTCGTCAATTGGCATCGGCAAATGTCCAATTCCCTTCAATTTTATCAATCAATTTTCCTTCCAGAAAAATCGGACATGGCCCTAACTTATGGCCATTAATTAATTATTAAGCAATTACATAAACCAATACTTTAAAAAGTAGAAATATTAATTTTTTAAAATTGATTCAGAATTGATGGAATTATGACCAAAAAACCACCTTCAATTTCACTAATCTTTGTAAAGATAATTTAAAATGGTTTTTTGATTTATAATTCCATCAATTTTGAACCAATTTAAATAAATTTTATAGCCAAAAGTCTGCTCTTTAATTTGATACTAAAACATTAAAAATTGGTTCAATCTTTGATGAGTTATTATAAATGGCGAAAAGTTAGGCTGTACCGCCACAAATTCCCTTTTCAACTCACGCTCCCAATTCGGCCACTCGATCGGTCAAATCGCCAATTGTGTGGATTTTCTCATTCAGTGCCCCGCTCATTTCCTCCATTTGACGGGAGAAGGCAGCCGTTTCCTCTCGCCTCTTTCAAATAATTGAATATTTAATTTCCATATAAAATGTTTTTTCGAGTATCTAATTTATTCTTTTGGCCATAGCTCAACAAGGAAGCAACCAATTTGGGAAGGCGATATGCCATTCGAAAGCCCTAAATATCCTCTAAAAAGTGGCTTAAACTAATTTTTAAATATATTAAAACAATTTGTAAATAAACAACTTTTCCTCCATCAATCAAAAAATTTTGGTTATTTACACTCAAAGACATGTAACTTTTTGAAAATTTAGATTTCATAAAATTTTATAAGGCCACTTTTTAGAGGGCACTTTTGGCTTTAAAATGGCATATCGCCTTCCTAAATTGGGCTATTGCTTCACTGAACTATGAGCAAAAATATCCAAATATCGGTTTGTCCCTCACCTCTTTCCTCAATTGTTCCAATTCCACTTTTAATTCCCTTTTTCGTTGTTGCCTCTCATTTTGGGCCTCCTCCTTTTGCCGTGTTAATTCCGCCTCCTTTTGTTCCAATTCACGTTGCAATCGGCCATTTTCACAATTTGCCATGTTCAATTCGGTTTCCGCAAATCCAACTTTCTACAAATTTTTGAGGCCAATTTCATTTAAAATTCAAATTTTCAACGAACATTTTGAAGGCATTCAATGGCCTCCATTCCATTTTTGATTGCCATTCTTTCGGTTCGGCCAATTAGCGCAAAGTCCATGGCCCTTTGCATTCCGTCCTTTGCCGTTTGCAACCATTCTCCGCCCTTTAACAAAAAAAAATATTATTATTATTCAATCATTATTCAGTCAGTCATTCTGGGGTAGAGCTCCGATTGAGTACCTCCATTAGTTTTTTGGCACATATTTCAACAAAAAAGCAACAAATTAAAAGACGATTTGCCATTTGAAATCACTAAATGCCCTCTAGAAAGTGGCTAAATTTTTTTCTCCGAAACTTAAAATATTTTGTAAAATAAGCGGTTTTCCCTTCACTCAATTTGAATATTCTGGTTTATTAAACTAAAAGACATGTAACTTTCTTTAAAATTAGAATTCATAAAATTTAAAAATACAAAATTGTTGAGGATACTTTGGGCTTTTTATTAGTATATCGCCTTCTCAAATTGACTCTCGCTTCGTTGAATTAACTACAATGTTTAATATAAGCAGTTTTTCCTCAAAATATTCAATTCAATTATATTAAAAACATGCAACTTTTTGTAATGTTGAAATTCGAAAAATTAAATTAAGCCACTTTTTAGAGGACACTTTGAGCTTTCCAATGGTATATCGCCTTCCAAAATTGGCAATTGCCTCGTCGAGTTATAGACAAAAGAATGAATGGCCCCCATTATTTGCTTGTTGGTAATGGAAGGAGGAACATAATTTTTCTTTGCCTGCGGTTAAAATCAGAAGAAAGAAGAAGGGAGAATACGGTACTTGAAGAAGGAAAGGGAACAGTATCATTTTTGATGGATCTTCCTTCTCTTTTTCTTCCTTTGCTTTGGACTTGACGAATCCCTCATCAGGTCATAAGATTCCAAATTGATCTATGCAATTTAAAAAATTCATATAACTCATCTCAAACAAAATCATTCATGAAAATTTTGGCATCATTTTAAAGGGCAAAGAATCCTCTATTCAATCATATCAAAATGGTTTGTTTAATCTCCCATTTTTGTTGTTTAATTTGGAATTAAATTTAAATTCTATTCATTTCAGTACTTTGGCATTATTTTTGTTCATAGCTCAGCGAGGCAATAAACAATCAAGGGAAGGCGATAAATCATTTTAAAGTCCAGAGTTTGCTCTACAATTTATCATTTATAAATTTATGAAATCCAATTTTTTAAAAAGTTACATGTCTTTGAGTGTAATAAACCAGAATTTCCTTATTGAGTCTCGGAAAATAGTTTATATCCAATTTGTTTTAAAATATCAAAAATTTAATTAGGAAACTTTTTAGAGTACATTTAGGGCTTTCAAATGGCATATCGCCTTCTTAAATTGGTGGCTTATTGAGATATTGGCAAAATACAGGTCTATGTATTCAATTCTCTCACCAAAGTGTGCCTTTTCCTCAATTCATTATCAAATGGTTCATCGGCTGTTTGTATGGAAATGTCCGTCAATGAATATTTGTCGGCGAATTGGACACTCTAAAAATGTAATTATAAATTAGAATTCCTAATTTCCTCACTTTTTGTTGATGTTGTTGATTTCCTTCGGTCAATTCCACCAATTGGAATTCCAACAATTCATTTTGTGCTTGGCAATTGGCCAATTGTTGTTCCAGCGTTCGTTCCCGTTTCTTTGTCATCTCCAGCTCCGTTCTCAATTTGCCCACCGTTCCGGCAAGTCTTTCGGCATTTTCAAACTGAACAAATTAAGTACAAAATATGACGTCAAAATTCATTTGGAGCTGCCCAATTTGTTGCCGTTTATACTTAAATAACTCATCAAAGATTAAACCAATTTTGATGATTTTGCTATCAAAATAAAGAGCAGACTTTTGGCTATCAAATAATATTAATTTTATCTAATTGATTCATAATTGATGGAATTATGCCGTCAAAAACATCTGACAATTTCGCTAACCAGAGTAAAGGTCATTTTATCTAGTTTTTTTGGTCATAATTCAATCAATTATAAATCAAATTAAAATAAAATTGATATTATTTGATAGCCAAAAGTCTGCTTATTAATTTGATACTAAAATCATCAAAATTGGCTTTATCCTTGATGAATTATTATAAACGGAGAGATAACTGGCCTGATTCAATTTTGTAAGCTTACCTGTGCCCTCTCCATGTCCTTTTGCATTTCGGCCAATTGTTCGTTGGCCATTTCCAATTGTTGCCTCAGCAAAACATATTCTGAATGGGCCCTTCCACCAATCAACAATTCTGCACTCAATTCCACATCCTATTGAGGGAATATTTTTATCCTTTTAATTGTACCTCTTTTTAATATTTTTCAAAAAAAAAAGATTAAATACACAAAAAATTGAGTCGAAAAATCGGCATTTTTGGGTTAAAAGCTAAGCCAAATCTGAGTTCTTTAAATTCTTCTAATGTCCTAATAAGCCTATTGGTCCAATTCTAAAGTTTAAACCCAAACCCAAATCATAACATTTCGTTATGGCCAAGTTTTATGGCCTCGAAATAATTTTTTGTACATTAATATTTTTCAGTATTTTTCAGCTCTATCGAAAGTGGTCTATTATTAGAAATGAGAAATTAAAATAATAAGATTAAAAGGTTGCCCCATTCCCACTTCGTCCAAATCCTCGGCGATTGTGTCCAATCCAAGGGAGCCACTGTCCTCTACGGATCCCTCTGAACCGGCCGCACAACTTTGTCGGTCACTTTCCTGCGCAGCAGCAGCCGCCCTTCTCATTCTCTTCAATTTTAGTACCAATAATTCATGCCTTCTGTCTTTTTCGGCTGCAGATTGTCGAAGGGCCGTAATACATTTGGACATTTCCAGCACCTTTAAAACATAAATCAATTCAATTCTTGGCACTAATCATTTTGTGTAATAGGCAATGGTATCTGGGATAAAGGCTTGGGATTGATTTTAGGCCTAATGACTGGTTTAAAATCGGGCCCTAACCTAGAAAGGATGATGCAGGAGTGTCGATTTAGTATGTAGCCGTTTTTTGACCATAACTCCATAAGGAAGCGACCAATTTGGAAAGGCGATATGTCAATAGAAAGCATTAAATGTCCTTTAAAAAATAGCTTTTCTAATTTTTGAAAATTTAAAAAATTTTGGAAAATAAGCTACTTTTCCTTTTATCAATTAGAAAATTCGGGTTTATTGCATTCAAAGACATGCAACTTTTTAAGACATGATTTCATAAAATTTAATATAGCCACTTTTTAGAGGGCATTTTGAGCTTTTATATAATAAATTCCCTTCCTAAATTTATTAATGCCTCCTTCAGCTATAGGCCAAAAACAAAAGGTAATCATATCCATAGCTTTGACACCTTCTTTTTTGAATAATTAAAGAATAAAATGCATCATAAAACGGTATCAATAAATTAGCATTTTCATCAACCCACTTGTGCCCTATATCGGCCCAATTCCTCCAATTTCTCAGGGAATGCCCTTTGCTCCCTCAATGCTCCATTCTCCTTCAGCACTCGATCATGTTGATCTCGCAATGAGAGCAAATCATCTTGGACATGTGCCAATTTTTCCTCCAAATTCCGCGTTTCCAAATTTGTTGCCCTCAATCGGTCATTCAGTCGTCGATTTTGTTCGATTAGTGGCCGCTGAAAAATGGTCAAATTCAATGAAGGGATTTTCCAGATTGAAGAATCAAAACTAGAATTATTGGGGCCAATTTGTTTCCGTTTAAAATAACTCATCAAAGACTAAATTTTTTTTGATGTTTTTACAAATTAAAGAGCAGTTTTTTGGCTATCAAATAATATTAATTTTTTTAAAAATAATTCAGAATTAATAAAATTATGACCAAAAATTCATCTAATAAGATGATCTTACAATAAATTAAAGAAATTTTCATTGATTCTTTTGGGCATAATTCCATCAATTCTAAACGAATTTAAATAAAATTAATATTATTTGATAGCTAAAAGTCTGGTCTTTAATTTGATACAAAATCATCATAAGTAGCATTATCCTTGATGAATTATTATAAAAGGCGACAAATTGGCCCGATCACAAGTTTATATGAATCCCCATTTGATGATTGCCTGGCTTTTCTCAAAATCAATGATTTTCCGGTTCAATTCGGCCTTCATTTGGAACAATTCTGAATTGTAGACGGCTGCCTCGGCCAATTTGCCTTCCGCCTCCTCCAATCGCTTCTCCCAACGGAGGCGTTCCCTCTCGTAGTCCTCCTTCAAAATGTGCGTATTTTTGCCGAAACATTTTGGCGAAGGCGATGGCCGATCGCCGCGGGGCAAAGTCAGCGTCAACGAGCCATTCATCGAGGCATTCGGGAATGAAGTTGGTGTTTGGCTACGGTTATTTAGGGGTGGGGCCGGGGAAGAGGAAGATGAGGATGTGGAATTGAACATTGCCGAAGCCAAACCCAAATCAACGGTCAAACGACGCTCTCGGCCGGCACCCAAAAGATGATGACGTCGTTTTGTCAATGTGGAAGAAGAAAATGTTGGATTATTGTTTGTGGTTGTTGGAATTCGAGTTTGCTGGAGATGAAGCGAAGGAGGAAGAGGGGATGGCATTATTTTGGTTTAGGGTGGCAAAACAATTAAAATGTGGGTGAAAGTGGCAAAATTGTGAATTTTGAGATGCGCAATGGGAAAATGACCACTCACTCAGGAAAAGGTGGGGGAGAGGAATATATATTTGTGTGGATGGGATTGAATTGGATGGATGGAAATGGAATGGTTGGTAGAGAATGTACGGATGGGATGGTTGGGGAAAACGATGGTCTCTGTGGGCAATGTGGGCTGGGTTGAGGGAAGGAGGGCAAAATGTGGCGGAGGGGGGGGGGGGGGGGGGGTGAATGCGCGGCCGATTTTGACATTTTGCTCACAGTGTTTTGGGGGCATTCTGTGTGGACAACGAAAGGGAAAATTGGAAGACAAAGGAATTTTGGGTGGTGAAATTTACATATAAATCACTAATAAGACGGCTTGGGCGAGGATTGACCCTAATTTGATAGTGGGAAGCTGGCAGGAATATGCTTCGATCAAGAATGGATTTATTGTATTTCCAATTCACTGCTTTGGGGCCACCAATTTATGCCTTTAGGGTGAATGCCTTTCCGTTCCCTCCTTTCTCATTTTCACTTTTCCTCTGATAGAGGATGTTTCAATGTCTGGACTATTCTTTTGCCTATAGCACCGTGAGGCAATAGCCAATTTTGGAAGGCGATATACCATTTTGAAGCCCAATGTGTCCTCTAAAAAGTGGCCTATTTTAATTTTATTATATTCAACTTTATAGAAAGATACATTTCTTTGAATGTAATAAACCCAAATTTTCTGAGTGATTAGAGGAAAATTTACTTATTTCGTAAAAAGTTTTAAGTTTTCAAAAAATAAATTAAGCCACTTTCTAAAGGGTATTTAGGGCTTTCGAAAGGCATATCGCCTTCTAAAATTGGTTGTTTCCTTATTGAGATATGGCCAAAAGAACGGCTCAAATACTGAAATAGCGGTATTGAAAAACGTCCTTTTTCGTCCTTCATCATTCTTCCTTTTTCCCCCTCATTTCCCATCTTCCTCATTTTTCCGCGCGGCCTTTGTCCTCGAAGGAAAATCAATCCAACGGCAGATGAATGAATGAATCGACTCACATTTGGTCTCTGAGGTCGTTGGCTTGGGTTTCGCCGGCGGGGCAATGGATTATTGAATGGGTGGACATTTGGGAGGGGGGGGGGGCACCGAAAAAAGGAGGACGAATGAAGAAGAGGAAGAAGGAAAGGAGGAAGGCAGATGTTGGGCATTTTTTGCGCCCATCGACCCCTCCGGGGACCATCTTCCGAATAATGATGCGTTTTGGTAGGGTGGCTGACCAAACTGACTGAATTGAATGCCCAGCGATCCCCACAAAAGGCTCCCGAATTGGAGATGCGCAATTTGTCGCCATTTATAAATAACTCATTAAGGATTGGAGCCAATTTTGATAATTTTAGTATCAAATTAATGAGAGGACTTTTGGCTAACAAATAATATTAATTTTTATTGAAATTGATTCTGATTAGATGGAATTATACACAAAAAACATTGAACATTTTGTTAATCCATATATTAAAGGTCATTTTTAAATGGTCTTTTGGCCAAATTTCATCAATTCTGAACCAATTTGAATAAAATTAATATTATTTGATAGCCAAAAATCAGCTCTTTTTAATATCTAAAACATCAAATATGGCTCATTCCTTAGTGAGATATTCTAAAGGCGAACAACTTGGGGGTATCCCGATCAAGCTGTGAATCAAAGCCTAGTGATCCCAATAGAAATCTTGTGAATTGACTTCCAAATGCGCATTATTTTAACACTCAAAAGCGTCTTTCCCCCCATCTTTTCATTCTCGCTCCATTTGCAAAGGAAAGATGATATTAATTTGCTTTTGTGGATGATTGAATTCGGTGCTAAATTGAGCGAATGATGTTCCCCTCCACCCTCCTTCAATGAATTGCCGTTAGCCCCGCTGGAAACCGCACACAATTTGAATGGATGAATGGCTGATCACCCCCAATCCGTTCCATTGTTTTTGCTGCTGTTCCCGCGCGAATATTGTTGTTGGGTCAAGCAGTTCTCCCTAACCAACAATTCTCGGCTGGCTGGAAAGATTTTAGGCTATGAGGGGATTTGTGCGATCGACGACAATGGCGGCTGGAATGATCAAGCGGAAAATGATGGGATGAGCTGTGATTGAAGGGAATTGATGGGGGTTTAGTTTAGCAATAATTGGGCATTGGAGGCTTATTGTCCGTCGAAGCAGTTGGCGACAATGGATCGGAAATTGGGTGGTCAACACAGAAAAAGCACATGGAAAAATTGTGGAGGGGATTTGACTTTTGCAAATCATTTCCAAGAGGGAACAATGGATTGATGAAAAATAGGTTAGTAGTATTTAATTTGTAGAAAAACCATTGAAATTGCAGAAAAAAAGAGGGCAAAATGGAAAATAATTATGGTCTAATAAGGGATTGTCCTACAATCAATACCCAAAATTGGATAGAACTGTTCAAGACGCATTGAATGATATATAATTTGTTATGGTTTGGTCAACAATTAAAGGGTATTAAACGGTTTAAACCAATTTTGGTTTGGTCAACAATTAAAGGGTATTAAACGGTTTAAACCAATTTTGGTTTGGTCAACAATTAAAGGGTATTAAACGGTTTAAACCAATTTTGGTTTGGTCAACAATTAAAGGGTATTAAACGGTTTAAACCAATTTTGGTTTGGTCAACAATTAAAGGGTATTAAACGGTTTAAACCAATTTTGGTTTGGTCAACAATTAAAGGGTATTAAACGGTTTAAACCAATTTTGGTTTGGTCAACAATTAAAGGGTATTAAACGGTTTAAACCAATTTTGGTTAGGTCAACAATTAAAGGGTATTAAACGGTTTAAACCAATTTTGGTTAGGTCAACAATTAAAGGGTATTAAACGGTTTAAACCAATTTTGGTTCGGTCAACAATTAAAGGGTATTAAACGGTTTAAACCAATTTTGGTTTGGTCAACAATTAAAGGGGAATTAAAGGGTTTAAATCTATTTTGGTTTGGTCAACAATTAAAGGGTATTAAACGGTTTAAACCAATTTTGATTCATAACTAAATTAGAATTGGTTAAATCTATGGGTACTAATGGAGATTGGCCCCTACCTGGGAAAGAGGATGACGATGATGATGAGAAAGAAGATAATGATGAGGAAAATAATGATGAGGATGATTAAGAAGATGATGAAGAAGAACAATTAAACTTCATCATCTTCTTCTTCATCATCATCATCCTCATCCTTTCCCATGTAGGGGCCAATCTCCATTAGTACCAATCTATGCCAAAACATAATTAAATGATAGGTATGTCTTAGCGATTGGTATAAGTTTTATGGGTTTAGGATAAACTTTCAAACTGTTTCAATCATTTTTCGGCAAAATGATGAAATGTCGAATCATGAAAGACTTTACTTTTTTGGCCTTCAATTTAATGAATAATTTCGCGGGAAATGAGAAATAAGCTATTGAAGGGTAGTGGACAAGGGCGAATCAAGGCGGAAAAAGGGGTAAAAGATTTAATCAAAAAGAGACAAAACAATTTTGCTAATAAAGATCTCGGGATGCCGATAAAGTGGATTGGAATTCATCAATTTTTGGGGTATTTAGCCATGCATAAAAGAAAAGGTAATAGTGGATAAATTCGATTTTAAAATATTTTTAAATATTAAAATTAATATAAAAATGCAATTACATTGACTCTTCCATTCGATGCCCTTGAGAATGTTTAGGTAACTCAAGAATGCATTGTTAGAGGACTATGGGACAAAGAGAAAAAATGCCCCTATAGTTCCACAGCTGTAAAAAATGACAAGGAGAATATGGTATATCGTATATTTCACTTGCTAGGAAGATAAAAATCATTATTTGCCTGGGAGGAAAATCATTCCTTTCTTTCCCTTTGTCTTTTATTCTCCTCTATTAATGAGGAAAAATGAGAAAATGAATTGAGGCTTTTATTATGGAATAAATGATAGCAATTCAATGTGAAAATAAATGGTGTTTTTTTTAATTCGATTATTTTACATAATTTTCATTTATAAAATGTTAAGTTGTTGAATGTTGTTTTAAAATCAATTGTTTTACCATTCATATTTCTCATCAAATTAATTCTTTGCCCTCCTTCAATTTGTCGCAAACTTTCGCAATTTGTGCAATATGCGCGGGCGTCACACGGCAACAACCACCAAATATTCGGGCACCCAGTGAATACCAATGGGGGATGAGGGAAGCAATCCTAAAATAAAAATTGAAAATTAAATTAAAAATTGACAAAAAAACGAACATATCAATTTGGGTTGGCCCATAGAATTGCTGACTTTCGGGATTCCAAATTTCGCCACTGTTCGGATAGACAACCTATAAACAAAAATGAAATATATTTTTGATTAAAATTAATTAATTTTGCATACCAATGCTTTCCTATTTCCCGTTTTGTTTGCCTCCTCCAGCAATTCCGTCACATGTTCAGGCGCTGTACAATTCACTCCGATTGCCACCACCTTTATATTATATTATTAATTGAAGACAACACAATAAAAATTTAAAAAAAAAACAATATAATAAATTGTAATAAATTGCTGGGCAAAAAAACCAAAATTTAGTTTTTAATAATTCCACTTGTTTTACAATTGCCCCAAATAATTCCGCCTGTTTTACAATTGCCCCAAATAATTCCACTTGTTTTACAATTGCCCCAAATAATTCCGCCTGTTTTACAATTGCCCCAAATAATTCCGCCTGTTTTACAATTGCCCCAAATAATTCCGCCTGTTTTACAATTGCCCCAAATAATTCCGCCTGTTTTACAATTGCCCCAAATAATTCCGCCTGTTTTACAATTGCCCCAAATAATTCCGCCTATTTTACAATTGCCCCAAATAATTCCGCCTGTTTTACAATTGCCCCAAATAATTCCGCCTATTTTACAATTGCCCCAAATAATTCCGCCTGTTTTACAATTGCCCCAAATAATTCCGCCTATTTTACAATTGCCCCAAATAATCCGCTTCGCTTGTTTCCAACATTTAATTCCACCTAATACCATTTTAATCATCGATTCTTTCCAATTGAACTATGTTTTGTAAATCATAAAAAAATTTCACTCACCTTTTGCATGGAATTGGCCAATTTGACAACATCGGCGAATAAATCGCCACTCCTTGTCCTTTTCCCATCTTCGCAACTATTCACCACCCATGCGCGAATTTCCGGCCCAAATTGGTCCAATACTTTGCCCAAACATTTCACTTCTTTCAGCGATGGGATTGTCTCAAAAACAAGGGTACGAATGCCGGCGGCGATCAACGGCCGGGATTGGCCCAAATAATAGTCAATGATGGTCTAAAAAATAAAATAAAATTATGGATTATAAAAATATTTTGCCTGCTCTTTGAAATCCGCCTTCTTCACATATTCTCCCGTATATTCCGAACCATCGCGTAAATATGTGGCATAAGGGCCAACAGAACCGACCAAATGAACGGAACGACCCGAGGCAGAAATTGCCTCACGTGCAATTTGGACGGCTTTCTGAAAATGGAAGGATAATTAAAGGATGAATTTTCGTGGAATACTTTCCAATTTGTCGCCATTTTTAATTACTCATCAACGTAAAACGACTGAACCAATTTTGATGATTTTAATATCAATTTAAGGAATAGATTCTCGACTATCCAAATGATATTAATTTATTTAAATTGCTTCAAAATTTATGGAAATATGCGCAAAAATCATTGAAAAGTTAGCTAATCCATAGTTTAAAATTCATTTTAAATCGTTTTTTGAAAATAATTCCATCAATTTTGAACCAAATTAAATAAAATTAATATCATTAAATAGCCAAAAGTCTGCTCTTTAATTTGACACTAAATTTATCAAAAATTCCGACTTTGATGAGTTATTATAAACGGTGCTAAATTGGTTTGTTCTGGAATATCTACCTGAATGAGGGCATCCGCCTCCTCTCGGCTATATCCCCTGGATTCCATCAATTTTGGGATGCAAACATGGTAAGTGTTCGTTTCGATGATGTCGGCGCCCGCATCAATGAACCTGTACAAAAGGAGGGGAATGTGTAATTTTATAATTATTCCCACATTTGATGACATTTTTGGACCAAATGTGGTGCCTCAACCAGGGCACCACCACTCCAAATTTCGGACTGATCAACGGGGTAGCCGAGTGCTTCCAACTGTGAACCGAATCCCCCGTCCAAAATGAGTACTTGAGGTGGAATTTGGGGATGGGCCTTGGGGGCAAGTTGATGGGGGATGGGAAAATTGGTATTGGCTGGCATCGGTGATTTTGATTTGATTTTTAATTGAATGAATTATTATGGTTTTAAAGGTGCTAAATGGAAACGGACCTTTATTTTTTTATCAATGAATAATCGGAGGATTAATTATGGATTTAAAGGTGATAAACGGGATTGGGCTATTCAAGGAAAATATAACTTTTGCCGATAAATTATCTATTTTTTGAGGCCATATAATTTGGCCATAACAAAGAGTTTATGGTTAGGTTTAGATTAGGGCTAGATTTTCGGACATAGAAACTTAAGCCTGACCTGGCCAAGTTAAATGTCCTCAAAAAAGATTTTTCGGTCAAAAATTTTTTTTGTAAAATTCCATTTCGATAAATTAAATACTATCCTTATCAATGAATTAAGTGAATAAGTGAAATGACTTTATAATTGATAAATGGGGAGAAAATGTGAGCCCAAAAATTATGCTAAAAATTTGTTTTGCTTTGCACTGATGAAATGGAAATTGGAAAATGGGGAAGGAGAGATGACCCAGCAAGCAAACCCATCCTGGGTTGAATTTATTCCTATTATTTTCTTTGTGTTTTGCTTCATTTTTATTGTGTATTCTTTTTGTTGATGCAAATTGGTTGTTTTGCAATTGATGGGGGGAATTCATGTGAAAGGGGAGAAAAGAAAGGTGCAAAGTTTGCAATCCCAATTTTGTCTATGCGCAATGAACCAGTTTTTATTATTATTCTTCCAAAATGCTTGGCTAATCAAGTTTTGAATTTGAAAGCAAATTGGGGGTTTAGCTAATTTTCTTATTATAAAAAATAATGTAATGTGATCCAGGCGAAAAAAGGAAATGAAAATTTATTATTATAGCCGCATTTTCATTTAAATCAGCATCATTTTAGCCACGGAATATGGAAATTATATTTATCATTTTTCCCAATAATCATATGATAATTTTTTTTAATGAGTTGGTGGCAAAGTTGGTAAAGTGATCTTTTTAAGATAGTAAACAGGAGGTTCGATTCACAGTGACAGAAACTCTTTATTTTCTGTCGCCTTGAACCTCTTGACCATAATCAAAGGAAGCATCCCTACTGGGCGCAAGACTTTATTAAACGAAAAAGCACTGAAAGATTTTCAATGAATTTAATATAAGATTAAGAAGCTCGATCAACTCTATCAAATGATGCAAATTTCAGATTAATCGGTTTAAAATTCAAAGAGTTATGACCAAAAATGTCGAAAAAATGATGAAAAATGGTATCAGATATATTTTCTAAGTTATATTTCCAGTAAAACTAAACCAATCTTTTTAAATTATATACCATTCAATAGCTAAGATATAGCTCTTCAATATGACATTAAATTTGTTGGAAAAAGTTAAATACTTCAAAAGTTTTAATACGCCAAACTTTTTCGCGCCCAGTTGGCCTGCGCCCAGTAGGGGTGTACGGTGTACCCATAATCAAATTTTATCATTATAAAATGAATGAATTTCTTATAATTTTTCGTGTCGAAAAATAATTTATTTTTGAGGCATTTAGATTTAAGACTCCGGATCAGCCTTTTGTCATAATTTTATTTTGCTGCCCATTTCCCTGCCAAAATTCCCCAAATCTTTCACCTACATTTTATGAGCCTTCTGCACCAAATCTGGAGCATCAATCAGTGCACCCCCACTCCATAAATCATCATTCTGAATGAGACAAAATGGCTTAAAGGTGAATTATTCAGTTGCCTCAGTTTTGAAGCCTAAATGAGCCAACAATGTGCCAAATGCTCCGTCCAAGACCAATGGCCCATTCCCATCATTGTTGTGACCTTCAATGCCCAAATTCATTTGAATTTAATAGTGAATAAATTTTTCTTTGGAAACTATAATAATATTAGGTTTTATGCGATTAATCTAAATAGCAACAAAATAGAAGGGCTTTTCAGTATCTGGCCATTTTTTGGTCATAACTCATAACTCAAAAGGAAGTAACCAATTCAAGAAGGCGATATGATATTAGAAATCCCAAAATGCCCTCTAAAAGTGGCTTAATTAATTTTTCGAAAAATTAAAACAATTTATAAAATAAGCGGCTTTACCTTAAATCAATCAGAAAATTAGGGTTTATTACACTTAAAGGCATTTAATCCTTTAAAGTTGTATTTAATAAAAATTTAAATAAAGCCACTTTTTAGAGGACACTTTGGCTTTTCAATGGTATATCGCCTTCTCAAATTGGCCAATGCCTCGTTGAGCTTTAGGCAAAAATAACCCAGGTCAATTATTGAAATGCCCCCTAAAAGTAAAAAAATCAATTCCTTTGACAAACTTTAAAAAATGGTCTGATTCAAAATGTGGGAATAAAAACCACTTTTATTATTTGCACATTTTTCACTCCCTAAATTTTTGTTTATTTATTAAAGTAAAAAATATTTTTTATTGAAATATTTTGGTTGCACTTTTTATAAATTGTTTTTTTTTGAATCAAAATAGACAAAATTAATTAATTTAAATTGGAATAAATGGAAGAAAATATTGCGAATTAATATGAGGAAAAATAAAATAAAAAGTGAATTTAAACCGGGGAAAAACACAATTTTTGATAGAATTGAATGCAATTAATTAAATTTAAATGCCTTTTTGTTCTGTGTTGATTTGTTATTGATTTGGAATTGGAATGAATGAAAATGGCTAATAAATTGGCAGTAAACAAAAAAGGTAAACACAATTTTATAAACTCGTCGTCGGTAATTCTTCTGCTTTTTTCTTATCATTTTCTTTATTTCATTCATCTTCGCCCATTTCCGCCACCGTTGCCAATTTCCCTTGCCGAATAGATTATTCCATCCAATTCTCCATTCAATCCATGCAAAATTTGGTCCATTTGAAGTCGACGATTTATTTGATGGCCACCACCCGTTGAATGGAAGGAGGGCGGCACATTGAATTGGCCACCACCAAATTGGAAATGTTGCGGGTTGGCCATTTCGGCTGGGGCAAACATTTTTTGCACATTTCTTGGAGTGGTCGGTTGCGAGAATGAACCGTGGGCACCGAATATAAGGGGCGGTGGCCGATTGGCATAGGGCAATGTGGGGGACAGGGGCATTGGGGCTTAAATTGGGAGGAAATTTACAAATAAATTGGGCAGTGTAATTTTTTCTATTAGAAGCCCATGGGATTCTCTCTTTCATAGTTTCCCTAGTTTGGGCTTTTAATAGAAAAATGATATATTAAAATGCAGAAAAAAATTGAATTTGTTGAAAGCTTTTCGTGTTGAAAATTTGGGCCATATAATTGGCCAAATCAGTTGGCTTCTTTAAGATTCCTAGGCTCTAAAAATTAAGCAAAAATCTTATTCCAAAGCTAACCCTAAATGTCCTAATAAGCATTAATAGTTTGTTATGGCCAAATTATATGGCCCCAAAAAGATTATTTTTCGACACAAAATTTTTTCGGAAAACAATCTTTTTGAATATAAATTGGGAAAAGGCAAAGGGGGGACGGACGACCTGGAGGCGGTGGAATATGTCCAATGAAGAAATTGGCACCCTTTTCATCCTCCTCATCCAGCAATTCTGGCGGTGGTTCCCTCGGCAATTGGGCAATTATTTGGCTGGTCCTAAAAAAAGAGAATTTTTTCAATTCATTTTATTATTGGAAATTGGAAATATCATCGATTGAGTCCTTGTTAGGATATTCTTTCGACTATAACTCAATAAAATAAGTAACCAATTTTGGAAGGCAATAAATAATTTTAAAGCTAAAAGTGCACTTTTTAATGTAGCTTTTATAATTTTTGAATACATAAAAAATTTTATAAGAAAAACGGCTTTTCCTCCAATCAATTAGAAAATTCGAGTTAATTACACTCAAAGACATATTATTTTTTAAGGCTTCAAAATTAATATAATTTAAATTAGCTATTTTGTAGAGGGCACTTTCGGCTTTTCAAAGATATATTGCGTTCCCAAATTGGCCAATGCCTCGCTGAGATATGGGCCAAAAATTGATGCCAGAAATTGGATTGATTGCCCTGGGTTAAATCACCCAATCTCTTTTCTTCTTATCCTACTGTAACGCAAAGAGGGAAAGATGCCTTCCTTTTCACCAGCCTTATCCTACTGTATCGAAAAAGGAAAGGCGATTTCCTTTCCATTTAGAAGCGCTGATTGCGCCTTCAGCAGGCATCAATCAGGTAAATTCACTGGGATTGACTACAAAATGAGGGATTCAATCACAGTCCATTCTTTTGTTCATATCTCAGCGAGGCAATAATCAATTCAGGAAGGCGATATAGCATTTTAAAGCCCAAAATATTCTCTACAATTTTGGCTATTTAAATTTTATGAAATCTTTCCTTTAAAATATAATTATATACCTTTTATTATAATAAGCTAGAATATTCTAATTGATTGGGGGAAAGCCGTTTATTCTATAAATTTTCAAAAAATTAGTTAAGCAATTTTTTAGAGGACATTTTTAGGATTTTCGAATGGCATATTTCCTTCTCGAATTGGTTTCTTCCTTGTTGAGCTATTGGCCAAATAAGTGAAGTACTCTCAGTCAGCCAGTTTCCTCATATTTCTACCTGTACAAATTCAGTCGTGGCGGTCCTTTATCACCGGCCTCCTTTTCCCCATTCCCATTCGGTTCAATCCCAAATGAACTGTTCCGAAAGTGGACATGATGAATTTGTTGTTGGCCTCCATTTTGCTGCAAAATTTTCATTTTATATGGATTACTATTTATTTTCTCGAAAAAATATTAAATTTGCCGAAAAATATTTCGCTTTGATAAATTATCTAATTTTGTGGCCATAAAATTAGGCAAAATCTCAGGCTTCTTTAAGATTTCTATCCTCTGAAAACTAAGAACTAATCTTAAACTTAACCTTAAATATAATCCTATAAGCCCATAAAACTTTGTTACGGCCAAATTATATGACCTTAAAAAAGTGATTATTTTTCAACACGATGGCAAATTCAATGTTTTTGTTTTGGTTAATTAAATATATTATTTCCCCTTTAAATTCACAAAAAGGCCTCCATTTCCCCCAACTCACTTCTCTCAATTTTGGCCCATTCATTGTTGTGCCGGAAGTGGTTGGCTGATTTTGTTGATTTTGTTGTTGTTGAGGTTGGGAATGCCTTCGAAGGGTGGCGGTCATTGATGGAGAGGAAGAGGAAGAGGACGAAGAAGTGGCAGTAGAATTGGCCAAAAGGCAAGGTCGAAGGGTGGATGTAGAGGAGAGAATGCCACTGCTGCCAGATGGACTCATCAAATGCCGGTGATCGGCCCTATTCGCTTGGGCTTGCTGCAAAATTAATACAATTAATTTAGTTTTATTGTTCCATTTAGGTAAATCATAATGAATAAGTAATGTATAATATTGGTTTAAGTAGGGTTTGCTCTACATTCACAAAACAAATATACCCAAATTTGGATAGATCTGGTCAAGACGCATTGAATGGTATATAATTTGTTATGGTTTAGTCAATTATTAAAAGGTATTAAACGGTTTAAACCAATTTTGGTTTGGTCAACAATTAAAGGGTATTAAAAGGTTTAAACCAATTTTGGTTTGGTCAACAATTAAAGGGTATTAAAAGGTTTAAACCAATTTTGGTTTGGTCAACAATTAAAGGGTATTAAACGGTTTAAACCAATTTTGGTTTGGTCAACAATTAAAGGGTATTAAACGGTTTAAACCAATTTTGGTTTGGTCAACAATTAAAGGGTATTAAACGGTTAAAACCAATTTTGATTTAAAGGTTCAAAACAAGTTAGAATTAAATCCTAACCAAAAATATAATCAAATGATTTTCTAATTCATTCAATTTTCCTTTCTTCATTTACCTTCAATTTCTTCAATGCCAACCGTATCCTCTTAATATGGCCCAACTTCCGTACTCCAATGTCTTCCAAATCCTCCGCCTCCAATTCCTCCAATTCCCCCACACTCAAATATCCCTGCTGTTCGAATTGGTCCACATATTGTTTTAGGCCAATTGCCGGCAGCCATTCCCGAATGCTGGCCTCCTTGGCCATTTCCATCGGCCATTCATCCTTCACATTTCGCCAACATTGAATGTCTTGGATCAGCCTTTTCCGATCTTCTGGTTTTGTGATGCCCAGCGTTGTCCTTTATAGAGGAATTTGATAATTTTGTCATTGACATTTATGGCAATAGTTCGGTTGGTCATCATTTTTGGAAAATTTTTTGTCTTTTTAAATGTGTTTTTGTTTTGGGTGTTTTGGACATCAGGGAATCCGAATTTAACAATGTGTGAACGGTTTTATAATATATTCGAGGTTTTTGACTTAGTGGAACCCAATTTAACATTGGTTTGAACTATTATATAATTACTTTGAGAGGCTCAAAACCGGTTTAAAGGACTGGTTTGAACTATTTAATCACTTACGAGTAGTTCAAAAATTGGTTCAAACATTGCTTTGAACTATAACACTTCGATAGGTTCAAAAACCGGTTTAAAAATCAAAATTTTTTCATTTTTTTCTGTCATAATTTGTTGTCACTTTTGTTATGCCTTGAGAAAACCGGTAACCAATTTCAAATTCGTATGTTTGAAAAATTATAAAACACATTTAAAGGCAAAAAATCATTTTTTCCAAAAAGAGGGGCCCAAAAACTATAAAGCATTTATTTCCTTACAAATCCTCGGGGCTGGCCCGGGCCAAAGTGGGCAAATCATAGCCTTGGGCAAGGAAAAGTGCCAAATATTCGGGGAGACAGAGGCGTTGAAGCCATTCCGCAAATATTTCCGGTTCCTTCAATTAAATCCGTACATCCTTTAATTACCCTCTTTTGACCCACCGGAATCCCCTTGGCCATCATTTCGCCTATATTCACCCGCGCACATTGGCCTCCGGCCCCATGGCTTTTTGTGCGTTTCTGTTGGGCCGTCAATGTTCCTCCGGGGCCAACGGTGGAACAATCGAGACCATCGGAGAGGGAAAAATATGCGGAGGAACGGCCACCTTGCGTGGAGGAGCCGGCGGATGAAGAAAGGCGAGAAGAGGGACTGGCCGGATCAGTGGGGGAACAATACGAGGTGGAGGAATGTTGGGCCAAAGGGGTAGTGGGATTATTGGTTTGATGATGAGGCAATGCCACGGCAGATGTGGAGGAACAACTCCCGGAACTGGCGGATTGGGCCAATTGCTGGGAACTTGAACTCTGGAAAGTGACAAAAATGTTGTGGAATTGGATATGCGCCAACTTAGCGCCGTTTAAAATAACTCATCGAGGGTTGAATTAATTTAGATAATTTTTGTATAAATTAAATGGCAGACTTTTGGCTATCTAATAATATTAAAATTATTTGAATTGGCTCAAAAATTGATGGAATTATGAACAGAAAACTGCCTAATATTTGGCAAATTCAAAGTAAAGTTTATTTTAAATGTTTTTAATCATAATTCCATCAATTCTGAATCAATTTAAATAAAATTAATATTATTTGATAGCCAAAAGTCTGCTCTTTAATTTGATACTAAAATCATCAAAATTAATTCAGCCCTTAATGAGCTATTATGGACTGCTTGGATGGATTGGGAACGAACTTTGGCACTTTGACTCTCAAAGCCGGAACTTGTTTGGCTGCTATTTGTTGAGCCAGTCGAATTACGATTATTACTGCTGATTGGATGATGTTGATTGTAAATTGGCGATGGCGCCATCGGGACTGATGTGGCGCCCATCTGCTGTTGATGTTGGTATTGGGCGGTGGATTTATTGTTATTGCCACTCATTAGCAGAAGCTGATGATGATTGGCGTGCGGTGGAGGCGGTGGGGGCAAAAGATCTGCCAATTGGGATAACAAATTAACAAGTCTGAATGAGTTGGATAGAATTTTTGGGGGAAAGCAAACAGAAACGAACGAAGAAATGAACGAATGAATGAAACACAGGCACAGGGACAGGACGTTTCAGTATCTAAGCCATTCTTTTGGCCATAACTCAACAATGAAGAGACCAATATTGAATGGCGATATGCTTTTCGAAAGCCCTAAATGTCCTCTAAAAAGTAGTTTAAATAAATTTTTAAAAATTACAAAGTTTTGTAAAATAAACTACTTTACCTCCACTCAATCAGTCGGGTTTAATGAATTAAAGGCATATAAATTTTTTTAAAAGTGTATTTCATAAAATTAAAATAGGCCACTTTTTAGAGGACACTTTGAGCTTTCAAATGATATATCGTCTTCTCAAATTGGTCATTGCCTCGTTGAGTTATAGCCAAAATAAGCCTATGCATTGAAATAGCCGTATAGAAAAGACGAAACAAAGGGACAGGGACAAACATCGACAATAAAAATGCGGGGAATGGATGATGGAAGAATATTTTCTACATATCCAAGTTCCAAGGGCACCGATTGAGTACGGAGAGGGAACAGAACACCCACCAATGTTGCCGCCGAATGCCGTCTCCGCCTCTTCGATAAATCCATTGGCAGCCCTTGCGGCGCATTTCACGCCCATCTGCGCCGCACCCATTGACCGAGGCCGCCCTCCTCCACCGCCACCAGAGCCGGAGGCCGTTGCCACCCTTCTTGCCGTCGTGTTCAAGGCCTTCTCGCTGCCGCCTCCCCTCATCAGAGGCCATTTTGTGCGGCCACCGCCCCCAATGGTGGCATACTTGTTCTCGGCTAAAACGGCGGAATAATCCGTCGCTTTTGGCCCTTCAGCCTCATCGGCGGCCGTAAAGCTCCTTCTGTTGGCCAAAAGGCCACCAGAACTAGGCGGGTCGGCGGCCTTTTTGTTGTTTGGGATAAAAGAAGAAGTGCCGCCATTTTTGGTGGTGGATTGATGCTGCTTTTGGCCGCCACCACCCAGAAAACGACGACGCATTTTTTTGTTTGAATTGGAAGGATGGAAAGCTGCAAATTATGGAAATACGCAAACCAGCCACAACATAAAATGAAAAACACAGCAAATTTATGAAAAGAATATTAACTAAAATGTGAAACACAATAACTGGGCCATTCTTTTGGCCATAACTAAATAAGGCAAAAGCCAATCTTGGAAGGCGATATATCAATTGAAAGCCTTAAATATCCTTGGCTTTCTTAATTTTTTGGAAATTTAAGAAATTTAGATAAAAAAAGGATTTTTCTACAATCAATCGTAAAATTCAGGCCAATTATAATCAAAAGCATGTAATCTTTTTAAAAGTGGAAATTCATAAACTTTAAAAAGCTAAATTGTTTAAGATACTTTTGGCTTTCCAATGATATATAGCCTTCCAAGATTGGCTATCGCCTCGTTGAGATATAAACAAAGGAATGGCACAGGTACTCTACAAACCAAACTGACCAACAATAAAAATGCTCAATAATAATTTTAATTAAAAAGGCACCTGCTGTTTAATATTGGGAAAACATCGGCTGGACAAAATTGGATGAAATATTTATAATTTGCCCGGTTAATTTAATTCCTTTACTGCTGAAAGAAGGCAAATCTGTAAATAATAATAGTAAAAAATTGGAGTTTTGAATGGATCAAAAAAGGTGAATGGGATTGAGGCGAAATGGTGTGCGCGAGTTCCATTTTTGGTGAGGATTTTCATTCCACACTCTTCAGAGGCAACAGAACAAAGAAAGCATCAAGCACACCTTCTCAAATAGCCTTGGCGATTGGAGGGAGGAAGAAAATGCGCATTGAATCGAATATTGGGGGAAAAGGTGGGCAGCGATGGAATATTGTTGAAACCAAAAGTGGGGAGAATATTTTTGGTTCTGGAAACGGCCTTCACATCGAATTAGATTCAAAATGGGAAAAAGGAATGCCCGCAAGTCCATCCGGGAGAGGCGGATTGCTTATGTGCGCGAATATTTGAACGGGCGCCAAAAAGATTTGTGTGAAGCGGAGAATTTGCGGGGAATTAGTTTTGGGTGGAGAACCACAGCAAGGCCAACGAAGCAGCCACCTCCAGTCATAGTGACAGCCCTCAAATGGGCTGGAAATGGCCGACTCATTCGATGGAATTAAGGGCGGTGGCGGCAATGGCTTCTGGGGCATTTAGGCGTGAAATTGGTGGCAGCGGCAATGACTGACTTTATTTGGTAGGGAATGTTGAGGATGGATGGATTTGGATGGAATGGTTGTGTGGATGGGTTAAAGGGGGCGGAAGGAGAGGAGGCGGATAGATGAAAGGGACACGCGCCAGTCAAAATGAATGAATTCAATCGAGAAATTATAATCATTATCAAGAGAGGGGAATATTTGGCCAAATTGCTGATAACAATTTTGGGATGGAATATGGATGGACCCACCAAAACAAACAAAATGGGAGAGGAGACCTTTAGGCTGGGATTGAATGAATTGGCGAAACAACAGCGGCTTTTATTTGGCCATAGCTCAACAAGTAAGTAACCAATTCGAGAAGGCAATATGCCTTCTGAAAGCCCTAAATATCTTCTAAAAAGTGGCATAAATAATATTTTGAAAAATTAAAATTTGTAAAATAAGTGACTTTTACTCATTCGATAGAAAATTAGAGTTCATTACACTCAAAGACATGATGTTTTTAAAAATTGGATATCATAAAATTAAAATTAGGCCAAATTGTAGAGGATTCTTTTCGCTTTCAAATGGCATAACGCCTTCCAAAATTAGCTATTTCCTCGCTGATGAGATATGGACAAGAATTCCCAGGTACTGAAATAGTTGTATTGAAATGTTCCCTATCGAATGAATGGAGGCTAAATAAATGAAATTTGTTTGGGCTTAAATTGGTGGGGTCGGCAGCAAAAAAAGTGGGGCAAATTAAACTGCTCATTCAAAAAGATTCGATGTGGCTTTCGGGTCCACCGTGTTGAGAGATGTGCCCTCAGGGCAAATAAGAACAGCAGAACAGGCCACAGCAGCAGATGGCCGAGGGGCCAGCAATACCGCCGCTGCCATCGCCCAAGGCTAAAAGCTTTGGGATGGTGAAGAAGCGACAAAATGGATGAAGGCTAAAAGGAGTGGGGAAGTGGTTTAAAGAAAGGGGCAAAATGTGGACATTTGCAAATGATGAATGATGGAAAAATTGGGGGCAAGAAAATTAGAAGGGCGACAATATTCAAAATGGATTTAGAGGACAATGACCCTTTCCTCTCCATTTTAGCCATTCCCACTTTTTGTTGTGGATGTGTCCCAATTTGAATGGGGCATGGTGGCGCGCGAGGAGGCACATCTGCCTTTGGCATTGGCCCATCGCCCCCCCCCCCCCCTTGCTGCCCTGCGGGAAGCCAATCAATTATTTTGAGGATTATTTGGCTTTCTTTTTTTCCAATTCGGGCACAAAGTAGTTATTTTGGAGGAAGGAAGACGAAAAGCGAGGAAGGGGGCATTGTGGGCACACACACACAATTATGGACCCGGAGGGGAGAAGTGTGGGGAATGAATAAAATGGTTGGTGGGATGGATGGCGACAATGGACGATGGAAAAACGCGAGGCGGACGAAGGGGAAGTGGGGAGGCTAGTGGCGAATTGTTTAGTGGTGGTGGGAAGTTTTGTTGTGGACTAATATGGCTGTTTTGGTGGATTGGGATTGGGAGGAATAAAAGAGGATGGAATTGGGAAAATGGCCGATGACGATTCCCCACTATAATTGGCAAATAAATAATGAATGACCCGACCCACACAATTCGAGGAAAGGGGAAATGGTTGAAAATGTTATGGCCAAAATATGGCTTTTATGAATGTCACTTGGTGTAAAATTCATTTCTAAAGTTGGCTTTAGGATCAAATATTATTACCAAAAATTTTTTTAACATAATTAATATTGATTTTAAGTTGATTTTAGCCATAGGAAAAAAATATTATCCGCCAACGGGAATTGAACCAGCAAACTCTTGGGTCCAAAAACTATTGTCTTATCCATTATACTACTCGATACAATTATAACTCATTCATAAAAAATCTTCAAGAAAAATTCATAATTTGCATATTTCATGGCGAAGATGTAGATAATTAATAGATGATGGAAAAATGCGTTATGAGGGGAAGTTGGGAGGCTGTTGGCGAATTGTTTGATAGTGGTGGTGGTGGGAAATTTTGGCTGGACTATAATATGGCTGTTTTCGTGGATTGGTTGGAATAAAAAAGGATAAAAATAAAAATGAAAGGAGAGGATTGGGAAAATGGCCGATGACGATTCCCCCTCTCCCCTCTCATTAATTGGCAAATAATTAATGGCCCTCAAAGGAAAGTAAAGGAGACAAATGGCCGGCTGGATGGAGGCGAATTGAAAGAAATGGCATAAAATTTGCATATTTTGACCGGGCCTAATCTAAATGGATTTATACTCGTGGAAGTGTTTTGTGGGAAAATGCGCGGACAGAAATGGATGGGAAGATTTAGGAAGGATGAAGGAGGAAGGGCCACAGACTGGAATGGAAAGAACCCTCTTTCTTACTCATCCCTTCGCGCTGCTTTTCCTTCAGTCCATCAAATCCGGGGACAAACAATACTTCCTTCCCCCTTTAATGCCCCTCCAATAGAGCAGCAGCACTTTCGTCCGAAAATGGACGAATCGGGGAAGGGATTCGGGGGATCGGAGGGTTGGCAAACAGAACAAATAGAAGGCAAAGAAATAAACTCGCTCCCCTCTCTCTGCAGGGCGATTTGCGAAGAGAGACCCCCTCTGGGGCCGAAGGCCGAATAAGAAGGATCAACAGCGAAATTCGGGGACGAATGGGGGATTGGCTAAAGTAAAAATTGTTGTGGAGGAGTAGAAACAGCTTCAATGGCCACATATATTAATGGGATGGGGACAATGGGGAAAAGGGGAAATTTGGCTGTGAGAAATGCTGATTTTTAGGTTGATTTGAGTGTGAAAAAAACACTTGCCACCACCAGGATTCGAACTCGCATCCTTGAGCCCTCAAGCCCAGCAGGGGCCCATTTCAATTTCCGTCAAGTCCTTGACTTGTGATCAAGCAAGTTCTTGATGTCAGTTTTCTGTTTCAATTAACTATAAATCACATGTATTTCACTTGTATTTCACATGTATTTTATGTGTTTTTCCTTGATTTTTTATTGAAACAAAATTTAATTTCTTGACGTCAAGAACTTGCTTGACCACAAGTCAAGAACTTGACGGAAATTGAAATGGGCCCCAGCTCTATACCACTAGGCCACCCTATGCATGAGAAGCCATTTTTTAAAATAATTATAGGAAGATTTAGAATGGACCTCTGGGTATGGGGTCGAAAGCCGAATAAAAAGGATCAACAGCAAAATTTCGTGAATGGGGGGACGAATGTGGAGAATGGGGGAATGGCTAAAGTAAAAAATTGTTGGGGGAAGAGCAGCTTCACTGGCCATATTGATGGCCCAAAGATGGGAGGGAAGGGGAAATTGGGCCGTGCATAAAAATGGAAAGGTGTGCAGCAGGAAAAGTGGGGACAAATGGAATTGGAATTGTGGGGACTAGGGATGGCGAGAATGAATAATGATCGGACAGGGATGATGGTGGTGGTGGATGGTGGTGGCCCTTCGGGGGTTCTTTCACATTGGAATTGAGCCACTGACTTTTTGTGCTTGCTCATTCATCAGATCGATTTATATGGGTCGAATGTGAATGAATGGTTGGATGAATTAATGCTGTGACCGCCGTGAAAATTGTACGGGGACGGGGGGGGGGGGGGGGGGGAGAGGACGAAGATGGAATCGAAAATGGCGGACGAATAATGATGAAAACGAACGAATAGATTGAGAAAGGGGAAAATGTTGGGGTGGAATCATCGATTTTGCCATCAATCCTCGCCAATTTTTCTCGTCCTATTGAAAATGGCCACGGAAGAGGTGGGCACCAGAATAAACAATTCAACGGGGAAAATGTGCCCCATGGAGCTAGCCACCGGCTCCCGACGGTCTTGGCTACCGGCTGCAAACAACAAATTTTATGCTCAATGGTCGGGAACATAAGGAGGGCAAGGCCGGCCGACAAGGCAATGGCATTGAAAGAATGAGGGGAAGGAATGGCGGAAGGACGTTTATGGAGTATTCGGGTGAAGGAAAATGAAAGAAAGTGGGTGAAAAGCAGGAGGAGGGGAAGAATATGATGAAAGGGGCATTTGCGGTGCCGTCGACAAGGCAAAAGTGGCACAAACAAGAGGCGGGTTATTGAGTCGACCAATGCCGTGTCGAAGGCAGCTGCTGAAAAGGAAAAAGGGCGGCCGCGAGGTTTGGCCAAAAATAGGTGGCCAACATGCATGCATGAATGAAAAATGAAACGACAATGCGAAGGTGGTTAAAATGCATGTTGGCTCTTTTGCAGTGCAATTTTAGATGCTTTTCACGGTCATTTTTGTGTGCATTTTCCCGTGGGGCAACATAAAATCTACAACATCATCAGAAACCGGGCAATTTGGAAAGAGGAAGGGCCCTGAGGAATGGGAGATTGGCATCGGAGATAGGTCAGCATTAGCATTTCCCCAACAGCAGCAGAAAATGGGGGAAAAAGGTCATTTGCCGTAAGTTTCGTCGGTGCTGACCAGTCCCTGTCCCCAATCAATGTTGTGGAGGGCGATGGACGGGGGGGATTCTTCTTGACCCCCGAAGGAAACCACCACCAAAAGCAAACACAAATATGCAGCAGCCAACACACCGTTCCTCCCCTCGAGGGTTTTGGATGGCGGTGAGGGGAAATGCACATTGGAAAATGCTGACCAATTCTCCTCTTCCATTCCTCCATCCATCCAAAACCAAACCAAACTATTCTCAGACCACTTCGTTTCCCTGTCGAGCAATGCTCCATCAGAAAAAGCTTGAGGGCACAAAAAGGCGGAGGCCACTCCCTCCTTTTGGCGTTGACTTATCTCAACCACTGTTTTCAATCCATTTCTATAGTTTCTTTTCTACCAATTGAAAATGCAATGCAAATGGCATTAAAAATGATGGAAAAAAATAAATTATTATTTGATAAAAATTTATGCTCTTAACCAATTTCCAAATAAAAATTCAACAATTGTGAATTTTAAAAAAGAATATGAAAGTGTACTGTGAATAAATCATAAAATGACAAGTGTTTTTGAGGAAATAGGAAAATGGGGGAGGAGATGATCACAAAATGGTTGGGTATGGCTCGATTAAATCCCATAGACTGGATCAATTTTGATTTGCGGTGGTGGATTGTTGTTGGCATTGGCCTGCGGCATTTGGCCATGTTGTTGTTGATTTTGTTGGGGGACGACGGGTTGAACTGGCACAGGTTGGGGTGGCGGTGGTGGTGGTGGTGGAGGATGGCCATATTCACTCTGGATTGGCTGCTTAAATTCAAGGGAGGAATTTATAATGTGTTTTTCAAATTTATGGTTACCGAATTTTGTTGGGCATGAACATTGGGTGGTGGTGCCGTCATCTGGTCATAGGCGTGTTCTCCCCATCCTGCTTTACAAAGGGAAATCAAAATTCAAAATTAACCAATTGAAAACATCCAAAACCTTGTTTTTCGGCATATTCCTTCTCGAACAGGGCCAATTCCTCTTCATTGTAGATTTTCTGATCGCCCAAATCTTTCCATCCTTCATCCTTTGTTCCATCCGGTGCTTGGGCCTCGGTGTCCTGAAATAAATTGAATTTAAATATTTCAATAATTTTTAAAAAACCTGAAGGAATTCCTCCAACGAAATGAGTCGATCGCCGTTTTTGTCCATTTGGGAGACGACATGTTCGCGCATTCTGTACATCTCCTCAATCCTAAAAAAATTTTTTAAGTTTATCACTTCACTTTTTTGGTTCTATTATTTTATATTATCTAGAAATGTATTGTTGAATGTATTAAAATGCATAAAAGCCATAAATAAGTTCGAAAAAAATAACTTCCTCTGTTCGGATTCGAACCCGTGACCTAAATTTTGTAAAAGCGAATGGTAACCCATTCGGCTAAAAGAATTACCAGATAAGTTTCTGGTAAAATTTTCTATAGATTTTAGTTAGCCTAACCTAGATTATTAATAGAGATAGAGATAACAAACTTTTCTTTTGGATCATCGTCCGGATTTGTGTCGTTGTAAACTTTTTCCAGCTCAATTTGGAAAAGTGCATCCAATTCCTCATCATTCCAATGTCCATCGCCGTTCAAATCGTGCAGAGCAAAGAATGTTTTTGGGTTGAAGCTGTCCTTGTCCATCTAAATTAGCCAAAAATTTCACAAAATTTCTCTAATTAACCAACATGGTCTCGGTCCTCCCAAACTTCTTCCAATTGTTCCTTGCCGCCTGGATGCAACATTGGTTCGTGTTGATTGTGTCGTTTTTGCGCTTCTTCCGCCTCCTTTTTGGCCCGTTCCCTTTCTTCCGGACTCATTTGTGCCAGCTTATGGTCTTCTTCTGCCTTCTTTTGCATTTCATATTCCTTGAATTTTTGCTTCCTTTCCTCGTCCACTTTGTTCATATCGGCCACCGTCTTCAATTTTTAAAAAATATTTTTATAAATTAAAATTCTTACTTTTTGAATTAATTTTCGCAAATCCTCTTTGCCAAATTTCTGCCAATCCTGCACATCCAAATGCTCGGGGATGACCACATTTTTGGCGTCCCCATCCTTCTCAATTTGTTTTTCAATGCCGGCCCTTATTCTTTCAATTTCCTCAATTTTTGCTTTTGTCAATTTGTCGAAAACATCCTGGGGAAGATCATCGATATGGTCGGCTATTTGGCCAGCCTTAAATTATTATTGTTTTTAACTAAATTCTAAAATAATTTGAAACCTTGATTTGCTCTTCGTTCATTCCTTTCAATTTTTCAGTGAATTGTGGCTGACTTTCAAGGATTTTCACCACAAGTTCCAAATATTTTGAATATGGAAAATCGTAAAGCTGAATAGAAATTTTGGAAAATATTAAATTTGTAAAATTCTGCTTACTTTTTGAGAATCATCTTCCTCAATTTTGTTTTCATTCACATCTTGGCCAGCTGCATGTTCTGCTTCCGTTTTTTGTCGTTTTGGTGGAGGTGGTGGACAAATAATTTGACTGGCCATTATTAACATAATTAAAAAGGTGACGAGGGAATATTTGGTAATCATTAATTTATCTGCAATTTGTTTTGAGTTTTAATTTGACAAAATTAATTTATAGATTCGGGCATGCGTTCAAGTTTCAGGTTTCACTTCACCGAAACGAAAAAGGTCTCGGATCTCGGTCTCGTCTCTCGTCGGCGTCGGAAAAGACATTTTATCCAAACCGGTTTTCGTTTTCGGCCGTTTACAGGGGTTGTTAAACCAAAAAACCAATAATGTTTTCGGATTTAGCATGTTGGAAAACCCTTAAAATAAATTCCAAAAAATGCATTTGTAAATATCAAACTGGCAAAAACATGGTTTGGACCCAAATCCCAAACACGCATTTTAATATCCCTCACTACCCATCCATAAGTAAAAATTTAACAAACACTGTTCTAAAAGAATTATGAAAAAAAATCAAAGAATTGATCGGATCGAAAGCTAAAAATTCGGCAAATAAAAAGAATTTTTGCAGCTCAAGAAATATAAATAAAAAAAAGTAGTTGCTATATAGGAAATGAGAATGAAGCAGCAAAATATTAACAACAATATCAATGCTACTAATGCACAACTCATAATCATCATCAACAACATAATCCAATGGAAGAATTGCTCATGGAAATGCGCCTTCATGTCTCAAATTTGCAAGACAAATTGCACGTGGCGAATTCGGCTGTAAATAAAGGACAAAATGTTTATGGAAAAATTGGACTGATGAAAGAGGTTTAAAACCATTTAATTTTAGTTTAATAAATTTATAAACATTTTTAGTATCAAGAAAAGGTGGCCTCACTTAATTCTTGCTGGCGCACTAAGAACCGTGCACAATTAGTGTCAAATTTGCAGCATGAAAACCGACAAATAATGGCGTTGGAGGAGGAGAATCGACAACTTCGATTGGCATTGAAGGAAATGGAGGATGGAATGCATTTGATCATGTCCGACTATCGCAGAGTTTGTTCCGATTTCATGCGAGCAGATTTGCTGACAAATTTGGCCGAATCTCAACAGAAAAATGTTTGTTTAGTTTTGTCGTTTCGATATTAAACAATTTGCAGACCTTCTTGCTTGGAATTGACCATGGAAAATTCATTGGAATGGCCAGAGCTGCCGAAAAGTACATGGAATTTAGTGACAAAAAAGCAAGCGAAGATCAAGCAGTAATTTTATAATTTAAATCAATTAATTAGCAAATTATTTCAGTTGATTGCTCAACTTAGCTCGGAGAACAAAACTCTTCGCTCCCTTCTCCATAGTGGTTTTCCTGGTCCGGCAACAAATTCAGCGGAAAACAAAGACAAACCGGCGGCTGATCTCATCACTAACAATGCTACCTCTTCCCAATTTACCAAAATGGCCAACAAAACGACGAGTATAAACAATGATGGAAGCAGAGCTTGGGACGAAGAATTTGCGGAAGAATCTCAAATTGACACCAAATAAAGACCCAAAAATGCAAAGAGATGGCAGCTTTGAATTTCCCTGTTCTTTCCATCATCATTTTTTGCTATATTTATTTTTGACATCTCCAATATCATATTTTATTTTATTGTACCATAAATTAATGGAATGGAATAAAAGAAATATTAATTTTCTTCTAAACATTGTCATTTGAAGGGTAAAATGGCAGTTAAAATATGTTCATTTAAGGGTTTCCATTTTAATTGAATTTTTGAATGTATCCAATGCATTCTTCCACATCTTCTTTTGAGCCCAAAAAGATCGGCGTTCGTTGGTGAATTCCCTTCGGTTGAATGTCCAAAATTGGTCCAGCACCAGTGCTGGCCATTCCACCCGCATTTTCCATTATGAAGGCCATTGGATTGCATTCATACAAAAGGCGTAATTTTCCATTTGGTGCATCTGATTTATAGAATAAAATCCAAGAAAAATATGATGGATTACGGTAGGGGTTACAGTACTGTCATTTCAGAATCTGGGTCATTCTTTTGTTTGGCCATAACTCTGCGAGGCAATAACCAATTATTGGAGGCGATATGCCATTTGAATGCTCGAAATGTCCTCTAAAAAGTGGCTTCTAAATTTTTATATAATTCAGATTTTCAAAAATGTTACATGCATTTGAGTATAATGAATCTAATTTTCTGATTGAATGGAAGAAAAGCAGCTTATTTAATAAATTTTTTAATTTTCAAAAAATTAGTTGAGCCACTTTTTAGAGGACATTTAGGGCTTTCGAATGGTATATCGTTTTCTTGAATTGGTTGCTTCCTTGTTGAGTTATGACCAAAAGAAAGACACAGGTACTGTATCGGCGATACCGAATTATCCTATTTCCCCTGCTGGAATTACCCGTTGTAGCTGGATACATGAATATTCCTCCATACAAAAGGGTTCGATGGACATCGGCAACCTTTATGAAAAAACATTTAAAATATATTTATGAAAAAACAAATTATTCACCATTGATCCAACATATCGTTGTCCATAGGCCGATTTTCCATCATCCGGGAATTTGCGTGAACGAATATATTCCGTGATTCCTTTATTCCATCTTTTTATTCATTTTTATCCCTTCTCCCAACCTTGGGACCATTTTTTGGCATAACCCTCATTGATACTATAGATTTTGCCCTTTTTTGGCACTCGCATCGCTGGATTTGTCAAAACGAATTCTCCAATACTCTTTGATTGAATTTTTTACATTTTGAGGGAATTTTTGACTCACCGGATCCAGAGTGAATCCATCCACCCGACCGGGGGTGGACAGAACAACCATTGTGGCAGAGCCATAAAGTGCTAAATATTTGGCCAAATAAGATTCAATGGAAATTTTTACCATATCCGGCGCAGACCATTTTTCGCCCTTAAAACAGAACAAATTCTTTCAAATATTCAAGGGCAAAAATATAGTTAACCGGGTTGAAGAATGTCCTGTGGCGTTGTGGGGCCATCGCCCGGCTTTCGGAATATCCCAAAAATGGTGCCAATTGAAACGAGGCAATCAATGTTGGAGGAACCGTCCAACGGGTCGAAGGTGACAATATATTTGCCTTAAGGGAATTAGAGATTAAACCAATTTTTGAAAACAATAATGGGGGATGTTTCAGTACCATCAATTCAATATTGGGCCATTCTTTTGGCCAATAGGCCAATGAAGCAATAGCCGATTCGAAGGCGATATACCATTGGAAAGCCCAGAGTTTCCTCTATAATTTGGCTATTTTTTGATTATATTAAATTCAAAATTTTAATAAGTTTTATGTCTTTTAGTTTAATGAGCCAGAATTTTTTGATTAAATGAAGAAAAGCTGTTCATTTTATAAATTATTCTAAATTTTCAAAAATTGGAATAGCCACTTTTTATAGGACATTTAGGGTTTTCGAATGGTATATTGCCTCCGGAAATTGGTTGTTTCCTTGTTTAGCTATAGCCAAAAGAATTATGGTGATACTGAAATGCCCTGTTTCGTCTTGAAAACAACCTTGTTTGCCCGCCTCTACTTCGATTACATTTTCATTCTCCTCCGAAACCATGGCTCCAACGGTGTAGGAGGATTTGAGCATGTTTATCATCAACTAAATTCCCAACAAATCAACCCTTAAATTCCCCATTTTTGGCGCACCTCATTGCTCAAAACATCCAATTTTTTCACATCCTCCCCTTGCACATTCACATTCCCGGCCACTCCATACAATTGGGCCAATCCGGCTTTCCGAACCGCAGAGGAGATGGCCTTAACCGCGGTCAATAGGCTGGTCAAAAGAGTTGTCAAATCGCCAGTTGCCTCTGGGAATTTTTTCTGCTCATTCAGCACAAATCGCTGCAAAGTGACCGAATCCGTTTCAATTCCATATTCAGAGGGCATTTTTCGCTGAAGGGAACGGAATGATCTTTGGATAGGAAAATGGATGAATGAATGAACTATCAAGTCGAATAATAATATTTGAACCCAAAATGGGGAAGGAGGTCTTCTCAAGGAACGACCTCGGGAATTTTGGGGTGGTTGTTTACGTTTTCTGCAGCAAATAAATCCAAATGAATAAAATGGGGCACGAGGGTGAATGTTTGAAAAAGGGGAAAGGCAAATCAATTTTGGGAGGCAGTGTCCGTCCTCCTCTGTTATATTTTCCATTGGGAAGAGCACAAAGTTCATTGGTAAAATGAGTAGAGAAATATATTCATAAATAAAAAATAAAAAATTTGGAAATTTTCAGTAAAATTCATAAAAAAAAATTGGAAATTTGGAATCGAAATTATCATCCTTTATCTATTTATCTTTGGAAATGGAATGAGAAAAATTGAATGGACTTTGGAAAATGTGCATAATTTGGTTCAATCCAAAATCACAAAGTCCAAAATCCAAGGGAGAAAAATTTAGGCTTAATAAGTTTTAAGTAAGGCTTTAACTCTTAAGTAAATAATTCCGCCTGTTTTACAATTGCCCAAATAATTCCGCCTGTTTTACAATTGCCCCAAACATAATTCCGCCTGTTTTACAATTGCCCCAAACATAATTCCGCCTGTTTTACAATTGCCCCAAATAATTCCGCCTCTGTTTTACAATTGCCCCAAATAATTCCGCCTCTGTTTTACAATTGCCCCAAAATAATTCCGCCTGTTTTACAATTGCCCCAAATAATTCCGCCTGTTTTACAATTGCCCCAAATAATTCCGCCTTCCATTAAATTAATATTATTTATGTATATGTATTACTTTAATTTTTCTCCTTGGAATTTTGGATTGAATTAACGCATGGATAAATAGGGAAAATTGTGGCTAATTTTGTAGGAAAGTCCCTCAATAAATGAATATTTGGGTGGAAAATGGGATGGAAATAAATGGAGGAGAATGGGAAGAAGATTTGCATGTTTTGTTGTTGTGTAAAAATGAAAACAAAAAATCGCCGCCGACCAAAACAATTTTTAGTACAATGGGGAATTGGACCAACAATTCCAATTCATTTTTGTCCCCTTCTCTACATATTTCCATCCATTGATGGGCCTAATCCCCCTACCCAATCCATTAATCCTCCTCGCCACATTCTCGTCATTGAATACCTCCATAAAGTTTTTCCAGGCCAAAATTATGACTTGGAAAAGGGAATTTTGGGAAAAAGGAATTCAACCAATGGATAGAATGAAATGGGGCCTCATCAATTTGCATTGGGAAATTGGCAAAAAATGTAAATTGGCCGATTGGCCTACATTCCCCTCCCCCCCTTCGATTACGATCCTTTTTTGTTATTGAATAAAGTTGGGGAAAATTTTATTGAAAAAAGGAGCATTTTGGCCAACTTTTTTTGTTCATATTTTTGCAGGGCATTTCCACCTTATGCTCCATTCAAAGCTTTCACCAAATTATTATATTATTTTGATAAGGAATACCACAAATTATATTTCATTTAAATTTACCCAATTACTTTTTCATCAACCGATGATTTGGCCATTTGGCCGGCCCCATCTAATTATGAGTCGATGCCTTGCCTTCCCCTTCCTTTTTCTAGCACCATTTAGCGGCTGCCGATCGGCGGTTTGGCCTCCACTTTTCCCCCGCCTCCACACTCCAATTTACCCAATTTTGGCTTATCAGCATCCATCCACAAAACCAACATTCCCCAAACCCCATTTCCCCACCATTTTGGCCAATTCATCCCACGCAAATTCCACTACCCTCAAATTTTATTGCCCCCTCCACCCCTTAAAATGGCATCTCCTTCCCCTTCCACTTCCTTTGAAGCCCCCATCGAAAATTACCAAGAAATATTTGAAGGGTTGAAAATGCGCGAATTGAAGGACCAGCTGTGCACTTTGCTACTCACATTCCGGGACGAAAAGGATCCTGTGAGTGAAAATGAGGAGGGAAGGGGAGGAATGGCCAACCTAAAAGGGAGGGGAAGGGGATTGCGCAGTTGGCAATAAATGGGCACAAGAGGAAAAGTTGTAAACAAGTTTGACTAGGAAAGATGGATGGACAATCCTCCCATAAATTTATGGGCAAAATACTGCCGTGAGGGAGTAAAACAGGTTGTAAGAACGAGCGAAAATGGCAATAAGAGGAACAAAGGGCATCACATTTTCTAAAATATTTATTTTGCTTATTTCCATATTCCATTACAGAACAGAGAAATCACGGCGGCACACACATTTGCCAGCATAAAGCCCGAAGACTATCCGCAACTTCGACGAGTGGTCCATTCTCGGCATTCAGGTGAAAAGGGGGATAATTGAAATAACGCCGATTGGGTACCTGCATCGGTTTTTGGCCAATAGCTCAGCGAGGCAATGATAAATTCAGGAGGGCGATATACCATTCAAAAGCTCAAAGTGTGATCTAAAAAGTGGTATTACTATTTTTTTTAGAATTAAAACATTTTTTTAAAATAAATAACTTTTCTACAAATTAATTAGAAAATTCGAGCCATATTACTTTTTTGAGGCTTAAAATTCATAAAATATAAAATTAGCCAAATTATAGAGAACACTTTGTGCTTTCCAATGGTATATCGCCTTCTCGAATTGGCTATTGCCTCACTGAGATATGGGCAAAAAATACAGGAAATTGAAGAACTGATTAATGGCATGGGAATCGCCAATCTCTTTTCTTCTTATTCTACTGTATCGCAAAGGGAGGCATCTTCCTTGTTCCTTTTTATCAAAAAGCACTTCATTCGCCCTCAGGCATCAATCAATTCCCTTTCTCCTTTTCCTACTGTATCGGAAAGAGAGAAAGGCGCCTATCTTTTCACTTTGTCAGAGAAGCGCCAAATGCTCCCTCAGGGGTTAATCGTTGGGTTCAAATTAAAAACCAATTCAATCAGTCCATTCTTTTAGTCATAACCCAACGAGGCAATAAGCAATCTGGGAAGGCAAAATTTTTCTGAAATATTGGATTTAAAATTACATATTTTTGAGTAAAATAAACAGAAATTTTCTGATTGAATGAGATAAAATCTATTATTTTGCAAAATAATTCGAATTTTTAAAAATTATAATGGCCACTTTTTAGAGGACATTCAAAGCTTTCAAATGGTATTCGCCTTTTTGAATTAGTTGCTTTTTTTTTAAATTAAACTATGGCAAAAAAAACGGTACAAAAAAACTCATTTGACTCTACTCATTATCAGCAAATGTCTTTTCGAAAATTTGGGCAACTTACAAAAGAATTCTCCCTGCATTCTTTGGCCAATATTATAAAATATAATTCTTTTTCGGTCGCCCACCACACAATTCCCCCAACCAAATTCCCGTCCATCCATCCCTAACGGTCCATTCGATTGTTTGCCCTCGACCCCCTCCCATCCACTCAATTTCCACCACAAATTTCGCCCATATTCTCCCTCAAATCGGCTGGCTGCAATCGCCGCCAGCCGGCCCCCTTTCCCTCCCTCTAATAATGTTCATCCACTGTCCCCTTTCGCTCCTCCATTATTACGAGCCGCGCCCTCGATTTTGATGCGGGATTGGGGGTGAAGTGAGGCAATAGTGGGAGGGAGGCTTTGCGGGAAATTTAGGAAAAAGGGAGGAAATGGAGGCGATCAACGGATTATCTGCTTTTCGCCTTCCCACTTTCCGTTTTTCCTTCCCGAATTCCTTCCTAAAGAGGGTTTTTCCTTCACATTTTCCCATCCCATCCTTGCAGATCGCGATGAATTCGGCAAACTGTTGAGTACAACGGATCGGCTTTCCCAATCCTCTTTGGCTTCGCCCAAAGGCCGCCAACTTGGCTCGGATATGGTCGAACATCGGCGGGTCCTCTCTTCCCCACCATTCGTTGCCATCTCGGCCAATCCAACAAATTCTCTGGTCCCATTCGAGAAGCCGAGCAGTGCAATGAGTGGCCAAATGATGCATCACACAAACACAAGTGGGAGCAGTGCATCCCCAATGGCCAGTGGCGGATCGTTGATCAGCGTTCATGAGGTCCCTCTGAAACATAGGATTAAGTTATTTTTGACCGTAGCTCATAAGGAAGCAACCAATTTTGGGAGGCGATATTCCAATCAAATGTTCTAAATGTCCTCTAAAAAGTGGCTTTTAAATAATTTTTGGAAATCTTAAAACAATTTATAAAATAGGCTTATATTCAAAGCTATGTAACTTTTTAAAAGATTGATTTTATAAAATTGGCCAAATTATAGAGTACACTTTGCTCTTTCAAATATTGTATCGCCTTCATAGATTGGGTATTCAGTTGTCCTTTAGCCTTTAACGCAAAAAATTTGATTGAAAAAATGAAATCCCCTTTGGCTTTTTTGTAGGTTTCCCTCACCTATACTCGCTCTTCATTTGATGAACCATTTGTGGACCGTTTTTCGCCACAAATTACCTCAAAGTTGCCCACCAAAAAGGGAGGCGAATTGGTGACAACATTCCCAGCATCGGGCAGTGTGCATGTCCATTTGGGCGGTCCAATGGACAAAGGGACAAAATTGCCCTACACTGTCAGCCGGCCCCAGGCCGATTGGGCCTTTCAGCGCGCGGGGGAACAAGTCCAGGTGGGCGCATAGGAGAAGGGATTTGACGAAAAGCGACAAAGCGGAAAAGCAGATCAGCGACCAACAGCAGCCAAAAATGCGTGCGCCATCGATGGCACAACAACCATTGAGAATGAGCGCGGCTGGCAACAATGAAGGAGGAGGAGAACAAAAACGGCGAGGGGAGGAGGCGGGAACATCGATGGCAGCCGACAGCCCCCGAAGGTAAAAAAGGAAGAATGCGGGGAAAGCACTTGAATGGAAAACCAACCTCCTCTTCCCCTTCCCATCCTCTTTTTCATCGTTTTGTTGAGAGGGACAACTCATCCTTCCTTCCCCCTCCCTTCATGATGAATTCCTCTTCCTCTTCCGCCAATTTCCACCACTTGATTCGCCGCCATTTTTCAATTAAAAAAATAAGGCCTCACATTCCCGTGGGATCAACCCAAAATCTCAAGGGAGAAAAATTTAGGCTAAAAGATTAAGATTTTTCAAGGGAAAGGGAAGTCTAATCACCGTAATGTGGCCACTTTCGATGAAACTTTGCCTATTTTTAGTCCACAGGAAACCTACACCTAAATCGTAATTTTTTTTCTGCTACTGAAGGTTCTCGTTTAAGAAATTATGGCCATTTAAAATTTCTCAAATCTTACTTTTACTTCATAAGTAAAAAAGATTGCAATGGATGTAGTTGCACCGGTGGCTTAGTGGTATGTCACTCTCTCTCTCTCATTTTTGTAGTTGAGGGTTCAATTCCACTTGAAAGATGGAATTATTTTTTCCAAGAATTTTATATTTTTCTCTTTGAATTTTAGGATTTCCGGGGCAAATCCATTCAGTTACATTTTCAGAAGTCCACCACCAAAAATGCCGGCTCAACCGCCGCCAATCCATCCTTCCACTGGCCTTCCCATGTTAAGCCATCGCCAAAGTCGTTCATTCGAAAGCAGCGAACAATTCTCAATGTTGGAACAAAGAGGGAAGGGAAAATCCAAAACGGTGTTCCAAAAAACAACTTGCGAATTACGGAGCGAAAAATCAATAACTACATTTGGCCGTGCCGGCAAATCTGGCGCAATACCCACCGAAAGGACAATAATTGGCCCAAAATCGACGGCTCCTAAACAAATTCCAATGGTTCAAGGGAAGGGATTGCCACGGTACAAGCATGCGGCCGATCAAGCCATGGATGCCCATCTCTATACCCGCTATGATGATCCAACAAAACAGAGGAGGATTGGAGGAGGGGAAATTGTGCGATTGGAGGAACATTCCCGAGAGGAATTCACCAGAATTGCCAAACCGCCGAAAATGGCACCGCCGCCAACAATTGCCCCTCAACCCTTTGGATCGCCTCCTCAAATTCGGCGTGAGCCTGGACCGATGCCAACAAAATTTGGAGGGCATGCAATTCAAAAGCCAAGGCTAATCGACTTTGCCACGTACAAAAGAGAGGTGGAAGAGTTGCAAAGACAGGCGGCCTCAATCAACCAATCAGCTGTAAATAAAGAAGAAATGCCAATGCCAATGTCAACAGTGCCATTGAGTCCGGCAATTGTGTTGCCAAAAAGGCCTAATAAGGAACAGGTGGAATTACCAAAAGCACCGATGGAGCCAACAATGGAAACAACAATCAAATATTTTGCCAGGGAGGAATTCATGGAACATCGAAAAAGGGAGGCGAAAAGTGAAGAAATGCCATCGGATGAGGAACTGAAAAGGGTGGAGGAAGAAAGGCAAAGAAGGGAAAGGGATGAGGAAATTGAAAGGAGGAGGAATGAAGAAGAGAAAAGAATTCGGGAGGAAAGGCGAAGATTTAATGAGGCCCAAAAATTGAGGGAAGCGGAGGAGGAAGAAGCAAGGAAAAGGGCGGCTGCTAATGAGGAAAGGAAGAAAAAGGAAAGGCCAAAGCAAAGTCAACAATTGCAAATGATGAAGGCAACCACCGCAGAGGTTTATCAAACGGTGGAAGTGATTAGCCAAATTCCATCTTCTACTCCCAGTCAATCAGTCGACCAAACCCAAATTAGCAGTAGAATGGCCAAATTAGAAGAACAAATTCAAATAATTCCCTCAGCCCCAATGGCCATGATGGAAATTGCAATGCCAGTGGAAGTGGCCAGGGAACAGAGGACGGAGGAAATGATCATCGAAAGAAGAAAGGATGAAGGAAAGGAAGAAGTGGAGGAAGAAGTCCAATCAAAGCCAGTGGAGCCACCTGTGGATTATGATGTGGAATTGGACACTTCGGATATGGGCAAAAGGCTTTTTGAACATTTGCGCCGTGAATTGCAATATGAGGAGGAAATTGATATGGAAGTGAGGAAAAGGAGGCGAAGAAAAGAAGGAGGCGTAGAAGGAGATGAAGAAGAGGAGGAGGAATTGGAAAGAATTGTGGATTCTGATGAAGGCACAGTACGAAGGTTGCCTTCAACCGAGGAAGAAATGGAGGAAGAAGTCGAATCTGAAGAGGTGGAAATGTTGCCAACGGCAGCAGAAGAGCCAGCATTCCCAATTTGGCGAGAGCATTTGGTAAAACATGCAGGGATACGCCCCAATTCTTACCAAACAAACTTGTTTATAATAAATAACTCATCAAGGGCTGGACTAATTTTATTTATTTTAATATTAAATTAAAGAGCAGATTAGTGTTGGCAAATTATTTCTTTTATATTATATACTCAGAGTATAGTCAAAAATTCCGCCTATATAAACTAATAATAAATAAATAAATAAATCCGCATGTTTACCAAATAATTCCGCCTGTTTTACAATTGCCCCAAATAATTCCGCCTGTTTTACAATTGCCCCAAATAATTCCGCCTGTTTTACAATTGCCCCAAATAATTCCGCCTGTTTTACAATTGCCCCAAACATAATTCCGCCTGTTTTACAATTGCCCCAAATAATTCCGCCTGTTTTACAATTGCCCCAAATAATTCCGCCTGTTTTACAATTGCCCCAAATAATTCCGCCTGTTTTACAATTGCCCCAAATAATTCCGCCTGTTTTACAATTGCCCCAAATAATTCCGCCTGTTTTACAATTGCCCTAAATAATTCCGCCTGTTTTACAATTGCCCCAAATATAATTCCGCCTGTTTTTTACAATTGCCCCAAATAATTTCCGCCTGTTTTACAATTGCACCAAAATTTATATTATTCGATAGCCAACATTCTGCTCTTTAATTTCATACTAAAATAATCAAAAATTGTTTCAGTGAAGTTATTATAATCGGTGACAATTTGGGCTGCTTTTTTTATCATTTAAACATTTAAATTTGCTCTATTTTATACAGGATTCCGGCAGTAGCAGTGGTGTGCTCTCGCCTCGGCATGCCCCAAAAGTGTCAATGTCTGGTGAATTGCCACCATTGTTGGAGGAAGAAGAAGAGCCCAGTTTTGAGGAAAAAGTTGAAGTGGTAAGGCATAGAGGGGTGGTGGATTGGAGGCAATTTTTAATTTGTTTTTGGGAACAAGTTTTTCACCCTCATCAGGAATTCCCTCCTTCTTTCGTCCGTTCATTTTCGTTTCCTCCCCATGTTCAATGCCATTTTGCCACTGTTTTGTTTGTGTCCCCTCATCGCCTAATTTTCGTAATTTCTTACAAAAACCACCCGAATTCCTCCCAATTCCCTCCTCCTAAAATCTTATCAATTCCAATCATCTTTTTCCCTCATTTTGGGCCCCTACCTTCTTTCCATTTAGCCAATTTTCAGCAAACAAATCATTCTCCAATCGGCTCAACATTTCCCGCCCCCTCCATTTACCCAAAATTCCATCATCCACTTTTATGATTTTTATGGGCGCATCAAATTGGCGGCGCCCGACTGTCAACAACAACAGGGGGAATTTGGGCCAGTCCGAATTCCGGAGAGAAAATTTCCTTCGCCATTTAACAAAAAATTTTTTTGGCCATCCCTTCACTCAGTCAGTCCATTTTCAGCCTGTCCCAAATATTTTATTACCATCTTCTTTGCAAATAGCAACATAAAAATCACTCATTTTATTTTTTTGGCAACATAAAAAATCACTATTTTTCCCGGAATGGAAATGTTCAAAAGGAAACGCGACAAAAATGTGGCGGCCAAGCAGCAGAATCATCAACGGGTGACCAGCGATGAGGACAGCAGCGACAATACGATGATCATTCACAGCACAGGCTCATCGCCCATTCCGCCTCCAGCATCCTTAACATTGTTGCCAGTCTACAGGCCATCGATGAATGTGAGAATCGGCTTTTTGTCTCCATTTCCATTTTGGTATCAAAAATAATTCTGAATTGTTGATTTTTTACTTCCTTTTGTCCTCATTTTTATTCCCCTGCAATTTTCCTCCTTTTTAATCTTTGGGCCAATTCAATTGTTGGAAAACCGCAGAATGCACAAAGCAATCAGCGCATTTATTTGGAAAATGGGAAGATCAAAAAGAATGGGGGAAAATGATGAATAATCCTTCGCAAATTTCCCTTGAATTCATATTTGGAGGGGGATATTTTAAGTAAAAATTGAGGGAAAAGTGGAAATTATTTGTGTGACAAAGCACAGTTAGCAGGAAATTTGGGGTCGGGAAATTGTCATCACCGGCGGTTGGTCCAATCCCCCTACCTTTGGCCTTCCCTCAAAATTCCCGCAACAAAAAAAATCCGCCACATCGATAAATGCGCGCATCCCCAAAATTCCCCTCAACCCAGTCAACAATACCCCTTTTTCCTCCATATTGTTGTTTTGTTTGCCCTCTTCAACTCATTTCCCCTTCACATATTCCCCTAACGCATCCTCCCAAAAATAATCCACCTTGATCTGTACCTTCAGAATCTATCGAAATATGCCAATTAAGTACCGTTTATTAAGTATCTGGGAAATTTTTTTGGCCATAGTGCAATTAGGAAGCAGCCAATTCGAGAAGGCGATATGCCTTTTGAAAGCACTATATCTCCTTTAAAAAGTGGTTTAAAGTAATTTTTGAAATGTTAAAACAATTTGTAAAATAAGCGGCTTTTCCTCCATTCAGAAAATCTGGATTATTACATCAAAAAAACATGAAGTTTTTTTTAATAAAACTTGAATTTAAAAAATTAAAATAGCCAAAATATAGATAGCATTTTGGGCTTACCAAGCACATATCGAATTCACGGATTGGCGGTTGACAGGCTAAGATATGGCCAAAAGAATGACTCTCTTTTACCACCAATCTGTCTCCTTCCCTTCGAAAATAATTTATTTTTAATTAAATTTCTTTTACAAAACAGGTAGACACCACCACAACCAGTAGCACGGTTCAGACGAGGCGGAAACCGCCTCCACCTATTCCACCGCCAAAACCGCCGCATAGTACACATTTTAGTGTTGGCCCGCCGTCGGAACGTAGCCGAGTTCCATCTTGGTCCTCGGCCTATTCAAACGTCTATCCACCAACAACTTCGCCAGCATACACGTGAGAGACAGAAATTACACATTATTGCTGGGGGAATGGAATTTGGCGCCATAATCCGATTATTACAATACATTTTTAGTTGAAGAGAAATATGGGGGGGGGGGGGGGAGATTAGCGCCCACAAATTGGCCTATGTTTTTTGTGTACATTCAAATTATTCCATATCGAAGGAATTTTCCAGAAAATTGCAAAACTCTCAAAATTATTTTTGGTTTTGGGTTTCGATTTCCGGTTTAAAAGTGAAAATTTTCAATTTTTTTGGGAAAAACCTTTTTACTTTAAGAATGACATTTAGGGTTGTGATAAATGGCAGAAAGCCTTCCAAAAATATATTGTTTGTAAAGTGAATTCTCAAATCTCTGGGCCATAGAGGCCAGCAAATGTGGCCAAGTTGATATTTTTGTTGTTTTTCTCTCCTACCTGGGAAGAGTGGGGATTTTGGGAGTGGAAAATATAAAAATTTTATGAATAATAACAAAAAAATTGCTTATTCCCTGGATAGGATGGAGTATAGTCCGGCCAGCAGTGACTATCGTAGTGTCATTTCCGCTCGGCCACATTATGCCCGTCCAATGCGTCCACTTTCGCCAATTCGTTCGTTTTTCACAATTTTGGCACAATTTCCACCAATTCAATTCAGAAGGAACTTATGGAGGTGGTGCCCATCGGGTGCTTAAAATGGTCAGCGAAACTTCGTCGGTCAGCAGCCGCCCAATTTCGCCATATCCCAGCTCAACGGCGGCATTGGCCATTCGGGATGCGCGAGAGAGGGAGAAGAAGGAGATGAGCGATTTGAACGACAGATTGGCCAATTATATTGAAAAGGTGGGGGAATGAGAAGCAACCCAACTTTCGAGTTAACTTGTCGCCTTTAGAAATAACACATCAAGGACGGAATTAATTTTGATGATTTTGCAATCAAATTAAAGAGCAGACTTTTGGCTATCAAATTATATTAAACTTATTTAAATTGGTTCAGAATTGATGGAATTAGGACTAAAAAACCATTCAAAATGATCTTTACTTCGGATTTGCAAATTTTCAATTGTTTTTTTGATCATAATTCCATCATTTTCTGAACCAATTTAAATAAAATTAATATCATTTGATAGCCAAAAATCTGCTCTTTAATTTGATACTAAAATCATCACATCAATATTCATTCACTCAGTTCTTGATGAATTATTATAAAAGAGAACAAATTTGGGAATATCCGAAGTCTAGGGAAAATATATGAAAATTGAAATTAATGTTGGATTGATTAATGGCATTTGAATTTGAAGGTCCGTTTTTTGGAGGCACAAAACCGAAAATTGGCAACCGATTTGGATTTCCTTCGTAATCGTTGGGGTCGAGATGCGGCAAATGTGCGGGATATGTTCGAGGGGGATTTGAAGCAAGCCCGAAAGTTGATTGCCGAATCGGAAGCTCAACGGGACGAGCTGGAACGGAAGGCAAGGGCCATGGCCGAGGAAATGGCCGAATTGAGGAGAAAGTTAGTGGCAGAAATTGGAGGAAAAGGACAATTGAGCCTTCCACCTTTTAATACCCTGACCGTTTTTGGCCATAACTCAACAAGGAAGCAAATAATTTGGGAAGGCGATATGCCTTTTGATTTTTGAAAGCCTAAAATGCCCTGTAAAAAGTGGCTTAACAATTTTTTGGTAATTTCCAAAAGGATTTGTAAGATAAGCAAATAAGCAACTTTTCCTCATTCAATTCAAAAATTTGGGTTCAATACGCTCAAAGACATATAACATTTTTAAGATCTAAAATCAATAAAATTTAAATAGGCCAAATTGTAGAGGACACTTTGGGCTTTCGAATGGCATATCTCCTTCCAAGATTGGCTTTAGCCTCGCTGAGCTATTGGTCAAAAAATCGATGGAGATACTCAATTATCTTTACTCCCTATCATAGGAGAAGAGGGAAAATAATTTACTTTACCGTATTTCAGGAATGACAATGCCCGGCAGGCACATGATGATGACAAAGAGAGAATGGAGGAATTACTGTTGAAATTGGCCGCATTGGAAAGTGAGCTTTTGGCATTGAAACGGCGATTGGCCATTTTGGAGGAGGATGTGAAATCATTGAAACGGGAAAATGGTCGACTTTCGGCTGAGCTGCAAAGGGCAAAAACAGTGAATAATTGGGGGAATATTTAATTTGCCAAAAAGAGTCTGAAATTGCTGAAAATGATTATAGCGGTTCAGAAGTTCCTAACCCAAAACCTTACACTCTATCAGTAGATCTCATCAAAACGCATTATTGGATTATATTTTGGCTTATTAGATTTAATCAATTCTGACTTAGTTAGTTTTGAACCATTAAACCAAAATTGGTTTAAACCGTTTAATACCCTTTAATTGTTGACCAAACCAAAATTGGTTTAAACCGTTTAATACCCTTTAATTGTTGACCAAACCAAAATTGGTTTAAACCGTTTAATACCCTTTAATTGTTGACCAAACCAAAATAGGTTTAAACCGTTTAATACCCTTTAATTGTTGACCAAACCATAATAAATTATATACCATTCAATTCGTATTGACCAGCTCTATCCAATTTTGTTGTGAATGTAGGACACAAACCCTTAAACCATTATAATTATTTTGACCGTTGGGTATGCATTTTTCAGCAAAATAGTAAATAATATCAGGATTATAAATGAGGAAATAAACGTGTTTTTTTCAGGATTTGGACCAAGAAACATTGAATCGAATTGATTATCAAAATCAGGTGCAAACATTGTTAGAAGAAGTTGATTTCCTTCGACGCGCACACGACCAAGAAATCCAAGATTTACAAGCGATGGCTTCACGGGATACCACCCAAGAGAATCGGGAAATGTTCCGCAATGAATTGGCCTCAGCAATGCGGGACATTCGCGAAGACTATGAACGCGTGAACAGTCGAAATCGAACGGACATTGAATCGTGGTATAAATTGAAAGTGCAAGAAATCCAAACGCAATCGGCACGACAATCCATGGAACAGGGATATGCAAAGGAGGAGGTGCGAAGGCTGCGCACACAATTGGGCGATTTACGTGGGAAACTGGCGGATTTGGAGGGAAAGGTGAGAAATAGATCAGGCAAGATTCGCCCAAACTTGATGGTAGGCTAACTTGTTGCCATTTAAAATAACTCAACAAGTTTGCAATCAATTTTGGTGATTTTAATATCAAATTAAAGAGCAAACTCTTGGCTATCAAACAATATTAATTTTATTTGAATTGGTTCAGAATTAAGGAAGTTATGACCGAAAAACCAATAGTCATTTCACTAATCAATAGTAAAGGTTATTTTAAATGTTTTTTTGATCATAATTCCATCAATTTTGAATTAATTTAAATAAAATTAATATTATTTAATAGCCAAAAGTCTGCTCTTTAATTTGATACTAAAATTATCAAAATTGGTTCCATCCTTGATGAAGTTATTATACATAAACGACGTCAAATTGGTCTGCCGTCAATTTGGGGGCATATCTCAAAGAGACATCAATTAAAAATTTCCTCTCCTTTCCCCCAAAAGAATTCATTGTTGGAGAAACAGGCCGAGGAGTTGGCCTACCAACTGGAAGATGACCAACGGGCATCCGAATCGGCCCTGAACGAAAGGGATGCCCAAATCAGGAAAATGCGCGATGAATGCCAAGCATTGATGGTGGAATTGCAAATGTTGTTGGACACAAAACAAACATTGGATGCGGAAATTGCAATCTATAGGAAAATGTTGGAGGGAGAAGAGGACAGAGCCGGATTGCGCCAATTGGTGGAACAAGTCGTGAGGACCCATCAAATTCGACAAGCCGATGAAAGTGGTCAGTGCCGAACCAATAATTATTTATTGGCAATTAACTTAAAAAAGAAATAATAGAATTTGCTTTTTTATTTAATTTATTCTTTAAGGATTTACTTTTTCGTTGAATTAATTTGAAATGCCAAATTCCTCTACCTATACCTACAATTTCCATTGAAAAATCAAAAAAAAAATATGCGAAAAAAAGAAATTAGGACGTAAAATTCAATTCCTGGCATTTCTTTTGGTCATAGCTCAACAAGGAGGCAACCAATTTAGGAAGGCGATATGTCATTTTAAAGCCCTAAATGTCCACTAAAAAGTGGCTTTTTTAATTTTTTGATAATTAAAATAATTTTTAGAATAAGCAGTTTTCCCTACACTTAATTAGAAAATTCGAGTTCATTACATTCAAAGGCATGTAACTTTTTTAAAGCTTTGATATTACAAAATTTAAAGTTGGCCTTTTTGTAAATGATATTTTGGGTTTTCAAATGGTATATCGCTTTCGCAAATCAGTTATTGTCTCGTTTAGCTATGGGTCAAAATCTACGCTGATATCGAATCATTCCCTTTCCAACAAATTTCTCTCCGTTTCATCGAAAAGAATCCACAAATTTGCCTTCTTTTCAGAATCCACTCGTGTCCTTCGTGGCGAAAAGTCTTCCCGTCAATCATATCAGCGTTCGGCCAAAGGGAATGTTTCCATTTTGGAGGTGTCGCCCGAAGGCAAATATGTGGTTTTGGAGAATTCGCATCGATCCAAAGAGGAACCAATTGGGGAATGGAAGCTGAAGAGGCGAATTGATGGACGACAGCGCGAAATTGTCTACACATTCCCACGTGATTTTGTGCTTAGACCGGGCAAAACCGTGAAAGTAAATATTTTTATGGGATATGAAAATGTCAATCTGATGAGCAGCCCAATTTGAAGCTAGTCGTCTAACTTGTCGCCGTTCAATAACTTATCAAAGACTAAACAAATTTTGATAATTTTCATAACATATTAAAGAGCAGACTTTTGGCTATCAAATAATATTCATTTTATTTAAATTGGTTCAGAATTGATGAAATTATGACCAAAATACTACTGAAAATTTCGCTAATCCATAGAAAAAGATCATTTTATAAAGTTTTTTGGTCATAATTCTATCAAATTCTGAACTAATTTAAATAAATTTAATATTATTTGATAGCCAAAAGTCTGTTCTTTAATTTGATATAAAAATCATCAAAATTGGTTCAGTCCATGATGAGTTATAAACGCTCGAGTCAAGTTGACTCATTGACAAAATGAGGAATATTCTTTTCTAATTTTGAATTATTTATCCTCCAATTAAATGGATAGGTTTGGGCCAAAAACCAAGGCGGTATTCATTTTCCACCGGATCAACTCATTTTTGATGGCGAGGACACATTTGGGGTTGGCACAAATGTGCAAACCCTGCTTTACAATCGGGATGGCGAAGTTTGTTAATTTGCATTTTTGGAATAATTTTAATATTTATTTATTTCTAAAGGAACGCGCCTCGCTGATCCAACGTTCCAGTGGTGCACCGGCCAGTCGGCAATAATAATTGGGTGATCATCAAAACAATGCAGAATCCTGCCAAAAAGCAATGAGCAATATACTTACTTATTAATTACTAAATTAGGCCAAATTCTCCCTCTCATTCTTTCCAGTGGCAAAAAATTACTGCCCCTTTCCACTTTTCTTTACCCTTTTTGAAGAATTTATATAATTTAATTTTAAACACGATTCCGTTGGCTAGGCCCATTAATTAATTAGGCCAAATTTTCCCTTTCATTCTTTCCTCTCAAAAAATCGCTGCCCCTTTCCATTTTATTGCCTTATTCCCATTTTTAAAGAGTTTATTACTTAATTTACAAACACAATTCCGTCAGCTAGGTCCCAATTTATTATTTACTTTCCATTTTTCACAGTCAAGTCACATTCCTTCTTTCAAAGTCACTTATTAATAAAATTAAATAATTAGTTTGCCGCCAAAGAAACGAAACCATCACATTTTCCATTTAATCATCAAATTTACACTGATTAGTCCATTTTTTGTGCAAAAAATATAAAAATGATTACCAAATAATAGGAAACAAAATTATTTAATGTGTGTCTTTTAAATGGGGAAATTAGCATCAAAATTGGATGAATGAATGGTGCAAAATATTGCCTGTTTTTATAGATTATTATTATAAATTTTAGATTATCCGATTCTGGATGTTCTTAATTTCCCATTTTCCAATATACAAAATAATCAATATTAGATAGAGGACTTTCAGCTCTATCAAACCATGCCAAAACCATTGAAATCGGTACATCCATTGTAGAGTTATAAACCGTTAAAAAATTGTCCATTTTTATATCAAAAAAGGAATAGAAACTTAGAGAAATATGAAGTCACCTCTAGGGCACATTGAAGGCATTTTCGTTGATTTTATAAGCAAGGGAGAAAATACGGTAGCTGATGCTCAAGCAACAAAGAAATGCCTTTAGGCCATTGTCATATTCCACGTTGAAGGCTCTTTCGCTGATTAAGGAAAGGAGAAAATACGGTAGCCAGGGTCAGGTCAACAAAGAAATCCCTTGACTTCTCCTCTTCTCTATTTGCATAGGGAAAGAGCTTATTTTTAATCATTACGGTATTTTAAATTAATCATCAAATATCACTGTTTACCCTGATAGTCAATTTATTGTGCAAACAACAAAAAATAAAAATGGATTCACAAATTATTAAAAATAATTGATGTTGATGGACACAAATTAATGTTTAAAAAAAGGGGAAAATTGGCATCGAAAAAAATGGATGAATTGAATGAGCGACGCAAAATATTGAATTGTTATTTTTTTGTGTTGAGCTTATTACAATTTTTCGGGTGATTTTTGATGAGATCTTCCATCCGTGGAGGGGCTGGGCAAGATGCTACATTTTGATTGAATTGATTGATGAGGAGACGATTAAAACCCGTCGCTGTCCCAAAATTTGATTATTTTGCGCACAATGTCCGGACTAGGACTTTGTCTTTTGGCCAAGATGATTTTCCTGATGTTCCATCGATCCATTTTTCCCATTATTTTCCATTCCTTCCTCTTCCTCCTCTTCTTTGGTGGTGGTCGTCGATTTTTGTGTGGCCACAATTTCCTTCATACTTTGACTTTCTTGCGGTGCCTTTTTGGCCCCTTTTCCATCCTCTTCGCCATTTTCCTTTTCCCCATCCGATGAACTGGTGCTTGGCCGTCTCAATCCACTGGCACCTTTTTTAATGACCACATTTTCGGGTCCGGCAAATGAATTGCAGGTGCGAAGGTCATGCACCGATTTGCATGGCCCTTTTTGGGAGCCGGCTGTGCTGCCCACCGCTGCACATTTGCATTTTTCCTTTTTTACACCCAAACAACGGTGGCATTGTTCTGCGGCCGATGTGGATGCCCGCGGCTGTTCATTGTTCAATCCAATTGTGGATGCGTTGAAGGCGGAATTTGAACGACCCTAAATAATAATTAAATTAATAAAAGATAGAATTCTATTTAATTTAATGAAAAAAAAAACATTGAAAATGTCGAAAAAAGAGCAAATTAAGGCCAAAATAATTTAAATGGTTTAAGCAGGGTTTGCTCTACATTCATAAACTAAATATACCCAAAATTGGATAGAGCTGGTCAAACTCATTGAATGGTATATAATTTGTTTATGGTTTGGTTAACAATTAAAGGGTATTAAACGGTTTAAACGAATTTTGGTTTGGTCAACAATTAAAGGGTATTAAACGGTTTAAACCAATTTTGGTTTGGTCAACAATTAAAGGGTATTAAACGGTTTAAACCCAATTTTGGTTTGGTCAACAATTAAAGGGTATTAAACGGTTTAAACCCAATTTTGGTTTGGTCAACAATTAAAGGGTATTAAACGGTTTAAACGAATTTTGGTTTGGTCAACAATTAAAGGGTATTAAACGGTTTAAACCAATTTTGGTTTGGTCAACAATTAAAGGGTATTAAACGGTTTAAACGAATTTTGGTTCAGAACTAAGTAACTTAGAATTGGTTAAAAACTAAGCCAGAACATAATCAAATGATGAGTTTTGAGGAGATTTAACGATAGGCTATAAAGTTTATGGTTTTAAAATTTATTTTCAATTTTTTTGGCTAATTAATTATATTTCCACTGAAGGATAGTATAGGCCACCTTTCTTCGAAATAGCTTCGAAAAGAATCCACCCATTCTCGACTGTTGTTGCTGTGCCTGAATATGAGCATTAGCAATGCCCCCATCCGGCCTTAAATCGGGCACAATCATCCCGTTGCTGTAGAAAATGTTCAAATCCGTGAAACATTCTGTCTCGATCATCTAATTGAATCAAAATGTGAATTACGATACCGAAAACCAAAAATATAGGCTATGCCAACTCATCAAAGACTAAATCAATTTTGAGGATTTTAGCATCAAATTAAAAAGCAGACTTTTGGCTATCAAATAATATTAATTTTATTTAAGTTGGTGCAGAATTGATGGAATTATGACCAAAAAATAACTGAAAATTTTCCTAATTCATTGTAATGTCATTTTAAAAGTTAGTTTTTGGCCATAATTTCATCAATTTCTGAGCCAATTTAAATAAAATTAATATTATTTGATAGCAAAAAGTTTGCTCTTTAATTTGATACTAAAATCATTAAAATATGCTCCATCTTTGATGAGTTATTTTAAATGGCATCAAGTTAATCACCCCGAAATCAACTACCTCATTTTGCCAAGGGATTGACACGGACCCGGTGTTGAATTTATCATAGAATGTATTGTCCGTTGCATCTAGCCGAACCCCCTTCACTGTACTAAACTGTTCAATGTCCAACACATCCTTGGCATAAACGGAATGTGGGTCCGGACAGAATGGAGGCGCCAACTTAAAGCCCATAAATTAATTGACTCTAATTGAATGAATGAACCTTTCCGGCTTCCATCTTTTTCCATGGCACCAATTCGCGACCAGTCCTGGCATCGCCATGCTGGAAGAATGCATGCGCCTTCAATAATTGTGAATTAAATTAAATATTCAATATATCTTTTAGCTTAAGAAGGCTTATTCAAACAAAGCAAAATCAGAAATAGGATGATTGAGTACCCAGATCATGTATTTTTGACCATAGATCAACGAGGCCTTATTCATTTCGGTAAAGCGATATACCATTCGAAAGCCAAAAGTGTCCTCTACAATTTAACCTATTTCAAATTTTATGAAAATTCGACTTTTAAAAGTTACTTGTCTTTGAAATTAAAGAACCCATATTTTTCGATTGATAGGAGATAAAGCCGTTTATTTTGCAAATTATTTTAAATTTTCAAAAAAATAGATCATGCCACTCTTTAGAGGGCATTTATGGCTTTAAGTCGTTATATTCCCTTCCTAAATTAGTTTCTTCCTTACTGATGAGTTTTGGCCAAAAGAATATTCTGTTTCGATATTCAAACAATGTAATTCCCAAAATTCACTATTATTTTACAAAATGTTTTAAATTTTCAACAAATTATTTAGGCCACTTTGTAAAGGACATTTAAAGCTATCGAATGATATATCGCCTTCTCAAATTGGTTACTTCCCTGTTGAGCTATGGCCAAAAGAATGGGCCAGATACTCATTCAAACATCCCATCTTCCTCTTCCTATTGCCATTCTTGCCTTCAATTCCTCGGCCCCATCCTCTGGCCTTCCCACTCGACGGCATCCCAACCGTAGTGTTGGCTCTTTGTGCAATAATCCACGGCACAGTGTCCGGGCGGCTTCCGTGAATTTGTCACTGTACTTTTCGGTATCCTCCCGGACTCTCCTTTCCACCTCCTCCCTTTTCACTTTCTCCTTCCTCTGCCGAAATGGTGCTTTGCCCTCGATCATTTCATAAATCAGGCAGCCCAATCCCCACCAATCCACACCGTAACTGTAGCGTTCATTCTTCACAATTTCCGGTGCTAAATTTGGCGAATTTCATTTAACACATTTTTTCCATTTTTATTTCCCAAATTTGGAGCAATGACTAAAAAGAGGAGGGGGAAACTTTTCGCGTGCCATTTCCGCATCATTCTCTCCCTTTTATAAATTGGTTTAACAACATAAATTCTATTTAGGCAGCAAAGATTCGCCGAAATCCCCTCGGGGGTTTCCGAAGTGGCCAAATTTGGGCTGCCATTCTTCACTTTTGAGATTTGCCCTTTCCACCCACCCATATATCCAACGGTGCCAACCCGGCCCTTGATTGGCTCATTTTCCTTCAATTCAACGGCCAAACCCAGGTCCGAAATTCGCACGTGACCTGCAATGGAATGGAAAGGGCAAAATGAATTTGAAATAGAATTAGGGAAGGAATTCACCAAAATCGTCGAGAAGAATATTTTCTGGCTTCAAATCCCTGTACAGAATTCGTTCCCGGTGCAAATGTTGCAAACCCAGTGTGATTTCGGCTGCATAGAATTGTGCCCTCTTTTCGTCGAATCCACCAGGCGACAATGTGTAAAGATGGAATTTTAAATCGCCTAAATATGTGGAAAAAATATTTAAAAAAGATGGTATTGAAATTGCCGGAAAAAGGGTTAAATTTAATGCAAAATATTAATAGTTTAATTAGGGTTTGTCCTACATTCTGCAAACCATATACTCAATTTTGGATAGAGCTGGTCAAGAAGCATTGAATGGTATATAATTTGTTGTTATGATTTGGTCAACAATTAAAGGGTATTAAACGGTTTAAACCCATTTTGGTTTGGTCAACAATTAAAGGGTATTAAACGGTTTAAACCTATTTTGGTTTGGTCAACAATTATAGGGTATTAAACGGTTTAAACCCATTTTGGTTTGGTCAACAATAAAAGGGTATTAAATGGTTTAAACCTTTGGTTTATTGGTTCAAACTAAGTTAGAAATTGATTAAAGCTTAAACCTAATAAGCCAAAACATTCTCAAATGATATATCCTGATGAGATAGTTTATAATAAAAATTTGAACCGCTTAAATCTTTTCGGCAATTTAAATATATTCCCCATTAAAAATGGCACAAATCACACGCACCTCCATTCATCAATGTTAACACCAAACAAAGTGCATCCTTCGTCTCATAAGCATATGCCAAACTGACAACAAATGGCGAATTAATTCGTTGAAGAATTTGCTTCTCATTTAGTGTCAACGATTCAGCGTGCCTTTTCTTCACCCGTTTCTTTTCCAATTTCTTTAGGGCATACATTTTGCCGGAGGCACGCACCTTCAAATCAAAATTTGCTTTAAAAAACTATATTCTTTCAAATTTTGCATTCGGGATAGCTAAACTTGTGTTCGTGTAAATAATTCATCAAGGACTGAATGAATTTTGATGATTTTAGTATCAAATTAAAGAGCAGACTTTTGGCTATTAAATAATATTAATTTTATTCAAATTGGTTCAGAATTGATGGAATTATGACTAATAAAAGTTAAAATGACCTTAACTATGGATTAGAGAAATGTAAAGTTGTTTTTTGGGCACAGCTCTACCATTCTGAATAAATTTAATTAAAATTAATATTATTGGATAGCCAAAAGTCTGCTCTTTAATTTGACATTAAAATCATTAAAAATGCTTCAATTATTTATCAGTTATTTTATTATTAATGGCGGCAAATTGTGGCATATCCTTTTGCACCCACCAACCTGGCATGCGCAAACTTCGCCGAATCCACCTTTGCCCAAAATTCGGTAAAGGCGAAAAGTGTGCTTGTCCACCGGCCTCCTCTCCAACCATTTCCATTGTAAATATCGATGAAAGAAAATTGTCTCCATGAACTGTTTGAACGGGTCGGCCGAAAGGAAATGGCGGACTTCTCTGATAAATTTAAACCATTTTTTATTAAAATTGGGATTTTCCCCTGCCAACTTTGTCAACGATGCGAATATCCCAATGGAGGGTTCACCCTTGCCATTGGCTGCCTCCAACGCGGTTCGAACGCATTTTTGCACGAATTGTTCGCGCAAAAATTTCCGGTTTCCCCCGCGGGCATTTGGCGAATTTTGTTGGGGTGGTGACGCAGATGAGGAAGGCTGAAGGAAATGAATTGGGGAATAAAAAATGGAAATAGAAAATTTGGAAAGTTGGAATGAAAAGTAATAAATAAAATATCAAAGACCAATTCATTTTCCCCACCCCCACAACGAAACAGGATTTCCAATACCAGAGCCGATCTTTTGGCTTTAATTTAATAAGGAAATAACCAATTTTGGAAGGCTATATGCCATTCGAAAACTCTAATTATTCTCTAAAAAGTGGCCTAATTAATTTTTGAAAATTTAAAAGAATTTGTAGAAAAAATCGATTTCCTTCCTATTATTTATAAAATTCTGATTTATTATATTCAAAGGCACGTAATTTATTTTACAGTTAATTTCATTAAATTTAAAATAAGCCACTTTTTAGAGGGCACTTTGAACTTTCCAATGGTATGTCGCCTTCTTGAATTTGCTATTGCCTCGTTGAAATATGATCAAAAGATTTGCCGTAACGATTGTCCCCTATCTTTCCCTGTTACCCCCATTCACTCCACCCTTAAAAGGGCAATAAAATAATAAAAAAAGGAATTTACGGTTTGGGTGGGAGCCTGCCCATTTACTAAAGGCACCATTTCCCCCTCTGCTCCATTTGATCGTTTCCGGCCATCGCCAAGCCCATGTTCGTCGAATAATTCCGCAACGGCATTTGCCAATTTCCTGCGTAATTCCGGATCGTTATCTGTGTCATCAAATTTGTCGAATGAATTTGTTTTTTTAATTAAATTACTCACCGCTGGTCTCATATTCCTCTACTCGTTCCAAAAATCGCCAACAAATGCCGAATTCCTCGATGCCGTTTCCATCAATTCCCTCTTCACAGAATTGTTTGAATAAAAGCCGTCCAATTGGTTGCTTTTCCACCACAAAAGCATAACTATAAAAGTGGCATTGGATTTTCGAAAGGAAATGGATTTTGGGGGACCTGAGATCAATTTCGGATTTGAGCGAAAGGCACTGCGTATAGTGACTGAAAATTGGAACATATTTTGGAGGATTAATTTGGCAGGAGAGGAGGGAATGGGGGTTAAGCCCCCAACTTGTTCCCATTTATAATAACTCATCAAGGATTGAACCAATTTTGATAATTTTGGTATTAAATTAAAGAGCAGATTTTTGACTATCAAATATTATTAAATTTTTTAAATTAGTTCAGAATTGATGGAATTCTAACCATAAAACAATTTAAAATGTCCCATACTATAGATTAACGAAATGTTCATTGTTTTTGGTCAAAATTCCATCAATTCTGAACCAATTTAAATAAAATTAATATTATTTGATAGCCAAAAGCCTGCCCTTTATTTATTATTAAAATCACCAAAATTGGTTTGGTCCTTGCTTTAATAATTAATATATACGTAGATGGCGACAATTTGATGTTTCCTTGAGGGTATGTGCACTTACGGGAATTGAAGATAGTGGCGCCACTTTTTGCTCTTCCCCTTCCTTTGGCCACCGGTCCTTGCCTTGATGTAGACAGTGTTGGCCACAATATTTTCGATCTCCATTGCCCAGTCCAGTGCCTCTCAACACAATGTGCACTGATTGGATTGGAGTAAAACTTTGACTGATTAAAGCGAAGTTTTTAATGGCAATGGCCAATTTTGGAGTTCTTTCGGTTGCCGGACATTCCTCCTCTCGATTTCTTCTTCGAATTTATGGATGATGGCAAAATTGGCAAAAATTTGACGGGAAAGCGTGAAATGGCGCAGGGCAATGAGGAAGAAGATGAAGGAAAGGAGGAGTTGCGTGAGGCGAATATTGCCGAGAATAATGGGGCCGTAGAATAGGGGGGACAATAAATGGGTTGGGGACAGTGGCTGAAAGAAAAGGGGGTAAAAATGGGTGAGGAAGAACAAACCATCCCCTTAAGGGGCACACAAACGTGGTGGAAATGAAAAGGGGGAAAAGGGGTTTGGGAAAATGAGTAGGGGATGGCCGGAGATGGGTGAAATGGACGAATATGGGGGGAATGGGAGGAGGCGGCGAAAAGGCCATAAGGAAATGGGCGTAATGGAGAAGGGGAGAGTGGGTTTGAGAATGGGAAGAGGCGGAGAGGAGAGTTGGGCTAATTGGAGTACAATTGGGCGAATATATGGGCGCAGTGGTGGGCAAAGAGAAAAGGCAATGGAAGAAGAGGAGAACCCGAATGGGTAATTGGGGCATTGCCAGCCGGTTGGGGCGGAGGCCGGCTGGCATGAAGAAGAGGAGGCTGCGAAAAACAGCGGGACTGCAGTGGTGGTCGGAATTATCATCGACCGGTTGGCCGGCCATCAAATGGCAGTTATTATTATTGTGCGTGAGAGGGGGAATGGGAATAAATGAAAATGAAAGGGACATAAAAGGAGTGGGAAAAATGGGAAATTAAAAATTTGGCCCTCTTAGTCCTTTTTCTTGGAGGAATTTGGTGAAAGGAATGAGGGGATTAGAAGACTTGTTGGGCCAAATTCGCAAAAATGGGATGGATGGCCAAATAATCCCCTTTTGGCTGTTGGAACAAAAAAGAATTTCAGACAGCAGGCGTTTTCCTTCGCTTTTTTGTTCAGGTTTTGTGCGAACCAGGATCTTTCAATACTCATGGTTTTCCTTTGGTCATAGCTCAACAAGGAAGCGACCAATTAAGGAAGGCGATATGCAATTTGAAAGCTCTAAATGCCCTCTCGAAAGTGGCTCAACTAAATTTTCTGAAAATTTTAAACAATTTGCAAAATAAATGGCTTTACCTCCAATCAATTGTAGAATTGGGTTCACTATGCTCAATGGCAAGGAGCTTTTTATAAAAATGGAATTTATAAAATTTAAATAAGCCAATTTGTAAAGAATACTTCGGGCTTTCGAAGGATATATTGCCTTCCTATATTGGTTAATGCCTCGTTGAGCTATAAACAAAAGAACGGCTCAAGTTCTAAAATGACGACAATGAAATTCCTTACGCCTAAAGACAGCCGTTTCCTTTGGCTTTTTTGGTCGCTCCATTTCAATCATCTGTCAATTTGCCATGTCTTTCCATTTTGCCGATCAAAGGCCACAAAACTTTCCCTAAATAAATAACCCCAATCCGGATTTAGATAAGAGAGATCTTTCAGTACAGACAATTTCAATAAATGGGGATCATTTTTAGCCGTATCTCAGTGAGGCAATAGCCAATTTAGGAAGGAATTATATCATTGGAAAGCCCAAAATGTCCTTTATAAGATTGCCTATTAATTGTTTTATGAATTCAAACTTTAAAAAAGATATTTATATTTTTATTATAATAAACTCTAATTTTAAGATGGAATTAAGAAAAGTCGATTATTTATATTTTTTTAAAAAAAATTTTACAAAATTAGAAAAGCTAATTTTTAGAGGGCATATAGTATTTTCGAATAAACATATCGCCTTCTCAAATTGGTTGCTTCCTTGTTGAGCTATGGCCAAAAGAATGGCCAAAGGTACTGAATCTGCAGTACTGAAAAGTTCGGATTTTGTCTCGAAATAAGCTTGGGGAAAACAAAGTGAGGAAAAAATGAAAGGGAAAGGAAATGTTGTTGGACGAAGAACAAGCAAAAAATGGGAAAAGGAGAAGTGCCCGATTTGGCAGAGGAGGGAAGGGGGAGGGGGGCTAGGCCGGGATTATAAGACAAGAACAAGACCGGCTGGCAGCAAAGGGGAAGGGTGAGGAAGGAAGAGTCGAATTGATTGAGAGGAAGAAGAAAGGAGGGCGACGAAAGGGGCGAGAGCGGGGGCGAGGCAATGGCGAAGGGAGGGTTGGGCGCAGGGAAAGGCGGCGCTTGAGGGGGAATGGGGGACTTGGCCAGACTGACAACGCAAGAGGCCCAGTGAAGAAGAAGGAGAATGGAAAGGGCCAAGGCAGCAATGGAAGAGGATGGATGGGAAGAGGAAAGGCAGCAAAACGAGAATGTGAAGGGAGGCTGGGAGGCCGGTGGATTGGCCAGACGGGTGGCAGCAATTTGCCTTCTCCCCTTGGGGGTGCCGATGGCCACAGATTTCCCTTCCTTTCCCCAAGGCCTTCTTTCTATTTTGGCTTGCTGGCGGCACAATCAATGTTGACTGCCTCTGTTCCCTTTCCAAATCCATTCAATCCAAATTCTTCCCCTACATTTTGCCCCATTTTGTGCCACATAACACTCAAAAGCCCTCCCCTCATTTTGCCGTTATGTTGTCGCCTTCTTTGCGCCAGCTTTCCGCCATTGACTGCCCACAGAAGACCAAATTAATTCCGCCGCCCCTGCGCCCAGAAAAAGGGGTGGGTTCTCATTCCTCTGCGCTCCAGCTGGCAGCACCCGCCGGTTGGCAGCAATATTGAACAAACCGAATGGAGCAAAAGCGGAATTGGATGGAAGGAAGGGGAAGGGGCCAATAAGTAAAGGCCAGAAAAGAGAAAGGGAGACTTTTTGAGGCGAATGGGAAAATGCAGGGGAAAAAGGCAATGGGCAGTCGGGATTGCGGGAATTGGCCAAAGGGGCCAAAATGGGGGATGGAGGGGACGAGAATGGAATGGATTGGATTGGCATTTATTGGCAACCACCACAAAATGCGATGGATAAAGGACGCCAAAGGGGCAATGGTGGAACGGAAAAATGGACTATACTTAAACATTTTGGGACGGCATCAAAAAATTGAATGAATTTGTGGGAATAAATGGAATATTGGAATTGGCACGCAAAAATTTGTGTGCGCGCGAGACTCAAATTTGGATTACATTTTTATATATGTTTGTGTGCGCGAATGTGAGAAAAAAAATATTTAGAAAATTGGATGGAGATTATTATTTTATTATTATTGGATTTTGGCTGAAATTGGATGGAAGGATTATGGGGGGAAATATTTAATTAACCAAAAACACTGAAAATAACAGTTCAAAATGTATCCTAAATCCATAACTTTATACCTAATGGATAGATCTCGTCAAGATGGCATCATTTGATTATATTTTGGTTTGGGTTTAACAAATTCTAACTTAGTTTTAAACCAATAAACCAAAATTGGTTTAAACCGTTTAATACCCTTTAATTGTTGACCAAACCAAAATTGGTTTAAACCGTTTAATACCCTTTAATTGTTGACCAAACCAAAATTGGTTTAAACCGTTTAATACCCTTTAATTGTTGACCAAACCAAAATTGGTTTAAACCGTTTAATACCCTTTAATTGTTGACCAAACCAAAATTGGTTTAAACCGTTTAATACCCTTTAATTGTTGACCAAACCAAAATTGGTTTAAACCGTTTAATACCCTTTAATTGTTGACCAAACCAAAATTGGTTTAAACCGTTTAATACCCTTTAATTGTTGACCAAACCAAAATTGGTTTAAACCGTTTAATACCCTTTAATTGTTGACCAAACCAAAATTGGTTTAAACCGTTTACCCTTTAATTGTTGACCAAACCATAACAAATTATATACCATTCAATGCGTCTTGACCAGCTCTATCCAATTGGGCATTTGGAACCCTCATTAAACCGTTTTAATTATTTTGGCATTATTTACTCTTTTTTCGGGATTTTCATTTTATTCAACAGATTGTAATCTTATTATTATTTATTATTATTATTAAGTATTGAATGGGAAGGGGTTAAAATATATAGTTTAATGAGAAAATTGATATGGGAGGGGAAGGAAACCCGGCGAACAAATCCATCCTCTGTTTCATCTCGCTTCATATTTTCCATCATTTTCCCTTCGACTGATCAACAAAGAGCCGGCGAAAATGTCAGCTGTTGGCGGTTTAAAACGGCAACAGCAGCAGTGGCTTTTATGATCAATCCTCCCGGCTAGCACAATTGATGCCCCACCCAAAAGTGAAAGGGGGAAAGAAGGCTTCATCCACAACAAATTCCCTCCAAACAGCCATTCGCCACATCCTTCCGGCCTCTGCAGAGGAAGGCAAAAAAAGTTTCCATCAGGCGTCAAAATATGCCACCAAATTCGGGCTTTTTATTTGTGCCATCATTGTTGGCATTCATAATCATTTTGGCACATTTAACCTTCACATTTGTTTTGGGACAACGGAGGGAACATGCAGCCGAATTGAGGGCGGTCAAAGGGCAGGTGTGAATTGTTGATGATTAATTCAAATAATTATTCCAACAGTTTTTTGTGCATATGCTCCATTCCGCCTACTTCTTCCCTCAGACAGGTGAGTCATGTACCAAATTTGGCAAATATTGAATATTGACCGAATAAATTCCACAACTTATTTAATTTTTTGTTGAAAATGTCAAGAAGGATTATATTTAAGCTTTGTGATTGATTGACATTTAAGAAAAATAAGCAAAAAGGGAAGACCAGGATTGACTATTGACAACTTGGCTCTCGACCATCACGGTGGCCTTTGATCATTCTCCCTTTCAATTTCCATCAAATTCAATTCTATACCCTTTCCAAATTCTCCAGAATCCCTTTATCATTTGAATACTCCCCCATTTGTCGCCGTTTAAAATAATTCATCAAGGACTGAATTAATTTTGATGATATTATTAATAAATTAAAGGCAGACTTTTGGCTATCAAATAAAATTAATTTTATTCAAATTGGTTCAGAAATTGATGGAATTATGACAAAAAAACTTTATAAAATGACCTATACTATGGATTAGCGAAATCTTCAGTAGTTTTTTGGTCATAATTTCATCAATTCTGGACGAATTTAAATAAATTTAATATAATTCGATAGCCAAAAGTCTGCTCTTTAATTTGTTATAAAAATCATCAAATTGATTAAGCCCTTGATGAGTTATAATTAACGGCGCCTAGTAGGGTTGATGACAAATAATGTCATATCCCCCTTTGATCAATTTTATTCAATTTCATCAGAATTCCTAACCTAACTAATAATTTCCCCTTCATTCAGTGGATGTCAGATGGTCAGTGTCGGCCCGAGGTCGTCCTTCATTGCCTCATTGGCTTCATCTCTTCCCATCTCGGCATCGTTCCATTGCATTTTTGGTTGGCACGCCCGTTTCGCCGCATTCCCATTTTCCAATCCACGTAATCGCCCGACGCATTGATTCATTCCAAAGTGTGGAACAATCATTCAGCATTGTGACCAATGATGACAGTGAGTGAATGAATGAATGGGGCGGGGATATATAGCGGATAATTGGGTGCGATTGAATACTTGCAGTGTTATTTTTGGGACCAGAGTTAGGCACGGCATATGCCAATCTCGGAAAGCTATATACCATTTTAAAGCCTTAAAACTCCTCAATAATTTTGTCAATTATAATTTTATAAAATCTGAGTACAAAAAAGTTGCATGTCCTTGAATTGAATAAACCCATATTTTCTAATTGATTGGAGGAGAAGCTGCTTATTTTTAAAAATTATTTTAATTTTCAGAGAATTTTTAAGGCCACTTTTTAAAAAATATTTATAGCTTTCAAATGGTATATCCCCTTCCTAGATTGGTTATTGCCTCGCTGATGAGATATAAACAAAAATAATGCCTAGTTATTGAAATGAATAGATTTTAAATTAATTCCAAATTAAATTATAAAAAATGAGAGATTAAACGAACCATTTTTATATGATTGAATAGAGGATTCTTTGCCCTTTAAAATGATACCAAAATTGTAATGAATTGTTTTGTTTGAGATGAGTTACATGAATCTATAAAAATGGCTTATTAGACAAATTGGAATGAATACTATATGCCCTCAGTCAGGGATGTGTCAATTCCAAAATCCAAAGCAAAGGGAAAAAAGAAAGAAGGATTTTGATGTTCCCTCCATTCCATTCTGACAAGTTATTGATACCGTATTCTTTTCATTTATAGCAGCAGGGAGGGAAAATTTGTTTTCCTCTTTATCAAAGAAAGGAAATTTCCTTTGGGCATCTCAATAATTTTCATTACCGTATCTGGATCATTCTTTTAGTCATATATCATCGAGTTAATTTTCAATTCAGGGAAGGCGACATAAAATTGGAAGACCCAAAGTTTCCTTTACAATTAGGCCAATTTTAACTTTTATATTATAAAATCAAATTTGCTTGTCTTTTAATAATGTGATAAACCTGAATATTCTAATCCAGCGAGAAAAAGCTGATTATTTTACAAAATAAGTTGTCAAAAAATTAATTATGCCACTTTTTATAGGGCATAAAGCGCTTTTAAATAGAATATCGTTTGCCAAAATTGGTTACTTCCTTGTTGAGATATGGCCAAAAAACAGCCAAGTATCTATAGGCGGTACCGAATTTTCCTATTTTGTGAATGGGATTTTGTCTTTTATTTTTTAAATATATTTATTATAGTCCGCTTCAACGGGGCAACCCAACAAATTGCCGAAATTCGCCTCACCAACATTGATGCCGAAGAGCTGCTTTGGGGCTTTGGAAGGGATGACAAGCTAAAGAGCCTTGAAAGGGTTGGCATTGGATGATTAGCTTTCGGCTTTTAACCTTATTTTTGCCAGGCAATTCATTCCACATTCCGTGGCCGTACCGTCAATCCGTACATTTTCAACATTCTGCCGGCAATGGCCAATCCACCTAGCCAGGAGGTCATTCATCAATTGAGGCGCAAAATTAACACCGGGTTTTCCCCTTTTGGCCATTTTTATTGATTAATTTAATTTAATTTCCTCAAGGACAATCCTTCAAATTGGCACCCAACATCATTTCCACACAAATGTTCAACAACTTTCACGGGGAATGCAGTTGAACCCGGAATATTGCCACCAGAATAAAATTGTCCCAATTGATCGACATTTTCGGCCACAATTCATTGTGGATTGGTGCAAATTTCATTTGGTCTGTTTTCTACATATTTTTTGCCGAGTATTTATTTAATTTGTCTGGAACACATAAAGCCAAAATAATTAAAATGGTTTAAGGAAGGATTTGTCCTAATTCATAGACCAAATATACCTAAAATTGGATAGAGCAGGTCAAGACGCATTGAATAGTATATAATTTGTTATGGTTTGGTCAACAATTAAAGGGTATTAAACGGTTTAAACCCATTTTGGTTTGGTCAACAATTAAAGGGTATTAAACGGTTTAAACCCATTTTGGTTTGGTCAACAATTAAAGGGTATTAAACGGTTTAAACCAATTTTGGTTTGGTCAACAATTAAAGGGTATTAAAAGGTTTAAACCAATTTTGGTTTGGTCAACAATTAAAGGGTATTAAACGGTTTAAACCAATTTTGATTTGGTCAACAATTAAAGGGTATTAAACGGTTTAAACCCAATTTTGGTTTGGTCAACAATTAAAGGGTATTAAACGGGTTAAACGAATTTTGGTTTAGTCAACAATTAAAGGGCATTAAACGGTTTAAACCAATTTTGGTTTGGTCAACAATTAAAGGGTATTAAACGGTTTAAACCAATTTTGGTTTAATGGTTCAAAACTAAGTTAGAATTGGTTAAACCTAAGCCAAAATATATTCAAATGTGCATTTTGACGAGATCTGTCAATTGAATATAAGATTTATAAATTTAGAATGACCACTGAACATTCATTATCTTTTAAGAAGAGCAATTTAAATATATCTTTTGCCCAATAAAAATATGGAATGACATATTTTGCAGAGGAATGTGACTTTGTTGAAGGAATTGGACAAATTGGAGACGACTACAATGGCTAAAATTGGTAAAAATGCCAATAAAATGGAAGAGGGAGAGGAGGAGGGTGCCGTAAAACATTTTCATTCACCGGTGGGAAATGCAAAGGAAATGCCGGAAAAATTTGTGATTGAACAAAGGCAAATGCCGGCCCCACCCGTCTATTATATTTGGGAGAGCGTTTTGGTGGATAATATTTAAAAAATGTTTAATCTTTTTAAAAATGCCAATTAGGTTTTCCCATTGCTGGCCGTTTTCTGCCTCCTCTGCATTCTTTGCCTCAGTTTCATTTTCTTCGGCCGTCGAGAAGGGCAACATTGGCGAGACTTCAAAACACCAAAGTACTTATTTGGTCAAATTATTTTAGGCTCGAAAATTATCAAAATATTTTATCTATTCGCTATGGGTACAGAAACAATCAAGAATTGAATACCCTCGATTCAGTATCTTGGCCACTTTTTGATTTTCAATAACTCACAAATGAGGCAACCAATTTTGGATGGCGATATACCATTCAAAGGCCCTAAGTGTCCTCTAAAAAGTGGCTAAAATAATTTTTTGCAAACAGAAATAATTTGTAAAATGAGCGGCTTTTCCTCCAATCAATTAGAAAGCTCGGGGTTTATTCCATTCGAAGACATGTATTTTTTTAGGTAAAAATGAAATTCATAAAATTTAAGGCCAAATTGTAATGAGCACTTTGGACTTTCAAATATTATAAAATTTTCCCAGATTGGCTTTTTTGTCTCACTAATAAGCTATGAGCCATAAACAAATGTAAATATAAATCGGCAATATATTTAATTGTCCATTAGTCCATCATCTTTCCCCTTTTTCCATCAAAGAAATCAACTCGTTCAATATTTGAATTTGCGTGAATCCCAGCGTCAATTGCGTGAGCTGTCCCAACAAAGGCAAATGATGGCAATGAGCCATTCTGGAAGGGAACAATCCGAGGCACTCAGCATTGGCACTTTCCTAAGGCCCCGGGGCAGTCAAAGCCAATCGGCTGGAGGAGCTGACCAACAATCTTCTTCCGTTGTGCTCCATCAAAAACCCGGTTAATTTCCAGAGGGAAAATTGCAACTTTTATGTAATTTGTCAAAAAAATTTATTAAAAATGTCAAATAGATATCGATGATTTTGTCAAGTCGTATTATTTGATTATGCTTTGTCTCGGATTTAAAACCAATTCTAGCTTAGTTTTGAACCATTAAACCAAAATTGGTTTAAACCGTTTAATACCCTTTAATTGTTGACCAAACCAAAATGGGTTTAAACCGTTTAATACCCTTTAATTGTTGACCAAACCAAAATTGGTTTAAACGGTTTAATACCCTTTAATTGTTGACCAAACCAAAATTGGTTTAAACCGTTTAATACCCTTTAATTTTTGACCAAACCAAAATTGGTTTAAACCGTTTAATACCCTTTAATTGTTGACCAAACCAAAATTGGTTTAAACCGTTTAATACCCTTTAATTGTTGACCAAACCAAAATTGGTTTAAACCGTTTAATACCCTTTAATTTTTGACCAAACCAAAATTGGTTTAAACCGTTTAATACCCTTTAATTGTTGACCAAACCAAAATTGGTTTAAACCGTTTAATACCCTTTAATTGTTGACCAAACCATAACCAAATTATATACCATTCAATGCGTCTTGACCATAGCTCTATCCAATTTTGGGTATATTTAGTTTGTGAGCGGTAGGATAAACCTTTAAACCGTTAATTTTTCAATACTTTTTTAGCAAATTAAATATCATCATAAATTAATTCAAATAAATTTAATACAGAATTTGCAAGTGGCGGCACGCTGGCCTCCGCAGGTCATTCCTCAATTGGGAAGCAAACTGTTGCGGAGGCGGCACGAGCAAATGGATCCGCCCTTCACCTGTACAGACATCCAATCGGGGAGGATGATGAAGATGAGGAGGAAACAATGGAAAAGGGACCACGAAAATATGCCATTGAAAATGCAAATAGACAATGGCGATAAATTGGAGGAGAATGGATGGCACTTTTCTTTATACTAAAATTACTATTGTACAAATGAAATGTGAAATAAATAAAATAGGTGAAATTAAACCAAAAGAGGACAATGGGATATCGCCGATTGAGTATTTGGGCCAATAATTTTTCTATTGACAAATGAATTTTTTAAATAAAATAATTTTAGCAATTCAGAGGACTTTTAGAGCTTTTGAATAATATCATGTTCCCGATTTGATTCCTTCTTGAGATAAAGCTGATAAGAAAATTTTGAATATTTCCAAAGGGAAACAAATCTTTCTAGCTATAAATTAATATATTTTTCAATTATTTGGCATCAGCATTTTGTTTTTCTCCTTTGTTTTATTGTGAGTACATCCTCAGGACATACAGTATGCATTTATAATCAAATTGTCCCATCTTTTTTGGTAGAATTTTTAGGGGTTCTCCCGTTGAATCATCTCAAAATTGATTGCCCTTCAACGATCCCATTAAAAATCTTCCAATCAACCCAGACCACTTTTTCATAAAAATTTTATACATAATAGCAAATAAATAAAAAGAAAGTGAAAATGGAGTGTATTATTGTTATTGCCTATGTGTCATCTGTCTCCGAAATTTTTAACTGTACACTCAAAATAATTCAACTGTATCAAACATAGCGGGTGACTCAATGCCCAATCCTATGGCCTTAATATGATCCTGACCTGCTGAAGGGAAATTTTGAGTAAATTCAACTATAAATAAGCACTCTGACTTCATTGGTGATTATTGTAGACAAATTAAATGTTAAAAAGTCCAATATTTTATACGGAAATGAAATGGCAAAAAATTGGAAATGTTTAAAAAAATTAAAAAATATATAAATTTATATAAATGGAAATGAATGTGTTTGACTGTGTGAATGATGAATTTGAGATGCTGCTCAAAATAAAATGAATGAATGAAAATAAAATGTGAAATTGAGAGGTAAAAATACAATATTCGGGGAAAAATGCACACAAAATTGCGCAATAAAAATAATATTTGGCATCAATTTTAAGGCTATAATTTGATGGCTTTTAATGATTAAAAATATTAAAAAAGGAAAGGCAGTTTTAGTCTTCCCGTCTTAATGTCAAAAATAATTGATTTTAATATTCATTTCCTCGGTGCCAACAATTCCGGGTCCTTTTCCCCCTCACAAAATGCCTCAATTTGGCCATTTGTCCGCTCCAAACAATTTTCCATGTAAATATCCAATGGATGGGCATATTCACTGTGCCAATCTCGATCGAATATTTCCTCCATTTTTTCCATCAACGGTGGACTCCCTTTGGTTGTGCCATTCCCCAAATTTCGGATCACAATTGCCACCCCAGTCCCACGGTCCTCGAAATAATCGCCCGACCAATTGCTGGTCCCAATTATGAGGGTTTCGTCCGTGAGCAGGAATTTTTTATGCGTTCGCCGGTCTCGCCTCAAAACTGGCTGCTTCATTTCGGCCGGTGTTGGCACTTTGAAGATTTTCTGAATGAAATTTTTTTAGAATTTTAAAATAAGAAGAAAATAATCAAATATTTTCTCTGTTTGTTTTAAATCAAATCAAAATCTGTAAATGGGTCGTTCTTTTGCCAATAGTTCGGCGAGGCGAAAGCCAATTTAGGAAGGCAAAATAAACCATTTGAAAGCACAAAATTTTCTCTAAAATTTTTCCATTTTAAATTTGATGAATGTCAATTTTTAGATAATTTACTTATTTTTGAATGTATTAAATGCGAAATTTTCTGACTAAATGTCGCTTCCTTTTCAATTTTTCTTAAGTTTATAAAAATTATAAAATAATTTTAGAGGGCATTTTAGTGTTCTCGAATGACATATCGCCTTCCCAAATTGGTCGTGTCCTTATTTAGTTACAGCCAAAAATGTGAGAGTATCCGAATAAAAATTTCCCTCCTTTCGAAATGAGAAGGAAGAAAATACGGTATTGAATATTTCATTTGTTAGAAATGGAGGGAAATGTATTTATAATTTTCCCAGCAGCATTTTATGATGGTTCTCCCTCCTCTTTTCCCATTGCTTTGCCCTTGAATTGACCCTTCCTCTCAGAATCTGTCAGGGCATACTATACACCAAATTGGATTAGGCCATTTTTATTATATTTAATTTGGAATTAGTCTATCCATTTTAATTCCTTGGTCATTCTTTTGACATATCTCTTCGAGTCAATGACCAATTCTGTATATACTTTTGGAAAGCCCAAGATATCCTCCAAAAATAGTATATTTAAATTTCAATTTTACAAAAAGTTTCATGCCTTTAAATATAATAAATCTGAAATTTTTGAATTAAGCGAGGAAAAGTCGTTTATTTTATATTTTTTTAAGTTTTCCAAAAATATGAAAATCTAATTTTTAGAGGACATTTATTGCTTTTGAATGGAATATCGCCTTTCAAAATTGGTTTTCTTGTTGAGATATGACTAAAAGAGCACATGAATTCGAAATAAATATATTCATTCCATCAAACCCAACCAACCCAAACTCAATCCAAAAACGAACCACAGAAACGGATCCAGCTCTTGGGATATCGCCGAGCATTTCCAGCGATTTGAGAAAACGAAGACCAGTTGCGGGAAAATGCAGCGCCGCCGCAATAATCCGAACATTCACTCCCCGCATAATGGCCTCCCGAATGGCATTGTCAATATGTGGCCAATATCTTCGGTTTTGTGTGTACAAAAACATTGGAAAATAGTCCATCACATTCACGAGGATTCGGCGGCGTGCGCCTCGGATTGCCTCCACAATATCCGTCAAATCCCAACTTCGCCCAGGGCAATTCATTGATTGAGGGGAGGCCTTCAAAAATTGGCAAAAATTATCCATTTTCTGCTTAAGCCCAACTTGTTGTGGTTAAAATATCTCATCAAGAAGGGAAACAATATTGATGATTTTAGTATCAAATTAAAGAGCAGACTTTTGGCTATCTAATTTTATTAATTTTATATTTTAAATGGTTCAGAATTGATGAAGTTATGGCCAAAAAAACCATTTAAAATTGATCTTTACTAGGGATTAATAAAAAAAATTTCAATAGTTTTTTGGTCATAATTCTATCAATTCTGAATCAATTTAAATAAAATTAATATTATTTGATAGCCTTAAGTCTACTCTTTAATTTGATACTAATCACCAAAATTGAATTACTCATTTGAGTTATTTTAAAGTCGACAAATTGGGGCTTAATTTTCCCCCAATTCTCACGGATAAATGTACGCCTAATCGATGTTCACCATTGAAAATTTTCAACGGTCTTTGTGAATTATATCGTGCCGGCGGTAATTGTTTGATCATTTGATGCAAATCTGTGGCCGTTTTCTTTTCCGATGCCCGCCAATAAACGTCGAATATTTTGATTAAATCTTGGCTTAAACAAGTACAATCTTGCACAAAAACGCCCAATTCCATTTTCTGTATCAAATAAATTCACTTTCAATTTTGATTTAATTCCATTTAGGGGTTTTCCTCACCTGGCTAAGAGAGCGCCAATCCAAATTGGCCGAACCCAAATAGAAATGGCGGCCATCGGCCAAAATGAATTTGGAATGCATTATTCCCGTATGGTAGAGGCGTTGTAGATTCAAAATTCTCCGCTGCAATGCGCCTCTCCCAGAAAGGGAGGCTCCATCCTCGTTGTCTCCCTTCAAAATATCCATAAATTATTTTTGGATACTTTTTTATGTGCCGAAAAACGGTGAAAATGCCAAAGGATTTGTTCTACTTCCCAAACCAAATATACTCAAAATTGGATAGAGCTGATCATGGCGCATTGAATGGTATATAATTTGTTATGGTTTGGTCAATTAAACGGTTAAAACCAATTTTGAACTAAGTTAGAATTGGGCTAAACCAAAACCAAAATATAATCAAATGATACATCTTGAAGATTTAGCGATTGAGAAGTTTATTGGGTTTTAGAATACTTTTCGGCTTTTTATAAATTAAATATTTATATTTTTCGTTGATTCGTTCCCACCTTATCCTTGGCCACCGCATTTTCCACCATTCGAATGGGAATTCCACGGACCAATCCCGCCTCCAATAAAGCATCAAAAATCATTTCACCCTTCAAAAATAAAATAAAATTTAATTAATTAAAATTGAGAAGGGCACACCTGCGCAGACAAATTTTTGGCCTGTTCCCCAAGGAGAACATGTTTTCCTTCAAAATAAATTCAAATCAATTTATTTGACTTCCATGGCTAACCGCGAAGACTGGTTTTGTAGGCAGCAATGGCCAATGAATGTTTTGCCCCACCAATCAGCCGAAGCCAAACCGCCGAAGTTGGCAGCGCCAATTTGGCCTGTTCACCGGGGAATGTGAGATTTTGGGCGATGCTCTCAACCAATTCAATTCTAATAAATTGGATGCGTGAATTCAATTTAAACGGAATGCTCTCTTTCTATCGATACTGAATTTTCAGCCAATTCAGCATGTTCTGATTTTCGTACACGTTTGCTCTATGGCTCAGTCAATCATTTGTTAAAATTTGTTTTTTAATAAGATTCCAGTTTAAAATCGATTTAATCGGTTCGAAGTTCGAATCTAAGTTATTGTCAATTGAAATTTGGAGTTTTTAAACCGGTTAAACATTTTTAAAATTGAACTCAAATTTGTCCAGAATTTCCATTTCTCGAACTAAATCAACCATGCTGAATTTAATGTGTCATAAATTAATGCTCTAGGACGACTACTATAAGCTGAGATATGGCCATTTAATCACATACTTTTAAAATGTTTGCCACCTTTTACTATTGAAAATCAGTATCGGCTGCAAGAGCTTTATGCAAATTAAATTCTGCTGACTTGCATGTCCGTGAACATTCTGCCATTTGAGGATCCAAATCCCTCAACGATGGGATGCCGCCCAGCTCCTGTGGTCGATGGCCTTGATCAAGTCTACTTCGGAGTCGGCCAATTTGCGGGAATTTGACCAGCAAAATGGCAATGCCCAAAAGGGCGAAGGCGGCCAAAAATTGGGCCAAAAGGAGGGGATGTGGAGAAGGGGTGATGGTGGATAGGGATGAGGTCGAAGAGTGGGAATTCCGCCGTCCTGTGGAGGAATGTTTTCTGCGTTGTGGTGTTGGCCCATTGCCAATATCGTTGTTCTCTGAATCTTCGATTACTGTCGTTGTCCGCTTCGGTGGCTGGACTGTTCCTTGTCCTCCGGGTCCATCATTTTCCATTTCCTATTGCTTCTTTTTTAAATGTGAAATTTGTCCTTTTTTTACTTGAAAATAAATTGTGGTGATAGAATGGAAAAATATTGTTGATTTCGTTATTATCTTGTAATTTTATTATTAACGATAAGCAATAAAGAAGAGAATTTGCGGTTGAAAATTGGCAATAAACAATGATATTTGTGTATGGCGAAGGGAAAAAGGAGGATGGAATATGAATAAAACAATGAGGCGAATCGGGACAATTGATTGACACTGATTATTAGGGCCATAGATCAATAAGGAAACAATCAATTTTGGAAGGCGATATGCCATTTTAAAGCCCTAAATGTCCTCTAAAAAGTGGCCATACTAATTTTTAAAAATTATAAAATTTTGTAAAATAAACATCTTTTCTCTCCACTTCATAAGAAAATCTTGTTATTCATTCAAAGGCATTTAACTTTATATGAAGTTGGAATTCATAAAATTTAATAGAGCCATTTTGAAGAGGGAACTTTTAGCTCTCAAATGATATATCGCCTTCCTAGATTGGCCATTGCCTCCTTAAGCTATTGACCAAAGAGCAATACAAGCATTCAATCGGTGGTACTGAATTATGCCCTACACACTTTTGATGATTGGCCTTCAGGGGAAGCCTATCAAATTGAAAAAATGGATAAATTTGGCACAAATTTTTCCCTTTTTTATATTGCCAAATTCATGGGACCCCATCCGGTCATCCATTTACCTTCTCAAGACCATATGCAATGATGTCCATGAAAAATGAATGATACCCCCTCTGTGCCCCACTTTCTCACTTGACTACTTTTATCAAATGACGCGATTCTCATAATCAAACAAGCCAAAAGTGGCCCCTAATATTCCCAATTTTTTATCATCCCAGCCAATATATGGAATGGAAGGCGCCAATTGACGTCAATTGGTGAGTATAAAATTAATTTGTTCTACGGCGGAAAGGCGCAAAAAAGGAAGGAATGAGAGGGAAGGGGAGAAGTTGGAGGATTGAATAAGCGCAAATGGAGGAAGGAAAGGAACATATTGCGCACATTTGGAACAACAAAATAGCAGATATTATCATTTTTTGTTTGTAAAAGGTGTTCAATGTTCATTTTGCCTTTGATTGATTTACTTGAGCTTTAGACTGCTGGATGGACCCTTTGCCTTTTTTTTGTACACTCCCTCACTCCCCCAAATAAGTAAATATTTTGGTGTTTTTGGACTTGCTGAAAAGCAACAAAGAGCAACAATGGAAGGGGAGCAGTTTTTATATATGGATGGATTTTTGCCTTATTAAACGTCAAATGACTTTCTTTCGTTGATTTTGCCTCTGATAACATCTACCGCTTTTGGCCAGAGCCCCGTTCATCAATGCCCAAAAGTCCCATCCATAATAATCTTTGGATCCAGTAATAAAAAATTATTTCAGCAGAATGTCTCTCTCAAAAAGTAATCAAATCATCATTAGCAGCAACCAAATGCGAATTTAGGAGATTGCTTATCAAAATGGAACGTGACTTGGGTGATTTTAAAATATTATTTCAATGTCTCTTGCAGGCCTAAAATGGAAATTTATATGAGAATTTTCGCCCAAGACAACTATCATCAGCAAATCGCTTGAATGTTCTAAAACATAATCGAATAAAATCTCAAGAGGTTTTAGCTCAGTGGGAAGGCGCTTTATTTGAAACATTTAGGACTCGTGTTCGAGACCGCTCATAGGACAGTAATTTTTTTTCCAGCTTATGCATACTTTTATGCTTTTTTTATAGATTCTATTGTTCATTTCTATGTGAAATACTTATCATTATCAACTCTCCTTCTTTGCTGCTGATTTTATATCAATTCAATTTATTTATCTTTAAAATAAAAGGGAAATGAATGAACAAAACAAACAAATAAAACAATATAAAAAAACAAAATAATATTACAAAAATATTGATCACAAATAAAATCAATCAATTTTCAATCATTTCAAATTATATTCTTAATGTTCTTGTAGTCGCCAAAAAACAGCATTGCCTTTGTTGCACCTGAAAATTAATTTAAATTAAGAATTAAATAAAATTAATGTTTTTAACCTGCACAATCCTTGAACACCGGCTTTCCACCAGCCCGAAAATCCTCGTATGGAATGACACGAAACACTTTGGCAGCTTCCGGCTCCTGAAAAATGTTTATGGAATTTTCGAAAAATGGAATAAATTTGCTTACCGCTTTCTTCAATTTCTCACCCATTTGAGTGGTCTCGCCAATGGCCAATCGGGAATACACATGGCTACCTTAAATTGAGGAATTATTTGGATTATTTTAATATTTTGTCACTCACAATTCAACAAATCTCGGCCCATTTTCAATGCCAACAGCTGTGCCTCAAGTCCATGGCCTTTTCGTCGATAATCCTTGTGAACAACGGTGGGCCGGGCAAGATCCAACACACGTGAATTCGGCGGAAACACTAGATGAACATTCTTAAAAATTTGGTGAAAATTATTGATTAATTTGAATGCAAAATGACCAACCTCTTCCAAAGCCTCTAACAGCGCATGAATGGCATTCAATTTTGGACTGCTGTACGGGCCTTTGTCAATATCTATGTGGTGAAAATTAGTCAAAAATGAGTAAAATTGGTTCGCTTACCTTCCTGATAATCCTCCTTCAAATTTTGTAAAGGCAAATCCGCATCCGTCAATTGTTTGTAATTATGTCCGGGCATCCTGGAATATTTGAATGAATTTAAATTATTGATTGATTTCTTACGTGATGACCATGTTGAATGACATTACAACCAACTAAAAATAAATAAATGAATGCCTTTTTAATACATAAATAGCTAACCTCGTTGCCATCGAACCCAAGTAAACTGCATCCGGTGTTGACGCCACGTGCAATGGACAAACTGCAGAACTCGGCCGCCTCTTTGCGTGTGATTTCTCCAATTGTTGGTACGGGCACAAACTTCGGCGACATTGCATGCTCCAATTCCCATTCCAGCAGCCAATCGCGATCCTCAGGAACTGAAAATGTTGGAAATTTGTTAATGAAAATGTGATTTTGTGACTTACCAGCAAATTCATAGTGCAAAGTGGAATCCTCGTCGAAAAATGCCGGGCGTTTGGGCCGTTTGATTCTCACAATATGCTGAGCCGTTGGAATGTTGATGTGCCGTCGAGTTCCATCACTAAAGAAGAAGCCGCCATTCATTCGAAGAGTTGAGAAAATACGCTGAAATTTGATGAAAATTAATGTGAAATTATTTTTGGAAGAATTACCTTTGCTGCCGTCGACATTTTGGGATTGTTGGGATTGGGGCAAATGGCAAAATGAAAATGAAACTAAGAATAAACAATTTGGTTAGAAAAAAAACTTTTTATACCACAATTCTGCTCTCTGCTGGCTTTCGCATGGAAAAATCAAACTGTAATAAAAAAAAATGACAAAATATCCAATACAGTACTCTTAAAAGTAAATTTTTCCAACTTAATTTTTGTCCTGTGCTTATGCTTCGGCTTCCCTTCCCATTTTGTACAAATTGCTTAATTTTGTCAAAATTATATTGAAATTTCATAAAATAATAAAATAAATTGTATATTGCCCTTTCTAAATCGTTAAACCATTTCATAAATTGACCAAAAAGGGATTTTAAACCACCAATTTGCAATTTTCTGCTCTGCCATTTCGCACAAATTCAAGAAGAGGAGGGAAAATCAGTGGACCGCACCGCAACGTAAATCTCCGTCCCAAAATCGTCGCTCTTTTCTTTATGCAATCAATCGCCGCCGGCATTCTTCATCCCTCCTTCCACCTTTCCTTCCTTTCAAATCCACCACTTTTCCCTTTCGTTTTGGATTGAGAATCCCAAATCCGCCCTTCATCCCCTCCCCAATCCCTTTTCAATTCACTTTTGAACTGCCTTTTCCTTCGCCTCTCAAACAAATTCTTCACTTTTCCTTTCGTCGACCACTTATTCTTCATCAGCAAAATGCGCCCAAATGGAGGTGGTTTTTGGATTCTTCTTCCTCTTTTTGCTGCCATTTTGCTTCTTCCACCCATCCGGGCCCAGTTTGGCTTTCAGGATACCATTTTCGACCAAGCAGCTCAAGGCGACCCTTTGAGGAAAGTTTTCGGCATTTGGGGCCGTCTTTTGAATCGAATGGCCCAACAAGGCCCTCCGAGCGATGATGAACTCCATTTGAAGGTGAATTGTAGATTAAATTAGCCTAATTATATTTGATAGGGTGCAAATGAAGGAGAAGAAGGGGCAGTGGATAATTCCTTGGGTGAAGAGGCAATGCCACCGGGAATGAGGCGAGGAGGAGGCGACAGGACAAAATCGATGGGAGGGCCAGATCGGATTATCAGCGAAGGAAGGCTTAATGAAATATTGCCTAGGCTTTTTAATCAGCCGGGGAGTACAACAACAACAATTGCGACCACCACCACAACTTCAGCCACAACTTTCACAACATCCGAATTAACAACGACATCAACGGCAACAACCACAATGAATTCGGTGAATGAAACGACGACGACAATTGGTGAAAAACGGCAGCAGAAAACGAAAAGGAGGAAGAAAAAGCAGCCAACAGTGAAGAATGCGACCACCGAAAGTACGGAGGCAACAACAACCAGTGGGACAATATCCACTGAAATGCCATCAACTGTTGGCATTGTTTCATCAAAAATGCCCAAAAATGATGAGAAGAAACAAATTCCACCAATGTCAATTCTGAAGGAAGATGAAGAAGGGCATACGGAGAAGGCGGACAGTACTCAAGTGATTGGAGCAACAATTCGGCTGCGGACAAATGTGAAGGAGGTGGAGGAATTGCCGGTGGCCCAATCCCAAGGAATAACGCAAAATGGAGCAAATTTGAGTGACACAATGTTGGCGAGGATGGAAAATGAAACGGCCCAATTAATTGCCGAAATTGAGAATGTTTTGGCGGATGCACAAATTGGACCGAATGGTGGGCATTGGCTACGGGAAGAGGAAAACAATTCAACAACGGCGGCAACGAAAATTTTGGCTAAAACATCGACGACAGCGATGGCCGAAATTGGCACAACACAAAAAGGAGAGGATGAAGATGAAAATGACGAAGATGAAGAAGATGAAGAGGAGGATGAATCCGAGGAAAAGGATGAAAGCAGTGAGGAAACGCAGGCAAAAGAGGCAAAAAATATAACAATGAAAACCATCAAATTGACCTCAAATGAAACAGAAATGGAAGTGGAAAAGACGACAATTGCCGGAAGGCGATTCAAAATTGCATTGCCTGAGGCGGAGGAGGAGGAACAAGCTGGTGAATTTAAGAGGATTATAGATTATTTTAATTTGGTTTGTTCAGCTGAAATTGCCCAACTCCAATTGGATTCCACCGTGGCCACTTCTACCACTTCGGCCACAACAATTCCAACAACCACCGTGAATGCCTCCATTCAATCGGCACAAAACATTTTCAATTTAAATGTAAAATACTAGTAAAACCCAAAAACTATGCTTTAGTATCTAGCCTTTTCTTTTGGCAATGACTCTATAATGGAGCAACCAATTTAGGAAGGCAATATGCAATCCGAAAGCTCTAAATTTCCTCTAAAAAATGGTTAAAAATTTTATGATAATTTAAGGGAATTTATAGGATAAGCAGCTTTTATTTACTCCATTAGAAAATTCGGGTTTATTACATTTATTATTACATTTAAAAACGTGTAATTTTTAATGTTGGAATTTCATAATTAGAAAGGCTAAGCTATAAAGGACACTTTGAGGCTTTGAGAGTTCAACTGATATATCGCCCTCCAAATACAATTGCCTCGCTGAGCTATGGCCAAAAATGGCTCAGCTACTTAAATAGATATAGTGATTCTTCTACTGAATAGCGAATATACACCATCTTCCCCACATTTTATTTTCCAAAAATTTTTCCAGTCGAATGCAAATTCAAATACAAATCCAAATTTCTCCACAATGATTCGGCCAATCAACTCGGTCATCGATGGGATTGGTCCATTGATTTTGCCATTGATCGGCTACAGTAGACAGGCATTTGATGCATATGCCCCATATTCCATGCAAAGAACCGAGGGGGTTTCCATCTTTAGGCCAATGGGTAAGTAAATTCATTGAAATTGGGGGCAAATTAACATTGAAAATGCTGAAAAAAATACATTTTGGTAATAGTTTAAGGAGGGTTTATCCTCCATTCACAAACCAAATATACTCAAAATTGGATAGAACTGGTCAAAACGCATTGAATGGTAATATAATTTGTTATGGTTTGGTCAATAATTAAAGGGTATTAAACGGTTTAAACCTATTTTGATTTTGATTCAAAAGTAAGCTAGAATTGGTTAAACCTATGTAAACCAAAACATAAACAAATGAAAATAATACTTATTGATGAGATCTATCGTTTGATTAAAAGTTTATGGGTTTAATTTAGGTTTTGAATCAATTTAATCATTTCGGCATTTTCAATGTATTTTTTGACAAATTAAACATTTCGCTTATTTAAATTATTATAAAGTAGATTTCCTTGGCCAAGCCGCATCCAATCCCCGGCTATTTGCCCCACAATCTCAGCAGCAACAATTGGTTCCATTCCAATCTGTCGATGGCCAACCAATGCCACCCCAAATGCCAATTCCCCTTCCTCAACCTCGACAAATTCTTCATTCGGCCCAACCAACCCCATCCAAATTGATTCCTTCTCCCAATCAGCAACAACAAGAAATTATGCCGGATCCGCCAAGTTTGGAATTGTTGGGCCGAATTATTGAGCAAAGAAAGCAAAGGGAAAGAATGAAATTGCAAGAGGCATCCGAAAATGGGGAATATTGTTCAAATTTGGCTCTTAAATTCAGGTGAATGGTTCATCGCCGCCAAATGCCGAACAAACTTACTATCCACCCATTTTGGACAATGGAATTTCCGAACCAATTCCCACAAGGCCATTATTGCTTCCGGCGACCACAACAACGGTTCTGCCTGCGGATGATCCTGGCTATGATGCAGGAAGGAAAAGTGTGCAAGGCACATTCCATGAGGACAGTGGTCAGTAAATTTAATTTACGTAAGATTGTAATAGTTTATCCTAAACCCATAAGCAATTTACCCAATTAATAGATCACATCATGGCGCATCATTTGATTATATTTTGTCTCGGGTTTAAACTTTAAAACCAATTCCAATTCCAATTTTGAACCATTAAACCAAAATTGGTTTAAACCGTTTAATACCCTTTAATTGTTGACCAAACCATAACAAATTATATACCATTCAATGCGTCTTGACCACAGCTCTATCCAATTTGATTTATGGTTAATGGGAGTAGGACATTCGTAAACTATTATAATTATTTTGGCTTTATGACTTTTTTCGGCACAAATTAAAAATTATCCAAATGGATTTAATCCCCAAAAATTATTGAAGGATTAATGCTGGGAGGCCAATCGACAGGAGGTGGCCAAAATGCAGCGGAACAACCACAGAAGAATGAACCGAATAATCCTCCATTGGGAGAAGGTGGAGGAGGAAGCGGTTTTGGCGGAGGCAGAAGGCCGAATGCGGCACCATTTGCATTCATCCAATAAATTTAATAAAAAACACCTCATTCACAAAATTTTATGCAAAAAAAAATATTTAAAAATAAATTATACATTTTTATTCTCATTTTGATTTAAATAAAATATTTATTTTCTTCTATTTTCTTCACCTTTTTTGACCAAATAAAAGTTCACTGAGTCTTCCTGCTGGCCCACAATCCCGATTGGCCACCCCAAATGCCATGGCACCATCCCTCAATACAGGGTCATCCAACAATGTTTTTTGTCCTTCATTTTCTTCATTTTGGCCTTTTCCACCCAATTCCCCGTCTTCGCTGTCCACCAATCCAATTGGCCCATTCCTTTGGGTGCATCCATTTTCGGCCAGTGTCCATCCTTGATCGGCGGATTCCATCAAATTAGGCATAGGCTTTTCTCGATGCAATAAGCATCGTAGGGAGGGGGCATGGAAGGAAATACTCTGTGGGAAATTAATTTTAATACTTTGATATTTTGTAGTGAACTTGGCAGCCAAATTGGTCCAAACATTTTTGCATACAATCCACCAATGTTTGAACATTCTCCTTCACTGACAACGGAACACATTGAGTTGTGTATCTTTGCTGTAAATGAATTCGGAATTGGCTTGATTCACGTCAAACACCGTAACGATGGGCTGAAAAACAATGAAAATAATTGGGGGATATGAATTAAGGCGAAATAGGATAATTCGGTAGTTTTTGGCACATAGCTCAACGAGGCGAATACCAAAATAGGAAGGCGATATGCCATTCGAAAGCCCAAATTGTACTCTAAAAAGTGGCTTAACTAATTTTCTTGAAATGTTAAAACCATTTGTAAAATAAGTGGCTTTGCCTTAATCAATTCGAAAATTCAGGTTCAAAATATTCAGAGGCATGTAACTATTATTGTTAAGGCTTGAATTCATAAAAATAAAAAAATGCTAAATTATAGAAGGTACTTTAGGGTTTCTATTAGTATATCGTTTTCCTAGATTGCAATTAGACTGTGAGCTTTAGAAGAAAGTAATGAATAGGCATTGGAATTTGAGATGGATAGCTTTAAATTTAATTCCAAATTAAACAAAAAAAAATGAAATTAATCAAAAAAATTTTATATGGTTAGATAGAGGAGTCTTATCTCTTTAAAATTATACCAAAATTGCCATGAATGGTTTTGTTGGAGACGAATAAATTTATAAAAATGGCATAGATCAATTTGGAATATATCATAATTTGCCATGAGGGCATATCAAGTTTAAGCAAAAGGAAAAAAGGAAAAATCAGTTTCTCCATTTCCTTTCCATTTTATTTGAAGGAAGGGAATCAATTTCCCAAGGGAAAATTCATGTTCCCTTTCATCCATTTCTAATAAGTGAAATGTAGTTGTCTATTCTTTTGTATATAACTCAGCAAGGCAATAGCCAATTTTGAAGGGCAATATACCATTTAAAACCCCAAAGTGTCCACTACAGTTTGTCATTTTATATTTTATAAATTTTAAGATTGCAAAAAGTTATATATATTTTAATTTAATAATATGAATTTTTTAATTGATTGGAGCAAAAGCTATTTATTTTGTAATTTGCTACAATTCTTTTTAAAGAACATTTAGGGCTTTCGAGTGGTATAACATCTTTCCAAATTGGTTGCTTCCTCCTTGAGATATGAGCCAAAAAACAGTGCAAGTACCGAATCAACCCCTACCAAGATTGATTGGATGACCAACCTGGAATGCACCATTTCTCGGCATAAACCCCACCGCCAATGCTTCGAAGGGTCAATTCGCCTTCGGCCAATTTTCGATGCAATCGGCATCTTCCACCGCCTGGCACAAAACTGTACCCTCCACAATCGCTGCTTTCCCCATCTGGGCCCTTTACGAAAAATGGATCAAATAAATAAATTCCATCCAAAAAACTTCATTTTCGGCACAAAATTCAGCGCATTGTTTTTGGCTCCACCCCAGGAATTCTTCGCTTGCATCTTCCGCCTCTGCCCTTTCGCCACCAGGGAATTCCAAGAACCCTGTTGTCCGGCCCTGTGCCGCACAATCCAACAAATTGGCAACCAATCCAGTTTGGCCCGTCTCCTCTTCTCCTTCGGTTTTGGGTGAATCCAATTGTGCTTGATGCGTTCCACCTTGGCCTTTTCGAAAAAGGAATTTTAACTTCTGAATTTTCAGTAAATGGAAATTCTTTTGTCCATAATTCATCTTGGCAATAGCCAATTTTGGAAGGCGATATATCATTGAAAAGCCCAAAATGTCCTCTACAATTTGGCTTATAATAAAATTTATTAATTCTATTGATGCAAAAAATTACATGCCTTTTAGTTTAAAAAACCCGAAATAACTGTTTGACTGAGAAAAATTCGCTTATTTTACAAAATATTTTAAATTTTCAGAAAATTAATTAAACCACTTTTGGAGAATATTTAAGACTTTCGAATGGCATATTCCCTTCCAAAATTGGTAGATTCATTTCCGAGATATGGCCAAAAGAATGAACAGGTACTGAAATGACCATACAGAAATGTCCCCTACCGTGCCCTTTTCCTCCCTTGTCCAATTTGTCCAACAATGCGGTCAATTCCTGATCGCCCAATGCATCGGCATCGTCACCTTCACCCAATACTGGCGGATAGATTGGCCCTCCTTTGCCGCCGGTTGACTGAACAGCCGGATGATTGGCTGCACCAAAAACGCCCTTTTTAGCATGCAATGCCAAAATACGTTGAACTGGGCCTATTTTGAACAAAATAAATGTAAAATTGGAGGATAAAAATATTTTCACACCTGCACATTCTTGACTGCTTGCCGTCCTTCGGAACAGATCAAATCCGTTGGCTGGATGAATAATTGCTGGCACTTTACGGCCATCATGCCCATAAAGACGGCAACTATGTTGCAAATGGTCATAAACCACCGAGCGACAATGGCCAGACTTTAAACGGAAATTGAAATTATTATTGGATATAAATGGCCCCGAAAGAGTAGAAGAAAATTGAGTACCACCGAATGGAGGATTATGCATTAGTTTTTGGCGAAAGCTCAACGAGGCATTCATCAATTCAAGAAGGCGATATATCATTAGAAAGCCAAAAGTGTCCTTTACAATTTGACCTTTTTAAATTTTATAATTTCAAGCTTTACAAAAAGCTACATGTCTCTGAATTTAAATAAATTCGAATTTTCTAATTGAATGAGGAAAAGCGGCTTATTTTCCAAATTGTTTATATTTTTCAAAAATTAGTTAAGCCACTTTCTAGAAGGCTTATAGAGTTTTCAAATGGGATATTGCCTTCCAAAATTGGCTTCTTTCTTGTTGAGATATAACCAAAAAACGGAACAGCAGTTCTCAATCGGCACTACTCATTTCTGTTTCCCAGTACAAACATCTGCTTGTTCATCCCCATTGCCCGTATGCGAAATGCATTGTTCCAAACAATCCAAAAGGGAGGTACGGAAAATTTCGGTCAACGGCTGAGAATTGTCGATGGAATGGCGTTCAATCCGTTGGAAACAGCGGCCATCTACAACAAAATGAATGCAAACCTTAGTTTTCGCCGTTTAAAGTAACTAATGAAGGATTGAATTAATTTTGGCCACTTTAATATAAAATTAAAGAAAAGATTATTGGCTATTAAATGATATTAATTTTATTATAATTTGGTTCAGAATTGATGGAATATGACTGAAAAAACAATGAAAATTTCACTAATCCATAGAAAAAGATCATTCTAGATTGTTTTTTTTGGTTATATTCCATCAATTCTGAACCAATTTAAATAAAATTAATATTATTTGATAGCCAAAAGTCTGCTCTTTAATTTGATACCAAAATCACTGATTCATTCCTTGATGAGTTATTATAAATGGCGACAAGTTTGAACGTTTCCTTCAATGAAAAGGGTCAAATACTCACATTGGAAACCAACAGAAATTGAAGGGAATGTTGTGGCCAAAAAGGCGAGAAAAATAGGAAAAAAGGCAAATTTTTGTGTTGACATCAAAATTGATGAGAAAGGCGAGATGGAAAAGTCAAAGGAAAGTAAAAATAATAAATGGAAAAGCTGGTCTTTCTTTCCACTTATTCTGTGCCCGTTGGCTGCTGCTCTTTTTGGGTCAATCCCATATATCCAATCCACCTCCACCCAAATGCCCTCAACTGGATCAGAAAGGCTAATTAATTGACTGATTACTTTTTATTGGCGGTGGCACATTTCCGGACCAACGAGTTCATCAACAGCAGAGGCAGAAATGGGAAAATGTGTGGGGGCGAGAAAAAGTGCATTTGGGGATGACCAAAAAAAGGAATAAAAATTTTAACTGAACCGGTTGCCCCCATTCATTCATTAATTACTTCGAACTGACGTCCACTATTCTAATTGACTCCAAATGGATGCCGTTCAAAACTGAAATGTGAACGAAAACAGAAGAAGCAGAATTAATGCACAAATTAATTGGTACGAATATAAAAACGCGAGAAAAAAAGAATGCCTTTCTGCTTTTCACAAAAGGTTAATCCAACCAACATCATAGTGCAAATAATGGCTAATTAAAAACAGATGAATTTGGCTTTTGTTTATGGTTGAATAGGGTAGACATTTCAGTATCAATCCATTCTTGTGCTAATACCTCAATGAGGCAATTGGCAATCTTTGAAAGCTATAAAGTATCCTCTACAATAAGGTCAATTTTAATTTTTATAAATCCAAGCTTTAAGAAAAGTTACATATGCCTTTAACTATAATAAAAATAAACCCTTATTTAATGATTGAATGAGAGAAGGTCGTTTATTTTAAAAAATGTATTAAATTTTCAAAAAATTATTAAGCCACTTTTTAGAGGACATTTAGGGTTTTCGAAAGGCATATCGCCTTCTAAAATTGGTTGTTTCCTTTCTGACTGAGATATGGCCAAAAAAATATATAACACTAAAATATCTAATTTTGGTCGAGTTCCATAAATTCAAGTGGAATGTGGAATAAAACAATAAATGTGCCTTTAGGCAAAATTCCTACCTCATCAATCTCTTCCACAGTATTTTTATTAAGCTTGCACAAATAAATATTTTATTTATTTATGTTTTATTTGCACAAATATTAGCTATAATAAATCGTTTATGAATGAATCAAATTCACATTGAATTATTCATCAAAATTCCTTCAAATATCATTATTGTTGTACTCCTCCTTTTGGTCTTTTTTCCGCCTCCTCCTTCTTTGGGTCCTTCTTCTGTTGCTGCAATTGTTCCCCTCCTCCATTTCCCCCACATTCGGCTCCTTTTCTGGAATACAAATCATGGCCTTTGGCCCCAACCTCCTTGGATGCTTCGCCCTCTTTTGCGCCCGAATACAATTGACACGTGGAAAAATGTCGATGATAGACCATTGTGTGGCAAAAATGGTCACGTGCACAGAATCGAAGGCAATCCTCCGGTGAAACATTGTAAAATTCGCCGGTGGGTGCCGCATTTGAAAGTGCCCTTTGCGGGAATTGATCGAAACAATCGACGAAGGCATCCGGAATTGGTGGAGGGGGAGGCTGGTCTATTAAGGAAATTAAAATGAATTTTTGGGTGAATATTTGGATTAGAACCATCCGATTGTGCCAATGCCAATGAATTTGTGGCAGTCAAAATGAACAATGAAATGATGGCAAATTCAAAGAAATTGGAATAAATCATTTTTAACTAGAGGGCAAATTCAATAATAACTCATCAAGGAATTATCTAATTTTGATATCAAATAAAGAGTAGACTTTTAGCTATTTAATAATATTAATTTTATCTAAATTGATTGAAAATTAAAGGAATTATGACCAAAAAAACATTAAAAATGACCTTCATTATGGATTTGCGAAATTGCCAGTTGTTTTTTGGTCATAATTCCATCAATTCATAATCAATTTAAATAAAATTAATATCTTTGGATAGCCAAGAATTTGCTCTTTAATTTGATACAAAAATTTCCAAATTTGGTTCAATCCTTAATGATTTATTATAAATGGCGACAAGTTGCCCTGGGGGATAAATTGGGCTTCTCTAATAAGAGAATAACGGGCGAATGGCTTTTTATTCCACTGATGAGAATGGTTAACAATAATAAAAAGTCACACAAAATGAATGGGTGCGCATTAAAATCATTCAACCCAATTCATCCATCAGCTTCTGTTGATCCACACGGTAAATCGAGGTCAATCCACTTTCACTTTCTTCTCCAATCCTTCTCCAAATTCATTTCCTGCCCAACCGCATCATTGCCCTCTTTCCCAATCGCATGATTGCCCTTTTGGATGGCGCTGCCAGTGGTTGTTGTTCTTCCAACAATTCACCGATGGATTTGCTAGAGGAAAATTTGGGGATTTTTGTAATGAATTTGAATGGAACCTTTCTAATTGATCGGTGCCTGAAGAGGCAGAATCCGTGGAAGAATCCAATGAATTTGCATAAACAAACATCAGAGGCCAATAACGGCCATTGGAACGCACAAATGTTAAACCTATAATTATTTAGGCAATTTGGAGGATTCCGGATTATTATGGAGGGAAAATGCCGAAAAACATTGAAAATGTTAAAGAAGTTTAGCCAAGACCCATAAATCTTATACTCAATCAATAGATCTCATCAAGACACATCATTTGATTTGTTTTGGTATGGGTTTAGCCAATTTTTTGAACCATTAAACCAAAATAGGTTTAAACCGTTTAATACCCTTTAATTGTTGACCAAACCAAAATTGGTTTAAACCGTTTAATACCCTTTAATTGTTGACCAAACCAAAATTGGTTTAAACCGTTTAATACCCTTTAATTGTTGACCAAACCAAAATTGGTTTAAACGGTTTAATACCCTTTAATTGTTGACCAAACCAAAATTGGTTTAAACGGTTTAATACCCTTTAATTGTTGACCAAACCAAAATTGGTTTAAACGGTTTAATACCCTTTAATTGCTGACCAAACCAAAATAGGTTTAAAACGTTTAATACCCTTTAATTGCTGACCAAACCAAAATAGGTTTAAAACGTTTAATATCCTTTAATTGTTGACCAAACCAAAATTGGTTTAAACCGTTTAATATCCTTTAATTGTTGACCAAACCATAATAAATTATATACCATTCAATGTGTTTTGATCAGCTCTATACAATTTTGGGTATATGGTTTGGGAATGTAGGATAAACCTTTACATAAACCATTATTGTTATCTTGGCTTATCTACTCTTTTTTGGCAAATTAAATATCCTCCGAAAATGTGTGTCCTCACCTGAGGGAGGATGAAAAGCCCGTGAATGTGTGGGAGAGGAGGAGAAGAGGAGGAAGAAGAGAAGAAAAATGACAAATATCCTTGAAGATGAATTGATGGAAAAATTGGAAGAGGATGAATGCGGCTTGGCCATATTTTTATGGATTGAATAAAATATTCTTTTTTTGAGTGAATCTCTGAAATGAAAGCAAAATGGAGGGAGGATTGGGTTTGGAAAGCGATGAGGTGGATGGAAGAAAGGAAGGAAGGAAATGAGAAGAACACAATCCCCTCGAGGGCAGTTTGGCCCATAAATCGGTGGAGGAGGAAATCGGTGGGGAAAAATGTGAAATGTGGTTGAGGCTTGAGGGGACATAGGACTTTTGTGCGGTACAATGAATAAATGGGAATATAGGGACGAAGAGAAGGCAGTGGGCGGAGTAGGCCCCCGAGGGGCGAGAAGAATGCTAATCAGGAAATGCATGGGAAATGATGGCATTTCGGGGGAGGCCACCTCCTTTTGCCCTTGTTAAATTGTTCCGCTCCATCAAATGCCATTGTGATGGCAAAAAGAGGAGGAAAAAAATGAGGGATTTGTGCTTTTTTGCAGCAGTCAAATTCATTATTTCGGCCAATAAACAACTTTTTTGTTTGCTCTGAAATGGATTAAGGAATTCATTGGATGGATTCCAAAATTGGGAATTTTTGATATGAGATTTATGGCCACAATGAATGTAAATAGTTTTTTTTTGGTTAGAATTGACATTGGCAATTTGGAATTCATGGAAAATTGCATGGCGTCTGGCAAAGTTTTAAATAAAATTTGGTCAAAGAAAATTGATAATTGAACATTTGGATTTGGATAATGAATATTAAAAAATGATTTGGAAATTAAATAATTAATTCATTTAATATTCATCGATTCTGCATATTTTTAATCAAAATCCATCAAATTTTATCTTCCAAAAAACGAAACAGGACTTTTCAATATCTGGACCATTCTTTTGGACATAGCTCATTATTAAGGAAGCAACCAATATTGGAAGGCTATACGTCATTCGAAAGCTCTAAATGTCCTCTAAAAAGTGGCTTAAACTATTTTTTAGAATTTTTAAAAAATTTGTAAAATAAGCCAACTTTCTCTCACTCAATCAGAAAATTTGGGTTTATCAAATTCAAAGACATGTAATTTTTCTCAAAGCTTGAATCCATAACAATTAAAATAGGCTAATTTGTAGAAGAAGCTTTGGGCTTTCCATTGGTTTATAGCATTCACAAATTGGCTTTTGCCTTGTTGAGATATCGGCAAAAAAGAATTGGCCACCAATTTCAATCTCTGACTAATATTTAAGCTCGAAAAGCCCTGCAGGCATTTTCATCATCCATCACAAAAATGACTTCACAAAATCCTAAAACATATATTTCCATTCTTCCTTTACACTTCTGGAAGCCCTTTTTTAAAATTAGCCGTCTTTGCTTTTTCCCATTTTTGGCCCTCATTTTCTCCTCACCTTTTTTGTGCCAATTTTGTCGTTGGTCTCCTTCTCGAGAGCATCCATCAATTCCCTTCCCGTGTAATTCCTCCTCTTCCTCCATTCATTCCATTCATCTAATCCACATTTCCCCCACTCCATCCCATCCCGAATGAAAGATAATCCTCTTCCTCCCCACCTTCCTTCCTTCCCCCTCATATCCATATCCATGTTCTTCCCCCTTTCCATTTTGCCGTTTCCCTGGGGCACATCATCCCCACATTTTTACTAGGCCATTCTCGTCGATTCCATCCCTTCTTCCTCCCAGGGCATCATCATGGAATTCAATCATCAGGCTTCTCTCAACGATGATCTTCAAGTCCAGTCTTCTTCTTCTTCCTCTCGTCCATCCAGGCCATCTGCCAAAAAGACTGTCCGCCGGCTGTGCTCCTCAATCTCCAAATTTGGTCAGTTCCCTTTGTTCAATATATGTACAGTAAATTCTCCATTAGAAACTCTATGGCTCATCAATTTCAGAGACCCCCAAAGTGGGTGCATTGAGGCAAAAATGCTTATTTCGGCTTAATTTTAGATTAAATTTAGTTATTTTTGACAAAAATTTTCGATAAAGGTTGGGGGCTTTTATTAGAGAGGGGGTTTAAAATTAAGAATTTAGGGTAGGATACTATTGGATTTACATTTATTTGTTGGCAAATATAATCTTTTATTGAGGCCATAAAACTTGGCAAAATCAATTATTTCTTTAGGATTCCTATTCCGAGAACTTTGCCCCTAATCTAAACTTTAAGCCCCAATCTCAACACATTAATATGGTCCAAGTTTATGGCCTTAAGCATGATTATTTTTCAACCAAAAAGTTTTCAGCAAATTCCCTTCAAATTATAACTTTTCTATAAATGTTCCATTTCTTAAAGGATCTCAACGTTCACCGCCCCAGCCGACACTTTGTCGAAAAATTTCTGCGCCCGGTTCGAATAAGCAGCGCAAATCCTCCATCCCCACTGCGCTGTTGCCAAGCCTCATTTTGGCCACAGTTGGTGGGGACACGCCCGACAGCGGATTGCGAATGGACTTTGCCTTTGGCCGACCAAATGATGGTGGGGACAAAAAAATGAAATTGGGGGAATTTAAGGGGAATTTGAGGAGGTAATCGGAGAAGCAAAAATGGCCTGTGGGGGGAAAGAGGCAATTGGGCAAATGGATTGGGAAAAGGGGAAAGGGGAATCATCTGCTGTTCGTTTCGCTTTGGGGGAAATGTGCAGCAACGAAAACCGATCCGAACAAAAAATATATTCCATCTAAACCACATCGACACACAAAATGAGTTACCCATGTTGGAGGTCCACGGCAATGTGCAAAATTTGGAACGAAAAATGTTGGAGTCGAATATTATTCCGGAGAGGTCCAACTTGTGGCGAGCGCTCATAACTCTTCAAGGATGGAACCAATTTTGATAATTTTGTAATCAAATTAAAGAGCAGACTTTTGGCTATCAAATAATATTAATTTTATTTAATTTGGTTCAGAAATGAAGGAATTATGGCCAAAAAACCACTGAACTTTTGGCTAATCTCTCGTAAAGGTCATTTCAAATTATTTTTTTGGTCTTAATTCCATCAATTCTGATGAACCTATTTAAAAAAAATTAATATTATTTTGTAGCCAAAAGTCTGCTCTTTAATTTGATATAAAAATAATCAAAATTGGTTCAATGTTTGCTGAATTATTTCCGACAAATTGTGGGCGTATCTTATTTAATTTTACCTTTGAGAAATCTCCAAATTGATTCAAGAAGCCCCTCAAAAAAATCCAAAAAAATTATTTGCACCTATTAAAAGGAAGCCCTTTTTATATTTATAAAAGCCAGCGGCGTTAATAATATGCACTCGGCCAAGAACATTGCCACCGATGAGGGTGGCCGCGCCGTAAAAACGCAATTTGTCAGCGGCGAGGTTGAAAAGAAGGCTGGGATTGCTTTCTTTCCTGAATGCCAGGAAGCTGTCAAATGCAATTTGGGAATTAAAAATTTATATGAGATATGGATGTGGATGAACAATTCCGCGCCTTTTCCTCTTCTTCCCTTTTCCTTCCATCAATATTTGCCACCTTTTTATGCCATGGAGGACTTTTTGCCGACATTGGCATTCTCGCCTCTTTTCTTGCTTTCCTTTTTTCCATTCCTCCGAAAAAGGACATTTCTGTTCACTAGCCATCCTTTTTGGCCATAATTCAACAAGGGAATATATCAATTCAGGAAGGCGATGTACCATTCAAAAGCCATAAATGTCCTTTAAAAAGTTGCATAACAATTTTTTGAAAATTTAAAACTAATTGTAAAATAGACAGCTTTTCCCTTAAGTCAATCTAAAATTTCGAGTCTCTTACATTCAAATGCATGTAAAATTTTAATGATAGATTTAATAAAATTTAAAAATAACGATTTAAAGAGAACACTTTCAGCTTTCGAATGGTATATCGCCTTCCTGAATTGGTTGCTTCCTTGATGAGATATGGATAAAAGAATGGACTGATTGAATTCTTTATTTTGTAGCCCATCCCAGATTATTACTTGAAATTGCCTGAAGGCGCATTCAGCGCTTCTGATGGAAAAGAAGTCGCCTTTCCCTTTTCGATCGCGATACAGTAGGATAAGGAGAGAAGAGATTGGTGATTTAGTCAGAGGCATTAATCAGTCCAGTTTCCTTCATCAAATTTTTGTTCATATCTCAGCGAGGAAATTGCTAATTCGAGAAGGCAATATACCATTGGAAAGCTCAAAGTGTCCTCTACAATTTGGCCTATTCTAATTTTACGAATACCAAATTTTAAAGAATTAACACATCTTTGAATGTAATAAACTCGAATTTTCTGATTGAATGGAGGAAGCCACTTATTCCTACAAATTAGTTTAAAATATTAAAAATTAGTTAAGCCACTTTTTTGAGTACATTTAGAGCTTTCGAAGTCCATATTGCCTTCTCAAATTGGTTATTGCCTCGCTGATGTGAGATATATAAACAAACTGGCGGAAGTCCCCTTACAATGCCCTTATTAAACCGCATTCCAAAAGATAATTCCAAATTTTCCTTTCTTATCATTAATATTTGCCACTTTTTTCTTCTATGGGAAATTCGTCTCATTTTCGCCATGTCCCACTCAACATCCCTTCAAGGGATAATTCCATTTTTCTCCTCTCTTATTCTATTAAATTTCCTCTTTCTCATTCCCTTCCCTCCTCCCTTTCCGGGCAACTCATCAAAAAACCCGAGTGAATGTGAATGAAAGGATGAATTGGAATTGGCCAAAATGTGCTCAACACATTCCAATTCCAAGGCCATCCATCCCTTCCCTTTGCCTTCATCATCGTCTTCTTCACCTCTTCAAATTCCCCTCCTTCCCAATTGCTTCCTAAATTCTCCCCTTTTTACGCAATTTAAGCCCTTTTGTATATGGCCTTAACCCATTCAATACCCACATTTTCCCCTCCCAAAAATGAATGTTTGTTTCGCAGCTTTGCGCGCCGCGCGCCAATTGTGTGTCCATCCTTTTAACCTCCCCTTTCCGTCCCATTACTTCTCCCCTCATCCCCTCTTCTTCTTCATCATCATCTCCTTCATTTGGCCCATTTTTCCCCCGCTTTTCCTCCCTTTGCCATTCGTTCACGGCACTTTTTTGTCCACCGCCCACCCATTTGCCCCCTCTCCCCTCATTTTACGGGGCATATCGAATTTTCCCCTCCGGCGGGGACCACTTAATTTTGGCTGCTGCCCATTTGGGCGGATTACCTTCGTCAGATTGCCCTAAAAAAGGAAAGGAATTCCTCGAGCCATCCCAAAATCATCTTCCCCTCCCCTTGCCCCATTTTTGAATCGGAAGTCCAATTTTTCACTTTGCCAACTTGTCGCCGTTTATAATAACTCATCAAGGATGAAGCCATTTTTGATGATTTTAGTATCAAATTATAGAGCAGACTTTTGGCTATCAAATAATATTCATTTTATTTAAATTGATTCAGAAATAATAGAGTTATGGCCAAAAACTATTTAAAAGTATCCTTTACTACGGATTTAGCCAAGTTTTAAATGGTTTTTGGTCATAATTCCATCACTTATTAACCAACTTAAGTAAAATTAATATTATTTGATAGCCAAAAGTCTGCTCTTTAATTTGATACTAAATTAATCAAAATTGGTTTCATCCTTGATGAGTTATTATAAGCGGCGACAAGTTGGGGCATATCCTTTTTAATGGCCAAGTTGCCTTTTGCTGTGGATAAAGCAAAAACAAGGAATGAATGGGGCGGCACTTCCTTTTTTAGGCCATTCTCGCCTTTTCCCATCCCATCGTTGTTGGCCCCCATTTTCATTTCTTCGTTTAATTAACTCTTCGCCTCTCCCATCCCCTTCCCTCATTCTTGGCCTCTGGCCGTCATCACTGCCCCCCTTTCCCTTTTCCCAGGGTTTTCCCCCCATTTTTCCATCCAAAGTGCCGTCGCCATCGTTGGCATTGGCACTTTCCCTTGCGCACATTTTCCTCCCATCATTTTCCATTAAATTTACCCATTTTCTCCCAAACTTTCCTTCTCAATTGGCCTTTCCATTCCTTCCTAATTTTTTGGCCAATTTACTTCAATTCCACTCCTCCAATTGGCCTTCGCGTAAATTTGTGCCTATTTCCAATTTATCCGTCCTTCAAAATAGATGAGCCGTCGTCAATAGTCCTCCTCCCATTCTTCTTCATTTTCCTCCCAATTTTGCCGGTGCTATTTCCCCAATTCCAATAATAAAAATGACGGACAATCTGCAAACATGCCAACAAACCCAATCACTTCGAACCACTCAACCCAATGGCAGTCTTGATTTGCCAATTGGCGAAAATTCCACCCGCTTTCGTTCCAATTCCTGCATTGGATTGCCACGTACCGTTGAAGAAGGTGGCGGACAAAAAGATGGAGGATTTGTTGGTGGATTACCGTTGATGGCTTCAAATTCTGCATTGGATCGACTCCAACAATTGGGCACAAATGGCACAAATGGGGGTGGTCCGGCAAAGGATCCGGTGGTGGAATCCAGCTTGGCAATCCGTAAACTTTCACAGGCATTCGGTGTGTTTTTATTTTAAATGAGAGAATATTTGATTTGCCGAAAATGAATAGACCAAACTAATTATAGTAGTTTAACTTACTAGGTTTATCCTACATTAACAAACCAAGTATACCCAAAATTGGATAGAGCTGGTCAAGACGCATTGAATGGTATATAATTTATTATGGTTTGGTCAACAATTAACTGGTTTTAAACGGTTTAAACCCATTTTGGTTTGGTCAACAATTAAAGGGTATTAAACGGTTTAAACCAATTTTGGTTTGGTCAACAATTAAAGGGTATTAAACGGTTTAAACCAATTTTGGTTTGGTCAAGAATTAAAGGGTATTAAACGGTTTAAACCATTTTGGTTTAATGGTTTAAAACTAAGTTAGAATTTTGGTTAAACCCAAGCCAAAATAAAATAAAATCAAATGTTTAGTCTTGAGGAGATTATCGATTGGGCATACGGTTTATGGGTCAAGGATACCTGCAACTTTTTCGTCATTTTCAATTATTTCGGCAAATTAAATATTTCCTTTTATGGATTAGGGATTTAAATGAAGAAATATTCAACTAACATTCAATTGCTTCCATCGAATCATTTGAAACGCTTTTCCCCTATATTTGTGAGTACTTTCGAATGCAAAAAATAAAACAAATGCATTTGTTGTACCGAGGCCATTTCATTCATTTCCCTCATATTCCCTGCTTCACCCTAAATCCAACAGCTTTGGTTTCTTCCCACGGCTCCCTTTTCCCAAATCGGCATTTAAATTTTTTATACTCCTTTCCCCGGCTTGCCGCCTCCACCCAAATTTCCCGAATTTCCCTGCCCCCCTCAATGCGGGGGTCGTCAATTTGTGCTGGCCAAAATCCTTGCCCCCGCGGGGGCCAAATTGCAGTTTATCCAATTGCAAAAGACGCACAAATTTGCCACCCCCTTTCCCCCCCCCCCCCCCCTTGACTTTTTTGTTTGATTCGGCATTTCCTTCACCATCTAATGCGCCAATTCAATTTCCTTCTCCTCTTTCCTTATTCATCAGGGATTCTTCACAATTTAAGGTGGTTTGGCTAGCCATGACCGTGTCCTTTTTTCCAGTCTGCAAAATATGTGTTTGCCATTTATTCTACATTATTCGGTGCTAGCCAAAAGTTCTGAACCATATCTCCGACTAGGCTTATTTATGGCCATAAAAATATGGCCAGGCACTAAGATTTCATCGAAAAGAATCGTTTAAGACATTATCCCAACTGGTTTTCATCAATTTTCACTGATTATACCTTCAGATTTAGCATAATGGAATACCTTAAAACTAGATTCAAAACATAAAATTAACATTAAACTTACAAAAACATGGTTTTATTGAATTGTGTTTTAAACTACTTTTTCGGTGAAATGTGTAAACACAAATTTTTCCTGTACTCTGCGTGTTTTGCTCAAATCCCAAAAAACTGAACAGCGTAAATTCCTCTTCCATTTGGCCCACAAAAAATGATGCAAATCCTTCCCATTTTCCATATCCTCTATTTTCGCCCCAAAATGTTGGTAGTGAGATTGGGGGGATTGACGGAAGAGGGATTAGAGGGGATGATGATCAATTCGGTCGGTCGGTTGGTCGATGCAGTGTGTTGATGGGATGGGATGGAAGTTTTGACGGTGGATGGCAAAACCACAACACTGTTGGGATTGAACTACTCTTCTGTGGGGAGAAATCATCGATTTGACACCGCGCCAACGGCCCTCAAATGGGAGAGGGCAATAATCACCAAAAGCAATGAATGTGTGGTGCCCCGCGGGGTCGTTTTTGGCGTGGACTGTTCGCCTCCCCTTCCGTACACCTATGTGGTTGGTTGCCTTTTTGCCTCTTTGATTCACTTCATCAGCAGCCACTCCCAATCCATTCATCTATTCCCCATTCCCGCCCAATCCATTATTCCATTATTTCCGTAATTGTTCACCTGTTCGGCTCCTCCCGAAAATTTAATCCACTCTAATAAAAATGGCCTCATCCAGTTCGCCTCCTCAATCCCCACCCGCCTCACCCCCTCCAACTCCTACAAAATCGGCATTGAAGCAGCCATCCGGTGCCGGCCCCCTTTGTCGCCGTAATTCCACCAATCAACAGGAGAAGCCGGCCAGAAAAGTGTCATTCTTCCATTCACTCAAATATCATTACACACCGCCACGGGAGGAGGACCATTCACACGGAGGACATCATGAAGACGAGGATGAAGATGAGAAGGAAGAAGATGAAGAAGAAGATGAGGAAAATGAAGAAAATGGACGACGGCACAAAATGATGGCCAATGGTGGAATTGTTGGCGATGGAGAAATGGAAATCCCTTTGAAGCCGGACTCAATTGCCTTCGCCCGTTCCCAGCGTCGAAGGCATGAATCCGAAAGGGCACAACGGCGACGGAGAAGGCGAAAATGCATTCGACTGATGGGCCCTCTGGGCCGACTGCTTAGTGGGAGGAAGAAGGAGGAAAAGTGTGAGCCAAAATTATTATTATGAGGGGAGATTATATTGGAATTGAGGATGGGAATGGAATCCCCCAGGGGAAGATGGCCAAAAGAATTTTTGGTCAATAAAGTGGGGGATTGAAAATTGTGATAAAAAGAAGGAAGAATTCCCCAGGATCGAAGAAATGAAGAAAAAGGAAAATAGAATTGCTTCAAATAGGAACGTTTCCCAATGCCGTTCTATTGGCCATTTCTCAACAAGAAAGCAACCAATTTAGGAAGGCGATATGCCATTTGAAAGCTATAAATGTTCTCTTAAAAGTGGCCTTATTAATTAACTGAAAACTTAAAACAATTTATGAAATAGGCAACGTTTCCTCCAATCAATTAGAAAATTCAAGTTACTTAAACTCACAATCAAATAAAACTTCTATTAATATTTGAATTCAAAAAATTTAAATAGAATAATTGTAAAGGACATTTTGGGCTTTCAAATAGTATATCGCCTTCCAAGATTTGTTAAAGCCTCATTGAGATATGGCCAAAAGAATGTCAAAGGTTGAAAGAAATGACGGTAACCTCAATCAGTCAGGATCGAAGGGGAAATGAGAGAGGGGAAAGAAAGGAAAGAGAATTGCTGCCAGTGCTCAGCCGCAGCCACATTTATTCATTCAACATATTTGGTTTGGCCCCATCCATCCAAATTAGCACTTTTTGTTGGCCCCTTCCCCAATCATTCATCCATCGACCAGCCGACCGATCGATTTCTTCCCCCAATTCTACAACCACCTTTTGGGGCCACTCATCAATTTTCGCACCTTTCCCTTCTTCTTTTCATTTTCCACAATTTTCATATTTGGCCTTTTTGGCCTCAGCTTCGCTTTGGCGCATCAAAATCAAAATATGCCCAAACTATAGCTGGCCCAACTTTTCGCTATTTATAATTATAATAACTCATCAAGGATAGAACAAATTTTGTAGATTTTATTATAAAATTTTAGAGCAGACTTTTGGCTATCAAAAATATTAATTTTAATTTAAATTGATTCAGAATTGTTGGAATTATGTACAAAAAAACAATTTAAAATGACCATTAATATGGATAAGACAAATTTTTAGTGGCTTTTTGATCACAACTTCAAATAAAATTAATATTAATAAATAGTCAACAGTCTGCTCTTTAATTTAACACTAAAATTAATAAAATTGGTTCAATTCTTGATGAATTATAATGTTCAAGTTGGGACGGCGACAAATTGGGCTGCTGGCTAAACATTATTCCCTCATTTGGCCCTCCTCCAATCTTGGCCGTTGTTTTGTTCAGCCGATTTCCGCCCTTTCTTTTCCCCCCAAATGCCTCCAAAAATGCTTCTTCCCTTGTTTTTGGAGGGAATTTGCGCCGGGAAGTCCCCTCCTCTTCTTCCTCATGCTCGGCTGGCCCGGGATGGCCAATAATTGCCTTCCCCCGCGGCCAATTCCGGAGGCTTTCCACCCAAAAACTTCGCTTGTTGGCCCCCCATTCCCGAATTTAGAGAGAGGAGCCTCCCACCCCTCCCAGTCTCGCCCATCTCATTCATCGTCCAAATATATAAAAAAAACCCCGCCAAATCGATTAATTCGACCGCGCCCATTCATTGTATGCTGCGTGAAAGGCAATTCAATAAAATTCACATATAAAATATATTCTTCTGCCAGCCGCCCAAAAAATTCACTCGAGGGTGACTTTCGCCTCACAAAAGTGTCAAAAAAGCAACAAACACACAAAAAGTGGGAGGAGAACACGGAAGTTTGGGTTTGGGTCGACGGCCAACTCAAAAAGAAGGCCAACGCCCACTTTTGGCCTCAAAATTGAACGCAACAGAAGCAGGTGCCACCAAACCATAAAAAATGCCATGGGGTGGCGGTGATGGCCAAAAAAAGGGAAGCAAAGGAAGCAATGATGGAAGCAGTGGCAGCGGCGAAACGACAGCAAAGAATTCCACAAAACGAAGAGGAAGTGAACAGCAAAAGAAGAATTGTCAGTGGTGGTGTGCTTTGTGTTTGGAATTTTGGATGGGGGGGGGGGGGGGGAGGAAATTGTTTTGGGGGAAATAAAATTGGCCTATTGGGAAAATGTTTTTTTAAAAAAGTGGCAAAAGGATCAAAAATTGGGCACATTTTTGTTGTTATTTTGAACATAATTTTGTCCCAAAATATTTCAGCACAACGAATCGAAGGCAAGGCATTTGTGCGCCGGGGTGCATTGCGCCAAAAGAATGTTCATGAAGTGAAGTAAGTGAAGCAATTTTGGGTTCAAAATTCAAATAATTGGTGGGAGAGATAATTGCCATTGATTGAGAACCATCCTCATCAATTTTATGGCCATATATCAAATAGGCAATAGTCAATTCACCAAGCCAATATATACAGTTTGGAAGCTTAAAGTGTCCACTACAAATTACCATTTTAAATTCTATGAATTCCGACATTAAAGAAGGTTTCATGACTTTAATTCTAATGACCAACATTTTCTGATTGACTGGAGGGAGGAAAAGCCACTTAGTTTAAAGCTTTTTTGAGTTTTCCAAAAATAAGAAAAGCCACTTTTTAGAATATATTTAGGGCTCTTGAATGACATATCGCCTTCCCGAATAGGTGATTACCTCGCTAAGATATGGCCAAAAGAATGTTAAGATACTCAATTGATAGTATTAAATTTTCCATTTCGCAAATAATTATCCCCTCAATCCTATTCTACCTTACAGATTGCACAAATTCATTCCACGTTTCTTCAAGCAGCCCACATTCTGTTCCCATTGCAAAGATTTCATTTGGGGTCTGAACAAGCAGGGATTCCAATGCCAAGTTTGCACCTTGGTTTGTTTCCTCTCGATTATTCCCTTGGGATTCACCTGAACTTGTCGCCGCTTATAATAACTCATCAAGGACTGAACCAATTTTGATGATTTTAGTATCAAATTAAAGAACAGACTTTTGGCTATCTAATAATATTAAATTTACTTAAATTGATTAAATATTGAATGAATTATGATCAAAAACATTTAAAATAAACTTTACTTTGAATTTGCCAAATATTAAGCAGTTTTCTGTTCATAAATCCATCATTTTTGAACAAATTTAAATAAAATTTAATATCATTTGATAGCCAAAAGTCTGCTCTTTAATTTGATATTAAAACCATCAAAATTGGTTCTTTCTTTGATAAGTAATTAATTATAAAATAGCGACAAGTTGGAGAATATTATTCCCCCAGATGGATTCACTAATATATTGTTTTCTCCATAGGTTGTCCACAAAAGATGCCATGAATTTGTGAATTTTGCGTGTCCCGGTGCGGACAAAGGAGTGGACAGTGACGTGAGCCACCCAAAAACATTAATTTATAATGGATTTATTGTTAATTGACAGGATCCTCGGCAACATCATCGATGGAAGGTGACCACCTATTCATCGCCAACATTCTGCGACCATTGTGGCTCATTGCTATACGGGCTAATCCATCAGGGAATGAAATGCCAGAATTGCGATCAATCGGGTCAATTTTAATCAAAAATTAGGAATAATTTTATATCATTTAACAAAGTTTCCACAAGAGTTCATATGTGAGTATCGCCGATAGAGTCTTCGAGCTATTCTTTTGGGCATAGCTCAACAAGGAAACTAAGAATTCGGGAAGGCAATTGACCATTCGAAAGATCTAAATGCCCTCTAAAAAGTGGCCATCATAATTTCTTTGAAAATTAAAAACAATTTATAAAATAAGCAACTATTACTCCAATCTATTGGAAAATTTTGATTTAGTAGCTTCAAAGATTTGTAACTTTTTATAAAGTTGGAATTATATAAATTTAAAAAGGTCAAATTATAGAGGATTCTTTGGGCTTTCAAAAGATATATTGCTTTTTAAAAATTGATTATTCCTCATAAACTATAAACAAAAATAATGCCCAATCATTTAAATGAATAGATTTTAAATTTAAATTCAAATTTAAACAATAAAAATTTTAGGATTAAATAAATTATTTTAATAAATTTTATAGAGAATTCTTTGTTCTTTAAAATGATACTAAAAATCATCTTATTGGGTTTTGTATTTGTTTGGGATGTAAAAATGGCATAGATCAATTTGGAGTGTATGGTATGCCCTGGGGGATGCGTCAATTGCAAAGCAAAAGAAAAAAGAAAAGAAAATTTGTTTTCGCTCCATTCCAACATGTGATGTGAATTATGAATACCGTATTCTTTTTCTTCTTCTGATTTTAGCTCTAGGCTAGGCAAGGAAAATTTATTTCTTCCATTCCCTCTTTTTACTGATGTGAGGGAAAATTTTTGTTCCCTCCATTTCCAATTGCCAATCTAGGAAGGAGATATGATATATCAATCAAAAGCCCAAAGTATCCTCTAAAATTTAGTTTTTTGAAATTTTATGAAGTCTAAAAAGTTACTGCCTTGAATATAATTGAATTTTTTAATTGTTCTGTAAAAAAGTCGCTTAAAAATGTTTTAAGTTTTGCAAAATTAAAAGCCACTTTTTAGTATATATTTAGGACTTTTGAATGGCATTCACCTTTCCAAATTGGTTACTTCCTTATTTGCCAAAAGTATGGCAATTTATTTCCTTTTATAATCAACGAAAATAGAAAAGTGACTATTTTTATTCTTATTATTGCCTTTAATATCCTTCAACTTTTCCCCATTCATTGTCTATTCATTCATTTAGTACATCATCGATGCGTGAAATATGTGCCGAATATGTGCGGAACAGATCACACGGAGAAGAGGGGACGAATCAATTTGGAATGCCACGTGCAGGATGGCATTTTGCATGTGAATGTGAGGGAGGCACGAAACTTGATTCCAATGGACCCAAATGGTCAATCGGATCCATACGTAAAGTTGAAGTTGATTCCATTCGAGGATGAGCTGGGCAAAGCGAAGCAGAAAACGCGCACAATCAAATCCACGCTGAATCCAGTTTGGGATGAACAATTTCAATTGTGAGTAAATTTGGCATATATGTTACGGTTGATTTTGGAAATATCGGCTATTAAACTTCGTACAAACTCGAGAATAGGCTCTTTTCATTCGGCATGGTCGATTTAGTCTATGAAATTTCAATTACAAACCCATTTTAATATGTTTTAGAAAATTGAACCATTATTTAAAGTTTAAACCTTAACTCGTTTTGGTTTATTAAACTTTTGCCTATGCTTTAATATCGGTCTGAATTTGAAATTTTAGACTAGTTTATAAAGATCCTAGAGCATTAATTTATGACACATTAAATTCGGCATGGTCGAATTAGTTAGAGAAATGGAAATTCTGGACAGATTTTTAAAAAATGTTAAATCAATTTAAAACCCGAAATTTCAATTGACCATTATTCAGTTTCAAAGCAATTAAATCCATTTGAAATTGAAATCTTATAAAAAAAGTGCCCCTAAACGAGTCGAAAGAGCCATAGATCAAGGCTGTACGACAATCAGAAAGAAACAGAATTAGCCGAAATCAGAATCGGCTGTAACATATAAATTTTTGAGGAATAATTTAATTCATTCAAAATAATTTTCAAGCAAATTGGAGCCAACGGACAAAGATCGGCGACTTTCGGTGGCAATTTGGGATTGGGATAGGACAAGCCGAAATGACTTCATGGGCTCCCTTTCATTTGGCATTTCCGAACTGATCAAAGAGCCCGTGGATGGATGGTTTAAATTGCTGAATGATGAGGAAGGTTGGAAAAAAGGCAGAGGAAATTTAAGGAAATATTGAACTTGTCGAAAACTTTGTCGGAAAACTTTTTTTAGGCTAGGCCATCTTGAGAATAACAAGATGTTGGGACTTATTGTTAGATTTAGGTTTAGGGTTAAATTAAAATTTGAGAAGCATTGAATCTTAAAGAATCCCTTAATTTGGACTCTCTTAAAAATTTTTTCGACAAATTCGATACTTTTTCGGCCAAATAAATATAATCCATAATGTTTAATGACTTTCTATTTGAAGGCGAATATTACAATATTCGAATTCCACCGGAAGAGGAGCAGGAAATTGAGCGGCTTCAAAAGAAGATGGCTGATTTGCATGGCCTCAAATCGCATCGAACCACATCGAACAATGAAAAATCATCGTCAAAAACCCCACTGGGCGCAACCAAACATCGAGCCAGCACGGCCACCGGATTGGGAGGTGGAGCGGATGGTGGAAGCCCACAAAAACCGGTGCAAAGATGTTCGGCCAGCGATTTCAATTTTGTTACAGTTTTGGGCAAAGGCTCATTTGGGAAAGTGCTTTTGGGTGAGCATAAACAGTCGAGGGAGATGTTCGCCATCAAAATACTCAAAAAGGTGGGCTTGGCATGAAGGGATGCGTTCCAATTTGTGGCTGTTTAAAATAATTCATCAAGGACTGAACCAACTTTGATTGTTTTGTTATCGAATTAAAGAACAGATTTTTAGCTATTTAATAATATTAATTTTATTTAAATTTGAATCAGAAATTGATGGAATTATTACAAAAAAACTTTTAAAATGGATTTTACTATGGATTGTCCAAATTTTCAATGTTTTCCATTCAATTCTGAACGAATTTAAATAAGATTAATATTTTTAGATAGTCAAAAGTCTGTTCTTTAATTTTATATAAAATCATCAAAATTGGTTCAATCCTTGACGAGTTATTTTAAACTGCGAGAAGTTAAGCTACTTCCTAATGTGTGGGGACAATGAATGTGAAATGAATTCCTCCATTTTGAAGGATGTAATCATTCAAGACGACGATGTGGAATGCACAATGGTGGAGAAGAGGGTGTTGGCATTGCCCGACAAGCCGCCCTTCCTTGTTGCCTTGCATTCCTGTTTTCAGGTGGCAAAATGCTTGAATTTTATCCAAAAACCCCAAAATAGACAATGGATCGTCTCTATTTTGTGATGGAATTCGTGAATGGCGGCGATTTGATGTACCAAATTCAGCAGGTTGGCAAATTCAAGGAGCCAGTGGCCGTGTGAGTTCATTCCAAAAAAATGAATTCCACCATTTGCTGTTCAGTTTTTATTCCGCTGAAATCGCCTGCGGCCTTTTCTTTTTGCATTCAAAGGGAATAATTTATAGGGACTTGAAATTAGACAATGTTATGCTGGAAAGGGATGGCCACATCAAAGTGGGTCTAAATTATATTCAATGAATTCATTTCCTCTCCCAATAGATCACCGATTTTGGAATGTGCAAAGAGGGCATCACCGGTGATGCAACCACAAAAACATTCTGCGGCACGCCAGACTACATTGCACCCGAAATTATTCTCTATCAGCCATATGGCAAATCCGTGGATTGGTGGGCATTTGGTGTATTACTGTTCGAAATGTTGGCCGGTCAGCCGCCTTTTGATGGAGAGGACGAGGATGAATTGTTCACGGCAATCACGGAACACAATGGTCGGTTTTTGACAATGAATTAAAAGGCCGTAACCATAATCCTTCCGAAAATAAATAATTGAAAGTAAAGGGGAATTAGTTAGATTGAGTGAAGGAATTTGGTATTCTTGAAAAGTGTTTCTTATTTAACATGAAATGTTCTTCCTTTGTTTTTTTCATTCTTCGGATAATGTTCGCCAAAACAGGCGGAATTATTTGGGGCAATTGTAAAACAGGCGGAATTATTTGGGGCAATTGTAAAACAGGCGGAATTATTTGGGGCAATTGTAAAACAGGCGGAATTATTTGGGGCAATTGTAAAACAGGCGGAATTATTTGGGGCAATTGTAAAACAGGCGGAATTATTTGGGGCAATTGTAAAACAGGCGGAATTATTTGGGGCAATTGTAAAACAGGCGGAATTATTTGGGGCAATTGTAAAACAGGCGGAATTATTTGTGACAATTGTAAAACAGGCGGAATTATTTGGGGCAATTGTAAAACAGGCGGAATTATTTGGGGCAATTGTAAAACAGGCGGAATTATTTGGGGCAATTGTAAAACAGGCGGAATTATTTGGTGCAATTGTAAAACAGGCGGAATTATTTGGGCAATTGTAAAACAGGCGGAATTAAAACAATGTTTGAGGCAAATAGGGTGAATTAAAATGTTTGGGGCAAAATAGTCGGAATTAAATGTTTGGCGAACTTATTTCCATTTTTGATGAAAATGTTCAAGCACATTTTCCAGAATATAATTAAAAATAATTCACAACACATTTCAGGATTGAAATACAAAAAAATCAGAATTTTTATGAATACCGTATACTCCCTCATTAAATAAAATTAATTCCCCTTTCCTTTTAGGCATGCCCTTTCACTCCATTTTTTTGGCATTTTTAGTTTAAACTCCCTTATTTATCTAAAATTATTCTATATATTTTGATCCCTAATTCAATTTTCTATTTCCAGTTTCCTATCCAAAATCCATGTCCAAAGAATCAGTGCTGATTTGCAAGGGATTCCTGCATAAAGCGCCATCCAAAAGACTTGGCTGTGGGCCAGAAGGAGAACGGCATGTCAAGGTGACTTCTCAAAACTCTTTTAATTCGCAATCCAATATGCCACTTTTTAGGAACATTGTTTCTTCCGGCGAATAGATTGGCACAAAATTGAGACGAGACAAGTGCAACCGCCTTTTAAGCCTAAAATTGTGAGTTTTCCATAATTATTATTTATTTTTTGTATATTTTGCCGTTACTATTTCCCTTTATGTTTGTGCCGTTCGTCCATTATTACTAAAATTTAGATGAACAAATTTTGCACCGACAATTTTGATCCACAATTTTTGCAACTTCCCCTCAAATTGACTCCGCCCGATTGGGACATTTTGGATGGGCTGAAAGGGGGCGATGAATTCAGTGAATTCGACCATTTCAATTCGCATTATGCGCGCGAGGCGGAATGTGCAGAATGGGGAAGGGAGGCTGAAAAAGCGTTGCTTTGTGCCAATGGCAATGGGATCGGGGCCGAAAAAATTGGTGGACGGAAGAAAAGTGCCGACAAAAAAGTTCCTGAAAATTCAATTGGAGATGAAAACAGAGAGGAACGGCATAATTCTACGTGATATTTGAGTACCTTTTTTGCGTGTATTTTTGTGTATTGTTGAAGTGCCCTCCCCAAATTTGATGTTTTTTCTTCTTTTATTCCATTATATTTGTCACAGTTTTGATTGAATAATTTTCTAGTGGTTTGCCTCCTTTATCCTTTCCTTTAATTCTAATTCTTTTACCGTTTACCCTATTATTTTGCCACGCAAAAATACCGCGCACAAATTTTTATCTTCCCCAATTCTTGCCTCCTCCCCAATTTTCTTTTCATTCCTACAACGAATGGTGCAAATAATAATAAATATTTTCTGATATAGATAAACATAATTTTATTTTTTTTTTAAATTTTGTTAATTTTTTGTGTTTCAGTAAAATTTAATTGCCAAAAAAATTAGCGAAAAATTTTCGTATATCGAAAAATTATTTTTTTGAGGCCATATAATTTGGCTATAACAATTGGGGGCTTAGAATTAGGTTTAGAATTAAATTTAGATTATATTTAGTTATGGAGTATAGGTAGGTATCTTATTAAGGAAGTCTGATTTGGCCAAGTTTAATGGCCCCAAAAACAAGAAAAGTTTTCTACAAAAATAAATATTTTTCGATAAATTCATTAGTATTATCCATTCCATTCCACAATTTTCCGCAATTTCAGCGTTCCAAAGACGATACCAGCAATTTTGATTCGGAATTCACCGGTGAACAACCAAAATTGACACCCGTTGATCGGCTTTTCCTCATGAATTTGGATCAGGTAAAGCGAAAATGGTGGAAAATATTCGAAACAAATTGAGTCCGCGTCGATTTAGTACCTAACCAATTCTCCTTTTTTTACCATATCTCGATAAGGAATCAAGCGATTCAGGAAGGCGATATGTCATTAGAAAGCTCTAAATTTCCTCTAAAAAGTGGCTTAATAATTTTTCTTGAAAATTTAAAACATTTTATAAAATAAACGGCTTTTTCTCCAATCATTTAGAAAATTCGGTGTACCTTTTTTTAAAAGTTTGGATTTCATAAATTTATAAAGCCATTTTGTAGGGGACATTATGCTTTAAAATGTTGTTTCGCCTCTTCCCGAATTGATTATTGCTTCACTTAAATATGGGCCAAAAACTATTTGAAATATATTCAATAATCGGTAGTCAATTTTTTTCTCTATAGGAAAATGGTTCAACTTTACTAAATTTACTCCTTTTTATCATTCAGAATGAATTCGAGGGCTTCACATTCGTCAACGACAATTATGCACTTCAAAGGGATGGGGGAATGTTGTTGATTGAATAAAATAATTCCAAAAAATGATGAAGAATAATTTGAATCATCGACGACCAAATTGGCCATCCAACAAATTTATCCCCCAATTCAATTTATTATTCCCAATTTGAATTTTCCAATAATTCCCCACTCATTTTTGTATTATTTTTTTGCATATTTCCCCAGAAAATTGAATTTGGCTCTAAAAATTGAACATGAAAATTTGATTAGGACTCTTCTGGTGCCACTTTATTAAATTTGGAGAAAAGTAGAAAATTGGTGGCCTAATTCGTACCAAATAAATGTAGAGAAAAGGTAAATGGTAAATGAATTTGGAAATTGAACGAAAATAAATGAAATGGTTGATGAATTTGCTCAAGGCAAATTAATGGAGCACAATTGCAATTATTCCATTTTTTAGATGTATATGATTTGAATGTGCCAGGAGGCGAAACAGTATGATTCAACACCTGAACCGTTCTTTTAGCCATAATTCAACAAGGAATCAACCAATTTAGGAAGGCAATAAACCATTTGAAAGCTCTAAATGTCCTCTAAAAAGTGGTTATATTAATTTGGCTATAATTAAAACAATTTGTAAAATAAGCGACTTATTTCATCAGTCAGTTAACAAACAAATTCGGGTTTATTCCACTCTCAAAGACATACAATCTTTTCTAAAAGTTGGATTTCGTAAAATTTAATAAAGCCATTTTGTTGAGGACGTTTAGGGCTTAAAAATGGCATATCGCCTTCTCAGGTTTGTTATTGTCTCACTAAGCTATACCGAAAGAAGGGCCAAAGTATTGAATTGGCTGTATTGAAGCATAACAAGGAGGGGGCGATAGCGCAATTTTGCCATGGAACCCTTCAACAATTGCCTCATTCCACCCATCCATTTTGGTCCCTTGCGATTTTAGTAACCCCTCCCTGAAAAATGTCCCCAGCCCAATTCCCGCAGGTCGTCACGGGTTATTAAATTTCTTGGTGTGTGAAAAAATGGTCGTTTCGGAACCCATTTTCCTAGTGGGTGGCGCCCATCCATCCACATCCAATTGGCCAATTCTCCATATTTCATACTCGCCGGCTGGAAGGCTAGGTGTCCTCCAAACCCCCTAAAAAACATTGTCTCCTCCATTACATTTTTTCATTGGCAAAGGAATTTGTGCGTTGTTTTGCCGCCGTCGGGGAAGAAGGCAATTAGTCGTGTGCCCCCTTCTCTCCTTAATCCTTGTCTACATTGGCATTGGCACCGCTAGAAGCATTTGTAGTTGGGAACCATCCTCAATTCAAAAATATTCATTCATTTTCATCCAAACATATTATTTTCAGTAAGGAACATTTCAATACTTGGACTGCTAATCTTTTGGTCATATCTCAACGAGGCATTAGCCAATCTGGGAAGGCGATATATCATTTTAAAGCCCTAATTGCCCTCTAAAATCTGGCCTTTAAAAATTTTATGAAATCCGGGTTTTAAAAAGTTACATGTCTTTGAGTGTAGTAAACCCGAATTTTTTGATTGATCTGAGGAAAAGCCATTTATTTTACAAATAATTTAACTTTTCAAACTAATAACTTAGCCACTTTTTAGAAGACATTTAGGGCTTTAAAATGACATATCGCCTTCCTAAATTGGTCGATTCCTTGTTGAACTATTGCTAAAAGAGCAGCCCAGGTACTGAAAGCGGTACTCATTCGTCTTGTTTCTTTTATTTTGGAATTAAAATGAATAAATAGGCCAATTTAAAGAAAAAATGGCTAAAAAAATTTTAGTTGACTTCCGGCTTAATTCTGCACAAAAAATACTGAATTTTTAGCATTCTCTTTGTTCTTTATACTCCAATAAAATTTGTTGTGCATGAGGTTAAATGGGTGGCGGAGGCGGCTTTTAGCCTTTCAATAAAAAAGCTTCTTCCAATCATTTTTTTCAACATTACACAAAATGGGCTAAATGGGCTGCTCCCAAAATTCACATAAAATGAGCTCATTCCCGCCATTCGGCTTCCTTTATTTTCTTGTTCTATTCTTGGCCCATATTTTTGGCCCATTTTGGGATTCCAAAAATGAGCTCCTGCACTCAATGAAGTGGCCCTATTTTGGCTATCTCATTCCATTTCTTTGGCTACCGGATATGCCTACGCCGGTACAACTTGCCGCCGATTCAAATAACTCACCAAGGATGAAGCTACTTTTGATAATTTTAGTATCAAATTAAAGAGTAGATTTTTTGGCTATCAAATAATATTAATTTTATTTAAATTTGTTCAGAATTGATGGAATTATGACAAAAAAAAAACCACTGAAAATTTCGCTAATTCATTGTAAATCTAATTTTTAATGACTTTTTAGGCACAACTCAAATAATTCTGAAGCAATTTAAATAAAATTAATATTAATATTTGATAGCCAAAAGTCTGCTTTAAAATTTGATACCAAAATCGTCAAAATTAGTTCCATTCTTGGTAGGTTATTTTGAACGGCAACAAATTGGCTCATTGACAAGATGGGGCATATCCTATACTATTCTTGGCCCATATTTTGCCCCTTTTTGGGCTTCCAAAAATGAGCTGTGCTGTTCCATGAAGTGGTCCCCCCTCCTTCATATTCGGCCAACCACCCATTCCACACTATTCCTTTGCCACCCTCCATTTCCGTACTCAATTCTGCTTCTTCTCAAGAGTGGGGGATTAAGTCCTCCCATGTTCCTTTCAAATTCACATCACCTCCCTTCTTACATTGGGCCCGAAATTCTCCCCAGGGAACCATCGTTCGGCGCGTCGACAATTTATTTATCGCCCAAAGGGGGATGGGGTGGATTGGCCCAAAAGCCCCTTTTTGCCAACTATTTTCCGGCCTCCATCCAGTCTCCAAAGCACCGACGGTCTCCGGCCGAAAGTTTGCCTTGGTGGCCCCAAAGTCCGGCCCTTCCCTTCCCCAAAATCCTCGCCGCCAGCATTAATATTAAAGCCACAAGGTGGGAACAAAATTGGTGAAGGGCCAAGGGCCGCCTCCCATTTTCCCCGCCTTGTAGCCGCCGCCTCATTTCCTTCCCCTTTGGCCACAAAAAACGTCAAAAGGCGGTGCCCCCGTGGCCAAACACCTCCAGCCACCTCAAATTGGTGGAGGCCAAAAGCAGTGAAGGAGGAGGCGACCAGCCAGTTGCTCGGTTCCAGCTGCTTTTCCCCCTGGCCGCCTTCCTCCCAGCACAGCCAATTAGCCGCAAAAAACGGCGGTGAACAATCCTTCCCTTTCCCCTTGGCCAGTACAGCTTTCCTTCCTTCATAAACCAATTCGGCCAATTTACAATTTTCCTCTTCCTTCATTTTTTCCCTTTTTTAAAACTGTATTTTGTTCGCCATGACATCCTTCGGACAAAAATCCAAACTTTTCCTTTCTCAAATTGCTTCCAAATTCCATTTTGGTACATTTCGGGGTTATCAATTTTCACATCCGAACAAAATCCGAACCTTCCTTCCTCATCAAATATAGTTCCAAAAAGTTATTTTGGTACATTTTTGGTTGTGCCAATTTTCAAGCTGTTCAAATATGATGGCTAAGCAGGCATCAATGAATGTGAATGTCCTTTTTTGAAGGCGAATGATTGAATTGATGTGGGGGGGGGGATGGAGGGGAAGCACAAAAACAGGCAAAAGCACATCAAAAGCCGCCCCACTAGGGGTCGGGTAATCCTCCCCTTCCTTCCTTCTTGTTGGCCATGCCCACTGCCGAGAATGATGATGGGTTGGGACTGGGCCAAACCAGCTGCTGTGGCCCATTGGGTTGTTGGCTTTCCGACCCGCATGGAGGGAAGAAAATTAAACGAAAATTGAGGTGGGGGTCCATTTGCGCATTTGCCTCCTTTTCCTCCCAATATTCCTCCAATTCTTCCCCCGTCCAATTCCAATCAAATTCATATTTCATAGCCCATTTTTGTGTGGCTTCTAATTCTAATCCCCCACCTCATCCCCCCCCCTTTCCCATTCATCCATTTCCTAATCCCAAATCCTCAAGAAAACAACAAAATTATTATGCACTTTTCCAACAAAAAAAAAAACAATTTATTTTGCACTTTTCCACATTTCATTCATTCAAATTCAGAGGCCCCCAGCAGCAAATGGACACTTTCCCCTTTCCCTGGGCCCTTTCCATTTGTGTACCGTTGTTTTGCCTTCTAATTTCATTGGCATTTTCCGGCAATTCCCTGGTCATTGCCGCCATCTTCTATGACCGGAAATTGAGGAAACAACGTGAGAATTTGTTCCTCGTTTCGTTGGCCCTTTCCGATTTGTTCGTCTCTGCATTGGTCATTCCCCTGCCCAAATAAAATTAAGAAATGGCCAAATTTTCAGGTGATGGTTTTGGCTGCGGCCAACGATTTGCTTGGCTATTGGCCATTTGGTGCCGTTTTTTGTCAATTTTGGATTTGCCTGGACATTTCATGCTCCACGGCATCCATCCTCAATTTGGTCAGTTTCTTAAATGCCAATTTGTCGCCATTTAAAATAACTAATCAAGGATTGAACTGATTTTGATAATTTTAGTATCAAATTAAAGAGCAGACTTTTGGCTATTAAATAATATTAATTTTATTTAAATTGGTTGAGAATTCATGCAGTTATGACCAATAATTTTTAAATGATCTTTATTATGGATTAGTGGAATTGCCAGCGGTTTTTTGGACACAATTCCATTAATTCTGAGCCAATTTAAATAAAATTGATATTATTTGAGAGCCAAAAGTCCGCTCTTTAATTTGATACTAAAATCATCAAAATTGGTTCTATCCTTGGTGAGTTATAAGCGCTCGCGGCAAGTTGAATTCTTCCCCAATCATCTATTCTCTCAATTCATTCATTCATTTATTCACATTCAGTGTGCCATTGCCTTGGACCGTTTCATCCATATCAGTCGGCCAATGCGTTATGCGAGGTAAAAGAACAAAAAATAAACTATATACTAAAAATGGTGGGGCGGCAAATGACGAATGTTTGCCCGTCTCCATTTACATTTCCTGTCAGCCAATTTCCCCCCTCTTTTTGAATAGGTTTCAATTTCATTCCCATTTCCTTATGGCAATCTTTTCTCCCACAAATTTGTCAAAAAAAATTCACTTGGCCCCAATTTCATCCTCTCCCCTTTTTTGCCCTTTGCTCTCCCACCCATGTTCCCCACCCGCTGTGAATGAAACAACCTCCGACCTTTCTTTCCCTCCCAATTTCGAATGTTTGCCGAAAAAATCAAAAATTCCCGTTTGGCCCATAAATTTCCTGCTGTCCTCCCCTCCCAAAAAGCTTAACCCCGCCACATCGGTGCGGGGCCAACAAATACATTGGAAGATGGCGTGGGAATTTGGTGGTCGGGGAACACACATTTTGCCACATTTTATTAGTCCACCAAAATGGTTGAAATTGAAATGGAATTGAATTGAGGGAATTGACTTAAAAAATTGAAATGGGTAAAAAGGGCATTTCCCTTTGAAAATGTAGGACAATTAACCGGTGAATTGGGGGAAATGAGCGAAGAAAAGACAAAAAACAAAACAATTCCAGGTAAACCCCCAAAGTCTGTTTCCCTTTTCAATTTCTTCCTTTTCCCTTTTCCCTCTTTATTTCCTCATTGTCCAGGTTCGTCAGCCGACGCGTCATTTGTGCGGCCGTTTGCGCAATTTGGCTTCTTTCCGCCTCGCTCGGAATTGCGCAAATTGCTTTTGGTGCAACGGACGGTGGAGGAATGGAATTGGAGGATGAAAGGAGGGAACAAAAAACAAATGATTGGTCGATGAATTGGACAACCGAAATTGAGAAGGAGGCAATGAGGTGACTGACCATTTTAGGCCAATTTTGGCAGAGGAAAAGAAAATTAACTTGTAAAAAAGGGAGTTTGGCCTACTTTTTGGAAAATTAGCTTTTTGGCCAATTTGGGAAAGAGAAGGGAAAAAGAAGCAATTTTGGTACACGGCAAAGGCCCCAGACTTTAATGACCACCAACCAACATTTTTGCTGCCTTTTTTGTGTTTGCTTTTCCATTTTGAGAATGACATTTTGTGTAAAACAAAAGGGAAATTGAAGGTGGTTTTGGAAAGGGGACAGACTAAAAATTGTTGTGGAAATGATTTAGAGAAATGCCAGACTGAAATAATTTTGCATAGATTTATGGTCTTTAACTGAAATTTGACATGTAATTTTTGTATCAAGTTGGAATCCATAAAAATTAAAATAGGCCAAATTATTGAGGAAACATTGTATTTTCAAATGATATATTTTTTCTCAATATTTTTATTTCCACATTAAGCTTTATACAAAAATAATGCCCAGGCATTGAAATTAAAAGACTTTAAATTTAATTCCAAATAAACAATAAAAATCAGAATTAAATAAATCATTTTTATATATGGTTGAATAGAGGATTCTTTGCTCTTTAAAATGGTACCAAAATTGTCAAAAATGGTTTTATTTGAGATGAGTTATGTTAATTTATAAAAATGGCCTCAATTAATTGGTATGAAATATGAATTTGCCCTCAGGGAAGTGTCAGGCCCAAAGCAAAGGGAAAAATTTTGGTCTTTTATGAAATTTGTGACAATTTTTTGATTTTTTTACTGGAATTTGCCTATAATTTTTCTTTTGCATAATACCAAAAAAACATTCTATTCAAGCTGTTTTGATTGTTTTTGATTGATTGAAGAATGATTGGCGCCCATCAAAAAAACTAAGATTGAGACTGATCGATTTGGCTGTCAGGCGATTGAGAGAGGAATTCAGTAGGGGAAAAGCCGACAAAAAGCCAGCCATCAAATAAACAACTAAATCACATAAAATCGGCGGCCAATTTCCTCTCTCAATTAATCTTTGTCCCAGCCGAAATTCATTTCCCTTCATTCCAGATCAGCCCATCCCCATCACCATCATTATCAATGCCAACTGCAACTGTCACCGGCCTATGCCGTCTTTTCCTCATTGCTTTCCTTCTTCCTTCCGGCCACCCTGATGCTTTTCCTCTATTATCGTTTGTATTTGTATGCTCGACGCCATGTTCGCTCCATTCAAGCACAATTGAAGCAGGCAAATTCCCGCAAATGCCAGACAAAAATAAACATCCTATTTTAGGCCACCTCCCTTCTCATTCTGCAGTTGGCCTCGGATCGGGTTCGCCAAGTCGTTGTGCGACCCTCCATGGGCCTTGTGGTCAGTTTTTGATGTCCCAGATTCCCTTGGATGCATCCCCTTTTGTCGCGTTTATAATAATTAATCAAGGATTGAACCAATTTTGATGATTTTAGTATCAAATTAAAAAGCAGACTTGTGGCTATCAAATAATATTAATTTTATTTAAATTGGTCCAAAATAGATTGAATTATGACAAAAAAACCGATGGCAATTCCAATAATCCATAATAAAGATCAGTAAAAAATTTTTGGTCATAATTCCATAAATTCTGATTCAAATTTAAATAAAATTAATATTATTAGATATCCAAAAGTCTATTCTTTAATTTGATATTAAAATTATCAAAATTGGCTCCCACCTTGATGAGTAATTAGTATAAATGGCGACAAGTTGGGCAATTCCATATTCCCCTTTACTCCTTCCATTTCCCCTGAAGCCACCCTCTGTCGCCCTCCAATATGAGACCACAAAACGATTGAGTGGCGCCGGCCTTTCCAATGGATCATGCCGTGCCGAAAGTAGCCACGTGAGTGTGGCCGTTCACAAGGGTTCGGACACGGCCATAGTGGATGCCACCGTCCGTCAGGGAACACCAATTTTGTGTGCCACTCTGAGGAAGGCAAAATTGACGGACAATAACAACTATTACGGAGGAGAGGTTAGTGGGTAATGGGATTGGTAGAAGGACGGATTCAATATCACCATTTCAATACCTGAACCTCTTTTGGTTTTAACTCAACAAGGCAATAGCCATTCGGGAAGGAAATATTCCCTCTAAAAAGTGGCTTTTATATTTTTTGCAATTTTAGCCACTTTATAGAGTAAACTTTGGGCTTTCGAATGGTATAACCAATTCTTGAATTGGTTATTACCTCGCTGAGTTATAGACAAAAGAATGGATGACGTTTAGTGAATCGCCCTCCATATAAAATTGATGCCTGCTTGAGGGTTCATCCAGGGTCTAAGGCACTGTGAGGTGTGAAGGCGCCTTTCTTTTTTGTATTACAGTAGGATAAGTTGCAGTCCTTTTAAATGCACCATTCACACTTGATAAACGTAGGTCATCCATTCTTTTGCCTATAATTCAGCGAGGAAATAACCAATTTGGTAAGATCATATATAATTTGAAAGCCCAAAGTTTCCTCTACAATTTAACTATTTTATGAATTTTAATTTTACGAATGTGTCTTTAAATACAATGAAACCCAATTTTCTGATTGATTAGAGGAAAATTCGCTTATTTTACCAATTGTTTCAAATTTCCAAAAAAATTAATTAAGCCACTTTTAGAGGATATTTAGGGCTTTAGAATGGCAAATCGCCTTCCCAGATTCGTTGTTTCCTTGTTGAGCTAGCCAAAATATGGCCCAGATATTGAAATGGAGGTACTGAAAGTCCCTTTTTCTCAATGGGAGGAAAATAAAAAAAATTATAATTTATTTCCTTACAGGAAAGTCCATTCACCCCATCTCCAAACAAAAGGCACAACAATGGGAGTGGAGGTGGCGGAGGTGGCTCTTCCGACCGAAAAGCAAGGACCACTTTGGGAGTTATCATGGGTAGGGAAGGGGGATTCCCAGGGGAGAAATTTCTCATGCCAAAATATGTTTTAGGCACTTTCCTTGTTTGTTGGCTGCCATTCTTTGTTGTCAATGTTTGGCGCTCATTTTTGCCCGAATTATGTCCGATCATTCTCTTCCAGGTCCATTTTTAGCCAATTAATATTGATAAAATTGAAATTGGCAAAAAGAATTGGAACGGTTAAAAAGTTTATCCTAAACCCATAAACTTTAAATTTATTTGCTAGATCTCGTCAAGACGCATCAATTTTTTGGCTTTGGTTTAGGTTTAACCAATTATAACTTAGTTTTAAACCATTAAACCAAAATTGGTTTAAACCGTTTAATACCCTTTAATTGTTGACCAAACCAAAATTGGTTTAAACCGGTTAATACCCTTTAATTGTTGACTAAACCAAAATGGGTTTAAACCGTTTAATACCCTTTAATTGTTGACTAAACCAAAATGGGTTTAAACCGTTTAATACCCTTTAATTGTTGACCAAACCAAAATTCGTTTAAACCGGTTAATACCCTTTAATTGTTGACTAAACCAAAATGGGTTTAAACCGTTTAATACCCTTTAATTGTTGACCAAACCAAAATTGGTTTAAACCGGTTAATACCCTTTAATTGTTGACTAAACCAAAATGGGTTTAAACCGTTTAATACCCTTTAATTGTTGACTAAACCAAAATGGGTTTAAACCGTTTAATACCCTTTAATTGTTGACTAAACCAAAATGGGTTTAAACCGTTTAATACCCTTTAATTGTTGACTAAACCAAAATGGGTTTAAACCGTTTAATACCCTTTAATTGTTGACTAAACCAAAATGGGTTTAAACCGTTTAATATCCTTTAATTATTGACCAAATCATAACAAATTATATACCATTTAATGAGTTTTGACCAGCTCTATCCAATTTGGGTACATTTGGTTTGGGAATATAAGATTAAACCCTACTTAAATAATTAAAAATTATTTTGGGCGTTGACGTTATTTTTTTCCAACATATTAAATATTTCCCACAAAATTGATTCCAAATTGTTCATTCAATAATTAAAGGCGGTCACTTGGTTGGGCTATGCCAACTCCTCGGTCAACCCCATCATTTACGGCATTTTCAATCGGGATTTTCGACGGGCATTCAGCCGAATTGTGAACAAATTGTTGCATTGCCTTCAGCAAGAGGAAACGGCACCCACAAGAAGTGAGACGGAATCAATCAGATGCCGTCGAAAAGGGGAAAATAACAATTTGAAAGTGGACAGGGGAGGATGGAGATGGCGATTGAGAAGTTGTTGGCTAATAAAACGATGAAATCCACATGGGATAATCCAATTTAAAAATGGGTGAATGATTGATGATCTCCTTCCCCTTCTGTGACGAGTTTTTTATTTGTGCCCAATTGCCTTTCTGTTTTTTAATATCATCAAAATTCGCTTAAATAATAAATAATTCAAATTGAATGGAATTTATTCAAATTGTACACACAAATTCGTATAAAATACAATAATAATACAATAGTATATTGTGTCTTTAGTGGGTGAGACAGGATGATTGAGTACAATTGTTTTGCTCTTTTGGTCAACGCTCAAAGAGGAATTAGTCAATTCAGGAAGACGATATGTGATTCGAAAGCCCAAAATGCCCTCTAAAAAGTGGCTTTTTTATTTTTTTGAAAAATTTGAAAAATTTTTTAAAATAAGCGGATTTTCCTCCCATCAATTAGACAATTTCGGATTTATTATACTCAAAAACGTATAATATTTTTTAAATATGATTTAATAAAATTTAAAATAGCCACTTTATAGCGTTATGTTTGGGCTTTCGAATGATATATAGCCTTCCAAAATTGGTTATTGCCTCGCAGAGTTATAGACAAAAGAATGGATGACCTACAGAATCGTTTATCAAGTGAATTGATATTAATGCTTGATGAGTGCTATCGCCTTCGCCTTCTTCTACTACCGTAATACAAAAGGAAAGGGGAAAAGACTTCCACTTTGATGTACCCTCAGTCAGGCATCAATCAAATTGGTACAGTATAAAGGAGTGATTCACTTGTTCCATTCTTTTGTCTATAACTCAGCGAGATAATAACCAATTTTGGAAGGCGATATACCATTGGAAAGCCCGAAGTTTTCTATATAAAATGGCCTATTCTAAATTTTTTTAAATCCATCTTTACAAAATTTATATATCTTTGAGTCTAATAAACTCGAATTTTCTGATTGAATAAAGAAAAATCGATTACAAATTGTTTTAAGATTTTCAAAGAAATTAGTAAAGCCACTTTTTAAAGCGCTTTTTTATCTATCAAAAGGCATATAGCCTTCCCAGATTGGCCATCGCCTCATTGAGCCATGGTCAAAAGAATGACCCATGGTAATGACAATCGACTTGAGTCTTACATAAAAAGATATGTCTTTAAATTATGCCGTAGGAAATTGGCCAATGGGCACAATGCTGACATAATCGACGGTTTGCCCCACCGGTGGACTATCTTCTCCGCCTTGTTGTTGTTCCTCCTCCTTCATTACGCCCAACAATGCATCCGCACTGCTCATTGCCGACGACCCACCATGCCCTGAACTGGACGAATCCATTGAGCGGCTTCGCCAATCGCCAGGTGCCAATTTGCCATGCAATGAATTGCTGCCGGGAGGGGATCGACCAAAACTGGCTGAAGAACCACCTGCGGAACCACCGGTATTGGCATGGGCTCCGGATTGTCCACCTAAAAAGGCAATCCATTCATTTGATGGTTATACTCCAACTTGTTTCGAAGCCAACTTGTCGCCATTTAAAATAACTCATCAAAGATGGACCAATTTTGACAATTTTAGTACAAATTAAAGAGCAGACTTGTGGCTATCAAATTATATTAATTTTATTTAAATTGGTTCAGAATATGATGGAATTATGACCAAAAAACCAATGCAAGTTTCACTAATTCATAGCAAATGTCATTTTAAATTGTTTTTTTGGGCATAATTTCATCAATTCTGAACCAATTTAAATAAAATTAATATTCTTTGATGGCCAAAAGTCTGCTCTTTAATTTGATATTAAAATTATCTAAATTGGTTCAATCATCGATGAGTTATTTTAAACGGCAACAGCTTGGCCTGGCTACAAGTTGGGATATCCCGAAATGAAGGACTTGCCCAATTTGGCATTTTGCTGAGCAATTCCGGTGAAAAGAACACCCTGGACCCGGATGCCATGTTCCGACGCAATTGATTTCTTTTTTGGCCTTTTTGCCGGTTGGCTTTTTTGTTTTGTTGAAGTGGGCGGTGGAAAAGATTCGATGGAAGATGATGGGCCAGGTTGGGGTTCAATGATGGACTTTCGGGCGAGCAAAGGGGCATTCGCATAAAAATTGGTGGAGGAGGAAGGTTGAAGCTGGAAATTAGATTAAAATTTGAAAATTCATATACTTTCTTTTAATTTGCTAAAAAAACACAAATGCCAAAATGATAAATGCTTTGATTTGGGTTTAACCAATTCTAACTTGAATCATTAAACCAAAATAGGTTTAAACCGTTTAATACCCTTTAATTGTTGACCAAACCAAAACAAATTATATACCATTCAATGCGCCTTGATCAGCTCTATCCAATTGTAGGATTAAACCTTTTAAACCATGATAATTATTTTGGCTTTATTTACTCTCTTAATGGCAAATTCAGTGTTTTTTTTAGCTAATTAAAATTAAATATTATTCTTATTTTTGTCTAACATTATTATAAATTGGCATTTGGCCAATGTTCGTTTGTTGCTGTTTTGTTTCCGCCGCCGTTTTTCCCCTCCAAACAACTTCCTTCAATTGTTCCAACAATGAACGTCTTTTTTCAGTCGTTGATTTTCCCTGGGAATTGGCAGCCGGCGATGGTGGTGGCATTCGAATATATTCCGGCGTACATTGACTCCCACTCCCATTTGTTTCCTTGGCCATATTACCGGCGGCCATTTCCCGTGAAAATGTCTACAAAAAATATTTTTTAGTTTGGCGAAAACAGTATTAAAAATGGCGAAAAGATTATAACGGTTCAATGGTTTAAGGGTTTGTCCTCCATATTCACAAAACCATATACCCGAAATTGGATAGAGCTGGTCAAGAGGAATTGATTGGTATATAATTTGTTATGGTTTGGTCAACAATTAAAGGATATTAAACGGTTTAAACCAATTTTGGTTTGGTCAACAATTAAAGGGTATTAAAAGGTTTAAACCAATTTTGGTTTGGTCAACAATTAAAGGGTATTAAACGGTTTAAACCAATTTTGGTTTGGTCAACAATTAAAGGGTATTAAATGGTTTAAACCAATTTTGGTTTGGTCAACAATTAAAGGGTATTAAACGGTTTAAACCTATTTTGGTTTATTGGTTTAAATCTATAGAATTGGCCAAACCCAAGCTAAAATATAATCAAATGATGCATCACAACGAGATCTTTCAATTGGGTATAAAATTTATGTATTTATAGGTAAACTACTTTCGCCATTTTCAATACTTTTTCGATTCATTTGCCACTTTTTTCCTACCTCAAAACTCATCAATCCGGGGGCGGACATTGGCCTTTGTTGTTGTGCGGATTCCCTTTTTTGGTCTTTTTCATTTTCTTGTTCATCCGTCGGATTTTGTCCATTTTGTCCCTGTTCCATTCCTTCCGATCCTTTTCCCTCTTGACTTCCTTCCGGGATCATCGCATACGGGCCTTCATCCGTTGTTTCCCCATTCGATGTGTCACTTTGTTGCTATAAAAAATGTTGGGTGAATGAATTATTTTTCAAAAAATTAATTTAAATGGGACATATTCCCTTCAATCTTCCCTACTAAAATTCGTGAAACATAACGATTAAATATCGCATATTATGCAGCATTGGACCATTCTTTTGGCCATATTCCAAGAGGGAAGCAACCAATTTTGGAAGGGAATATTCCATTCGAAAGCTCTAAATATCCTCTAAAAAGTGGCATATTCTAATTTTTTGGAAAATTAAAATAATTTCATAAATAAGTGGCTTTTCCTCGCTCACAATCGATCAGAAAATATGGGTTTATTTATACTCAAAGGCATATAATTTTTTTTAAATTTGAATTCAATAAAATTAAATTTGGCCACTTTGTAGAGGAAACTTTAGGCTTTCAAATGGTATATTGCCTTCCCAGATTGATTATTATCTCATTAAACTATAAACAAAAGTAATGTCCAAGCTTTGAAAATGGAGACTTTAAATAATTTAATTCCAAATTAAATAACAAAAATGGAATTTAATCAAACCATTTTTATATGATTAAATAGATAACTCTTTTCCCTTAAAAAATATCAAAATTGTCATAAATGGTTTTGTTTGAGATGAATTATATGAATTTATAAAGATCAATTTGGAGTATATGCCCTAAGGATGCCTCAAAGTAAATCCAAGGGAAAAGGGAAAAAGAAGAAGGGAAATTTTGATTTCTCTCGTTTGAGATACCGTATCGCTCTTTGTCTCAATAGCCAGTGAAGAAGGGAAAATTGTATTCTCTGGGAGAAAATTTATATAATTCCTTTCATTTCCAACAATTGAATTGTAGAGATAGAGAGGACATTCTTTTGGCTATAACTCAAGAATGCAATTAACCAATTTTAGAAGGCGATATACCATTGCAAAGCCAAAAGTGCCCTCTTCTATAATTTGGCCTATTTAAGATTTTATAAATTTCAAATTAAAAAAGGTACTGGTCATTGAATATAATAAACCCAAATTTTCTAATAGATTGGAGTAAAAGCCACTTATTTTACAAATTCTTTTTAATTTTCAAAAAAAAAATATTAAGGCCACCTTTTAGAGGTGCTTGAGGGCATTCGAATGGCATATTGCCTTCCCGAATTTGTTACTTCCATGTTGCATTATAGGTCAAAAAGAATAGCCCAATTTATTGTATTGGAATTAATATATTTCTTATATCACTAAATTGTAAATTAGGCCTCGGAAATAAAAATATGTTAAAATGTGAAATTTTTTGTGCCCACCGATGCGTCCGCCTTTTCCGCCTCGGTCAACATCCATTCAAAATATTCGCCAATTGTTTGAAAATCGGGACGTGCCTCCGGCCTTTCCTGCCAACAACTGACCATCACCCCGTAAATTTCTTCCGGACAATTGTGCGGCGATTCCATCCGGTAGCCTTCCTTCAGCAAATTGTACAGTTGTGGCATTGCAATCGACGGGTATGGGGTGCCACCGAGGGTCATTATTTCCCATAGCAAAATGCCTACAAATATGGAAAATTTATTAAAGCGAATATTTAAATGGCAAAAAAAAATACAAATAGCAAAAAGACTGTAACTCAGAAGTTGATCCTAGACCCATCAACCTTATACTCTATTGACAATTCTCATCAAGATGCATCATTTGATTAGATTTTGGCTTGGGTTTAACCAATTCTAATTTTGAACCATTAAACCAAAATTGGTTTAAACCTTTTAAAAACCATTAATTGTTGACTAAACCATAACAAATTATATACCATTCAATGCGTTTTTTGATCAGCTCTATACAATTTTGGGTATATTTGGTTTGTCCTAAATGACATTATTTACTCTTTTTTCGTTAAATTTAAATAGTAATATTATCCCTTTGCTCACCGTATGACCATACATCACTGTGCACTGTGTACACATTTGCCTCCAACGCTTCTGGGGCCATCCATTTGCTAAAATTTTTTAAAATTATTTAAAATTAATAAATAATTTTCTGGACATTGGCAATCGGCCAGCCCCCCTTTTCCGATAATAGTCATGGTAGAACACATTGCGGGAAAGGCCAAAATCCGAAATTTTCATGCTCAAATCGCGGGCAACTTCAATAAAATTAAATTAATTCCCTAAAAATGATCAATTTGAACCAACCGAGAACATTCCTTGCGGCCAAATCCCGATGAATAATCTGCAAATTCAGAAATTATTCCATTCCATAAGGATACGCCTCAACTTGTCGCCTTTTAAAATAACTTGTCAAGATGGAATTAAATGTGATAATTTTGTAATTAAATTAAAGAGTAGACTTTTGGCTATCCAATTATATTAATTTTATTTAAATTGGCCCAAAAATGATGAAATTATGTTCAAAAAACCATGGATATTTGGCAAATCCATAGTGAAGGATCATTTTAAATGGTTTTTTTGGCTCATAATTCCATCAATTCTGAACGAATTTAAGTAATATTAATATTACTTGATAGCCAAAAGTCTGCTCTTTAATTTGATATTAAAATCATTAAAAGTAGTTCCATCTTTAATGAGTTATTTTAAACGGCGAAGTGACAAAATGGATTGTACTGTTTCCCATCATTCCTTTGCTTACCTTTTTGCTGGCCAAAAATTCCATTCCACGTGCAATTTGAGTGCCAAAATGGACCAAATCCCGAAGGGTCAATGCCCTTCCCAATCCTTCTTCCATTGGCCTTTCCACATTCTTACAATTTTCAATTCAATTTATTCACCCAAATGATTCCATTCCATTTTACCTGGTACATCACTTTTTGTTGTTTTTGACTCGTCCCAGGGGCCATCATTCCATTTTCACTTCCTTCACTGATGTCCCCATCCACTCCGTCCACATCTTCGCTATTTTCTCTTTGCTCCTCTTTTGGCCGATGTTTTCTCAAAAAATCGCGCAAATTTCCATGTTCACAAAGTTCGAGCACAACGAGGAGAGGGCCTAGCCCCGTGCAACAACCAATCAAGCGGAGAATATGCGGATGATGGCCAATGGATTTGAGGATTTGCATTTCGGAAACCTTCAATGGGCGGGGAATTTTAGGGGCACAAAATTGATGGAACAATTCACAATATGAGACGGTTCATCAATGCCTAGGACATTTCTTTCTTTTGAAGGCAATAACCATTTTAGGAAGGCTATATACCTTTTTTAAAGCCCAAAGTTTCCTCTACAATTTGGCATTTAAAAATTTTATGAAATTCAAAATTTTAGAAAGTTAAATATCTATGAGTTAAATAAACTCACATTTTCTAATTGATTTGAGCAAAAGCCGCTTATTTTACAAATTATTTTACATTTCCAAAAATTAGAAATGCTACTTTTCATAGGGAATTTAGGGCTTGCGAATGGTTTATTGCCTTCTTGAAATGGTTGATTCCCTATTGAGTTATGGACAAAAGAATGGCCTCAGATATTGCAATGTCCTGTTCGTTTTCATATAATTTACATAAACTCACCAAAATGATGAGCTCTCTTTCTTGCGCTGCAGGCTTTAATCTTTTCACGGCAACTGGCATCTATTAAAAATACATTTATAATTATTTAATTTTTTTTCCCCATTATCGACCGATTCAATGCTGGAATTCTCTCCCTCCTGTTCCTTTGGTCGAAGTATGCCACGCCAAACTTCACCAAATGCTCCTTCCCCCAAAATGTCGATCAAATGAAGTCTGCCAAATGCCAGTGTTTTCCGGGTTAATTTCCCCTTCCCATCCAACCTGTCCCTTTCAATTTCCCATGCCATATCCGTTGGCACTTCATAATCGGACAAAAGTGAGGATTCCACAATTTGAAGATGGCCTTCCCTGCTACCAGAATCCATCAATGGCACCTTCAAATCAAATGTTGGGAAATTTAAAGAAGACTTTCATTTTCATACCGTATCCCCCGTTCCCGTTCTTTGACGTCCTTCACGGCCACCGCCCATCACTGGGACTGGCTCAACCGTGATGGAATAAGAGGAGGCCAAATCCGACCAATGTTCTCCTTCGCGTTGAGGCTTCTTCGTGATGACAACCTTTAACAAAACAATTCAGAATACCAATTTTGGGAATATTTAATTTGGAAAAAAGTATTATACATGCCAAAAAGATTAAAATGGTTTAAAAAATGGATTGTAAATTTAGAGCAAATTCTCCTTAAATCATTATAGTTATTTTGGCACTTTTTTCGATAAAATTAAATAGTTTTCAATTTTATTTGTGCGACCTTCTTGCGAACAGCCATTTTATCCAGGGTTTGAATCCGATTTTTGGCCGAAAATTTCTTGGAAAAGAACAAATACAGCATACAAAGGGCAACAAATGCGCAAAGCAACAGGAAGGAGAGGATCAACAATACTGTATAGGACAATGGCCAGGAGACGGGCACTTCCGTTGGCAGGGTCAACGATCGGAATTCATTGACGGTCAATGTGGCATTTGCCATTGACTGGAAATTAATTGATTGGTGGCATTTTGAATGAAAATTGGTAACAAACCAATCCAAGTGTATTGCCGGCCACACATGAATATATTCCCTATTTGGGAAATAATTTATTTATTTTAAATATTTCCCTCTACCCGGAGGGCGATTCAGTCATTATCATTACTTCCGATACAGTAACCTGAGCCATTCTTATGATAATAAATTAGTCAGCGAGGGAATATCAATCTCTAGACTCTAGGAAGGGAAGCGATTTCTGTTATAATTTGGTTTATTTTGAATTTTACCAGTTTTTCAAACATTTATTCCGCTTGTTTCACAACATTTTAATTCCGCCTATTTTATTTGCCCCAAATAATTCCGCCTGTTTTACAATTGTCCTAAACATAATTCCGCCTGTTTTACAATTGCCCCAAACATAATTCCGCCTGTTTTACAATTGCCCCAAACATAATTCCGCCTGTTTTACAATTGCCCCAAATAATTCCGCCTGTTTTACAATTGCCCCAAATAATTCCGCCTGTTTTACAATTGCCCCAAACATAATTCCGCCTGTTTTACAATTGCCCCAAATAATTCCGCCTGTTTTACAATTGCCCCAAATAATTCCGCCTGTTTTACAATTGCCCCAAATAATTCCGCCTGTTTTACAATTGCCCCAAACATAATTCCGCCTGTTTTACAATTGCCCCAAACATAATTCCGCCTGTTTTACAATTGCCCCAAATAATTCCGCCTGTTTCCAAACATTTCATTATTATGTTGCCCTAATAATAATAAGCATTAATTTTGCCTCTTTAATACCCGAATTTTTTGAGTGAGTAGAAAATTTTAATTTTTCAAAAAATTAGTAAAGCTATCTATCGCCTTTCCAATTTGGTTTCTTTTTCTTCCCTATTGAGCTATGATTTTGATGATCAAAAAGATGGCCCAAGTATGATGAATCACCCATCCACCTCTTTAATTATTACTTGATCTTCCATTGTGACATTCATCAATTCCATTGTGTATTGATTCGTGTGCTTATCATGGAATATTCGAGCTCTGTCCAATTTGGACAAATCCAAAAAATTCAACGTTTCCCTTTGCTCTTTTGGATCCCATCGCAAATAGGAACCATTTGTGGCCAATAATTTGATCCAAATGACATGAGGCACAAGGTCGGAAATAATTTGGCAAGTGAAATTCACTGTCCCATTCACATCGATAGTTTTGTTCAGGAGCACATTTGGCACGAGAATTGGCCGAGAACGGATTCGGTCTTGAACCTTTATTTTATCGGAGTGTATAGTGCGTTTAAAAAAGGACAAAATTCCACCTCAACATGGAATCGACGAACAATGGAGCCGGCCGAATTGAACACTTCACAGGCATATTCCCCACTGTCCACCTGTGCCGTAGGGGAATTCATATCTAATATTCATGTGAATTCCCCTACCTCAGCCGCATCTTCCAATTCCAAACTCCATTTTCGTAATTGATAAAGTGAGCCCGTTTTGCTCTCGGAATCCCTCAAAATTTCGGCATTTCCTTTTCGCCAAACAACTTGCGGTTCGGGTTGACCGCCGGCTTTGCCTGCAGACAAAGAAACAATGATTCAATATTATGTGCAAAACACCCACAAGCTAATTTCAATGTCCTTCCAGCCGGAATCACGATATTCGTTTGGGTGTCCTCTTCCAATTGCCGGAAATACGGTGGAACTGCAAAGTCAAAATTATTCATTTTTTTTAATATTCAATCCCATTTTATTCTCAATTCGATAGACTAAATGAGCTAATCTTTATTTATCCAAAATTCAAATTAAAATGTGTACAATTTATTGGTCTTCTCCCATTTCAAGATCCTTCTCAAGAAAATAAGCTCTCATTAGTGTATAAAATTTAAAGGAATGTACCTCTTTGGGGAAATGCCCATCGTTTTGTGGTTGTCATCCAAATTGGTCTTGCTGTTGTTGTTGTTCTGCTCCATTGCCGAATTGTTGTTGTTGTACTGCTCGCCGTCGTTGTCATTGTCCAATGCCTTTGCCTTTCTTCCTCCTCTTCATCTTCATCCTCATCTTCATCGTTTTCTTCCTTTTTCTGCACTTTTGTTGCCTTCACAATTTTTCTGGCCAATTGAATTTTAGCGGACAAATCTAAACTTTTGTTCCAATTCAATGGTAATTCTCGACGGAGATAGGCCATAGCCGACATGGGGACTAATTCGGGCAAAAGATGGGAAATGTCAGGGATGCCCTGATCCGTAAGATGGTCAAAAAGTTTGACCGGATCTGAAAAAAAAGAACAAAATGCTCACTTTTCAATGCTGGTCGCCATTTGAGGCGAATGGTGCCATTCACTGCATTCGAAGAAGGAAAAGGAGTGCTTGACAACGGCAATTTGGCTTTAGTGGTGGTTGAATGAGGTGGGTTAGTGGGATTTTGTGTGCTGGTGGTAATGGCCAATTGTTGTGAATGGTCAACATGTTTGGGGGCCTCCTCCCTTGGCTGCGTTCGAAGCCGGGCAATTTCCTCAACTTTGGCATATTTTTTGCAACGTTGATCCGCCTGAAGAAATTCGCTCAAATCCAAGTCCGCCCGAAGTTGGGGCAATGCCCGAAGTTGATATAGATCGGGGGCGGCCAATGAATCGCGTTGTTGGACGGCCCATTGGCAAAGGCATTCCTCGGGCACTCGTCTCGGGTGGATATGCACATTTAGGAAATAGTCGCAGAAATCTATGAAATAGGCAAAAACACACGTCAAAAATGTGCAAGAAAGAACGGCAAAAAACGTGTGAAAATATCAATTGAAAACCCACCAACGATGTGTAGGCTGAAATTACGACTGGTCGACCCTTCGTTGTTCCAAACTCGACAAGTCCAATTCCCCTGTAAATTTGCCATATACAATCATTCCAATTCCAATCCAAATCATCATGAATTCAATGAACAAAGGAACTTTCACAGTACTACCGTTTTAAAATTGCTGGGCTTTTTTTGGGCATAGCTTATCAAGGAAACAACCAAATCAGGGAGGCGATATACCATTCGAAAGCCTAAATTATCCTCTAAAAAGTGGCTAAAGTAATTTTTTGAAAAGTTAAAAAATTTTTTGAAAAGTTAAAAAATTTCGTGAAAAAATCGTCATATCCTCACTCAATCAGAAATTTTGACTTTATTATACTCGAAGGCATATAACTTTTATTAAAATTGAAATTCATAATAAAAATGCTAAATTGTAGAAGGAAGTTTAGGCTTTAAAATGGCATATTACCTTCCCAGATTGACAATTACCTCAGCTATATAAACAAAAGAATGGCTCAGAAATTCTGAAATGGCGGTAGTGAAATGTCCTCTAAGTTGAATCCAAAAAACATTTAAATGATTTACCCTGTCGCCCACTTCAATTCGCCTCACTTCCAGCATCATTCCCTTCTCTTTTAAGCGAGGATGGGAACTTTGAATGAAAATTTTTTATAATTTACAATCCACGAATTTACTTTAAATAGCTATAATTGAGGTACTGGCCATCCCGATACCAATGCACTTTTGGTTGGGGCCTTCCAATGGCATTGCACTTGAAGCGGATTGTGTCGCCCAAATAGGCGAACTGTTTATTGTGAAAATTTTAATAAATAGATGGAAAGAATGGGGACCTGATGGGTTCGAGTATTCTGCTTGAATCTGGGTGGTCCATCTGTTCAAGAAATGGGGAATAAAAATTTTATGGAAGTGAACATTTTGGCGGTGAGCGAAATGGAATTATTTATTACCATCAGATTCAATACCTAGGCTTTTCTTTTGGCCATAGCTTAACAAGGAAATAATTAACTTATTAGGGGCGATATGCCATCCGAAAGCTATTAATTTCTTTTAAATCTTTTGTAGAAAAAGTGGCCTTTCTTAATTAGATAATTTCGCCTATTTGCCCCAAACATTTTAATTCCGCCTATTTTGCCCCAAACATTTCTATTTGCCTCAAACATTTCTATTTGCCCCAAACATTTCTATTTGCCTCAAACATTCCTATTTGCCCCAAACATTTTTATTTGCCTCAAAGCTCAAACATTCCTATTTGCCCCAAACATTTTTATTTGCCTCAAAGCTCAAACATTCCTATTTGCCCCAAACATTCCTATTTGCCCCAAACATTCCTATTTGCCCCAAACATTCCTATTTGCCACAAACATTTTAATTCCATCTTTTTGTCCCAAACATATATTTTTGATGTTTGTTCCAAATAATAACTTTTTAAAGCCTGGATTAAAATTTAAAAAAGCCAAATTATGGATGACACTTTGGGCGTTCGAATGGTTTGTCACCTTATCAGATTGTCTATTGCCTGCTTTTTCAGCTATAGGCCAAAAAAGATTATATATATATACTTGATCGATGGTAACCGGCGAATTCTTTGAAATTTGAAAAAACGAAATCAATTTGGAAAAATGAATTGAGAGTCCTATCAATTTTTATTATCCTTTGTTTGCGCATTTTTCTCATTTCCAGAATCCAATTTCAATATTTTGATGCCTATCATCCACTCCCATTCCACAAATTTTCCCTGCATTTGGCCTAAGGCTGTCATCGCCTCATTTTTTCCTTCAATCTCCTTTTATCGGGCCGCACATTTTTCTTTGTTTCCTTTGCCGGCAATTATGCCCATCAAAGAATTGAAATTGCCCCCATAAAGATCTTCGTCTTCGGCCATATGTCCGAACGGCTGCGCGCGCCTTCCAATTCCTCCAAAAAAAACTTACATCTTGCTCGAAAATGCTCTGCCGAAGTATTTTCGTATTGGGGAAGGAATAATAGGAGGAGGAGAAGGACTAGGAAGGGGCAAAGGAAGGACACAAAAATGGGATCAGCAACTTTTTTGGGCATTTTCAAATGATTGAGGTATTCAAATTGGAATTGGATGTGGAAAGATTGCTTTAATTTGTTGGGAATGTTGGCGAACAAATTGATCAATGTGGGTAAATTGTTGTTTTGATCAATCGAGAGGAGGAGGCCTCCATGGGTTGTTCAACATTTTTTGCCTGTGTCCTCGCCTTTTTACCCTTTTGTTTTTTGTTTCCTCTGAAATTTCTTGAAGTAATTGGCCATATTTGGCCAAAAAATAATATGAGGAAGAAGAGGAAAAGGGGATGGGTTGATAGACAGCCGGAAACGATGATTGAGAGGAGGGTGGCCGGAATAAACAAGCGCAAAAGAACTTCTCCTTAATTTTGATAGAGTTGCGCATTGTAAAAGATCGATCGGGGGAAGGAGGGGAGACGGAAATTCGGTTTTAGGTAGGTTGTGAATTGGCTGTGAAGGCGGTCAAAAATTGTGGGCAATTTGTGAGGGGAAGGGGGAGGTGGGAGAAGGGAAATGAAGGACAACTTCCGTTGCCCACCAAAATCAAAATCAAAGCGCCGATCACCGCCCAATGTGAAAGAATGAATGGATGGCGATGGATGGTTTTGGAGGCGATCGAATGGAGGCAGCCGCCACCCGGCTGGTTCAAATTGATAAAGTAACGCACACACACAACGTATAGAAAATTGGGGTTTTAGGGCAGCTGGCTGATTGCGCGCGATCATTTTGGGGGTTTTGGGGCTGGTTGGCTGAGCGGAATGATAATTATCGGTGGGGAAAATCAACGCAAATTGAGTGTGGATTTGTGATGTGAAAATCAGAGGCGGGAATATACCCCTTTTTGATATGGGGAATTCGGCGATTTATGTTTGGCCTTCTCCTTGCCACATTTCCCAATCAAATAGCCATAAACTTTTTGGTGGGAATTGTTGGTTTCAATCGCCTGGGAAATCCAATATCTTCTTCGTTAGCCCAGCCTTCCTACTTTCGGATTAATTCCAAGGACCGCATAATATTTTGTTTGGAGGGGCAAAATGTGAATTTATTTGGGCCAACAACATTGGAGGAAGGGTGGGGGATCAAATTCTTCGCCATCCATCCAATTCCAGACAAATGACTTTTCGCATCCACCAATATGGCCAATTCCTCCCAAGGCCCAAAGGCAATAAATATGTATTTGGATCAAACAATGGGGGAAGGAAAATGGGCGGGCAAATTTGTTGGAATTTTTGCGTTGATGAGAAGAAAAATGGATTTAGCCAACTTTTTTGGAGTTTGGCCAACATCCTCACATTCCTCGAATGAAAATATTGAAATTTTTCTACCCAAACGGGGAACCCTTCACTTTTACAAAAGTTGTTACGGGTTCGAATCCCTTCAGGGAATTATTTTTTCAGACTTGGCGAACAATGCTCTTTTACACTCTACATTACTTTTCAGACGAAATACATTATTTCTAAAAAAAAGTCAAAAGACCTTAACTTAAATTTTTATACAAAATGTAATCGAATAGAAAAAGGCTTTATGCACAAATAAAATTATGCCAAATAAAATTAAATCATGGATAAACATATGTAAAATGTGGCATTGGGATATTTTGGTTGATTTGGTTGGGTGTTTGTGACCAAGTGAAGGGAAAATTGCATATCACAAATATTAAAATTAGAATCATTTGAATGGAATGTCCAACAGAAAAAAAGAAATTAGCGTAGCTACCACAACAAAATGAATTTTGGGGAAATAAAAATGGGTCAATAAAAAGTGAGGGGGACTAATACTGAAACTAATATCTCGGGATTTTGTGGGAATTGAAAGTCATCACAATTTATGGAAGTTCGCATTCTCTGCCCGCCCAATATTTTGACATCAATTGTTTGATCCAGTAGTGGTATTGTCATCTTCCTGCTTTTCTTCTTCCAAAGGTCTAATCAATGCCAAAATTGCCAATTTCACTGCTTTAGCGCAATCGCCCGCCTTTGGAAGGATGAAATAGTGGATTCGGCTGATATGGGATTCGCCGGTTGGAAGTTCATAGCCAAATTTGAAAGTCAGGAATTCGGGGAATCGACGTTTGCTAAAATATTTTTGGGAAATTAATTTGAATAAATTTGTTTAAATTTTATTACCTGGTCACTCGCAAAATGCTGCCCAATGGATGACGAAGGGATGGATAGACGAAGCCAGGCTAATTTTTGAAAATTAAATTAATTTTTATTGTAAAAATATTACCTCATTTGGAACTTTGTGGAAAATGTGCATATGAGTTCGACTGAATAAATTATTAAAAAACAAAATTAATTAAATTTAACCTAAGGCCCATTATGCAATCCACGTGTTTATTTTCGGACTCGGGTGACATCACTTCCTTTAAAAATATTATTAATTAAATAATAAAATTAATTTTACCTGTCCTTCGAAATGTTCCCCAATTTCGGCCTTTTTGAGAATATCTGCCCACCGTAATTTCTCGGTGACTTTTATGTTCTGTTCAATTTCAGCCATGTTCAAATCGTCCACATCCGAACTCAGCGAATCTTCGTTGATTGAAAAAACCGATTGAACATTTCGATAACGTTTCCCGAATCGATCAGTGCTGTTCACGTGTTTAACATTTTCTAAAAAATTAAAATTAAAAAAAAGCTTAATTAAGGGTAAAACGATGCGAAAATGGGGTCATGGGTTTGAACCCACTTGGAGGCAGATATTTTTTTTGCTTATGAAATTCTTTTAAAAAAGAAAATATGATAATATATTCGGACTCATTAAGGGTTAATTTTTTTTTCCCTTAAATTTTATATATTTATAAGTTATTTTTTACCGTCTGATTTTGTTGGTTTCAATGATGATCCAACAATGTCGCCTTTGCCAACATTTAATTGTTTTTTGGTAGAAGAATGTTGCAATGGAATTGACTTCCTCAATCGTTCAAAAATTGACTAAAAATATTTTAAAAATAAATAAAATAAATAAAATCACTGACCACTCCCTTTTTCCCATCATTTTTCGTTGATCCTCCTCCTTTCTTGCATTCCAAACAATCGGCTTTTTTGAAATGATTGCTTAATTTATGCAAATTGCCAGTTTCGAAAAGAATGCTATGAAGTGCTAAAAAATATTTTTTAATTAATAATTTTAATTAATTAAATTACCGCTGAATCCGCCATTTGCATATGAAATATGTTTGTAATTTTGATGAAGAAACCGGGAAATTGCCATCATCATAAATTGATCATCCTCTTCCCTGCCCGAGCCGAGAAAGCAAATATGGTCTTTTGGGCATTGTCCATCCTTGAATTCCATCAAAGTTTGCATTGCATAGCCAAATTTTTTTGGATCTTCAACAATCTAAAAATTTTTGATTAAAATGTTAAAAAAATTACTAAACTATTTCCGCATTCAAATTGTATGAACCCGAAATTGAGCCGGCATTAAAAAACTTCTTTGGCCGTGTGTCAATAATGAAATAAGAAAATGAGGACGGTTTCAGGTCCACTGCCCGCCTGTAAAGTTCTTGTGCGGAAATTGGCAAACAAATGAGTCGATTCAATGGCATTTCGGAATATTCATCCAATAGATTGGAGCCAAAAAGCATACAATGAAAATCCTAAAATAATAAATTATAATTAAAATTTTAATTAAATTACGTACTTCTCGAACGGATATTGGCGTCAAATTGAGATGGACGTAACAAATTTCGAGCAAATCTCGAATATCATCCAAACTCATTTTTTCGGGTACACTTTGTAAAAGATTGACTAAAACAAAATTAAATTATCAATTAATTTAAAATTTACGAATTTGCGTGCGCTCTTTGAGTTGAATCAATTCCTCTTTGACACTTTGAACGAAAGCCATGGCCACAAATAAAATGAGGAATGGATCACCCTTTGAACAATTTAATTATTTTTTAAATTAAATAATTAAATACCTTTTCAAAATATCTATCCCAAAATTCATAGCACAGTTCTTGTTCCAAATTTTTGCCCAATAGTGTCAAAAACCATACTTTTGTGAATTCGGCCGGTTGAATTTTGAATGAATCCAAAAATGAGCATAATTGTGAGTCATGGTATTGCAATAGGAGGCGATAAAGATCGTACATTTTGGTTGACCTTAATTGGATTAATTTAATATTAAAAAAAAAGAGTACCTAGGAATATATTTGGTTGTAATTGCCCAAAATACATTAAATAGGCTGCATTGATCAAATGGAAGAGTCAACAGTTTTGCGAGTATTTCCAACCATCCTTCGCCCTTTTCATATTCCACCCTTCTCCTTTTGCAATATAGTGTCATTAAACTTTCAATTTCGGGGACAGTCCATGCCACGGTGCCATTTCCAATTTGTTGAAGCAATTCTCGACAATCCTTCAATTCAGTAAATTATTGTAATTAAAAATTCATAAAATTAACCTTCCTCAAGTTGGCCTGATTTTTCAAATTGTATAAATTATCCCAATCCGCCAATGGATCCGGCTTGTTTCGGACACCCAATAAATTCTTAATGAAAAGGGTTTTTATTGATAAATAAAAAAAATTAATACATACAATCCAACTCTCCGCCCTCGATCGACCCACATTCCTGGTCAATTCCTCGTCAAATGTACTGAATGGTGATGAATGTCCATTGGCAGCTCCATTTTCTTTTATCCTTTAAAACGTTTTAAAATTAATTAATTTTTTATTTACAAACCATTCATCGCTCGTTGTTCCGTCATTCTCGCTGATAATTTCGATATCATCTCCCGCCTGTGACATGGCCTTTAAAATTCTACATTAATTTATTTCAATAATTCCCAAATATTTGCAAAATAAATAAAGTTATTTTGAAATAATATTTATTCAAATCAAGTCATAATCACTGGAAAAAAACAATATTTAGGACAAAATCATTGGGGAAAAAAACAACATTTTAGGTCAAAATAATATTAGAGATTAGAATTATCGATTTTTCTAGATGCAGTATATAAAGTAGATTAGCCAATTAGTTTATGTTTATGACTATGGCTATGGCTTTGTTATTGATTTTTTCTTTTTTGTATACTGTACTCTAAGAAACATTAAATAAAAATTAAGGAAGAGAAAAAGAGAAAAGACGACCAAAATAGGTATAAATGGTGTTGTATGAATGATGATGATGATGATGATGTATTTATTAATTATGATAAAGTCGATAATCGAATAGTAAGATGAATATGGATGGTGGATGAGGCGAATCCAATCCCGATCACCTATCTCCTCCACACTGCCATACTTTTTCATTTTATCAAGCGAAGCTTTCGCATTTCATATTTCATGTCATCATCATTCATCACCATCACATCATCATCATCATCTCATCTTCATTCATTTCATCAGCAGAGCAGTGAGTGCGAATTTTTTATTCAAAAAAAGAAAATTGAAGTGGTCGTGGTCTCATTTCTCATATCTCATTCATGAAAAAAAATTGTTAACAAATCAAATTCATTAGCTCTATTCTATTCCGATCCCTTATTATTGTCATGTTTGAGCTAATCGGTTCGATTTAAATCAATTGACAAATTCTAAAAGAGTTTTATTCATAAAATTTTACGATTACCTATGTTTTAAACAAATTTTATTTACTTTTCTAGATAAATATTCAATTCTTACAATCAATCATCTTATCAACAAATTTGTAAAATAACAACAATGAATCGTTTCAGCAACGCTCCTCCTCAATTCGTCAATCGCGCTTCTCCGGGTCAAGGTGGCCGTTTTCGTGGCGGAGAAAATCATGGTGGTCGAGCTCCGAATATTGGTGGCCGCAACATTCCTCCTCCTCCACCTCCAGAAAAGAATTCGGTCCGCGATTTCAGGTAATTCAACTTAAAAACCTATTCTGATTATTCAATAAATTAATATTAAGCTCAAGCCGTGGTCGTGGTGGATTTGCCCTTAGTGGTTCTCGTCGAATCAGTCCAGTCACCAATCAAGGTAATTAGCTAAAAATTAAAGATCAACTGACTATTTACATTATAGATTCTGTCGCAATGGAAGTCAAGGATGTCAAACCGGTCGCAGTTCCCAATGAAGCCATGCTTCATACAGGTAAATTCTATTATCCTTGAAACTAAGAAGTTTTCATTTTAGGAATCCTCAAAACCACCCCGGCAAAGGTGGATGGAAAGGTCAATGGAGGGTCGATCAATTCTATGGAAATGAACAATGGCTATGGACAATTCAACGGCTCGAACAACGAAGGGATGATCAATGGCATTGGGCGTGGACCATCGAAGACTGTGACCTTTGGCCCTTGTCCAGCAGTGGAAGTGGAGCTCAACGGCGGCAATGTTGAGATGGAGACTGGTAATGGAAATTTTGACAAAATTTCTAAAACAAAACTAATTTAGGGGCAATTGGTATGCGTCAACAACAGTCATTGGTCAACGGAGGTCATCATGTTCTTCTTGGTCAACACAACCACAAGGTTGTCGAGGGATTGGCGGAAATCCAGCGTCTTGCCAAAAGTGGTATGATTTTGTGGAAAATAAAGCTTAATTTAAATCACATTTTAAGACGACATTGCCGCTCTCAAGAAACTTTCTGTCACACTGATTCGCACTCTTGCCATTGGCTTCAACGACTTCGCTGACTCACTGGACAAGATGAACTCCACCACTATGGCGGCGGACATTGAACTGGAGAAGATGCGAAAATGGCGGAATTGGAGTTATGAATGAAGAATCTTTTATAAATCATTTTTATTCAACCAACAATTAATTTTTTTTATCGTTTTTGTAAACATTTCTTAACCCTGACATTTCTAAACCATTCAACAATTACACTTATATTTGATTTGGCCAATGTTGACATTTTTTTACCATAAAATGGATAAATTTGTATTGAAAATAATTATTATTATTATTTGCTTATTTTAAAACAACGTTGAATAACGTTTTTATATTTTTTTTAATATTTTAATTATTTAACAATAAAAATAAATTCAGGCTAAATATAAATAAAAATGAGTACCCGACAAAGGTAATTTTAAATAATTTTACTATTAATCTATAAAAATTTAGGATTGACTGTGCTACAATTTTTGACGTCTGTTGTTCATTGATTTATGATAAAAATGGGGCGTCGGATGTCAAGGTTGGAAACGCTTAATTAAAAAAATAATCATTTTTGGTTAAATTAAGATAATTTATCCCCCAGAATTTTCCGATGAAACGGTTCTAAGATCTCTCAAACAATTTTGCTTCCCATATCAATTAAGCAAAAGGTCAGTTACATTTAAATAAGCATTTTACAATTTTAAATTTTAGTGACGAAAATGAGGCAGTTCAATTGTTCACATTTGTCCGGACTGATTCCCAATCACTTTACACTTTCGGATATTGCAAATTTACTCCCAGAACAAATTCATGCATTTGTATTTTGAGGTCAATTTTTTGTATTTTTAAATTACAATTTTAATTCATATTTTTAGTGGTTTTTTGTGGGCAAATTTCTTCTATAAATTTTTGAACCACATCTCGACAGTTTATTCGAATGGAACTGTATGCAAAAATTACAATAAAATTTAATATTTTAAATATTTAAGCTGGCTGACGTTGAATCATTATTGACAAATGCGTACCATATGGATATACCGGCACCCGGGTCTTCCTTTAAATTGACTGCTTGCACACAGATTGGAGTACGGTTTTATGTTTATTTTCATTTAATTCCATGAAATTTTAGAGATTTTCTGACACAATTCCAAATTTGTCAAATTTATCGACATTGCGGGATGATAAATTTTTATTGGAAATATTCAATGCATTAAATGAAAAGCAAATGATTCAACTTTATTCATCGTATGCGCCTTATAAATTACTTAAATTTCTAAATTTTTATTTTAGTTTATTGAAAGAACGACGAATAATTTTCACAACTACAAGATTGAGCCAATTATCTTCATGCGTTTTTGGTCTTTCAAAACTTTGTTATCCATTTCATTGGTAATATTTTGCTTTATTATTTTATATAATAATAATTTTTATTCAGGCAAAACTTGTTTATTCCAATATTGCCACAAGAATTAACGGACACATTGATGCAAGTTTAAATAATTATTACGGGCCAATATTAGAAATTTTGCATTTTTAAGGGCACCAATGCCGTATTTAATTGGTATTCCAAAGCAGAATTTTTGCAAAATAAATCGTGCCGATTTGGGTGACGTCGTCATAATGGATTTGGATGAGAAAGTGTTGACATCGCCCTATCAGGATAAATTGCCGGCAGAAGCTTACAATTTCCTTCAAAATCGACTTAAATTCTCCAGTGATGTGTTTTTATCGGATTCTTTTGCGAGGGCTTTTCTTCAAACAAATGTAATTTTATTCGGCAATTATACATCTGGTTTTACAAAAGGTTAAAGCAATTTAAAAACCATTTTAAAAATTAATTTTATTTTTAGATATGGATGGATCGTATAAATGGGACCGAAAATTGTTCATTGAAAGGGAACGGCCAAATCTTCGACCATTTCTTCATTCATTAATTGGCAAAGATGGTGTGCAATATTTTGAACGATTTATTGAAGAGAGGCTCCAATCGCTGAATCAAGACAAAGTCATAATTGATGAATTTGAGAGAGAAATTCAATCATTGGGAGTTCGGAGGTATCTCGAAGGAAATCACGGAGTATTGGTAAATTTTAATTAATTCTTTTTAAAATAATGAATGAAATATTTTAGCCAAAACCACCGGAATTTTTGCATCAAGCTGTCTCTTCCGTAAGTTTAATTTTATTAACAAAAATATTTAATGATTTAAAGGTGAAAGAAAATGCGGCCGATGTTTTTGGTGCATTAAAGGACCAATTTACTTCAATATCGGTTTAATCAATTAATTATAAAAATTATAAATAATTAATAATTTTGCAGGTCAAAGAAAAATTATCGACATTGAAACAAAAAGAATCGGGCGGACATCGATGGTCAAGACCGCGTTCGGCGACAAGGAAAAAATCAAAAAGCCATCAAATTGATCCTCTCTCAATTGACACTTCACAATTCAATTTTGAACAAACAATCAATTCTACATCCTTAAAAGCTGATGAAAATGGTGAAAGTGATGCGGCCAGCGTGCATTCTGTCGATGATTTGATTGACCTAAACGAAGGACCTTCTTCATCCCATACAACCGCAACAACATTGACCAATAATATTCACTCCAGTCCAAATTTGCAATTTAATTCTATGGCCCAACAAAATGGAACAAGCAACAACGATTTATTAAGCTTATTATCTCCAACTCCTAGTCAACCCTTTATTCCATTGGATACACCAAAAACCGTGAAAGACCGAAAAAGTACATGGGAAAAATTTGAATAATTGTTCCAGAATTCTATTTTATTTATTAGACCGGGTTTTGTATTTGACGATGCTCTAATTATTTTTGTGTAATCAATATTTTATTATATTTGCATTTTCCTTTTGACTAAATGTTGCCATACTTTAAAGAATAAAAAATTGAATTTCCTGTTTTATATTATTTTAATAAATTTGTTTTTTACAAAATAATATTTAAATGAAATTGAAAATAATTTTGGGGCCAAAAGCTTCATAGAAAAGATGCAAATGAGGATGATTAATGTGTTCTCGGTCCCGTTGACCATTCTTTCTCCTCTACTAACCACAAATACGGCTCCTCTAATTCATTTTTCTAACGCTTTCTTCTTTCTACCTTTATTCTTCACTATAGTCCGCCATAATAGCGAGGAGCACTCGCTGCTCTCTCCGCTTCCATCCAATCCATTAGCATTACCATTGACAACGACCAAAGCAGCCGGCCACTGCTGGCCAACACAACACATCCATAATGAATTTTTGAATAGAATACTGAATAGGAGTGAATTTCCCATCCCATTTTCCGCACATCTGCTTATTTTTGTTATTTGGCCTAAAAATAGTTTTTTATACATTTTATTTTAAGTCAAGTTTTAACGAAAATTACTATCATCATAATTTCAACTTATAAAATGAATAGCTGGATTCATCAAAACAAAAATGATTTATGAACAACATATCAACAAAATTGCATGACCAATAATAATGAATTGGCCCTCCTCCATTCTTTTTGCCATATCCTTAATTTGCATAATCGATTTTATATTATCAGGTTTTTCAAAATTAAATTAAACTAATATAAATATTTAAGGTTCTCCACCTGTGATTACAGAGCATCCTCTCGATATTCTAGTAGCAAAAGGGGATCCCGCTACATTGAGGTACAATTTTGAATTAAATACGTTTAAAAATATTTCAATAATAAGGTGCGAAACTTCCGGTGAAAATGTTGAAGTTGCATGGTACAAGGATTCGGAAATAGTGAAAGTTGGAAATGGGCACAGATTATTATTGCCAAATGGATCACTTTTTCTACTCAAAATTAATAATGGTTTACATATAATTAATTCACAAAACATTAAAATGATTTAATTAAGGTGGTACTGATTCCGATGCTGGAACTTATTATTGTATTGCAAAGAATGAATTTGGCGAAGTTCGATCACAGGAGGCAAATGTTCGCGTCGCAATGCTTAGAGAAGATTTTCGACAAAATCCACAATCAATACAAGTAAATTACTGAATAAAAATCAATCAATCTTTTAATTTTCAAGGCACTAATTGGGAACCGCGTTGTTCTGGAATGCTCACCACCCAAAGGTTTTCCAGAGCCAGTTGTGACTTGGAAGAAAGATGAAAAAGAGCTAAATTTACATGAAAATGCTAAATATCAAAATTTGGATGGCAATCTCGTAATTGAAAATGCTCAAAGATCCGATTCTGGTTTTTATCAATGCGTTGCCACAAATATGGTCGGAGAGCGAATATCAAAACCGGCGAGGCTTTCGGTCTACGAGAAACCAAAATTTATGGTATTTATTCAATGAAAAAATCAATAATAATAAAATTATTAAGGTTGAACCAAAAAATGTTATTGTCGAAATTAATTCATCCGTCCTTTTTGAATGCAGAGTTGCTGGAGAGGTTACTGAAAATATTTTAAAAGTAATTATAAATTAATTGGATTTTTAGCCAATGCCAAGTATATCCTGGAAGAAAATTGACGGTCAAATGCCGGTTGGGAGAGCATATGTTGCAAGGGACAGGGGTGGACTTCGAATAGACAGGTAATTTATTTATTTAATTTTAAAAATAAAATAAATGATTTAATTTAAGAGTACAATCGGATGATGCTGGTGAATATGTTTGCTATGCAAAAAATCCAGTTGGAAGTGTTGAATCCAGTGCTCGGCTGATTGTAAATTCACCACCAATTTTCACAAAATTTCCACAAAATTTGCGCTTAAACACCGGAAAAACAGCAGTTTTTGAATGTGAGGCCATTGGTCAACCAACGCCGGGAATATTTTGGAGTAAAGAAGGAGATCAGGTGAATAAAAATGTGCAAAATATTTTTAATCTTTTTTTTTAGTTATTTACATTCTTCTCTGGTTTGGTTTCGTCGGATGGTCGAATACAAGTGAGCAAAGAAGGTCGACTAATCATTGACAATGTTCAACAATATGACAAAGGGAATTACGTGTGTGCGGCTGTCAACTCTGCTGGTTCAACTTTGGCCAAGGCCTCACTTGGAATTATAAATGATGGTGGGTGAATTTTTTTCACTTTAAAATTAACTTTATATTATAATCGTAAATCGTTCATCATCTCAACACATCATCCATATTCCATTTATTGTGCATTCAATCTTGCCATAATTTCCTTCCTCCTTATTCCCCAGGGATTTCCAAATAAATTCGCTTTCAATGGACATTATTGGGGTCTTTTCCCTTCGCCTCATTTATTTCAAATCCCCCACATCGATTCCATCTGTTTCCATTTTCGACTAATCCAATCTTGCCAAATAAACTAAATTTGCAGCCACAAAAAATTCCAAAAAGTAATTTCGGCCAAAAAAGCTTCCATTCTATTGTTTGGGTATTGACTTAATTCCTTGCCATTTGAGAATCACTTAGCACGCAATCCAAAAAAAAGTCCCAATTATTAGGGAGAAACTCTCCTAAAATATTTGTTTTTTTAATGAATTTTACTAGTTATTCAAAAATACTTTTTCCTTACAATCCTCGAACTAATTTTTCGTTCATTTTTCAAAATAACCTGCTCTGAATGGTCGGTCATTTTGCTCGGTCAATCCCTTAATTATGCTTTTTGGTCAATTTCTTTTGTGTTACCTCAATCCTCAACCTCTATTGTTCTTCCATTCCCCTAAATATGAAATTCGAGCCCAACCACCCACCCCCAATTCCCCTCCCTGTTCACAATTTAGACAGAATCGGCCCTTTGTCGCATTATCCTGTCGGGTCACTCCGCCCCCAGCCTCCACTCCATTCACCGCCTGTTGCCATTTTGTGCAGATTTTTTATTATTTTTACAGTCTCCAATCTCCATATTCCCCCTTTATTTTTTCCATTCCTCCTCGCCATCATTTCCCATAATTTCTGAAAGCTTTTATTTGCTTTCCATTTCCGGCAGAAATTCCCTCAAAGCTCAAACCAAATTCTAATCTCCCTCGTAAACATTGTCCTATTTCCTATCTTAAACATTTAAACAAACACAATTACTTTGGCACCTTAAAAATATTTTGATTTCCACAAATAATTGACTTCTTACCCATTTTATTTTGTGTCCATTTTCGTCCATAAGTTGCCCTATCCACTCAAAACGAATAAGAAAAGATATCCTCTTCACTTTTGAAGAGATGATGATGGTCATTGTTCCGAACACCCCCACAACCACAACAATCCTTTCCCTCCTTCTTTTGGTGCGCGTTCCCCTCTACCGCACACACAACAGCAGAGTGTTGGTGTCAATTGCCTTTTTGTGCTGCTTATAACCACCGCCCTCCTCAACCCACAAACGCGCATCAATCAAACCGGCCGGCTTCTAGGAATATATAGCTAAAAATGGAAGAAGATTGAGCTGCTGACCATAAACTTCTTCTTTTTAGGGGCTCGCTAATCCCTCCTTTTTGATGGTCACAACTCACAACCCACCTACGACCACCACACACGGTTGTTGGCGGCAATAGTTAAGAAGGCGAATACATGCTCTGATGCTAGCTAGGGCGATTGGGGATTTTCGGGGGGAATGGATTGCATTTTTGTAAGAGGGGATTGGGCATGGTCGGCAGATCGAAATAGACAAGAGGGGAGGGGAGGCCACCTTTCCTATTACCCATCATTCATTAACAACCTGCGCAGCCCCCAAAAATGACCCTTCCATGTCCATAAATGTTCACCTGCCGGTGCGGGGATTATTTTTGCCAGGTCCAACCTCCAATATATATTGCTGCTTTGTGCTTATTATTTACCCGCTAATAATAAGCAACATCCACGAATCGATCATTCAATTCAATTCCCCTCCCACTTTCCTTTCGGCCTTTCGCCCAATTTTACTTATGGTCCCAATCGTCGCGAATTTCCCACCCACTTGTCGCTCTCATCAATCATAGTACTTTTAATTTTCCACATTTCATGTCCACTCTTATTACTTTTAAGCCATAAAATTCCTTGAAATTCTAAAAAATTGAGTAAACAAAAAGGAAAAAACCCATATGGTCCATCATTATTTGACCACTTAAAATTAATGGTATTCGGTTCTTTGTTAAATTTGGCAACAACTTTATCACTTTCATGCGTTCATCATCCAGAAAAATGCGGAAATGGAAGTAAAAATTAATTTAAAAATCTCTTATTCTTAAATAATTAAAATAAAATTATTATTTTTTCTTAAATAATTTTTAAAATTTTCAGCAACTTCTTCATATCCTCCTCCCATCATCCAATATGGACATCAAAATCAAACGCTAATGCTCAATGATATTGCAATTATGCCATGCCAAACAACGGGACGAGTTGCTGTGAAAATTAATTGGCTTAAAAATGGACTGGAAATGGATTTTAATGCCAGCGATTACAAAGGGAGATATAGGCAATTGCCGGTTGGAACATTGCAAATTGCTGATTTAAAGTTAAATCCAAATGAATATTTTTTGATAATTTTTTGAATTTTTAGAAAAGAAGACACTGGCATTTACACATGCCGAGCCAGGAATGAAGATGGCGAAGCAACTTGGACAGCTTCTTTGGTCGTTGAGGAACACACCAATCAGGATATCATTTTCCAACGAATGCCAGACGCCGCTGCACTTCCATCACCGCCCGGTCAGCCAAAAGTGTTGAATGTTTCGGAGGAAAGCATTGAGCTGGAATGGACTGCCCCAGAGAGACAGGGAGCTTCCCCAATAATTGGCTATATTATCCAGTATTGGAGTCCACAAATGGGAGAGGTAATTTTTATTGAGCGGATTTTTTGGGCACAAAAATTAGCAAAATAGGTAGCTTTGTCTATGAAATTTTCTTAAATAATTTTTGGGAACTTTAAAATAGGTAAATTTAAGGTTTTTATTGCACTTTTCTAATTAAAATTTCTATGAAAAGTCCAAAATCCATTCTCAATTTATTATAAACAATATATTAAAAAATAATTTTATTTTAGACATGGCAAAACATACTCGATGTCATCACAAAAACTCGATTCCGCATCAGGCACCTTCGTCCCGGCCATTCATATGTTTTTCTGATCAGAGCCGAAAACTCCAAAGGCATTGGTCTACCATCGACTCCGAGTGAAATGGTCAGCACAAAAGGATCCAACAATGCAGAAATGGAAGAGCGGGAGCATCGGATGAGCCGAATGCTCGATGTTGAGACGGCCAGACAAAGACTCGCTTCAGAACAATTAATTAAATTATTGGAAGTTAGGCCATTGAATGCCACTGCAATGCTTTTGACCTGGAAACAACAGAGAAAGGTTCAAACTTTAAAATATTATTTAATGTATTTAATATTTAGGAACCATTGGTTGAAGGCTATTACATCAAATGGAGAGGACCCCCGCTGGCCCATGACCACAGTTGGGTGAACATTACCGATCCAGGCATTGACCATATAATCATCAATGGGCTGAGACCATTTAACAATTATGAATTTTTTGTGATTCCATACCATCAACAAATACAAGGAATGCCCAGTAATTCGCTGGATGGAACGACGGCGGAAACTCGTAAATTTTCTAATATTTTTGAAAATTAATTTTAAATTAATTAATAATATTAATTTTTAGCTCCCACAATGCCACCATCGGAAGTGCGGCTGAGAATGTTGAACATCAGTTCATTGAGGGTTTCATGGCGTCCACCGCCCCAAGATCACATCAACGGAATTCTCAAAGGATTTCTCATAAATATTCGAAGCAATCATTCATCGGTGGAGGACAGGAACATCACAACCAATGAACGTGCCACCAGTGTTACACTTTATCGACTCATCCCAAATGCAAGCTATGCTATAAAAATTGCTGCCAGGTTCATTTGAAAATTTAATTAAATATTTTTTAAAAATTAATTATTTAAGGACAAATGCAGGAGTGGGCGTCTTCTACATTGGCGAGCCAATTGTTATGAGTAAGATAATTTTTTTAATCTAGTAAAATTCAATTTGTATTTAGCCACTTTTTGAAAACATTAATTTTTTACATCCATTTTTGGTTTTCGAGATCGTATAATTTGAAACCGACATTGGTTTAACTCTAAATTCCTACAAATTATTCAAAAAATGGTTTAAAAAATTTATTTTTCCACAAAATTCCTAGTTTTAGATTAGTATTTAGACTAGGGCTTATTAGGTTTCGAAAAAAATAGAAGTTAGCGCCAATATTAAATTTAGGTATTTTTCGGCATCAAAAACGAAAGCAAAAAAAAAAAAACAAATTCATTTTTTTACCTTAAGCGGTACTATGAACTAAAATATTTTATCTTTAATTCTATTATTTTTATAACACCCAAAAAAATTTTCAGATGAAGAAACATTGCACAATCATGTTCGTCTTTTTGAGCGTTCAAACAGCGAATGGTATCGGCAACCATGGGCAGTACTTGGCTCCGGAATTGCAATTTGGTGTCTACTCCTCACAATTATTGTCATTATTTGGTATCGATGTTGCAATTGTGCCAAAACCAGCAATGATGAGAAGAAAGAAAGGGAATTTATAAAAATTCGAGATGGAAGTGTGCCCAACACAACCGTATTGGGTGAGGCACGGAATGCATTTTGGAATGCACATGAACAATTTAATGGAGGCACAGTGGAAACATTCAGTGGAACATTGGCCAACAGGACGAATGCTCACCAAAATTTGGGACATCATCAACCCAGCAATTATTCAACGGAATGTGGCAGCAGCTGCTGTAATGGTGGAAATGTGCTGGTGAATTCAATGGGAATGATGGAGCTGAAACAACATCAACAACATGGAATTCATTGTTCTGCAACATTGCAAAGATTGAATGGAGATTGCGGCAATTCTGTGGAGCATGCACATTCACCAACTCATCATTATCATTATGCTCAATTGCCACCGGAACATTTTGGCAATACAACAGATCCGGCATCATTGAGCACATTTTTGCCACAATCACATAATCCGCATTATTATGATGGTAAATTTTATTCAAAAACACATTTTAGTCGAGAAAAAATAGAATTTAATTAATCAAAAATTTTATTTTAATTATATTTTAATTTTAGACCCTTCGCCCTATGCAACGACAACATTGGTGAATCCTGGTGCAACATTGCGTACCAGCAGAAATCATCATCAAGGCGGACCTGCACTTCCTTTACAACCGGCACCAAAAAATCCTCCAAGCCATTTTTTATCCTCACGGGCGGTGATACGTAATTCGGGCATTGCTGCTGAATATCCTGCTGACCACATGAACAGCAACAGTTGCAGTGCACTCCTCGAACTTGATGAACAACAACAACAACGACGTGTCACCGCCTCAACACTCCAACAACGAAAGAATAATCGGAATAGAGGAGGAAATCGGCAGCAACAACAGCAATTTGGCACTGCTGGACGAATAAAATGTGGAACATCGTCAAAAAAGAATGGTGGTGGACGAAGCAGCAGTGTTTCGGCTGCACAAACAAATCGGCAACAACATTATCAACAACAATTCCGCAATTATAAAGGATGCCAACAAGAAGAAAGCAGTCCTCAAACGGACATTTCCTACATTCATTCATCGGATGGAGGCGGAGGAGGATCAATGAATTTGCAGCATAATCCATCAAACATTTCCACCACATTCATGGTTGAGGCACCGGAATATGATCCGGTGATGACTGAATCAATGAATCAACGGCTGCAGGAAAATATTCGAAAAACGAAAGGTCTGTCTAATTAATTATTATTTTTCCTAAACATTAGCAAATTTCTTGTATTATTTTTCGGTTTAATGTCAGTATTATTAATCCTGAAAAATAGAATGAATTTATAAAAATTCAGCGATAATAAAAAACGAAAAAAAATAACTTACCCTGAGAGGGTTCGAACCCGGGACTTAAATTTTGTAAAAGGATGGGTAACCCACTCGGTTAAAAATTTTCGAGAAGGAATTTTTGGAAGAATCTTTAAAACCAGTCTTAAACTATATCTAAGGTCCTAAGCTAAACCCTATACTAAGATCCATAACCCAGGCTGCAGCTAAAAGTATGAAATTAAAAATGGCCGTAAATATAGACCGAAAAAAACTTCAAAAAAGAAGGCTAGTCTAGCCATTAAATTTTCCCAATTCTCATAAAAAAAATACAAATATTTTTAAGGAAGAGAACGAGCAAATTGGAAAAATACTGCTCGAAATCGAGTGAGCATGATCGAAGATGAGGACCAAACGGAGCAAGATCCATTAATGGATGATAATGATGATGGAAATGGGAAGGAGGAAGATGAATCAGAAGCCGACGCCGAAATGAGTGATGAATACGTTTCATCCAGTGGAAGTGGTGGAAAAAGGAGAGGAAAACATCAGCAGCAGCAGAGGATTGAAAAAGAACATTATTATGCATTTACGCCTCCAATAACATCAACGATGAATAAACCGAGCCGACAGCCAATGATGGGAGTGAACATTAGCACACTTTCAGGTGAGCATTTTTAATTTATTTTCTTCATAATTGATATTTTACAGTCGGCGACGCCTTTCATGGACCGGCGGCTGGATTTGCTGAACACACAAATTGAAAAAAACATCATAAATGCTGATTTTGCCTATTCTTTTTCAACACAATCTCATCCCACCAAGCACCAACCCCCAGTTTTCTTTATTGATCTCAAAGGTTCTTTTTTTTTTTGTCTTCAAAAAAATCAATTCCACCCATCCAAACCAGCCTCCACCAAACACAAAAATATATCCGATTTTACGAGGCCTAACTCTTCCCTTCTCTTTCGCCAATTTGTTGTCTATTTCCCTCATTGCCTCATCCATCTCACAACAAATCCATTCCTCACTCCCTACATTCTTCCATTTTTACGCTCCACTGCCAAAATGCGCTGATGTTTGCTTATGTGTGCAGAGATGACTCAATCTTCAGGTCTTTGAACCCCCTTCCCTCCTCATTCACTTCTTTTTTTCTTTCCTCATCCATTGATGTTTTTCGCAACATTTTTTCTATTAAATTATTTTTAATTCATTGCTTTATTTTTTTATTATAAAGAATCGAATTTCCATTTTTTGCTTTATTTCATTCTGAATGATTTTATATTATAAACCTGCCCAAAGCCCCCAAATTTACTTATTTTGTACTTATAGTCAATGGAAGAATGGACCAAAAAAAAGATAACACCCAATTCTCACCTTTTCATTTTTTTATTGCTTACCTTTATGATAACGTTTTTGATAAAGAATTTATAATTGATAAATACAAATGCAAAATGTAATTAAATAATTTAAATACAATTTATAATTTAATATTTTATTTTGAGTGGTTTTATATGTTTTATTTATTTTTTACAATTTAATATTTTTTGGATTAATCCATAATTTTAAGAACACAATGAGTCCCAAAAATAGCCACCATAATCAAACGCAGCCTTTTGCCAATCATAAAAATGCAATAAATCATCAAAATAACAACCAAATGCAAAATTCTCATCAACCTCAATCAAATAATGCCGTTCATCCAATTGTGGTTGAGAATGAACAAATTTATGATGAACAATCAAGCAGTGAAATTCATATTCAAGAACAAACCAATGGGCCTGGCAGCATTGACCAAAATGAAAATATTCATGAAATTATGGATGCGGGCGAAAGTCGTGGAATCAGGGTTTTCATTTTTAATAATAATTAAAAATATTTATAAAATTAAAGCCGGAAGATGTCCTCTGGTGGATTTGTTTTTTCTTCACGGCTCGATGTTTTGACCTGCCTGCCGTATTAATATTCAGTCGAAAAGTTAATCGGTAATTTTTAATTAAATTATTAATACTCAAAAATAGAATTATTTAATATTTCAATAAAAAATGAATAATTTTTAGTGGATGAATTTCTAAATTTCGATATATTAACTTTATTTTTTGCCCTACTTTCCTATTTTGCCAGGAAAATTTCATTAGAATACAATTTAAAAATTTCCTTAATTTTAGTTTTCCCAAATCTATTTTGACTAATTTCAAAGAAAATACTCAAATAGCATTTTATCACCCAATTAAAATCTACCCCATAGTCCATAATTATTACATAAAATGAATACCTAATATTTTAATTTTTCAGTCAATTTCTACATATTGCCTTTTGCATATGCCCTCTCATTTTGGCCTTGTTCACCGTGTTCTTTGCCCTTTTCAAATCAATATTTGGTAATGCTGCATCCAGATGGCTTCCCAAAATCCAATTAATTGCCATTCTTTGCTTTCTTGGCACTCCATTATTGTTCGTTTCTATTTTTTCAATTAATTAATTAAACACACAATTTTTATAGTTTTTGCCTTGCCACCTGGGACATATTTGGCATTTGGTCCATTTTTATCGCCTATGTCGCTGTTCAATCTACACTCGCATTCATTGCAATTTTTAAATGAGAATAAGGTTTGTTCTTATGCATTTTCTAAAAACTTGACTAAAATATTTACAATCGAAAGATTCAAGACTCATTAAGTTTTGGTTTGGGTTTTAGCTAAAGGGCTATGTAGCTCAGTAGGTTAACTAGCCCATTAGTTTCTCCTCGGGTCGACGGTTCAATACCCGGTGAAGGCAAAAGATTTTTTTTTGTTTTTTTTAATATTTTAATTAGTTTTGAATCAATAAACCAAAATTGGTTTAAACGGTTTAATACTCTTTAATTGTTGACCAAACCATAACAAATTATATACAATGCGTCTTGACCAGCTATATCCAATTTTGGGTATATTTGGTTTGTGAATGTAGGACAAACTATTAAACCATTATATTTTGGGCTCTATGTACCTCCTTCCTTTTTTAAGCAATTTCGGTTTTTTTTTAAAAAGAGTATCCGTTTTTTATTCATGAAAATTTCTACGTAAATTGTTCCTCATTTTAAACATGTTTTTCCCACATCCACTCTTTTATCCCCCCCCCCCCCCCCCCAGCCCCCATCCATTCTTTTCCCACAATTCCATTTGGCCACTTCATTCCATTTTCCAAGGAAGAAAAATCCAATCCATTTCATACGACGGTTTCTTTCACTCCTCACAAGGGGCTAATTCTCAAATCCAATCCAAGTGACAAGAGAGGGGAAGGAGGCGGCTTCTTTTCCGCATTCCCGGCCACCAAACGACTTCCTTTCCTCCTCCTCATTTTATTTCCTTCCCTCGAGGGGATTTGTTCCTAGGCAAAACCACATTTCATTTCCCGCAGCCTCCTGTGGATTAGTAATCCGTAATCCCCTCTTTCCAACCAAAACCTAAGACCAAATGTTTTAGAGGCCATTGGCCAAAAAGTAATTAATCAAAAAGGGATAGAGATTGCCAATATTCTTACCTTCCCAACCAACCACATTCATTTCTCAATTCCAATTTCACAGATGATCCAAAATAATTTGCCTGGATAATGTCAAAAATTTGGACAAATTTGTTGTCAATTTTTTTATTGCTTTTTATTGGCCCTTCGGATTGCACATTCCAATTGGATTCATTCAAGGTTTTCCATTTATTTTTTAAAAAATTATTTATCATTTTTTAGTCCCATAAATTAATCCAATTATTCCTCAACCGGACTTTGACCATCCAATTGGATATTGGCCAACAGAATCAAACGAATGCAAATTTATTTACCATCAATCAAGGAGGCAATCGATTTTTTCAATTTTCGTCATCGACCATCGAAAATAATGTAAAAAAATTAGAAAATTATTAAATAATTAATTTAAAATTATATTTCAGATTTTGATTGAATTTCGACTCAAGGATGGTCGATGGAAGCGAATTAAAATTCCGTGCCCATTTTTTAATACAAATGACCAATTTCATAAAATTATTTTCGCATTGGATAACCATAAAATGACGGTCGCTGAGAATTGTCGTCAATTATTCCAACGGGTGGACAATGAATTGCATTTCGGGTAAAAATTGGGATCGAAAACACAATTTAATTAAACGAAAACCAAATTTAATTAATCGAAAACACAGTTTAATTAATCGAAAACACATTTTAATTAATCGAAAACACATTTTAATTCATCGAAAACACAATTTAATTAATTGTATACACAATTTAATCGGGCAAAAACAATTTAATCGGGCAAAACACATTTTAATTAAATGAAAACAAAGTTTTAAAATATTTTGATGTTCTATTTATTTATTTTTCATTTTAGGCAATTTCCAGCCAATCAATTCAACATCCATTTGGGCCCAATCAAGGGACGGCATAAACATGAACTCCAAATACGCGAATTTTCCGTCTTCCAACACCAAATTGAACAAATTTGCCCTCAAATGGAAATGTTAATCGATAATCGCTTTCAAACGGAATATTTGCCAAATGAAGTTAGGCACCGTCAAAAATCATCAATAAACCCAAATGAATTGGATCGAAACGAAGTGGCAGTTGAAAACAATGAAGGCGAGAAGGAAATGACAAAGAGGATAGACTTTTTGGAGGATCAAATCACTCATTGGAGCCAAATATTCAACAAATTTGAAGGAAGAATGAAAAGAATAGAATTACACCAACGAGGATGTATTGATTTGAGCGGAAAGCAGATGTGGCCAGGCCAACGGATTCAAAACCATTCGATGTGCACGGAATGCCAATGTGGGCTGGATTCAGAACTGCACTGTAAACCAATTGGATGCCCCCATCTAACTGAATGCGCCCATCCCGTTTATGAGGAGGGAAAATGTTGTCCAAGATGTGGCAAAAAGGTGGCTTATTCATACATTATTTTATATTTAATTTTTTTTTATTATTTTAGTGTTTTCACAATGGAAAATATTACGAAAGTGGGGAAGAGTCTTGGCCAAAACAATGCACTTATTGCCGCTGCAATGATGGCCGAATGGAATGCGGATTTCGGTGAAATTTATTTAAATTCGACTTTTCATATTTTGATTTCAGATTTTCCAACACTTGCCCGTTGCTGGACTGCCCCCAGCACCAGCAAGAAACGTTGCCCAATCAATGTTGCCCAGTTTGCGTGAATTTGGACCATTGTGCGCCACAAAGGAATCCATGTTCTCCGAATGCCACATGTCATTCGGCAAGGCATTCGGCAATTTGTCGATGCAAGGAGGTGAAAATACTCATTTAATCAAAAATATATTTAATCAAAGTTTAATCATAAATACATTTAATATTTTATTATTTAGTAAAAAAAAAACACAATCTTAGTTTATTGTTTATTTTCTAAATCTAATTTTTCCAGGGCTTCTTCGGCAATGGAACAATCTGTGCTGACATTGATGAGTGCCTTTGGGATAGTGATGCCCGCAAGCAATTGGGTGGATGTGGCGATGGAACCGTTTGCATCAATTTGCCTGGGTCATTCAAATGCGAATGTTTGCCTGGCTATCAGAAACTTGATGATCGAAATTGTTTGGATGTTATTCGCATTTAATTTTTAAATATTATTAATACATTTTCATTTTTTTTATTATTCACATTGTTCATATTCCCTCGAATGGCTAATAAAATAATATAATTCTTTGTATTAAAATTTTTATTTGCCCACGAAACTTCAATATTTAATTAAATAAATGTAATGTATAATGTTCCCCGCATCATCAACAGTCCATTATTAATATGTTAAGTCCTCCCCGTCATAAAATGCCTCCATAAAATTGAGGCCTTTTTCAATGGCATTTTTATAGTATTTTTCATTCAATTCCACTCCCCTCTTCATTCCTGTTTGGTTTTCACAGAATTAATGTTTTGGGGCAATTGTAAAACAGTCGGAATTATTTGGGGCAATTGTAAAACAGGCGGAATTATTTGGGGCAATTGTAAAACAGGCGGAATTATTTGGGGCAATTGTAAAACAGGCGGAATTATTTGGGGCAATTGTAAAACAGGCGGAATTATTCGGGGCAATTGTAAAACAGGCGGAATTATTTGGGGCAATTGTAAAACAGGCGGAATTATGTTTGGGGCAATTGTAAAACAGGCGGAATTATTTGGGGCAATTGTAAAACAGGCGGAATTATGTTTGGGGCAATTGTAAAACAGGCGGAATTATTTTTTTGGGGCAATTGTAAAATAGGCGGAATTATGTTTTGGGCAATTGTAAAACAGACGGAATTATTTTTTTGGGGCAATTGTAAAATAGGCGGAATTATGTTTGGGGCAGATAAAACAGGCGGAATTATATTTGGGGCAAAAATTAATTTTTAAATTCAATAAATTCTCTTTTCTATTAAATAAATGCAAAATTGGACTAAATTTTTTATAAATGTTTCCCTCAGCCCCAGTCTATATTTAAGATTTGTAATCCGTCTTAAAAAGCCACGATGTAAAATTGAGACCTTTTCAATGGCATTTTTGTAGTTTTCCAAAGACTAAAAAAGGAAAATTCATCCAGTTATTTTTGGTTGCCCCCAATGTGCGCATCATTTTGAGGGAAATTCATCATCGAATTTTTGTAGTTGACATTGTATACAGGGGCACCACCAGCTGCAACACAGATAATTGGCACTTTTCGGCTGGCAGCACACAAAGCAAAATCATCCTCCGTGCTCCTTCCGTTCCCCACCATTCACACACAAATTCCTCCGCCCAACTTAAATCCCCCAACCAATCCCCCTATCATCATCATTGCTTCCTCCCTTTTATAAAGCAGAGGCCTAATCCGCTCACCATCATCACCCACATAGAGCAATTTAAATATTCGCCTCATTTGCTTTACATGCGCAGTGGGGCAGCTATTTTATAGCGTGGGGCTTCCGTCAACCACCGATATAAACAAAAATAAGCAGCACAGAAGTTTTCACCTTTTCCATTTGCCATTTTTCCGTTCATTTTCCCAAGGTGGTTTGCGGTTTGGTCAAACTGCCCTTCCCCTTCTCCTTTTCTACGTGAAATCCAAAGAATGTGGGTGAATGGGTGAACTTTGAACAAAGGGAGAATCTGGAAAAGATTCGTCTTCTTCCCATACCAATTTCACAAAACTGTATTTTTGTAATTCTTCTACCCAGACAAAGGCAACTTCCTTTTCCTTTTCGCTTCATTCCAGCCGATGTGATTTTTACTGTTGGGCGAATATAGAGTGGGTCCCTTCACAAAACATTCTTTTCCCCTCCGCATTCCAGATTCCTCTCCATTCGTATCTTCCTTTACGTTGACAATTGTTAGAGGAGAGGAAAGGTAATTTCAAATGCAAACCACCCCTACCCCTTTCCCCACACATTCTTTTGTTCTTCATTTGGGCCAAAGTCATCAAAATCCTTTATGGGTCGGTGGTTGCAGAGATCCCTTTCTTCCGCCCTTTTTTATTGTCATGGAGAAGGGGATGTAGTGGCCAAGAAAAGTGATGTATAGAGGATGACCATCTTCATTTACATCATCAATCCACGGTTAAAAATTTGGCCAAAAAAAAACAAAATTAATCCCACCCAAATCTATTGGCAGAACATGGGACGTTTCAGTAGCTGGGCCATTCTTTTGGTCATAGCTCAACAAGGAAGCAACCAATTTTGGGAGGCGATATGCCATTCAAAAGCACTAAATGTGCTCAAAAGTGGCTTAATTAAATTTTTTGAGAAATATTTTATAAAATGAGCGATTTTTTCTCGTATCAATGAGATAATTTGGGCTTATTGCTCTCAAGGGCATATAACTTTCTTTAAGGTTGGAAATAATTAACTATAATAAGGCCACTTTTTAAAGGAGACTTTTGGCTTTAAAATGGTATATCGCCTTCCCAAATTGACAATTTCCTCGTTGAGTTAAAACTGAAAAGGCAAAACTGAACATCTCCTACCAATCTATAAGATATGAATGGCCAATTCAAATTTCTTTTGATCATTTTCAATTTGCATTTTCATTTTTCTCTTTATAATTTCATTCAATAGTCAATAATGCCTGCCTTCCATCTATTCATTTGCTGCCAGCCGATCAATGCCTCTCCCACCCCCCCCCCCCCTTCAATCTGGGCTTTATGGCCAACTCATCATCCATTCCATCGGCGACGGCGGCGGCTCAATAGTCGGCTGGTGGCAAAAAGGGCGCACCTTTTCTTTGACGATTTTCTGGCTCATTTCACATTTTCCCCGTCCTTTTTGTTCACCTTCCTCATATTTTGCATTTTTGCCCCTCCTTTGCCTCCTCCCAATTTTCACCTTCACAATTCCCATTATTTCTTCGGTGGTGTATTTTTGGCCAAGGAAGCGGCTCACCTTTCTTCTCCCCCAATTTTCTCGAATTCGCTTTTTCTCGATGCCTTTTTCCGCTTCCGAAAAAAATTCCCGAACCTCTTCGCCCCTGCCAATTTTCCCCGCACAATTGTTTGATGTGAGTACGCGAGTCGGGACGGGTGGCTGGTGCCAATTTTGGAAGGGCGGAAAACACATACGGGGAAAAGGGCACAAAATGAAATGGGAGGCGATATGCCCTCTTCACCGGTAGGTGGTTCACTTACCCCCCCCCCCCCCCCCACCCCTCTTGGATGGATCCGTTTTCGGCTGCGGTGCGCGCACCTTTTCCCAGCCAACCACCCACTAAACTGGCCTCCTTGGAACTCAAAACCACCTTCTCCCTTCAAGTGTTCATTCAGCCCCTTGCGGTGCTTGTAAAAAACCCTTCTTCTCATCGAAAGCAACGGGTTATTCCACCCCCTTCGCGCGATGACAACAAAAAAAGTGAAAGTTTTGCTCGCCGATCATTGCCCCCACCCCCACCACCTTCGCCTCTTCAATTCTCACGCTGTGTGCGCAGTTTGGAGGACTGATTGAAAAACGGCGGGGGAGGACAGCGATGAGTCCAGGTCCAGCTGACTGCGATGGGGGGGGGGGGATTGAGAATGAAATGAGTAGCGCAAAAATTCGGTCGCGCTCAAATTTGTTTTTGTGGGTGCATTGCTCTTTTTTGCCCAGTGCGAGAATTCTACCCCCAAATCAATTCGTCCAATTTTCAAATAATTTTTCCAATTTTCATTTAATTTTTTGCCATTTTTCTTTCCTCTCTCAAAAATGTTCCAACCATTTTCGGGATTTTAGGATATGAGATAATTGAGTATCGCCGACTGAGTATTTGCATCGGTTTTTGATCGGTTTATGGGCCATATTTCAGCGAGGCATAAGCCAATAAGGGAAGGCGATATGCCAATAGAAAGCCCAAAATGTCCTCTTAAAAGTGGCCATAAATTTATTATGAAATCCACCTTTACAAAAAGTTACATGTCTTTGAGTATAATAGAGAATAGACCCACATTTTATAACTGATTGGAGAGGAAAGTAGTATAAGCGAAGCGGAATCACCCCCCCCCCTCCCGCTGATCAGACTCCTTGATCACCCTGATCTAATGTAATATATAATGTTAATTTAATAATCCAAAAATAGAAAATAATTTAAAAATAAATTTTTATTCCAAGTAAAAATCATTTACAATTTATGTGCATTCAAGACAATGACAATCAGGAGATGAATGAAAAAAATTAATTACAAATTCATTTTGCACGGCAGTCTTTTCTTCTTCAGTCAGGTCCTAAGATATTTTTAAATATAAATTGAAAATTATTCACTTATTCTTACATCGGGAAGGGATAATATTTGACGGATTTCTTCCGGTGATTTATTCATGATTTGCTTTGCAAATACCTGGGCACCTAAAATGAAAGTTAATAATCATTTTCAAAATTTAAAAACAATAAAGATAGAGAGATGTAATTTCAAGGAAATCTGCACCCATGAATAATTCTTTGAGCATTTCAAAATTAAAAGCATTAAAAAAGTCACATTCCCAATCGGTTAGTTTAAACCAAACACGCTGAAAAATTTTATTTAAAAATAGCTAAACAAAATATTTAATATATGCCTCTTCTGTAATTGGGTCCACTTTGACCACGGGTTCAGGTTGCCCTTTATGCTCATCCAACCATTCGATGATTTTTTCAAAGCAAATTTTGGATATTTTATTCAAAGGAAAAATGAATGTGTCAGTATTATCCCCTTGATCAAATGCCACTTCCAAACCCAAATTATCACACATATTCTTGAATATTTTGGATTGCATCATTAATTCCCAAGGTACCTAAATTAAAAATAGAAATTATATTTTTTGAAAAATTTACTTCAACAATTTCGCCTTCAGATGTACGGCATTTGATTTTGCCTTCAAATTGTTTATCAATATTTGCCATTGCAGTAACTTAAGGATAAATTTTAATTATCAAAATTTTGAAATATTTAAAAATGTAATTATTCAATAGTATAAGTATGAAAAATAAAATAAAATTTTATACTATTTTTACAAATTAATGTTGATCATAAAGTGGGCTACAGATTAAACAAGTATTAAAAGATTTAAAACATTCTTTATGAACAGTATGTGCTTTATATTTATAGCATATCATGAATTCATCTGGATCATAAAAACCCCAATTGAAGCAAATACTGCAGAGTGTCATTTCATTTTTCTTAGGCATATCCCAAAACCATCCTAATTCACTTAATAAATAATATCGATGTCTTGTCTTGTCAAATTCCTCACGAAATTCCATTTTTTTATTCAGCAATTTTCTCATATCTTCTGCTAATTCAATACATCTATTGTGTCGCTTTACTTTCACTTTGCGTAATAAAGTTGCATTTGGAATGGATAAAGCTTTGGATGACAATAATGGCCCTTCTTTTGGATGGTCTAGATAATCATAGTACTCTTCCCCATCTTCTACTATTTCGGATTTGTAAGGAATAAATTTCGCTATCTCAGCGATTAATTCATTTGGTAATTTAAGGGTCATATCTAAAATTTATATAAAATTTTAATTTGTAATAAATATATTAAAGAATAGACTTTTGAAATTATTTTTAGTTTTTAAAATTTATACATATTTAATATCCAAAAGGTTCACCAAATAGAGGATGACATAACAAACAAACATAATGTTGAGAATAGAATACATGATTATATGTAACATGATCACAATAATTATCATTAAATAATCTCTTGAGTATACAACTCATTAAACAATGTTTATGGATTGTATGATGATTGTTCTGGCACATCGTAAATTCATTAGAATTCTTTTCATCCCATTCAAAGCAATTAGTGCAAAATAACAAATCAGAATTTTTGAATACTGGTCTATCCCAAAACCATCTAAGTTCGCTCAATAAATATATTTGATCGCTCCTTTTCTTAAATGAGTTAACTCTCCCTATTTCTTTCAAGGATTTGACCTTTTCCGCGAATATCTTTTTCCTTTTCTCTTTCACTTTGTTCCAATTATTTCTTAAATAGTAATGTAGTGTAGATGAGCTCAATATCGGTCCTCGTTTAATATGTGCTTCTTCATACTGATTGTCACTTTCTATATATTCTTTTACTCTTTTATATGGAAGGAATTTTGCGATTTCATATAATAATTCATTTGGAAGTTTTGACTAAATTTAAAAATTTTATTAATAAAAAATAATAATTTACCATTATTCTCGCTGCAAAAGTGAAAAATTATTTACTACTTTTTGTTCCTTAATTAATTTTAAATTAAATAAATTTTTAAAATAAAATATATTGTTGTAAACAATTTTAAATACTTGTTCAAGAAAGAAAAATTTTATTAATCCCAATATGGATTGATACATATCTTACAAGCTATGTGTTTTTCAAAACATTTCTTATGCATCGTATGGCCATTGTCACATAAAAAGAATTTCCCTTGTTCGTAAACGCCCAAATTAAAACACAGACTGCAGATTGTTTCTTCGTTTATTTTAGGAATAACCCAACACAATTCCATCTGGCCTAATATGCTGCATATGGTTCGTTCACTATTCCATTCACACCATTGCTGAAAGCCATCAAGTTTTTTGAATTTTTTTGCCAATTTGACAATATTGTTCTGTCGTTTCTTCTTTATTTTGCACAATGATTTTGTTGTCAATATTGATAAGGCACGTGACGATAGCAAAGATCCTTTCTTCGTATCTTTATATGGCAAAAAACTAGTAATCTCGGCCAACAATTCATTTGGAAGTCTCTTTGGCATAACTAAAATCTAATTAAAATCAATTTTTAAATTGATTAAATATATTTAAGAAATAACTTTAAAAGATAAATTTAAAAAAGATAAAAAATTTATTCAATATTAAACATTTAAATTAATTGTTCATATTTTTTGTTTTGAGGACACGAGGGCAATTGCAAATGGATGGTGGAACACATGAACATGGAGGTTGTCGATAAATGTTTAGAACAATTTCTCTATTTTCGTTATTGATCGCCTGAAGGCCAACCGGAGTGATTAAATAGCGACCGTTTTCTGTAGTATCTATCCTAAATCCTTGAGACGGTTGAGGATTATTTGGATTTTGATTTGAAGAATTTTGTCCATTGTTACTCATTGTAACTAAAAAGAAAAAGAAAAAATTTTTAAATATTAATAAGATATAATTTGATAAAGACAAATATGAAAATTTAAAAGAAAAAATTTAATTTTATTAAAAAATTTAATTTAGATTTAATATGTGTTTTTCTTTCCCATCCAAAATAAAGACTTGGTCTTCCATGAATTTATGTGCTTGTTTTGTAACATAAAGTTGATCAGGAGTTTGGCCGGTTAATTTATCAATTGCTTCTTTTGGTAGATTAAATAACTATAAATTGATTATTCAAATTAATAAATCTAACGGAAGTTTTGTTTTGGGCATTCCAATCTATCGCCTTACTCCGCTTTTCAAATTCATCAAAATCATTTAATATTTTTTCCGCAGCACTTGAAATTGAATTAGCAGGCGACATACTTTTTCGATCATAATAATTGTTCGAAAGGCTATTTGGAGAATTGCTCAAATTACCCCAATTGTAATTTGGAGAATTGCCAATTTGACTAGTGCTGCTTTCTCCGACGGTTGATGAATTTATGTATCTTTGGAAGGAATTTGGATCATCTCCTCTGAATTTTACTACTGAAATAGAAATTAAAATTTAAATAACAAATTTTTATACTTGTATATCCTTCAAAATTTTTATCATCAAATGATGAAGATTTACTATTATCTTTCAGATAAAATGACTTGTTCTGACCAGGATTGAACATCTAAAAATTTTTTTGCTATATAAATAGTACTTCATAAAATATTATTATGAAAAATAATCAATAATATTTGTGACAATAAAAAATTATAATTTTATTCTATATGTGCGAATTTAAATGCTGTAATTTTTGTCTCTGCCATTACCTAAATTGCAAATATTGCAATAAAAAAGAATTAATGTATTTCATTTACGAAAAAAATGAAGTCAAGTGTCCAAAATGTGGTGGGCCAATGCGCTCAGATTTAGGTAGCCGGAATAAGGGCTATATAAAGGAAAATTATATTCATGAATCATGATTAAATTAATTTACAATGGAGAAGTGCGATCATTCGATTAAGTGCTGTAATTTTTGTCCTTGCCATTATCATTACTGTTCAAAATGTAAGAAAATGCTTCAACATTTTACAATTTTATCGCCATTTGAAAATCTGGAAGACTATATAAAATGCCCAAAATGCTCTGATTATATATTAATTAAAAACAAAAATGTTTAACGCTCCTTTTACTTTAATTTTATGTGGCGCCACGGGTAGTGGTAAAACAAAATGGCTTTTAAAATTTTTAAATTATACAGAAGAATTGATAAATCCTCCCCCTGTAAAAATTTTATATTGTTATGGAGAAATGAATGAATCTATTATCGCTTTAAAAAGTAAAGGTATCGAAACCTACAATGGGTTGCCTGATACTGAACTTATTAAAAGTCAAGAAAAGCCCTTACTTTTAATATTAGATGATTTAATGCTTAACATGAAAAATGATTTTATTGATTTACTCTTTACAAGGGGATCACATAACTGGAATACTTCTATTATATTTGTCACACAAAGTCTTTATGGTCGGGATATTAAGACTGCTCGTGCAAACTCTCATTATCTTGTTTTGATGAGAAATCCCTCTGCCCAATTGCATGTGAGAACTTTAGGAAGTCAACTTTTCCCTCGTCGTCTAAACTATTTTATGGAGGCATATAACGATGCTACCAAAGAACCATTCACATATTTGCTTATAAATATGCACCCTAATGCTCCAGAAAACTTAAGATTATCTACAAATATTTTTCCTAATGAAAAAATTACAATCTACTTACCAGCTGATTAGTATATAAATAGAATAGAAAAAATTTTAAAAATAAAATGTATGAATTTAGTCCATATATAAGAGAAAACGTTGAATTTCTAAAGAAGCTTGCTTCTACAAAATCTGATAAAAAGAAAAACGCTATACTTTTGAACGCTAGTGCAGAACAAATATTAGCTATCGTAGAGATTTGTGCAAATATTCTAAAATTCAATTTCACTTTAACTAAACCACAAAAAACGAAATTAGCCAGATACGCTGATTTTTACAGATCAATTGCACGTTCTAAAACTGAAAAAAGTGCGAGAAATAGAATCCAACAAGGTAGTGGCATTGCATTAGGAGCTATATTAGTCCCGGTATTAGCAGAACTTGCGGCGCATTTAGTTCAAAAAATTGTAAATTAAAATGAAGCATGCAAAGAAAATGATTATGATTCCTGAAGTGGAATATTTGGCTTTACTTTCTATGATGAAGAGTGATGATCCTCTAAAAACAGAGAAGGCTTTAATAGACGCTAAAATACATCAAAATTTATCAAATAAAAAAATTTCTGAAGATATTAAAGCCAAGAAATATGACTGGCTTTTAAAACAAAAAAGAAAGTTAAGAGAGATGATTGAAGGAAAACCTCAAAAAGTCGTCATTGAAAATTTACCTCCGCCCATAAATATACCTCCATATATGGGAATTAATCAAGAACAGAAAAATAAAATCGAAATTCCCGAAAGAACACCGGTAAGAAATGGTAGGCAACGTCGGAATTTAACTGAGAGTGTAAGCACAATTCAAAGTGTAACCCCTGAGAGTGCAACCACATCTGGACGAGATAGATCACAATCTGAAATTTATTCATCTGATTATGACACACCAAAACAAATAGCTAAAAGTCAATCAAAAACTCCTTCACAGGCAGCAACTGCATCTACATATACAAAATCTCCCTCGCCCATAACGCCTAAATCTTTCACAAAATTAATGAATTATGTTGGGAAAAATAAAGAAAAATTGGGAATAAATAGCGATGGTAGTATTTTAACAAATTTTAAAAAACCTGTGGGTGGAAGCAATTATGTCGATGTTTTAAAATATTTGTCAGGCCAATTGTCAACCCCACCAAAAGGTCATAGTTTCCTGAAAGCAAAGCTATCAAAAGATCCAGAATTTATAAGAATTTTTGGTCAAATAGGAAAAGGGAAGAAAAATAAAAAATTAGTAGTAGTTAAATTAAACCCTATAAAAACTCCTGGACTTAAACGAAATAAAATTATTTCATTTAAACCAAAATTATGGGCAAGACTCTAAAGGAAAATATTCTCCAAGATATTTATTATAATTTAAATTCTCCTGCAAGCTATGCTGGAATAAATAAAATTCTTATTGAAGCCAAAAAGAAAAATAAAAACATTTCAATAAAAGATGTAAAAGATTTTCTCTCGAAAGAAAGAACATATACATTATTTAAGCCACGAAGAATTAGATTCAAAAGACTTAGAACTATTCCAACAGGATTGAATACCGACTGGCAATGTGATTTATGTATATTTGATAGTATTAAAAAAGAAAATGATAATAATGCTTATTTACTAGTTTGCATTGATGTTTTAAGTCGGAAAATTCATGTTGCCCCTGCTAGAACGAAAAAAAGTGAAGACATGATTAATGCTTTTAATATAATATTTGATAAATCAAATATATTACCGAATAAACTTTACAGTGATGCTGGTGTCGAGTTTCAAGCAAAAAAAATGTTAGATTATTTTAGGGAAAAAGATATTATAAAGCATGTTATGTACACACCAAATTTACATGCTGGAGTAGTGGAGAGGGCAAATAGGACGATTAAAGGGAGATTATACAAATATTTTAGTGAGAAGAATACGACAAGATGGATTGAAATAATTGACAAAATTGTGAATGGAATAAACAATAGCATAAACCGGACTATAGGGATGAAGCCGAATTCTGTAAATTATAAAAATGCGCATGAGCTATTAGAGAGAGTATATAAATCAAACAAGGATGAAAATGCAAATCCAAAATTTAAAATTGGTGATATTGTAAGAATATCAAAAGAAAAAACTAAATTTGAGAAAGGCTATTTGCCAAATTTTACCGACGAATTATTTAAAATCATAAAAGTAAGTCTAACCGATCCTCCGTCCTATAGAATTGCTGATCTAGAAGATAATAAAATTGAAAGTGTATTTTATGAACAGGAATTAGTATTGACAACAAAAGATACAACCTATAGAATTGCAGAAGTCATAAAAACACGTAAAAGAAAGGGTATAAAAGAACTATTTGTTAGGTGGGTAGGCTACTCAGAAAAGCATAATTCTTGGATAAAAGAATCCGATTTAGTAAATTAATATGGACAATTTTTATACAGTATTACCCTCAAATACTGCTATAGAAGGTAATAAAACTTCGAATTATACAATTAGGTTACCTGAACCATTAAATTTAGATTCAAATTGGTCTGTCGCTCTCTCTTCGATAATTTATCCTATATCATTTACATCGCTAGGAACTCAAGAAGACCAATTTATTACAATAAATAATGAGGTAGGAGATGATGAAAAAATTCCAATTCCTGCGATGAATTTTCTTTCTATTTCAAATTTGGAAAAGGGGATAAATGATGCAATATTGGCATATGAAAAAGATTCTAAACCTAGATTTACCAGATCAATTTTAGAAAATGAGGGTCAATTAAAAACACCAGAAAGAATACAAGAAACGCCTGAAATAATTGCAGCTGTTCAAGAATTTCAAAGAAAGAAAGCGGCAGAAGGAAATGTTAGGCAAGAGAATACTAACCAATCTAATGATTTAGCTCAAGCTGCTATTAATATAGAAGATCAAAAGAAATTATTAGCGGCACAGAGGGCAATAGAAAAGGCATTTAATCAATGCGTAGCTCTAGCATCGCAAGTCGAAACTTGGGCCCAATTAGCAAGAGCAAAAAGACAAAAAAGTGAGCGGCTCAGAAGGAAATTTCCAGATGTTGGACAAGAATTGTACAATGATCTCTTGTCAATAGCTAATACCATTCAAGACAAGGCGGTCCTAATAGCAGAAGAAACCAAAATTGCCGCCAATGCTAAAAATAAAGTTATAGAATTCAAAGAAAGCCGGGATGTCAGAGAAGCAAGAAAAGTTGCGGACATTGCCAAAAAAGCTGAACAAAATGCAAGAAAATTAGCAAATGAAGCAGGTAGTTTATTTGCCGGAAACCCGGAAAGAAATTATCAAGACGGGGTTGAACAAATTACTAATAAAATTGAATTTCTTATCAATTCTGTTACGGAGCCGTCGAAAAAAGATGAAGGTGAATCAACAGTAATAGAACAACCTATGCCTGTTCCTCAATATCCTCCGGATCATCCAAAATTGCAAAATCAAGGAACAACTGAAGCAAAAGCTGAGGTTTCTACAAACAAAGAAAGTGAAGGAGTGATAAAGAATACTAATAATGAAAGAGAAGGAGAAATACAGACTGAAAAGGAAGGCGAATTGAAAACTCTAACGAGAATAGAGGAAAGTCCCGAAATTATTGCAGCAGTCGAAGAATTTAAGAAAAGAAAGGAAGAAGAAAGAAAAAGGAAAGAAGGGATCACCGAATCTTCTCAGCCTCAAGCTACCGTCACATCTCAGCAACCTGCTACCATTTTATCTCAAGATGAATCTGGTTCTGCGAATGCTCTTCAAAAAATTGAAGAGCCTAAAGAAATAATTGACGCAGTTAATAAATTAGAAAGTAAAGAACAAGAGAAAAGTAAAATTCATTCGCCAGCTACTCCTTTGTTTCCTCTTAAACCCAAGGTTGATATACCAAAACCACAATTGCCCGTTATTGAATCAAGTGATGAAGAATATGAATGGCTGAAGCCAAAAACAACGGCGATTAAAGAAGAAAAGAAAATAGAAAAAAGTAGCCAAAATAATTGGATTATAAGCCAAAGTGCAGAAGAAATCGAATTACTTCCACAAAAAAAGATTACTGAATATGTCAATAAAAAGCCTGAGCCAATAAGAATAAAAGGCTTTTTCATACCAGATGAGACTGAGAATGAAGAAGATTTATCATCATTACCAGAATTACCAAAGCCACAAGCCTTGGTAAGTAGTACCAGTCATTTAGATGAATCGGGAAGAGAATTAAATATACCCGAACAAGTCCATCGCAGCTTGATGAATAGGCTTAAAAAGATTGGAAAAATGGCTAAAATTCCATCTGATTCTACACAAAGGGTCCAATTCAGATATGATAATGTCTATCAAAAATTTACTGTTTTGATGCAAAAAAATATTAAATCAATACAGATTTCTAAACAACTTGCATATATCCTGGGTTTCCGAACGAATGTAAATATAATAGGTGGAGATATAGCAGAATATATGCCAGACCTGTCTGGAGGGGTAAAACAATTATATATATATGCACCAAAACTCATTGAAAATACAATGGTCGGAGATGAATTAGTCCCTTTATTGCGAGTAGTTAATGTACAGGGAAAACCGGGTGAGATTGTAGAGTCTATATATAGCTCAGAATTTCATCATAGATTACAATCCAAAAGAATTACTGAAATCAGTATTGAAATCAGAACATCTTCAGGCGAATTAGTCAATTTTCACTGGGGAAATATAATTTTAACATTACACTGGAAGCGTTCATTTTTCTAAATGACTCACATATACATTGATCCTGATAAACTAGATTGGAGCGGTTTCCTCTCATCCCAAGAGGGAACTGGCAAATATTTTGTAGGTACTAAATATCAAAGAGGCTTTGGAGTATTTACGAATACGATTTTACCTGGTATTGCTAGATTTTTGATGCCAGTGGCCAAAAATATTGCTAGTACAGCCGGTCAAGAAGGGATAGCCGCGGGATCAAAAATTTTAGGTGATATTTCTCAAGGAAGGGATATAAAAGAATCATTAGCTGAACATTCTAAACAGAGCCTACAAAATATAGCAACTAAATTACAGCAGTGTGGCAAAGGTAAAAGCAAAAAACGCCGGACTATAAAAAGCCTTCCAGATAAGAAAAAACGAAAATATATTGATCAGTTAACCTTTCCATGAAAATTAGTATAAATAGTTGTAAAATAAATAAATTCTTACAGTAAAAATGACGACTCTTAAAAAAATTGATAGATTAAGCGCTGAAGGAATTGAAAATTCCTTAGCTATATTCGAATTACCTCCTACAAATGTGGCAATAAACAAAACAACGACCAGAGAGTTGCTTCCGCTTGCAGCATTAAATGACTCCGGCCCTTATACTTTTAGGCTTTTTGCAGATAATCAATTTCCTGACCTTTCTCGTACCTGGCTCTATCTGGCAACAAGAATTGAGAAAAAGGTTGGAGATGAGTGGGTCCCGATAAAAGTAACACCTGAGATTCCTGCGGTACCTGCTCAGGGCGATAATCCTGCAATTCCTGCTGTTCCTGCTAACGAGGATGATAAGCATGTTGGAGTAATTCAAAACTTTGGACAATCATTTATTCGGCAAATGACTATGAACATATCAAATGTCGAAGTGTTCAACAGCGGTATTCACTACGCCTATCGTTCGTATATTTTACACGAACTCGGACTATCTCATGAAACAAGGAGGGCATTACACGAAGCCAGTTGCTATTATCCCGATGATTTGGACCAAAATAAGGAAACAAATAAAGGTTTTGTGGCACGGGCAGCAAGATTTGCCAATGGCCAAACTTGTGAGACACTAGTTAGGTTGAATTTCGACCTAGGAAATCAAGAGCTATTGATGCTTTCAAATAGTGACATAATATTTACAATTCATAGGAATAGTGATGATTTCTTACTTTTATGTCCATATTATGAGAGAGAAGTTGCAGGTGGTAGACAGGAAGTATCGGCAGCAAACCATGCGACTTATCGTCTAAAAGTTCTGGACATGAGATTATATGTTAAAACTGTGGATATTACGCAATCATTAAACAATGCCATAAGTCGACATTTAGAGACAAATGTGGCCAAATATCCGATTCGACGAATAGAAATGAGGAGTCTGTTCGTGGGCAAAGGTCGTACTGACCTAGCATGGAATTGCTTCACAAGTATTGTACCTAGACGTTTAATAATCGGGTTCGTCTCAAATGATGCTTACAGTGGTAGGAAAACATTGTCTCCTTTCAAATTCGAACATGCAAATGTTAGAAGTATCTGCGCGGAAGCCAATGGGAATACATATCCAAATGTTGCTTATAATTTAGATTTTAGTGAGAATAAATTTATTCGAGCTTTCACCGATTTGTATTCAGGATTAGGGATGGATAATATCGATCGAACCATCTCTATCGGGATGCCAAAATTTATGCTGAGTCACTGCTTTTTTGTAATCCCTTTAACTTCCACTTTAGAGGATTCTCCTGGCTTTGAAACAATAAGAAATTCAACGACCACAGTTAAAGTTCAATTTAACGAACCTATTAAAGATGATGGATATGAAATGATAGTTATGGGAGAATTTGACGGTATTATTTCGATCGACAAAGATCGGATCATCACATCTGATGGCCAAGTATAAAAGAATTTTATTATTTTATTTAACCTTAAAAATATGAATTCGCTTCAAATCAATTCAATTCTTAAAAATAATTGTCATACCAAAAAAATTTTTAAAGGGGTTTATTCCTCAAATAACATACCTTTATTTAAGAATTATCCCCACTGCTTTATTGCCAACACAGATAGGAAAGGAACCAAAGGTGAACATTGGGTCGGGTTTTTCGTGAATAATCGAAAAAATATTGAATATTTTGATTCGTATGCCGACAAGCCAAATGAAGACATATCTAAATATTTATCAAATTTTTTAGAAATAAAAATCAATAGTCATACAATACAATCGCCTTTTTCTGATAGCTGTGGACATTTTTGTGTATATTTTATCTTTAATAGATGTATAGGAATAAGTTTTAAAGAAATAATTAAAAATTTATTAAATTCAAAAAATACCATAGATTTATTAGTAAAATTTTTTGTTAGTTTATTGATAAAATAATATTATTCAGTATTTTCAATTAATACAATTTCATCCTGCAATTCTTTTATCTTCTTATCTATAATTCTCTTCTCTGATTCTAAATCACGAATTTCACTCTTCATTTTTGTTGCATCTTTGATATCTGATAGTTCAAATTCGCTAAATTCTATGACAAATTGTTTGCCATCCTCTTTATAAAATATAATTTCCACTGCCTCTATTTTTGTTAAAGTTGAAGATTGATTGAAATCCAATTTTCGCATTATGTCAAAAAGCGGAAATTGGAGTTGTCTAAATGAATTGAATATTTGCAAAAATTTTTCACGAATGGTTCCAGAAAAATATTCTCTCGACATCTAAATCCATATTTTTAAATTTAAATGAATTAAAAATATTTTTTGACATAAACATATAATTAGAAATTTTTTAGAAATTTATTTATCAAATATGACGGCCACAAAAAATTATAGTAAAATTAAAATCTTCATCATTCTTTCCAAATCGTAAAGCCGAATTGCTTTCTAGCGTACGGTATAGACATCTCTCACAATATATTTGTCTATCATGTATATTTTCAATATTGGCATTGGCAGATGAAATTTCAAATGACTCTATTGGACGGTCTTCCCAAACTTTTTCCCAATCAAATTGTTTAATTAGAAAAATTATAAAATTTTTTGTATCAAATTCCTTGCCCTTTTTTGTAAGTTTTAGAGCCAATTTTATTATCGGATGCTTAAGGCAAACACAGCAATGTTGTCTGACGCAACTTTTTTGTAATATTCTTTTTCTAGAGACAGTCATTCCATGTAATAAAATGCAGTGGCAATATTTAGGTATTGGATTTTTTTCCGTCACACGTTTCAATCCGCAATCACACATTCCTTCTTTTTGAGCCATCCTAAAGAAATTTAAAATTGTAAAAAAAACAAATAGAGTTATTTGTTTCTTGTAACATATAAAAGAATAAAAATAAAAGTCAAAAAAATTTTATACAAATTTGTTTAATTAATTTTTAATGCATCAATGTCAAAAAATTCGATCACTTCAAGCGGAAAGTAATTCTTATGAGTGCCGCCCCCCTTAACAGCGATGCAAGGAAGGAAAGGGTAACGCAAATCCCAATTGTGTTTTATGAAATAATATTGATCGACAGTGATTTTTTTGAATCCTCGGTGTGAAAACAGAGCACAAGCTTTACGATTTGTAATGAAATCCGGACATATTGTGATATTGAATTTCAAATGTTTTGTTTGTAGCGCACCACTTTTAATAAAATTAAAATTAGCAACATAATTTCGATGAATGGCCTCAGCAAGATTTATCGGTTCACATTTGTTAAATTCGCACAAAGCAGTAACCAAATTTTTATTTGTTTTCTCCATCTAAATAATCTAAAGTGGATTATTTGTTAAAATAAGAAATTTAATGGAAAATTTCCATAAATTTGAAAATAAAAATCAAATCCAAATATTTATTCAAAAAATTATTTATGTAAATTTTTATGTTTCTCATCCAGCACTTCCAATAAAACAGGAAAATGATCATTTTTCCTTCTCTTCTTTATTATTCCGGAATAATTTAATACGAATAATCCTATGAATATAATTAAAAGTTCCATGCCATAAAGTATGAGGAGATATACATTAGTAGAATTGCCCAAGTTATAATCGGAATTTGGCTTATAGAATATGTAATTAAAATGTAGTGAATTGGTCGTTGTTACGAAATTATAGTCCTTTTCTTCAATTTTCTTTTTAAAAATTTTGTTGTCTTTAATTATATAAATGGCATCCTCAATTATTAAAAAATCCGAAATTGTCTTTTCTATTGTTGTAATTAAATTAATCTTCAAATATCCATCGGATGCTTTATTAGTTGATTTCCATATATTTTCAAAATCATTCATTTCGATGTCATATATCATTGAATTATTTATTAGATATAATTTTTTTGACAAATAATCATATTTTATGTCGTCAAATGATATTTCCAAGGTTTTGCCATTATTCTTTCCTTTAATCATTACAATTTCGTTATTGTCTTTATATTTATAAATAATATAGCTATAGCGATTGAATTTGAAGCAATTTATTATTTTAATTTGATTTGGATGCCTAGAAATTTCAAAGAGGGAATCGGAAGTTCTTTCAAATGTTTGCCAGTTCTGCGTATAGGCTATAATATTCCTGTTTGTGACTTGAACGAAGCAGATATTATTCTCATCATAACCAAAAATTTTTTCATTAGCCGAATTTTTTGATATTGTAGAATATATGGAGTCGAAGTAATTTGATGGATTTATATTGATTTTATATTCGATAACTTCGCCACTAGTGATTACGGTTAATGTCAATAAAATTATAAACATCCTAAAATAAAATTAATCTGGGCAAAATAATTTTTAAATATTGAGATAAAACTTTCAAATATTATAAAATATAAAATTAAAATTTATTCATAGCCAAAAGGCTGCACATCATAATTATCTTTAATAATCCCTTTTTGACACTTTGTTATATATTTCTTTTCAACCCTTTTACTGTAAATTCTGGAATCTCTCTGTGGATTGATTTTGACATATTCAAATTTAACAGACTCTTGATCTAAACCAAAATTTAAAACCATATTTTTGAATTCATCATATTGAAATTTTTGGCAACTCTGGTAATCAAGAGTAATTCCTAAATTTGCATTACACTATTTATTTAAAAAATTATTAACCTCTCAATTTTAAAATACTCTTTATTTCACCGGTACTTTTATTTTTTAATTGTAATGCAAGTTGTTTGGCCTATAATAAAATTAATCCTTTTATTATTCTTTATTACTTACTCCCCCACTACAAAATTCCAAAATTTCAAAATCTTTATATTCTTTCATCATTTCGCCAAGGAAACTACCATTTTTTATTGGTTCTACATCTTTTGGATGTGAAAATATAATCGAGTCAGTATCTTAAATTAAATATTATATAATATAAAATAAAAAAAATACCTGTATATAAAATTTTACACCCTGGCGTATTATTTACATCCTCCATATATTTATACAAAACCAAACGAGCTGCACTAGTTGTCCACAAAGACATTATCTAAATGTTTATAAATTTAAAAAGTCGATTAAGTGCTATCATCATGAACATACTATATTGCTCGAATTATGTTCTTCGCAATATTCTTTCTTATCTTTGTAGACTAGTCTCATAGTTGTTTCTGACATTGGCAGTATCATATTAACCTCTTTTGTGTGATCAAATATTAATTTAAAATATTCAGATGGATCAATAATGATTTCGCTTTTCGCCAAAGTATTGCGCATTGAAAATTTCCCCCATAATGAATTTAAGCATAATTTGGCAATATGACGTAATCCTGGATTAAATTTGACATTTTCCAGATCAATTTCTATGCCATATTTTTCTTTATATTCGTTTTTGAAATTTATTTTATCGTCATCCGTTTTCACATTTTCGGGAAAACCACTGGCTTCAATTTTTATTTTCAAAAAAAGCCTAAAATTTCATTAAATTATGCATTAGAATTTAACCTTACCTGACATATTCTTTAAACAAGTTACTAGAAAATTTGTTATAGTGCCATGCCCGATAAAATTTTTTCACCATATATTTTTTTCTCAATGCTTCTTCTAATTCCATACTGGTAATGGTTGTTGTAAATTCTCGTTCCTTATCAGTGTGCGGACATTTGTGTTCTGTTTTTGTATTCTTAAATTCAAAATCTTTGGCACAACGATGACAGAGCGAGAAAAGCATCCTCTGGTCACAACGTATGGGTATTACTGGCACCATAAGATTTTTTGGAGGTAAAATTCTGACTTTTAGCAGACCCTTATAGGGAATATCTTCGGGGCAAGTCCATAAAACATCTTCATTTTTTGGTATTATAATTTCTGGAATTCCAATAGGGTAACTTAAAATATAATTTTGTTTAAATTATTAATATTTAATACCTTGTATTGTAATTTATAAAAGGATATAAACTAATTATATCAAACATTGAAAGTTTTTCATTTTCATTAGCTTTTTTATAAAGACATAGAGGTCTAAATTTTAATTCAAGTTTATAACATTGAAAAAAATTTCTTACCCTGTCCTTCCACCAAAATATGCATCTCTAGGATCTATAGGTCCCATGTCATTTCCAATATCATCAATAAATTCTTTCATTTCCTTATCTTTTTTCTTTTCTTCATGGACTTCACACTCCCATTTTACATCGACTTTAACCATTTTAGAAATTTCATTAATCCGTATCCAAGTATTTTCATTATTTTCTTTCATAGTTTTTCCGTTTATACTTTTATCCCCTGGCTGATAGCATTTTAAACATCCGTGAAAGTTACATCTAAAATAATATAAATAAAAATAACATAAATCTTACCCCAAAAATTCTATAGCTCGGTTATCTTTTTCGATATATCCGTCTAATTTATATTTACCAATCCGCATTTCACCACCATTTGCTGCAGTCTTTATATCTAATTGATGTTTCTTTGAAATCCATTCAAAATATTTCAAAGATGCGGCACTGGCCCGATCATTTCTCTCATATCCACCTAATTTATTTAGTACTTATTATTTTAAATGAAAAAACCTTCGGGGACAATGGCTATCGTATTATTAAGTAAGAATTTGGATTTAAATATATTCATTGAAATTCCGGCGATTGTAGCACTTTTTTCGAATACATCGAATCCGCCTGTTATTTGAAGTAATATTTTTCTCATCTCAATAATTGCTTCAAGCAATATTTCTGTATCATTTGACCCATATTCATATAATTTTTCCGGTAGATAAAATGGCGTGTTTTGATTCTTAAAATACCATTCAATAAATTCCTTTCTATCAGCCAAATTCATTCCATCTGGTAGATAATCATCCATTGGGGGTAAACGATCAAGTTTGTTATTATAATTTTCTCGTTTATTAAATAAATAAGGAAAATATAATTTATTTTCAGCCTTTAAATTAAATGTCTGCTTCAAGTCCTTTAATTTGACATTCATAAGCAAATATGAATCTCGGAAAGTCAGCGAAGAAAAATTCCTTCCAGCCTTGACAGTGAATTCATATATTTTTGAACCAGACATTAGCAAACGAGATGGAGCAATTTTTAATTTGTAAAGGCGTTGAAGAACAAAATGATGATCAAATTTTCCTCCGTAATGCGCATATATTAAAGTTTTAAATTCCTGTGAATATCCTTTCAGCACCCATTGTACAAATTCTTCCAAAGGGTCAAGATTCTCCATATCGTCCCATGTTTTGTGTCTCTCGCTACCACATATTTTACAATTTTCATTAAAAATATCAATACATTGGGTACAAATTATTCTAGCTGAACAGAAATTTACACTATGTTCGAAAATTCCCGAATAAGTTTCAACATTTTGAGTAGTTTCAAAGTCATACGCTATTATTCTATATGGTTCCGATGGAGATTGTTTTAAAGGCATTACAAAACAGGAATTTTTAGGATTATGGATCACACGACATTTTCGGCAATATTTTTCGCCGCAAATATGAGGTTTATTTTTAGTAATTTGATAAACTTTTTCACATTCTTCACATTTTTTATATGTAAGACATATTTGGCTTAAATGATGTTCATAGCATTGCTTATTATAATATGTTCTTTTGCATTGTTCACATTTTATTTCAAAGCCTGGCTCTTTATCACATATTGAAAAATTACTCATATTTGAACACATATAACATCTTGATACACAATTTTTCCGGTGAAGAGCATTACTAAAGGGATTTATAATTTTAATATAATATTTTTAATTTACGTTGAATAGGTAATTTCACATTCAAAACAATATTTTTTCGTTATTTTGAAAAATTTTGTTACACTTTTTATTACATCGTAGTGATTTTCAGATAAATATAAAATTATATTATGTTTGCGTGAACGTGGCCCTTTCCATATTGGTTTCAAATACACATTTTCAGATGAAAATATTATTATGCGAAATTTTTCGGGATATTCATTATCAAGTAATTGTTGAATTTGAATAATCTCATCTATTCCCGAACTTTTTCCTGGTTTAATATCCATTTTTAATATTAATTGGTTGACTAGTTCGTTTTGCTTGGCGAGATTTTTATAGAATTTTGCAAATTTTCGGTATTTTGTCTTTGGGTTCAATTCAGAGCATTCTGCATGAAACTGTGCCAAGATAATCGCATAATAAAGGCAATTTTCCTCATTTTTTATTTTAATAAGGGCCTTTTCATTGTTGTCCATAAATTTTACTGGCAGTTTTTTTAAACCGCTGCCTTTTGGAGAGCTAATCGTAGTTATGATTATCCTCATGGGATTAGAAAGCAATGTTACTCTCTTGTCGCTTATATTCAATTTGTCAATTTCTTCCATAATAACTTCTACGTTGTTATGCTTTCTATCCCTAGTAGGGATGGCTATGGGCGTTTCAAGACCCTTTCCCATTATTAGCATGGAAAAAACGGAAACCTGAAAAATTATTTCTGAATAAAATTTTTTCTTACTTCTTTTCCAAAAGAATTTGATTTGGAATAAGCTGTATCAATTAAATTTTCGAATATTTCTTTCAATTTTTCTTCGGGGAATGATATAGCATTTTCCAAAACGAATTCGGTTACGAAATAGCCGGTCGAAAATCGTTTAAAGCGTCCTTCGTGATGGCTTATTTCGCGATATGATTCGTTGTTTAATTTTTGAAGATCAGAATCCGATTTACTTCTTTTCAATTTATTATTGGAAGAAGAAAGTTGTTCATTTTTAAAGGTCAAAAGATCGGAATCGGAATAGAATCTTTTTAATTTACTTAAGGGTATTTTTATAGTTGGAATAGAAAGTTGTTCTTTTGGAAGATGTGGATCCGAATAAGATTTTTTAATTTTTTTTGATGGTATTTCATTTGATGGAGAATGTTTCCTTTTTGTAGTCATTAAATAATCAATTAATTAAATATTAATATAAAAATAAAATAATAATAATAAAATTAATATAATAATAATAAAATTAATATAATGATAATAAAATAATAATAATAAAATTTAATTTTAATAATTTTTATAATGATTTTGAGCCTCGATTTGGAGCTCCTTTTATAGGCCGCTAGAAAACCGGTTTTAATATAAAATCAGCGAAGCGTATCAAATAAAACCATTGAAGCGGAAAATTTAATTAAATTTGCTTGGAAAACCAGTTTTAAGGAGGAAAATCATCGAAGCGTATCCAAATAAAACCATTGAAGCGTAAAATTTAATTAAATTTGGATTGGAAAACTCGTTATGAAATCAATGAAGCGTGACCAATTAGGCAAAACTGGTTGTAAAATCAGTGAAGCGTGACCAAAACCCAATTAGACAAAACCGGTTGTAAAATCAGTGAAGCGTGACCAAAAACCAATTAGACAAAACCGGTTGTAAAATCAGTGAAGCGTGACCAAAAACCAATTAGGCAAAACCGGTTGTAAAATCAGTGAAGCGTGACCAAAATTCCATTTTATAAACCGGTTTTTAATGGAAATCGGTGAAGCATATCCTAAATCCAATTAAATAAACCGGTTTTTAATGGAAAATCAATGAAGCGTATCCGAAAACCGGATTTTATAGGGGATGAATGGGGTATATAAAGAGATTAAAATTGCTGTAATTTTATATTATTTAAAATAAATAATTTATACAATTTAAATTAATTTTTAATTTTATTATTTTAAATGGCTTCTCAAGAAACAACTGAAATAAAGGAGAATCCAAAATTTAATAACAATGTCAACACCGATTGGCTCCTCTTAATGCCTAGAAGCCTGTAATATATTAGCAAAATTTAATTAATTTTTATTAAATTTATATTAGTTATATTTTTTTTCTCTGCAATACTTGCAGGCAAATCATTTATCAGAATAAAAATTTAATAGAGGATACCGGCGATGGTTGTAGAGTAAAAAATAAAAATAAATTTAAAATAAAATTTAAAAATAAAAATTTAAAATAGGTAACAATCACGATGTGCAATTTTTGCCGTACAAAAAACAAAGGAGTGGCAAACCTTATGAAAAAATAAAATATATATTTGTAAATTTTTCAAAATTTTATTTCTAAAATTATGATAAATTTTTAAATCGAAAAATCTCTATTTATTAGAAAACTAGCTCAGGGTCGCCTCTTTGGGGCACAGAGAATTTGTTTGAGAAAATAAAAAAGTTGAAAAAATATTAGGTATTAGCTGCCTTTGCTTTATATCTAAAGCCGCAATTAACTCTTCTATAACTACATAAAAAAGAAAAAAGCCATTTACAAAACTGCATATTTCATGGCCAAACTTAAATTTAATCAATTAATATCACCTTCATCATTAGTACTACCCAATATTTGATATTTCCATAATCAAAATCTTATATCACCAAAGCAGCCATAATTTATTATTGACCAAGCTGCGCATCACTTCCCCTCAATCAAAGAAGCCACCATCACTCCCCCTCAATCAAAAACCTATTTAGTATTTAGCCTGTCATGATCATCATTCATCACCCTCGAAAAAACTCTAGTAAACATAACCAGCTAATCCATCTTCAAAAATATAAAGAAAATTAGGTAATATTCAAAATTTACTGCCACACAAAAATATATACTAAAATTACATATTGGATAGTTCACGAAATCTGTCCCGCGTCCGCGTCCCAATCATTTATTTTTCCCTTTTAAAGGTTATTAATAACATATTTATTTTAAGCCTAGATTGCAATTAAATATTGATTAAAATTAAAATTAATTTTCAAAATCCTCTACTTTAATAGCTCGGTGTTGCTCGACTTGTTGCGCGATCACAATTCACAAATTGGCAATTGGTGCGAAATTGTCAATGAAAATCAGGTTTTATATACCATAAATAACAAAATGAAAAATATTTTATTATCAAAAATATGCCAATGGCCACATTCGAATCATTCAAAAGTCAATACATAATTGACGAGAACGGCCCATTCTACATCTCAAATTGAATTTAAACTTTCGCATTCAAGAATAAGCCAACTCCAAATTCATTAGGTTAGTTGGAAAGGTAAAAACTGGCTCATCGGCCACCAAAACCGGAAGTTTTTTTGTTGCAATTATTTAATAATATACATCAATATTTATTATTTTATTAATAAGAATGACCATTTATCATGTTTTGGTGATTAATCGAGCAGGGCTGCTGATTTATGATTGGGAAAATCGCCGATCATTGACCCCCAAATCATCCCTTAGACTGCCAATGAGAAAATAATTCCTGCCAATATTTTCCATTCACTCTACACAATTGCATCACAACTTAGTCCGGTTCAAAAAAGTTCGGGTGTTGAAGTGTTGGAAACAATTCAATTCAGGTTAAATATTTAATTTCAATTAATATTTAATTGAGAATTTTATTTAAATTTGATGAAAAAATAGATTTTAACAGTAGTAGTTCGGCCTAGTCCCCCCCAAAACTATACACAATCGATAAATTTGGTCAAGACGCATCGAATTGTATATATTTCGGCATGGATTGATCAAAAATTAAGATTCACCTTTTAAACCTTTTTGATTTCTTGGTTCAAAATAAGTCAAAATTTGTTAAATCTATGCAAAATCATAATAAGAAGAAGCATCTTGACGAGATCTATCGGTTTGGTATAGTGTTTGAGGATCTAGGACAAAGCATTAAACCGAAATCTTTGCAATTTTATTTCCTTTAATTAATAAATAAAATTAAGGCTGCAATGTTTTCAATCAATCAATGGCATAAAATTTGTTATGCTTAGTGCAAATTTAAATAAGCAAAATGTCGAATCATTATTGAGGAAAATATACGAACTTTATGCCGATTTTGCACTCAAATATATTAATTAAATCATATTTGCCCTTCATTCTTATATTTTCAATTTACCAAAATTAAGAGTCAAAATTTCTGAAGGAAAATTATATATTTATATTCCCAATTAAATTGCAATTGATTCCATTCTTTTTTGTCAGGTACACAAATTTTGGCGAATGTTGGAAAATGTCAATAAAAAATCAAGGCGAAGTGCATACGAATTGCCGGAGAGAATTTACTGGCCAAACATGAATAAATAAAAAATAAATCAACACATAAAAATTGACAAATTTTTCCCTCATTTTTTATCTTTTTTTAGAATAATGTATGTACAAAATTTACAATATTTTTTTTGAGGGAATTTTTTTGAATTTTTTTGTTTTAATGTTTTTAGCCAAAAATTTTTGTTTTTTTTTAGTTTTTTTGTAAATATTTTAATAATTTTATTATTTTTTTAATAAAATTATTAATTTTTATTATTTTTAGCTAAAATTTTTTTATTTTAAAATTTTTTTAGAATTTTTATTTTTTGATTAAATGTAAAAATTCAAAAATTCCCTCATTTCATATGAATATTCAAATTTATTGGAGGGAGAATGGTGCGTATAAATTGTGGTGGTGGTGGTGGAGGGAAAAAGACTGGTGGAGGAAAAAATCCGGGAGCTGGATAAAAGTTTGGCTGGTTGAATGGTGGTGGGCCAAATGCCGGTGGAGGCAAAAGGGGAGGAATATTGTGCCGGAAGAACGGAGGTGGCGGCCGCCGACAAGGCCATGGCCTACGCACATTCAAAAATGATGGCCGAGGCCGAGGCTGATATGGAGGAGGCGGGGATGGAGGAGGTGGACGCCGTGCAGGCGGCACTTGTCCCACAGGCCTTTCAGGATCCGGAGGCGGTTGAACCCCAGGAACTTCCCCTTGATGGCGAGGGTTAGGCTTTAAGAATTAAGAAAGAATTTAATTCTAGGATTAAATTTCTATCTTTAATTCTTACTTCAGCCTCGCCAAGGGATGGTGCCGGGGCTGCCTCCTGGGCCTGGGGGGCCGGGGCTGCCTCCTGGGCCTGGGGGGCCGGGGATGCCTGAGGGGGTGGGAGTGCCTGGGGGGCCGGGATTGCCAGGGGGGCCTGTGGTGGAGCCTCGATTGCCACCTTTAAGCAATAAATCTATTAAATGCCTCGAGCTTTAATAAATTTATCACTTATGTTTTCAACAGGCGCCACCAAAAATGGAGGAGGATTTGGAGGAGGCGGAAGTCGGAACTAAAAATTTTAATTTTTTACTCATTATTCCAACCATCTCCTGCTGATCCGGTGGTGGCCCATCCTCCTCCATTTGCTCCTGTTCCTCACCCTCGTCGGCCTCATCTGTGGATTCCCCGGCCTCCGGAATTCCGTTGAGCCTCTTCCAAATACGGAGTTGTCGGGGGTCAGTTGGGGCCTTTCGGGGGTGGGGGGACATTGGCCTAGGCTTCAATTTTATTCTGAGGGGTGGACAAATCCCCGGAGGGGACATGGGTTCGGGACAATTTGTTGGGGAAGTTTTGATGGATTCCATGGAATTGGAGAAGAATTGGGAGGGGGAGTTTGGGGGGATGGAAAGGGGCTTTTTGGAATGAATGAGTGAATTGGGGTGAGTGAGCAAATGGGTTTTATACCCCCCAAATTTTGGCCATATGATCCAGTTTTTACTTGGCCTAGATTGGCCTTCCCGTTTTTGTTTGCCATTTTGCCCATCCAATCCGATTTTGCCCAACCAATCCGGAATTTTTGGCCCAGATTAATTTTGGTCATTTTCCATCCAATTTTTTACGTTCCCCTTTCCAAATTAATTTTGTTACATGGCCTAGATTGGCCCAGATATGATTTGGGCCATTTATTCCTTTTTTGTTTGCCATTTTGCCCAACCAATCCGATTTTGCCCAACCAATCCGGAATTTTTGGCCCAGATTAATTTTGGTCATTTTCCATCCAATTTTTTACGTTCCCCTTTCCAAATTAATTTTGTTACATGGCCTAGATTGGCCCAGATATGATTTGGGCCATTTATTCCTTTTTTGTTTGCCATTTTGCCCAACCAATCCGATTTTGCCCAACCAATCCGGAATTTTTCGCCCAGATTAATTTTGATCATTTTCCAAATCCCACAATGCCCAAAACGGGACATTTAATTAATTTTTATTCTTTATTCAATCCAGCAAATTGCCCAAAACAAACAGATTTGCACAATTCGTACAAATAATCCCGTTTGGCATTGGGAATCGTCCACTGGGCTTGAAAACAAATAGAAAAATTCTAATGCCCAAAATTATCCGTATATATTATAGGGCAAAAGAATAATTAGTATTCATTCCTTAAATTTTATTTCTATCCATAATATATTAAATTGAATTATAGTCGACTTTTTATCATATTTTTAATCCTGAATTTACAGAAAGGAATTATTCTTCCAAATATTTAGCATTTTTATTCGTCCAAGCATTTTGTGTTTTTATTCTTCAAAACATTTTGTTTTTTGTCTTCGACAAATGTTCCGTTCTATTGAAAGTCTTGTAGGAGTTGGAAATGACAATAGCAATGGCGAAATCAATGTTCAAAATATGGCACCTACTCCTCCAATGTTTCAACCACAAATTTGCGCCCAAAATAGTTCAAATCCAATTCAAAATCAATCGCCAATTCCTGCGATTGATTGGCAACAAATAACAGCATTTTCTCGTGATTTTTGACAAATTTTCATTCATTTTTGTTATTTTATAGAAAATTTGAGCAAAGAAATTCGTCGACCTCGAACCAAATTCACCCCTCATCAATTGGCCGAGTTGGAAAAATCATTTCAGAATAATCAATATTTGTCCAAAGAAATTTGCAAGGAATTGGCCAAGAATTTGCAAATTCCAGAAAATGTGAAATTTGATTAAAATTTTAAATAATTTTTATTCATTTAGTTGGTGAAATCGTGGTTTAACAGAAAGCGCTATCGAATAAGGAAAAAATTGAAAAAGGAAGGTGGGCAATAAAAAAGAAAAATTGAGAAAAACCAAAATTCTGATTTTATTGCTTTTTTTTATTTGAGCCCATACATAAATAAAATTAATTCATTAAACATTGATTAAATTTTTTTAATTAGTGAGGCGTCGATTCCAAAATGAATATATTTATGAAATTATTCAATTTTTGCCCTTGAATTATCTTATTGTATTCTGTCTAACAAACTCTGTACTGTATACTTTGGCCAAAAAAAGGGCTCAAAAAGTGCATGAAAAGTTGAATTCTCTATATTTTGACGCCATTTCCAATCTGGCCAGTTGGTTGGGGCAATGGGCTATGCAAATGGAGGAACTCCGTGCTAGTATTAACCCAAATTTATCGAATGTTTTTGGACAATTAATGGATTTTTTTCCATTAATTGAAGATTTTACAGACAGAATGACTAAAGTATTTGGGATTTGTAATTGTTCTTTTCGATAATAATTAAATCCCAGGTTATTGAGACGGATCGTGTCGACAACATTCTCAATCGTTTTAATTTCCCCCTGGCTTTCCAAAATAAATTATGCCAAATTCGTTCAACACGCGTTGAGCAAGCATTGGCACCTGCCAAATTTGAAATAAGCCAGTGGCGTTGGGAAATTAATTCAAATTGGCAGCGAATAGCCGGGCTTTTTGGTAGATTTTTAAGCAGAAAATTAATAATTTGATAAATTGAATCTAATTTAGCACATTATGTCTACGATCGTGATATAACAATATGTGAGAATTTGCTCGAACAGGTGGCAAATCACTTGAATCCTCAAGCATAAAAGACAAATTGAAAGAAAAAGCTTTTTGAATAATTTCTTTTTTAATCATGATTTTAACTTGGAATAAAAATTTATTTTTAAATTATTTTCTATTTTTGGATTATTAAATTAACATTATATATTATATTAGATCAGGGTGATCAAGGAGTCTGATCAGCGGGAGGGGGGGGGGGGGGGGGGGGGTGATTCCGCTTCGCTTATACTACTGAGGAAGCCAATTATTCTACAATTTTTTTTTACTTTTCGAGAAATTAATTAAGCCACTTTTTAGAGGACACTTTTGACCTTAAAATGGCATTTGAGTTATGGCCAAATAACGGCCCGTCAATCGGCGGTACTCCTCAAATGTTCCAATCATTTTCGTGGATTTTGGCCCCTCTAAAATTGGCCTTCTTCCCAATTCTTCCAAAAATTTTTATTTGCTCCCAAAACTCCAACAAAAAAACTGTACAAAATAATTTGGCCTTTTCCCCTCAATCAGTCAGTCAGTCAATCATTTGGCCAATTCCCCCCTCAACTTTTGCCCTCACCAACAATTCCCCCTCTTCCATTGCTGTCAGTTATATTCCCCATTTTTTTTTTTTTATTTGTTCATAAAATACCACTTCCCTCCTCCTTTTCCATCCATCCAATTCCTGCCAGTCCTCCAATCCTCGCCTCCTTTGCCTCATCGACGTGATTTTTGTGTGTCCCATTCCAATTCATCCCCAACAAACAATTCCCGCAATATTTCCCCCCCCCCCCCCCCCCCCTCCTTCCATTATATTTAATATTTATCCACCTTTTTGTGTCCTCATCCATACAATCCTTTTTTGACTTTATACTCGGCCCCTTGGCCAAAATTGCATGGATAATAGGGATTGAATGGAGGATGGTCGAGAATGATGATGATGACGAAGAATAGATGAATGAATGGAATGAATGAGAAGATTTTGGGATGGACCCAAAAGGAAAGGAGGAGATTTGGCCTAGGGCCCTGTCCGGACCATGCTCGTTTTGCTCCTCCATTTTCCCCTCATATTTGCCCCCATTTTTTAGTTTGGACCGCCGCTCACAACAAAATTGGCAGCAATTTCCCATTTCGTCATCCCCGTAAAAATCAGCCCATATTTGCTTAAATTTTTATGGCCAAGGCTAATAATTCTCTCTTTGGATTTGGATTGATCAATTTGGCGCGAACGAATTCAAATCAATTAGATCCCAATAAGGAAAGAAGGAGATTTGGCCAAAGCCTGTCCATTTCCAAGCTTTATCCCTTTATTTATTTGCCCCCGTTTTTACTTGGGGCGCCCCTCACCAAAATTGGCAGCAATTTTCTCTTTTTCCCCGAAAATCTACCCATTTTTATGGCCAATTCCTCTCACTTTTGTTTGATCGAAATTAAATCAATTTTTGGGGGTCTGATGGTCGATTAATTCCCATTCATTTCCAATCCATTGATTATCCCTTTTCCTTTTTCGTCATCTGCACCCCGTAATCCATAAATTTACATACATTTTTTTATGGCCTAATGTGGCCATTTCTCCAATTTGGATTTATCGATTTGGCGGCGATCAAATTAAATCAATTTCATTTCATTCATTCATTCATTCATTTCCATGGATCCACCCATTCAATTGGACACGTAATCATCGTCCCCAGCAGAGCGCACATTTCCCCCTTCCCCCCTTTTTTTCCCTATATTGCCAATGACAGCGAAACCATCATTCAGCCAGCCACCGCCCCACCCATTCCCCCTTCCTTGGCCTCCTCCCATTATTTCTTGTCTTTTTACCACCGACCAATTTCAATTTGCCCCACATTTTTTTGTTGTTATCTTCACGGACTTTGTTTTCACCGTTATTAACAAAATGGACTCCCAAAAACATATTATTTCCTTACGAGGATGTTTCAATCACCGATTCGGTATATTCAGTACCTAGGCCTTTCTTTTGGCCATAGCTCAACGAGGCAAAAGCCAATCTGAAAAGGCAATATACCATTTTAAAGCCCGAAGTGCCCTCTAAAAAGTGGCTGAATTTTATGAAAATCCCCGAGGCAATAATCCTTCAAATTACACACAATAATATGGTAGGCGATGTTTCTTTGGCATTTCACTACCTGGCCAATTCTTTTGCTCATATCTCAACGAGGCTATATCCAATTTTGGGAGGCGGTATGCCATTTTAAAGCCCTAAATTCCCTCTAAAAAGTGGCTTAACAAAATTTTTGAAAACTGAAATATTTTGTAAAATAAGCGGCTTTACTTCCAATCAATCAGAAAATTCGAGTTTATTGCAATCAAAGATATATAACTTTTTGTAAAGTTGAATTTCATAAAATTAAAATAGGCCACTTTGTAGAGCACACTTTTGGCTTTCCAACGGTATATCGCCTTCCGAAATTGGCTTTAGCCTCGCTGAGCTATGGCTAAAAGAATGGTCTAGGTATTGAAACGTCCCCTACCGCTTTTCGAAGAGAGTTATTCCACCCTTTCGTCTTCTTTTTTGTTCCACTTTAATCCCGAATATGGGCCAATGTCCTTCCAAAATGGGGGACTCCATTTCCCCTTTACCCCCCACATTTGGCTCGCTTCACCAAGTAATCCAATTATGGCCAATACCCAATGGAAGAACAAAAACAAAATGGAGGAATTTTTGGGGAGAGTGGATTGCAGAATTGCCCCCAAAATGCCCAAAAATGGTTGAAGGGGACGAAGGGTATTTAGCAGCGTCAATTCCTTTCAATTTCGTCCGTAATTTCACCTTAATTTTTCGCCAGTTTTCCACCGATCACTAATCCAAAGAAGAGGCCGATTTCGCCAGGATTTTCTTCCGCAATTTTACTCCAAAAGGAAGGAAGGCTAATCGCCTTCGCCATTTTCCGCCAATTTTCTCCTCCACATTTTTTTCTCGATTTAATAAAAACCGTCCGCCGCCGTTCCGTTCATTTCCTTTTTGCTTGATTTGTCCTTTTCCTTCGTTCACAATTTTAAATGCCATTTTATGCCATTTTGTTGCTGATTTCATTCCGCTGATAATGCAAAGCAGCGACCGCCGGCCGGCTGGCCCACTTAAATTGAATGAAACGTGTCTTCCTCCCTCCCTCTTTTGGGTGGTTTTGTCAATCGCAATTTGAAGGAAGGGGTCTCGTTTTTCAGCCAGCCGATCGATTGATGTGCCCCTAAACTAAAATAAGGGGGGAAGCCAAAAGGTGCAAATCGAGATGGGGGGGGGGGGGGGCAGAAGGAGGACAACCCAACAATCCCCCGGGCAGCAGCCGAGACTTTGCCCCTCCCGGCGCTGTTCTCCCCTTCCCTTTCCATCCCCCGCCCCTCTCTCGGCTGTCAATCTCGACCAACGGGGCTGCTGGCGCAGAATGGGTTGGGGCTTCTCCTTGCCTTAAACTCCTTCAAAATTCCTTCATTTACCCTTTTTTCTCCAATCGGTCAGTCCACACATTTTTTACGGGTTTTAATGTGTTTTTTTGGGGTATGGGACAATTCAATACTGCCATTCAAATGCTTGGGCCATATTTTGGCCATATCTCAGCGAGGCGAAAACCAATCTGAGAAGGCGATATACCATTTGAAAGCCTAAAGTGTCCTATAAAAAGTGGCCTATATTAAATTATATGAAATTAAATTTTTCAAAAAATTTGTACGCCTTTTAATGCAATGAACGCCAATTTTCTGATTGATCATAGGAAAAACAGTTCATTTTACAAATTTTTTTAAATTACCAAAAAAATTAGTTTGGCCACCTTTTAGAGGTCATTCTAGGCTTTCGAATGACATACCGCCTTCCAAAATTAGATGCTTCCTTGTTGGAGCTATGGCCAAAAAACCATTTTAAATGATCTTTATTAATCGATTAGAGAATTTTCAATGATTTTTGCTCCTAATTCCATCCATTCTGAACCAATTTAAATAAAATGAATGTTATTTAATAGCCAAAAGTCTGCTCTTTAATTTGAAACCCAAAGTCATCAAAATTGATTCAATCCTTGATGAGTTATTATAAATGGCGACAAATTGCTCCGATGCAAATTCCCTTCAATTAATTCCCAAATTTTTAGCTTATAAATATATTATTTCCTCATATTCTTTTCAATTCATCGTCGCCTTTTTTGCATTTCCGTCCAATTTCTTCTAATTAAAATATTTTCCATCCAACCCCAATAAAATGTTGCCAAATGCCAAAATTGTTGCCGCCTCCAATAGAAAAACACCAAAAAAATCCAAAAAATTTGCATGAGCCCGATATGCGCCCGAGGGGAGAAGAGCATGCAAACCCTTCGATTCTATACTAAACGCGTTTTCTCGGTGGTTTGCCTCCTCTTCATTGCCTCCCTGATTTTTATGGCCTCTCGTCAATCTGCGGAAAGGCAGCACCAATTTGCCGATGTTGGCCCAGCCGTTTTGGAGGAGTACAAAGCAAGACAAGGTCCAATCAAAAGATGCCCTTTTTATTTTAATTACTGTATTTCAAATAGAAATTTACTGTAGATATTATAAGCCAAAAAAATTTTTCTTGATCGAACCCTAAATTTTGCAGAAGTGAAACCCTCCTCCCCATTTGGGTTGAAAATTTATTTTCCTGCTTACCAGATTCGAACTCGACCTAAATTCTTAATAAGTGAAGTGCCTTCTCCTTTTAGGTCGAAAAATTTTCAAAAGTGAAGGGTCTCCTCCTTTTGGATTGAAAATCTCAAAAATTTTTGGGAAAATATCTTTATAAAAGCATCACTAATTGGCACATCATTTTTAGATTGGCGCAAATTTCGGCCTCCTTCCGTCGGCATTGCTGGGCAAGGCAAAAGGCCGGATGAGCAGCTTCCATTCCAGCCACAGCCTCCACCACTATTGAATTCCCCAGCGGTGAAGTACGCCGATTTGAGTGAGTTTTTGTGATGATTTTGAGCTTTGAGCCTTGGAGGGATCGGATTTCCAACAAAAAAGATATTTTTGGAAAGTGAAGTTGAATTTACTTTAAGATATTGCCCGAAAGATTGACAGGGAATTGGTGGAAAGGATACGAAACCATTTGAGGGAATTGCCAATGGCATCAGATGATGGAAATGAATGCAAACGGAATGTGACATTGGCCGAATATTGGATGGAAACACAGGGGTAAAGAGAAAAACAGGGACATTTCAGTACCTTGATTCGTTTTTTATCCCATAAGCTCAACAAAGGAAGCAACAAATTAAGAATGGAGATATACCATCTGAAAGCCATAGATGCTCTCTAAAAGTGGCCATTTTAATTTGATGAAACATTTAGATAATTTGTAGAATAAATGGCTTTTCTTCTATAGAAAATTCGGGTGGAATTAATTTATTTGGAAACAGGCGGAATAAAAACAATGTTTGGGGCAATTGTAAAACAGGCGGAATTATTTGGGGCAATTGCAAAACAGGCGGAATTATTTGGGGCAATTGTAAAACAGACGGAATTATTTGGGGCAATTGTAAAACAGGCGGAATTATTTGGGGCAATTGTAAAACAGGCGGAATTATGTTTGGGGCAATTGTAAAACAGGCGGAATTATTTGGGGCAATTGTAAAACAGGCGGAATTATTTGGGGCAATTGTAAAACAGGCGGAATTATTTGGGGCAATTGTAAAACAGGCGGAATTATGTTTGGGGCAATTGTAAAACAGGCGGAATTATTTGGGGCAATTGTAAAACAGGCGGAATTATTTGGGGCAATTGTAAAACAGGCGGAATTATGTTTGGGGCAATTGTAAAACAGGCGGAATTATTTGGGGCAATTGTAAAACAGGCGGAATTATTTGGGGCAATTGTAAAACAGACGGAATTATTTGGGGCAATTGTAAAACAGGCGGAATTATTTGGGGCAATTGTAAAACAGACGGAATTATTTGGGGCAATTGTAAAACAGGCGGAATTATTTGGGGCAATTGTAAAACAGGCGGAATTATGTTTGGGGCAATTGTAAAACAGGCGGAATTATTTGGGGCAATTGTAAAACAGGCGGAATTATGTTTGGGGCAATTGTAAAACAGGCGGAATTATTTGGGGCAATTGTAAAACAGGCGGAATTATTTGGGCAATTGTAAAACAGGCGGAATTATTTGGGGCAATTGTAAAACAGGCGGAATTATTTGGGGCAATTGTAAAATAGGCGGAATTATTTGGGGCAATTGTAAAACAGGCGGAATTATTTGGGGCAATTGTAAAACAGGCGGAATTATTTGGGCAATTGTAAAACAGGCGGAATTATTTGGGGCAATTGTAAAATAGGCGGAATTATTTGAGGCAATTGTAAAATAGGCGGAATCTAGCATTGTGCTAAAAACTAGTAAAGGTATTCAATCGGCGGTACTGAAATGTCTCCAATCTAGAAAGGAGGAATTCCTTGAAAATAATCCAAAAATTTAGACGAGTTGTGCCCACCCAAGACACTTGGGAACAATTTTATGCTCAAATTGGCAGTTGCGATTTGTACCATGATCAAAAGGTGATTGATGCGTTGCTGGAGGATATGGCCAAATTGCCAGTGAAACATGTGGCCATAATGGAAGGTGGCACCCAAGTGAAATTGGTTTTAACCTTCGAAAATGACAAACAAGCAGTGTTCAAACCGATGAGGTCAAAACACAAAAAAATGTTCGGATATGTTCCAACCTGTCGCCTAGCTAATCTGGCGCTGTTTATATTATAAGGAAATGATTTTGATGATTTTTGTAGAGCAAACTTTTGGCTATCAAAAATTTTATTTATTGGTTCAGAATTAATTGAATTGTGTACAAAAAATAAACATTTTTTACTATGGATTAGCAAAATTTTTGGTGATTTTATTGGCCATAATTTCATCATTTTTGAACCATTTTTAGATAAAATTAATATCATTAGATAGTTTTCTCTTTAATTTTGTACTAAAATCATCAAAATGGCTTAATTCTTGATGAGTTTATTAGGAATAGCGATAAATTGATCAGGCAAAAAGTTGGGGCATATCCCAACAAAAAGTGGCACAATGGCAATATATAATTTTTTTTTGTTTCCTACAGATTTGGACGCGACTATGAAACGGATCCAAACCATTTCTATTTTGGTGACTTCGAAAGGCACAATGCTGAAATTGCCACATTCCATTTGGACAAGTAAAAAACAAATTGCTTTTTTGAATATTTTCTCCCTCTTCTCTGCAGAATTCTTGGCTATCGTCGTGCGGTGCCCACCGTTGGCCGGGTGATGAATATGACCAGTGAGCTGTTGGAGAATGCGGAGAAGCGATTGCGAAAAACATTCTTCGTTTCGCCCGCAAAAAATCGTTGTTTTGTCAGCAAATGTGATTATTATTGCGACACAACGCATGCAATTTGTGGGTCGCCTGATCTCAAAGAAGGATCGGTAAATTGAATGAGTGAAAATTTTGGGACAAAATTCAATCCATCCACAGGTTCAAGTGTTCCTTCCGGATGATACCAGTGTGCCAAGGAAACACAACAAATCGCCCTATAGAAGGTACGAATTACGAAAGAAAGGGTGATCAAGGCCTATTCAGTATTGGTTTCAATTTTTGGCTCATAGTTCAACGAGGCAATAGCCAATTTCGGAAGGCGATACATCATTTTACAGCCTAAAGTATCCTCTCAAAAGTGGCTTAATTTTTTTTTTGGAAAATTAAATTACTTATAAAAAAAGCGGCTTTTCCTCTATCAATTAGAAAATACGAGTTTATTGGACACAAAGACATGAAGCTTTTTCTAATTTTGGATTTCCTAAAATTTAATAAGGCTACTTTATAGAGGACACTTTGGGCTTTCCAATGGTATATTTCCTTCTAAAATTGGTTAATACTTCACCAAGTTATGTGCCGAAAACTAATTCAGCATTCAATAGGCGGTACTCTCTTGTAAACTGACAATGAGGGAATATGAATTTTCCCTCTTTCTAAATGATACGAAGAGAGATTACGGTATCGGTATCCCTTTCTTTGAAAAACGAGGGAACTCAACATTTCCCTTCTTCTTTTCCTTTGATTTCGATTGACGCATCCCTCAGGGCATATAGTATTCATTCCAAATTGATATAGGCCATTTTTATAAATCCAAATAACTCATCCCAAACAAAACCATTCACGACAATTTTGGTATCATTTTAAAGTGCAAAGAATCCTCTATTCAATCATATAAAAAAGATTTAGATTAATTTCCCATTTTTGCCAACTAATTTGGAATTATATTTTCTGTCTATCCATTTCAATATATCATATTTTTTTTGTCTATAACTCAATGAGGCAATTTCCAATCTTGGAAGGCGATATATCATTTTAAAGCTCAAAGATTTCTTTACAATTTTAGCCTTCTTAAATTTTATTATACAACCTTTACAAAAAAGTACATGTCTTTGAATTTAGTCAACCTCGAATTTTCTAATCGAATGAGGAAAAGTTGCTTACTTTTTACAAAATTTTTCAATATTTCAAAAAATCACAAAAGCCACTTTTTAGAAGACATTAAGGGTCTTCTAATGGCATATCGCCTTCCTAAATTGGTTTCTTCCTTCTCGAACTATGGCCAAAAGAAATGGCCAGATACTGAATCATTCTCTCTTTCGCAAAGAGGCGAGGGGGAATGGACTTTATAATTAATTTTCTTTAATTTATTTTTAGAACATATTCCAAGAAAACACAATTGGCCAATTGGCAACAGGATATGCGATATTGTGAATGGAAAGTGAAGGGCATGAAACAGTACGGGCATGGTCGCCGATTGTTGGATTTGATTGATTTACATTTGATGGATTATTTGATTGGGAATCAGGACAGGCACCATTATGAGACATTCTCCGTTTTTGGCGACATTCCCTCCTATGCCATCCATTTGGACAATGGACGATCGTAATAATGAATAATAATAATTAAAATTAGGAGAAAGGGATGGCTGGGGGCTAAATTGGAATTTTCAATACTTAGCCATCCTTTTTGGCCATTATTCAACAAGGCAGCAGCCAATTTGGGAAGGCGATATATCATTTTAAAGCAAAAAGTGTCCTCTAAAAAGTCGCCTTTTTAAATTTTGTAAATCCAGCCTTTTAGAATAGTTTCATGTCTTTGAATGGAATAAATCCAAATTTTCTAATTAATTAGAGGAAAAGCCGCTTATTCGGCAAATTGTTTTAATTTTCAAAAAATTAATTAAGCCACTTTTTAGAGGACATTTAGGGCTTTCGATTGGCATATCGCCTCCCAAAATTTGTTGATTCCTTATTGAGCAATGACCAAAATAATAGGCCAAGCACTGGGTGAGTTTCTAAAAACCAAAGAAAAATATAGTTTTTTACTCCAATAATAAATTGCCTAAAAGATTGGCAAAAATCACATAAAATTTGCAGATTTGGCAAGACGGACTTTGACGACGACGACATTCTGATGCCATTGAGGCAATGTTGCCTGATTAGGCCGTCCACACTTCGCACCCTTTTTGGCTATTATTCCGCAGAGAAGGGTGGCCTTTCCGAAACACTTCACAAGTAAATTATCCACTGTCCATTTTAATCCGTAAATTTCCCTTTTCAGTTCCCTATCCAAAGACCCCGTATTTCCGGTGCTCGCTTTCAAACATTATCCGGCAATTGAAAGGCGTCTGCACAAAATAATGGAATATTTGCTGGAATGTATGGACAAACACAAAGGCGAAATTGCCACAATGGTCAGTTGCCTTTTTGGCAAAAATGTATTTTAATTTAATATTTTCTAAAGGTTGTCCCCGAATTCCACAATCCATTGGTGCCAGAACCGTTGCCGGGCGAGGAATTGGAGACGGAGGAGGACGAAACAAATCAACAACAAGAAGCAGCCCCAGTACCCGGTGAGCAGCAGGCAGCCGGACAACCACCGGCTGCAGCCCCGGAAATCGGCGGGAATAATGCCCAAAATGTGCTGAAAGCGCCGCCAATGACCCAGCAGGGGGCAGGAGCCGCATTCCCTCCGCCTCCACCAATGCCACAAATGGCACCAGCAGGAGCATAAAAGTGTGGTCCGGGCCAAAACATTTACTGTGATGTCAATTAAAAAAAGCAGTGCAGGCCAAAATTTGTTCACAATGCTCTAAATAAGGTCCCAACAACAACCAAAACATGGGTATTTGCCTCCTTCCAATCCACTTCAACTCCAATTCATTATTATTAATTTCGTTGGCCAATTCCACTAAATTTATTTGTTCCATTCATCCCTCAATGGCAATTTTCCATTGCTCATTTTCATCTATTTTACAATTCCGTTCCAATAAAATTGAAGTCAAATTCCAGTCAAATTCTCCATTTTTTCAATCATTTTCATCCTTTAATTAATTTAACGATTAATCCATTCTCTGATGATTTTGTGTGCCTTTACTCCTTCCAAACTTTTGTGTTCCCCAAATCAACAATTTTGTTTATATTCATTTAGCCGATTAATTTGATTTTTATAGTTTTGTTGAGCTCTTTCATAAATTATGTGAGCAATATATACCGGTGCTCTGATTCCCCCTTTTTATGTCATTTCTAAACCTAAATTTCATTTTTTTGTTTATATTTTTGTTATTAAAAAAAGATAAACGAATAAAAGTGCATTTTGTTTAAAGCTTTAAGCTAATATTTGATGTGGAAGAATGGAAGAATTACGGTATTTGTAGTTTGAAATTTGAATTAAACGAAATAATAATTCCTCCTGGCAATATGCAATTTTTGGGATAAGATGTCTTAAAAAAAATAAAAAAAATTTCATTCAATTTTCTGATCCATTTTCAATCGGGTTTTTGCAAATTTGCTTTTGTTTTTCCAGTTTATTTCCCCCGAAAGAGTGAACCAATTAATACTTTTGTTAGCGATTAAAATTAAAATAAAAAATGCTTAAATTCTCAATGAAATTTACAATTCGTTAAACCATTTTTTGTGGGGAAAATGGACGCGCCAAAAAATTTATTTGAGAACCAACCCGCAGCCATCCATTTAAAAATGAAGTAAAGAAGGACGATTACGGGGATAGGGGACATCCTATTTTAGTCTTGCGGCAACCAACCCGTACCAGACTCGGACTCGGTCGGCTATAGTTTGGCGGGAGAAAATAAAAAATCGATGTTCGTTCATTCCCAAATTCCATCCTAGGCTAAAAACACTTTTCATCTTTCTCAAAATTCCATTTCTCTTCTACCGGACGACCGCATCCGAATGAAAATGACCTCTGAATTGCCATAGTCTTTTATTGTGAAATACATTTAAAACATCCATACCTAGCACATTTAATTAATATTTTTTACAGCTTAAACAACAAGCTAATCAAATCCAAAGTTATTATTTATTCTCGAGGCATTCACTTCTTCAAATAAAATAATCATGGTTAGTCAATTAAAATCCTTACAAATATAAAAATACAATTTAGCGTGAAGTTATCTCAATCCATGTTGGTCAAGCCGGCGTCCAAATCGGGAATGCTTGCTGGGAATTGTACTGCTTGGAGCATGGAATTCAACCGGACGGGAAAATGCCTTCTGACCAAAACAACCAGGACGATTCTTTCTCGACATTCTTCTCCGAAACTGGCAATGGCCGTCATGTGCCCAGAGCCGTCATGGTCGACCTTGAGCCAACTGTCATTGGTTTGCACATTATTCAATTTAGTAAAACTTATTTAAAGACGAAATTCGCACCGGGACATACAAACAACTCTTCCATCCGGAACAGCTGATCACCGGCAAAGAGGATGCCGCCAACAACTATGCACGTGGACACTACACCGTCGGGAAGGAGATCATCGACCCGGTGTTGGACCGCATTCGTCGCATCGCCGACAATTGCAGCGGACTTCAAGGATTTCTCATTTTCCACTCGTTCGGTGGTGGCACTGGATCCGGCTTCACCTCCCTGTTGATGGAACGCCTTTCGGGTTTCCATTTTAACATTAACAAATTGTTTTAAATTTATTAAATTTAGTCGATTTCGGCAAAAAATCCAAGCTGGAATTTTCCATCTATCCGGCACCGCAAGTGTCCACCGCCGTGGTTGAACCCTACAATTCCGTGTTGACCACCCACACCACGCTGGAGCATTCGGACTGTGCATTCATGGTGGACAATGAGGCCATCTACGACATTTGCCGTCGCAAGCTGGATGTGGAGCGCCCATCTTACACCAATTTGAATCGTCTGATCTCACAGGTATTCCATAGATTTTAAATAGGTTTTAGGTTTCCAACCTAGGCCTGGGTTTTTACATAGAAGGGTAGGATATAGGATTAGGGCTATAATTAATCTAGCTAGGGTTTATAAAGAATCGTTTTTTTATTGGGGACCTTAACTTTTATGACAAAATATAGGTCTCGGGTTCGAATCCGCTCAGAGGAAATTATTTTTATCATAAGATAAAACCACTTTCCGCAACTTGGCAATGCTCATAAAAAAATTATTAGAGACCGTGACCGGTTTAAAATTTTATGGGTTGTCGATCATAATTCAATTTTTATTCCTTTAATTTTAAGGTTGTTTCGTCCATCACTGCCTCTCTTCGCTTCGATGGCGCTCTGAATGTCGACCTCACCGAATTCCAAGTAATATACAATTTCAAATAAATTTTAAGTAATTTATTTTCAGACCAATCTCGTCCCATATCCCCGCATCCATTTTCCGCTTGCCACCTATGCTCCAGTGATCTCCGCCGAAAAAGCTTACCATGAATCGCTCTCCGTTGCCGAAATCACTCAAATGTGCTTCGAACCATTCAATCAAATGGTCAAATGTGATCCACGCCACGGAAAATACATGGCTGTCTGCCTCCTTTACCGCGGTTTGTTTTATCAATTAAAATTGGAGTAAAAATAAAATTTGAATATTAATTCAGGTGATGTGGTGCCAAAAGACGTCAATGCTGCCATTGCTTCGATTAAGACCAACCGCTCCATTCAATTCGTGGATTGGTGCCCAACTGGATTCAAGGTTGCATTCAAATCCATTTAAAAATTTTTCAAAAATAATTCCACTCAAAGGTCGGCATCAACTACCAGCCTCCAACGGTGGTTCCTGGTGGCGACCTCGCCAAGGTGCCCCGCGCCGTTTGCATGCTCTCAAACACCACAGCAATTGCCGAGGCCTGGGCCCGTTTGGACCACAAATTCGACCTGATGTACGCCAAGCGGGCATTCGTTCATTGGTATGTGGGCGAAGGAATGGAGGAGGGCGAATTCTCGGAGGCCCGTGAGGACTTGGCCGCACTGGAGAAGGACTACGAGGAAGTGGCAATCGACTCGGTGGAAGGCGATGCCGGCGGAGAAGATGAATATTGAATGAAGAAATATTAATGAATGGACCAAAATAGAAGAAGAATGGAATGCTTGAAATATTGATGCTTATTTTATTTATAATAAAAATGGATAATCTTTGCTTTTGTGACGCCCATATTTGAATGTTTTGTATGACATGAATGAATGACTTGAATAAATTTGTTTAAAATATTTTCAATTTACGTAATTGTAGGAATTAGGATGGGAGTGGGAGGCGATGATTTATTTAATAAGATTTGGGGATGAAATGGAAAGTGAGTATGGATTATGGAATTGGATTTCAAGCAGGAGTAAATTAATAAGCATCACTCATAGGAAAATCGAGATTATTTTTGTTATTATAATTATATGACGAGAGCCGAACCCAGTTCGGCTTCTGTTATACTAATCTTTCGATGTATTTTATGTTCGCAAAATGACCTCTAGGAGAAACCAGCTCATACTTTGAATTGTTCAAACCAAAGCCGATAATTACTAACTCACTAATTCTTAGCCCAAATCTAAGCCTTTTAACTAAACTATAACTAGGCTGAAGAACTAAAGTTTATCTCTTGACCTTTGCTAATTGTGAACTTAAACTGTATAAGTTCCAGTCCCATATTATCCTATCTTTTAATAAATAAGAAATAGGTTTAACAATCATTTTATAACATTTATCAGAAAAGAAACTTCAACAATATTTATCCAATGACATAACATAACAATTTAATTGTGTCATTTGTATGTCAAAATGTTGGGTGCGCATTTACGAACGTGGTCTCTCCTTCTTGCCGCGGAACAATGCCAGCAGAGAAGTGTTCGCAACCTTGACCACTTTGAAACGGACGCCAGGAATGTCACCAACGGCATGTCCACTTCGCCCGAATCCCGAGACAAGGACTTCGTCGTTTTCCTGAAGAATAGAATTATTTATTCGATTTGATTTATTGATTAAACCTCAATGAAGTTCAGGCAACCATCATTTGGAACGAAGGCGGTGATCTTCTTGCTGTTCTTGATAAGTTGCACACGAACGCATTTTCGAATGGCAGAGTTTGGTTGTTTGGCCTCGACACCACTGAATTTTTTAAATTTCTATGAGAACTTTTTGCTTAAAATCTTACATCTTTTCAAGCACAATTCCTTTTGCCATGCAAGCACCACCAAATGGATCGGCCTTCCAACGAGTTCCCAAATTGGTTTTCTTGTATCGCTTGTCATTCCAGCGTTGTTCTTGACGATGTTTCTTCAGTTTACGGGCAGTTCTGATCCCTTTCGGTTTTCCCATCTTCTTGACAGATTATTAACGAAAAAAAGCTTGTGATAATGATAATCTTAAAATGCTAAGATTAATTAATAATATGGATTAGATAAAATGATCAAAAATGGCTGACGAAAAAAAATCAAATCCAGATCCAAAAGTGTCTGGGAAGTGGGAATCGGGATCGGGACCGAAAAGAAAAATGAGAAAAATAAAAAATTATTTTCTTTTAATTTATTTGGGATAAATTGTCAAAAATTTATTTCTTTTTATCCTCATTTCATTATATCTCTTTTTTCTTCATTTCTTAACCTCATTTTTAACATTCCATTTAGCGAAAGATAAAGCAAAAATGGGAGAGTAGAATTAATCCAGGTCCAACTCCAAATCCAAAGTTCAAGTTCAATTTTCAATCCCGAGATCCCCGATGAGATCACAGAAAAACTAAATTAAATGAAAAATATTAGGCGGAACGAGACAAATCAATATTTTCACCAACTGATTGGTTAATGAAAGGTTTAATGTAACTTAAAAAGAATTATTGCCGTTCGGATTTCGCTTGTTTATCCGATCAAAACTCAACGAAATCCTTCCATAATCGCCGTTCCTTTATAAAAAATTATTTATGGTTTAAATTTTTAGATAAATAATTCAATCCAAAATATAATTCTAATTAAATAAATGGCAGCATCGATAAATCACTTGGCAGCCAGCACTGGTGATAAGCCTGGGAAAGGTGCATTGCATAATCTCATTTAAATTAATTAATATTTAAATAATTTTTTAAGGAAAGCATTTGAACAATATCAATGAGCCACTTCAGCGTTTTAAGGAAGCAAAAGCATGCATGGGCGAAATTTACAAAGATTTATATGGATTTGTCAATGAATTATCAACATTCTATTCAGGTTTTAAATATCATTTATTAGAAAATGCTAATATAAAAACTCTAGGACTCGATGAAAGCTCACAAAAGTTCGTCCCAAGTCAACAAAAAACCGAAGTCACACGTTTCAAGGAGTCAATTCGGGCAATCAAAGAGATGGTTGGACGAGACAAAATGAAGGTGGTCTTCTTTGGCAGGTCAGTGAGAAAAGTAAATTTCATTTTTAAATTTTCCAATTTTTCTAGAACAAGCAATGGAAAAAGCAGTGTAGTCAATGCAATGTTGGGCTCCAAAATTCTGCCTCAAGGAATGGGCCATACAACTTGTTGTTTTCTCCAAGTGGAAGGCGGTCAAGAAAATGAGAAGTATTTTACAATGGAAGATGATGAGACAAAATATCCGCTAGAAAAATTGGTTCAAATTTGATTAAATTTTTCGTTTAAAGCAACAAATTTATAGCAATCCGTGGGCGATGCACTCGTCTTTGAGGGGGGCGCCCTAGGAAAAGATTCGTTGATTCGCATTTCCTACCCAAAATCTGGTTCCAAATTACTCCAAAATGATGTGGTAATTGTTGACAGGTTTTAAATGAATTATAATTTTTTTAATAAATGTTTTCAGCCCCGGGATTGATTTGAGTCCGGAATTTGACAGTTGGATTGACAAACATTGTCTGGATGCAGATGTTTTCGTGCTGGTTTGCAATTCGGAAGCAACATTGACCCAAGCAGTAATTTCGATCAAAAAATCACTAAAGTTACCAAAAAATGATTATGAATTTTTAGGAGAAGAATTTTTTCATCCGGGTCAGCAAGAAACTCTCTCGACCAAATATTTTCATTTTGTGCAATCGATGGGATGCCAGTGCCACCGAAAGTGATGAAGTCCAAAAACAGGTCATCGAATAATTCAAAAATAAAAGTTTAAGAATATTCTTTTTAGATTCGCGGCCAACACGAAAAACGTTTTGTCAATTTTTTGTCGGCCGAGTTGAAAGTTTGCACCATCCAAGAGGCCAATAATCGTTTCTTCTTCATCTCGGCCCGTGAAATGATGGATATGCGCCTGAAGGAACGAGGTCAATTGATGACTAGCGGTAAAATTTAGAAAAGGTTGAATAATTTAAATCCTTCATTTAAGGCTACCAAATGGATGGATTTCAGCGTCGGGCATTGGAATTCAAAAATTTTGAGGAACAATTCGAAAAATGCATTTCCAAATCGGCAATACGCACAAAATTTGAGGCACATAATCGAAGTGGACGCGAAATGGTTTCAGCCATCCAAGACAATTTGGACACAACAATGAACGCCGCAACACAAGAAAAGTAAATCTAATTAAATTAAAAATTAATTAATTAATATTTAGGAAAAAACTTGCATTGGACTATAAATTGAAAGTCAATCATTTGACCGCGGGAAAAGAGAATTTCAAACTATTTGAGCGAACCTACAATGAACAGCAGAGAAAGTTGCGAGCCAGAGTCCATATGAAAGTTTCGGCTGATTTTATTGAGGAAATCGCCCGGCTGGAGGCAATAATCGATCGATTCAAGCATCCATTCGGCGATGACCAGGCAACAATTGAGGAATATAAAATGGTAAGCAAAACATTTTTGGGATTAATTGGCAATAACATTTATAGGAATTGGCCAATTATGTGAACAATTTGGTCACTGAAGAGCTACAAAATCAATGCACCGCTGGCCTAATGTCCGACATTTGGGCCCTGGAGAATTCAATGCATTGTAAATTTTCAAATTAAAAAGATGAAACTTTTGCAAAATTTGGGGGTATTAGGTTCGAATCCTCACAGGGAACAATAATTTTTTCGGGCTTTTATAAATTCTATAACACAACATATTTCTAGACCTAATATAATATTTTGAACGCATAATAACTAATTAATTAATTAATTTATTTTTAAGCTTATGTGAAACAAATTTTGGACGAGCCGCATGCAGTGGAATTGGACAAAATTTGGCGCTATCGGCAACCATTCAAATTTGTGGTCACCGTTAATTGCCCTCAACTGGTCGCCGATTTTCACGAGGATTTGGAATTTCGATTTAGTCTCGGCCCTGAGAACATTGCCCGATGGATTTTGTCCGTGACCAAAGGCCAGCCAATCACATCCATCGATCGGAATATTTTGGTTTTTATTTAAAAAATATTTCACTAATAATTTTATTTACATTTAAGCGACTTTCTCCGACTTCAAATCCACCTGGCGCTGGCCGAATTGCAGGTCAACCGAATAAGCAGGAAGTGGATGTGTTCCTTTCGAATGTGGTCGTTCAATCGGCTAGTTATTTGGTCAATGGATCCGTTGGATTGACCATTGCTGGATTAGTGGTAAAATTTAATTTATTTGGAAAAAAATTTTAAAAATATTTAAAAGATTTATAAAAACTTGGGATGGAAATGGATTATGTTAGCGACTGGTGGATTGGCCGCCCTTTATGGCTTTGAACGTCTTCGATGGGACAGTGGAGCAAAAGAGGAACGACTGAAAAATCAATTTAGACAGCATCTTGAACAAAGGTACAAAACAAAAATTTTATGGAATTTTTCCTAGGAATCTTTTAACCGAGTTGGTAACCCTTTAGGTTTGCAAAAATTAGGTCTCGGGTTCGAATCCGTTCAGAGGAAAGTAATTATTTTCGACCTTGGTTTTCATTTTTATACATTCTGCAGTACATCTATAGCCAAAATAAAATTACTACAAAAAATTCTTACCATTAATATTCTAGTTTAACCGGAATACAAAAATGACTTAATTTAATTTTTTCTATTCCAAAGATTGCATCAATGCGAAAGCATTCACACAAGTCAGTGTGAACAGCAATTAATCCGCGAATTGAACCAAGTTTACGAGGGATTGTGCACGGTGGTCAGCGGTTATCATCAAGAAATGAAAGAGGACGTGGATAAAACCAAAAAGAATATGGACAAATTGGAATCGACTGTTTCAAGCATTTCAACCATAAAGTGAGTTCGAATTAAATTATTTAATAATTTATTGAAAATTTTCAGGAACAAAATTACATTCATGAGCAACGCATTAGAGTCATTTGCATCCAGATTTTTGAATGGAGGAAATTCTCCTTGATGAAATATTTTTTTTGTTAGGATTTTTATTGAATTTATTAACAATTAAGGATACCCAATGATATTTTTCAATTCGCTCAATTGAATAAAAAATAATACAAATTAATTATTTATATTTTTAATATGTTTTTATCAAACATTTATTTTATTTTGAATCAATGAACATTAATTTATTATTGAGCGTCGCTTTATAAGCAAAATGATGAATGAAAAAGAAATCTCGAACAAAATTAGAAAAAGAAAACATGAAAAGGCGGCAAAAAAGAAAAATGTGACTGTGAATGGGCCCAAAAAGAACCACCAACTTTTGGATAAATTCGATCCGGTGGGTTTTAAAATAACAAATCAATCAAATTTAATCATTTTTTAAGGAAGAATTGGCCTCCGTTTCTTCATTCAACGATTATCCAATTTCTCCTGCAACTGCCAAAGGTTTACGAGAAGCAGATTTTACACAGCCAACGGATATACAACGCCTTTCTCTGGGTCATTCCATTCTTGGCCGGGACATTGTTGGAGCGGCCAAAACGGGAAGTGGCAAAACTTTGGCACTACTTATTCCGGTATTAATTGAAAATTTATAAAAATTATTGAATGATTTGATTTATAGCTTTTGGAATGTTTATGGAGAAATAATTGGAGTAAATTTGATGGATTGGGCGCGCTGATTATTACGCCGACAAGGGAATTGGCATTTCAAATATTCCAAGTGATCAATCAAATTGGCAAATATCATGAATTTTCGGTGGCACTTTTAATTGGAGGTAAAAAACAAGCAAAATATTGCAAATTGAACTTGGTGGGCGACCTTTTTTGTTCAAATTAGTGTATTTTAATTAGAAATATACTGCAGAATGTCTAATAATCAATAAAAAAATGAGAACCAACAACCAAATCAGAAAAAATTATTGTCCTCGGAGTGGATTCGAACCCGGGACCTAAATTTTTCAAAACTGAAGTGTCGCCCATTCGGCTAGAAGATTTATAATTAAAATTTTTATAAATCCAAGCCATCCTCCCTCTTCCAATATTCCATTTTCGACATAAATATTTAAAATGGATTAAATTATGTTGAAGTGGTCACTTAAAATTGGATAAATTATATAAAAAAGAGCACTTGGGCGAAATCATGCATATTTTTTCAATTATTAAAAATGCATGTTTTTAAGAGTGCAACAAATTCGCAAATTTAAAATAAGTATTAAATATTTTAATTTTACTTTTAGGGACTGATGTTGAATTTGAGAAGAGCCGAATGGCCACCGTGAACATTGTAATTTGCACTCCGGGCCGCCTTCTTCAACACATGGACGAAAATGAACATTTCACTTGCGATCAATTGCAAATTTTGGTCATCGATGAGGCCGATCGAATTTTGGACATGGGATTCAAACAACAAGTATTAATAAATATTTTAATTAATTAATTTACATAAATTCCAAAGATGGATGCAATTATTGGGAATTTGCCAGCCGAAAGGCAAACATTGTTATTTTCAGCGACTCAAACAAAGAAGGTTGATGATTTGGCCCGAGTTTCGCTGAAAAATCCAATAATTGTTTCGGCTCATGAGAACGCGGACAAAGCCACCCCTGACCAACTTACCCAGGTCAGATAAATTATTAAATTATTTTAAATATATTTTTAAGTCATATTTTGTTTGCGAAGAGGAGGAGAAAATAAATATGCTTTGGTCATTCCTGAAGAATCATCTTCGCAAGAAAACATTGATTTTCGTGACTTGCTGCAAACAGGTTTTATTAATTTCACATTAAATTTATATTTTTAACATTTTTAGGCTCGTTTTTTGACCGAAGCTTTGGCACATCTTCGCCCAGGATTATATTTTACCGGTCTTTGGGGCGATATGAAGCAGACAAAACGAATGGAACATTTCCAACGATTCGATGAGAACACAAAAGGGGCGGCGATGATTTGTACGGATGTGGCCAGCAGAGGATTGGATTTCCAGGGCCTGGATTGGGTTTTACAATTCGATTGTCCACAATCCGTCGACGATTACATTCACAGGTTTTTTTTAAAAATATTTCTTACTCAATTAAATAAATTGGGATATGTCATCATGAACCTTTTCTTCATCCTTTATTCAATATTTGGGTTGAATCGAATTATTTTAAGTGATATTATTGATCATTTCGTATTTCATTTTTTAGGATTACTTTATTTGGACTAGAAATGTACTGAAAAAAAAAATAAATAAAAATATTGTCCTCGGAGCGGGTTCGAACCCGCGACCTAAATTTTTAAAAAGTGGAAGGTCAACCATTCGGCTAAAAGATTTTTTATAACAAAATTTTTCGTAAAATTTTAAAAAACCACTTAAACCAGTACCCAGCTTAATGTTCATATAATAACATCAACGTCAATATTTTTAATTTTAATAAATTTCACTTTATTCCAGGGTTGGTCGAACAGCACGAATGAACAACAAAGGGGAGGCAATGTTGATGCTTACGCCCAGTCAAGAAAATCATTTTGTTGAAATGTTGCACTCCAGAAATGTTCCAATTGTCAAAGTTCAGTAAGTTAAAACACAAATAATTTACATTTTTGATAATTTCCTCCCATTTAGAGTTGACACAGAAAAAGTTTGGGATATTCGGAAGAAATTGGCCAGTCTAATGGTTCCATTCCCTGAATTGAAATTATTCGCTCAAAGTGTATGGAATTTATTTTATAATTTAATAAAAATAAGTCAATTTTAGAGTTTCGTCGCCTATGCCCGCGCAATATATTTTATGAAAGAGAAGAGCGTGTTCGATGTGAACGCAATTAATTTTGAGGAATTGGCAAAGTAAATTAAATAAATGAATTAATTTATTTAATTAATTTAAATTATAAATAGATCTTATGGCCTACCAATGACCCCTCGTATTCGATTCCTTAAAAAGCAAGGAATTGACATAAGGGCTGGGAAAAAGAAAAAGACGACGACAGTTGCAGAGGAAATTGTGCTTAACAATGATGGAACTGGAACGGTGAATGAATTTAATGCAATTGACGAGGATGGAGAAGATGAAGATTTTTTGAAAATAACACGCAAAAATGTGTTCAATGAAATCAGCGAAACGGATGTGAAGGTAAAGAAAACAATGGAAAAAATAAAATTAATAAATCAATTTTTATTAGGAGGAAATTATTGCAAGAATGTCAACCAAAAAGCCCATCACCAAAACGGATATGGCAAAGAAAATGATCAAGCGAATTGGCCACACTGGGATTGGCAAAAAGAAGAAGTTTTCAAATGAAGAAGAGGAGGAAGAAGATTAATTGAATTTTTGTTGTGTTTTTCACCCTTTTTAATAATAAATTTTATTTAATTTTTAAAAAAATTCTCATAATCGATTTTATTGAATCGAATATTATTTTATTTAATCAAAATTTAATATTTATTTAAAAAATATAAATTTTCGAGGCCACAACAATTTGATCCAATTTGTGCAGCAATTGAAAGGCAGAAATTGGACCTACTTTGAACAATGTCTTGTTCGGCAATATTCATTTTGGACATGAAGGGAAAGGTTGGTTAATTTTTGACAATATTAAGCAATGGGAATTAAAAGAAATTTCATTTTAAAAAATCTTAAAATTCTCATTAAATTTCCCCGCTAAAAAATGTGCTTCCTTTCCATCTTGACCCATCGACCCTCGCCAGTGGTTGTGTTGGGTCATAGGTCAATGCGGCCTGCGAGGGCTACCTTAATATTTGCCAATGGAATGAGGGAAGGATGCATTTTGGCAAAGGCCTTCCTCTTCCGTTTGTTATGCAAAAGTCCATTTTTTCTCCTCCCCAATGGCGTCACCATCCGCAATTATTTTTTCGCCTTCAATGAGGGGTGAGGGGGATTAGGATAAGCAGAAATTTGCATATGTCAAAATCAATTGATTGCAATTTAGCAAAAAAAAAAATTAAATGGATAATACCACTCCATACTTCATGAATCCATTTTCGAGTCAATTACTCCAATCCACGTTGAACCTGTCCCAAGGCATAATGGGCGGCGGTTACACGGAGGTCCAAAACTTTCCACTTGAGCCAACAATGATGCAACCGGCAAATAATAGAAGACAATTTGGCATCGGATGGAATAATTGCCAGCCAATTTCTGCCACCCAACAACATTTGCCCCCTTTGCCAATCAACAATGAACAACAACATTGGCCAACTGCTCCATCATATTGTTCAAATGAAATTGTTCCCAGTCCGCCGGAAGGGGAAAAAGTGAAAGAAGGGGGAGGGCAACACCTTCAGCAACGACAGCCATTTTCCTGCTTAACCAATGCACAAGAAAACAACAATAATAAAAGGGAAAAGCGTGGAGGCGAACAACAACAAAAAGAATTCGAAAATGAAAATGAACGGCTAAAATATTGGGAGCGCCGCTCGAAAAACAACGAAGCCGCAAAGCAATCGAGGGCAAAACGCAGGGAACGCGAACAACAGCTGAGCCAGCGAGTCTCAGAATTGGAGAAGGAAAATTCGCGCCTGAGGGAAGAATTGGCAAAAGAAAGGCAGAAAAATATGCGCAACAATAAAATTTGAGACCTTAATTTTTTTTATTTTTTAATGTGTCAATAAAGTGCCAAATCAACATTAAAAATTGAATTTCTTTTAATTCCAACTGCTTATTGTGCAAATAAATATTTTTTTTATTAATTAATTAATATTAAATTATTCTTATTAGGTGCTGATTTCACGCAATTATAGAGGAGATGTTGACATGTCAATTATTGAAAAATTGTAAGTAAATTAAAACTGACTAATTAATTAAAATATTAATTAATTTAAATTAAGTATTCCACTGTTGGTGGACATGGAGGAGGAAGGGCGGCTAACCCCAATTGTGGATGTGGATGATGGAATATTTGTGTTCATCAAATACAATAATGTTTATGGTAATAATTTAATTATTAATTAATTAAATTTATTTAACTTTATTTTTCTAAAGTTGTGGCCGTTTCTCGACAAAATCTTAATGTAAAAATTAAATTCTCTATTTTAAAATTATTTAAATTAAAGGTTGCATTGGTCCAAACATTCCTCTACAAATTGGTCGGCGTTTTTTCGGAATATTTCAAAGATGTTGAAGAGGAGTCGATTCGCGACAATTTTGTGATAATTTATGAATTGATGGATGAAATGATGGATTTTGGCTATCCCCAAGTTACGGAAGGGAAAATTTTACGAGAGTGAGTCAATTTAAAAAATACATTTTAATTTATTTAATTATTATTTTTTTTAGATATATTACTCAAGAGGGAAATAAATTAGAATTGGCCAACCAAATTCGACCACCAATGGCCGTAACCAACGCGGTATCATGGCGAACCGAGGGCATCAAATATCGAAAGAATGAAGTTTTTCTTGATGTCATTGAATCATTGAATTTGCTGGTTTATTTAATATTTTTTGATATAATAAAAATATTCATTTTAGGCGACCCCAAATGGAACGGTTTTACAAAGTGAAATAATTGGCTCGGTTAAGGTAAATAAATTATTATTTTAAATTTAAAAATAATTTATACAATTTTAAGATGCGCGTTTTTCTCACTGGAATGCCAGAATTACGGCTTGGCCTAAATGACAAGGTCCAATTTGAGAATACTGGAAGTGAGTTTTTGGGAAGTTCAAAATTCATTTAGATTTTTAATTTAATTTTTAGGAGGAAGAAGCAAATCCGTCGAATTGGAAGACATCAAATTCCATCAATGTGTTCGACTTTCACGCTTTGGTAACCCCAAAAATATTTTTTAAATATATTTTTTTAAAGAAAATGACCGAACAATTAGTTTCATTCCACCGGACGGCGAATTCGAATTGATGAGCTATCGGCTGAGCACAGTTGTGAAACCGTTGGTCTGGGTTGAAACCGTGAGTTTATCTACGGAAAAATGCAATAATTTTAAATATTTTTTAGGTAATTGAAAAATTTTCCCATTCTCGCGTGGAATATATGGTCAAGGTAAAAATAATAAATTTAAATCAAATTTAATTTTTATTTATTAAAAAAAGGCAAAATCCCAATTCAAACGTCGTTCCACGGCGAATAATGTTGAAATCATCATTCCGGCACCGCGCGATGCGGACACTCCAAGATTTAAAGCGGCTATTGGCCAATGCAAATACAAACCGGAGGAAAATGCATTCATTTGGAGCATCAAAAGTTTCCCCGGAGGGAAGGAATATTTGATGCGGGCCCAATTCAAGCTGCCGAGTGTGTCCAGCGATGAGGCCGAAGGCAAACGACCGGTCAAAGTTCGCTTCGAAATACCCTATTATACGACATCCGGACTTCAGGTTTTTCTAGCATTCATTAAATTTTAATAATAATTTTTCAAAGGTACGCTATTTGAAAATCATCGAGAAAAGCGGCTATCAGGCACTTCCTTGGGTAAACTATTTTTAATATTATTTTTAAATTTAGTTTCTTCTTTAGGTCCGTTATATAACAACAAATGGCGACTATCAACTTCGAATTGCATAATTGATATTATTAATCTCTTTAATGAAGAATATTCATCTTTTTTTTTAAATCACACTTCAAAATTTTTTGATCTCTTGTGAAAATCTTTAATGATATTATTTCTTATTAAATATTTTTTGAATCTCGAATGATTTTTGATAAATATTTTTGCGATTTTTGTTTATTTTTTTTAAAAGAAGGCAATTTAAAATTTGCATTCATATTTACTTATTAATTAAATAAATAAAGAATTAATTTTAGTCCTTTTTAGGAGATGTTGAGGAATATTCCAGCAACAATTTCGTTCATTAAATTATTCAAATGGAATAGCCAATTATGGTCCAACAAATTGCTATTTTCCCAATATTGCACTCAAATTCCAAATTGTTCAAAATTAACTGGGGATTGGACGAATGAAGCCACCCAATTGTTGCATCTAATTGTGGCTGAATATTCCACCAAAAAGAATAAAACATTTGTGCTTCCATGGGCAGATCAAGAAGTTATTTTTTGATAATTTTTATTAATAATTAATTAATTTTAGGCAATAAAATCTACCATTTATCCATTTGAACGTTTGCTTTTCCAAGGTACTTAATTAATTAAAAATATATTTTAATTAAACAGAAACACATTTTAATTAATCAAAAACGCAAAATTAATCAAAAATACATTTTAATTAATTCGAAAACACATTTTAATTACTCAGAAACACATTTTAATTCATCGAAAACACAATTTAATTCATCGAAAACACAATTTAATTAAACGAAAACACATTTTAATTAAATGAAAACACATTTTAATTAAGCGAAAACACATTTTAATTAATCAAAAACACATTTTAATTAATCAAAAACACATTTTAATTAAACGAACAATTTAATTAAACGAAAACACAATTTAATTAATCAAAAACACATTTTAATTAAATGAAAACACATTTTAATTATCGAAAACACATTTTAATTAAGCGAAAACACATTTTAATTATCGAAAACACATTTTAATTAAACACATTTTAATTATCGAAAACACATTTTAATTAAACACATTTTAATTAAGCGAAAACACATTTTAATTAAACACATTTTAATTATCAAAAACACATTTTAATTAATCAAAAACACATTTTAATTAATCAAAAACACATTTTAATTAATCAAAAACACATTTTAATTAAACGAAAACACAATTTAATTAAACGAAAACACAATTTAATTAAACGAAAACACAATTTAATTAAACGAAAACACATTTTAATTAAATGAAAACACATTTTAATTAAGCGAAAACACATTTTAATTAATCAAAAACACATTTTAATTAATCAAAAACACATTTTAATTAAACGAACAATTTAATTAAACGAAAACACAATTTAATTAATCAAAAACACATTTTAATTAATCAAAAACACATTTTAATTAAACAAAAACACATTTTAATTAAACAAAATTCATTTTAATCAAAATCATAAAAAATGTAATATTTAAATTAATTTTAAAAATATTTAAAGGAGTCGCATCACAATTTTTGCTTGATATTTGCTTGGGCAGGGAAAGTTTATTCCGGAAAATGACCAAAGAAGGCAACCAAACTTATCAAATTCTACTCGTTTTTGTTGAAAATTTTGCCATGACTTTTGAGGATGCCACTCGATTATTTGGAAGGTAATAAAAAAAGAAATTTAATTTTTAATGTGAAATTATTTCCTACATAGGTGGAGTGATGAAATGACAGGCGAAACGGCCGAATCCATACAAAAGAGGATGTCCGTTTTTCTTGGCCGTGGCATTTCATCCGGCCCACAATTGGGGAAAATTGTGAAAAAATGTCCAGCACTTTTGTTCAGTGGCGATGCCCAAAAAATGGACTCATGTTTGGAGCGAATTATGAATTATTTTCATGCTGGACAGGTCAGCTATAGAATTATTTTTTTAATAATTTGAATTATTTCAACAGCTTAAAAAATTGATGCAACAAAGTCCGCACATTTGCCTTCTAAATGAGGACGAATTGGAGGAGAAATATGAGGTAGACAAATAAAAACGAAAAATTAGAGTATAATAAATGGATTTGGGGAATAATAAATATAATTCTAATTTTTAATTTAAACAAATTACCCAAAATAATCAAATTCCCATTCCATTTTCAGTATATTTATTATCATATGGGAATTGAATGCACCGAATTGGTGGACAGCATCCAATGGATGGACCTGAAGTTGGAACAAATAATTTCGCGCCATCAATTTTTATGCAAAGTTGGCAAATATTTTTTCCCTGATCCAAAAAAGCCGCAATTGAAAAAGGTGGGTTTTTTCAATTCTTAATAAAAAATAAAAGTAAATTAAATTTAAAGGATAATCCAACGGCACGGCAAATATTCGACACGGATGAACAAAAATTTGCAGAGGAAATTGGCGAAATCACAAATGGTTGAGTGCAAACCAAAAATAAAATATTAAATTAATTCATATTAAAGAAGAATGGCTGATCTTCCAGGAATTGTGGGAACGGGAAAGGCGAATGGAGGAATTGGATAAGCCTTATGAAAGGTGGGGGAATTTAATTTATTTTTATAAATAGGCTTAAAATGGACCCTGGGGGAAAAATCATTTAAACATTTTCGGACCATAAACTGATTAATTTTACCGTAAAATGTAAATTTTGGTATTACTTTTTCCCATAAAATTTTTTTTGACCAAACCAAATATAATTTTTCTAATTAATAAATATCGTATCAAGGGCGGATAAAAAGGTCAAAGGTTTTTAATCCTAGTCGGAGAAATGAAATTTTTTGGGCGAATATTTTAAGAAATATTAGAATATTTATATGTCAAAATAATGTCCATGGAAATTTAAATAAAATTTATTTAAAATAATTAATAATTTTCCTTATTTTTCTAATATAACGGCCCCTTCTTTAGTAGAACCTCTCTCTCCATAATAGACCCTTTAAAGAGTCCATGAAAAATAAATAGCCCGAGGGCTACTCATTATTAAGAATACGGTATCTAAAATTTTTCTCAATTTTCAGGATAAAGCCATCTCAACGGAAGGCATTTGAGCGCAAATTCAAAAATGCCAGAACAGCGGAAGAAGGCGAAATCAGCGATGGCGTATTATCTCATCAATGAATAAATTAATATGAATAAATTAATTCAATTAAAAGAAGAAATTTTCGTTGAAATTTTCATTTTTTGAATAAATTTTTAATCCATTTCATTCACCTTAAATTTCAATTAAATTCATTCCACTTTCGTTCCATATTTCCAAATTCCAAGGATCACTGCAGAAAGTACAAAAACCAGCCATTCTTCATTTCCATTTTTTCACTTGTCTCGAAGCCAAAATTCCCCATCCATTTTTGGGCCAGTCTAATCCCCCGTTTCCCCCACCCAATAATCCCCAGTTTAGACTGGAGTGTTGGGATTAGTGGACCCGCTGCGCAATCGGCCCAGCCACATTTCCTGGATGACCGGCCACAAATGCCATTTTCCGCTGCTCCACTTCATTCAATTCTAATTAGGCAAAGGTGGAGGATTGGACATTATTCCTTCCTTCCTATTATAATTCTTCCCTTCCATTCAATTTCCATCCATTTACGGACGGCACACAAATTCAGTGCCAATTTTGCACATTTCGGCATCACATTTTTGGACCACACATTAGGAGGCTTGGGGCCAAATTAATTCATCCCTTGGGGGGAGACATTCTGGCCCTTAAAAACCAAAAATTTCATCAGCCTAATTAATCCCCTGGCCCATTCCTTTCAATTCATTTTTTTGCACCTTCCCCCAAAGGGAATATGGAACAACTTTTCATTTCATCCAACTAATTGACGCAAATCTGGAAATGGATGGGGGGAATATGGCCAGAATGGACGATGCCAATGGCATTTTTGCCTATTTTTTTCATCGATGCAATGGTTTTTCGAGACCATCCGAATATATATGGGCCGAAGGAAAGGAATTATCTGATGAGCCACTTTTGACCAAAAGAAACAGAATTCCTTTTCCATCCAAAAATTTCTGCAAAATTTTTATCTGCACGGGTGGTTTTCGAACTTTTAATCTTGATTTTGGAACAAATTGATTTCCCTTTAGCAAACCATTGGGATCAAACTAAAAATTCTAATAAAGTTAAATTTTAAAAATTAGCATTTTAAGTTTGGGTTTAAGGTTTTGGAGCATTGGAAAAGATGGAGAATTTAAACAGCTTCAAAATTCAATATTTTTTAGGATTTTTGGGGTGAATTCAAACCTTCACGAAATAAAACCAAATTAGCAGGGAATTTCCTAAAATTTTGATTCCTTCCAATGCCCTTTCCAAATATTCATCGTATTGTATACAAATTCCAAAGTTCATTTCCCCTCATCAATTCCTCCCGGCTCCATCCCAATTATTATTTAATTATAAATCCAATTTTCCATTTCACTCATTGGCCTCAATTAATTTATCCCATTTTTGTCTGGCCACCCATTTTTGGCTAATTTTAGCTTTTATTATTTTCCACTCCCCACTCGCTCCCCCGAGGGAATAATAATTGGCAATTCCCTCGATGCCGCGGAATTTGTGCAAATTTTGTTCAATTTTTGTGCCGTAAATTTGGAATTTGTGTTCGACAATTTCGGTGGCATTTTCGAGGGACCTCAATTTTTTACCCACAATAATTTTCAATTAAATGACGAAAAAAATCTGCCAGATTTTATGCTTTGATTTTTATCCAATTTTAGGCCAAAAAATGTACGAAGAATCGAGAATGGCGGCTTCAACCCCTTCCAAGCATAAACTCCTTGTTAGTCCCAATTTTCAGCAACATTTTTTGGACAATTTTCCGGCCACTGCACAAAATCAACAACAACAACGTCATCCGGAGCCGCAAATGATGGTGGGAGTCAAAATTACAATTTTTTAAATCTAACAAAAAGCAAAGAATTGTTCCAATCTCCAAAGGGGTACTAGATGTTTCAATAACTCTGCCATACCTTTGGCCATAGCTTAAAGAGGCAATGTCCAAACTGAGAAGGGGATATACCATTCGAAAGCCCAAAGTGTCTACTAAAATTTGGCTATTTTAAATTTTATGAATTTCAACATTTAAAATAGTTATGTACATATATTTGAATTTGATAAACCCGAATTTTCTAATCGAGTGAGGGAAAAGTCTCTTATTTTGCAAAATGCTTTATATTTGAAAAAATTATTTTAGCCACTTTTTAGAGGGCATTTAGGGCTTTAAAATGAGATATCGCCTCCAAAAATTGGCTGCTTCATTAATTAGTTATGACCCAAAGAATAATCTCAAGTATCCACGTCCATCCATTTCAATTACCATATATTCCTTCCATTCCTTCAGCCCATAGCTCAACGAGGCAATAGCCAATTTAGAAAGGCGATATATCATTTTAAAGCCCAAAATGTCTTCTAAAAAGTGGCATTTTAAATTTTACAAAATTCCAACTTTAAAGAAAGTTGCATGTTTTTGAATGGAATAAACCCGAATTTTCTGATTGATTTGATGAAAAGTAGATTATTTTGCAAATTATTTTAAATTTTCTAAAATTAGTTAAACTACTTTTTAGAGGGTATTTAGAGTTTTAAAATGGTTCATTGCCTTCCGTATTAGTTGCCTCCTTGTTGAGATATGGCCAAAAGAATGATCTCAAATATCCATGTCCATCCATTTCTATTACCATATATTCCTGCCATTCCTTTTGGCCATAGCTCAGCGAGTCAATGGCTAATCTGAGAAATGGATATACCATTTTAAAGCCCGAAGTGTCTATTAAAATTTGGCTATTTTACATGTTTCAAATTCCAAATTTAACAAAAGCTACATGTCTTTGAGTGTAATGAAACTCGAAATTTTTGATTGGTTGAGGAAAAGTCGCTTATTTTGCAAATATTTTAATTTTTTTTTAAATTAGTGATGCCACTTTTTAAAGGATATATAGGGCTTTAAAATGGTAAATCATCTTCAAAAATTGGTTACTTCCTCGTTCTGCTATGGCCAATAAAAAGGCCAAAGTACACCTTAAACACATTTCAATTACCATACATATATTATTGCCATTTTTAGGCCATAGCTTAACGAGGCAATGACCAATTTAGGAAGGCATTATGCTATTCGAAAGCCCGAAGTATCCTCTAAAAAGAGGCTTATTTAAATTTTATGAAATTCAAATTTAAAAAGTTAAATGTCTTCGATTGTAATGAACTCCGTTTTTTTTTCTAATTGGTTGAAGAAAAGCCGCTTATTCTACAAATTGTTTTAACTTCTCAAGAAATTAATTAAGCCACTTTTTAGAGGGCATTTAGGGCTTTCGAATGTCATATCGCCTCCCGAAATTGGTCGTTCCCTTGTTGAGCTATGGCCAAAAGACACCTCTCTATCCATTTCAATTACCATATATTCCTCTAAAATTCTCCTAAAATCCTCAATTTTTTTGCGCAAAAAAGCAAAAGCTAAAGTTTTCTTTGCCCAGCACCCAATTCCCACTAATCAGCTAGCCAGACGATGGATTCAAAAAAGGGAGAATTAAGGTACAAATGGCCACCAATGTGCATTTTGCTCATCATCGGCTGGACCTAATCCCCCCTCCCCCCCCCCCCCCCCCCAACTCCCTCAATTAATTAATCCCCACTTTTGGCCAGTCTATGTGATTTCATGTGAAAAATGTGTTGGGCCACCAGCCAAAATGGAATATGTTCTTTCCAACTTAAGCGTACATTCAATTTTGTGCTGCATTTTGCAGAAGCCATCCATATTCCACCCAATTCCATTTTCCTTAAATCCATTAGTGAATTCGTTGGCAGAATCCAAATTTGCATTTCCGTAAAATGTTCATTCAATTAAAATGAATCCAATGTATTAGTATGGCCTCATGGTGTACCCGAAATGTTCATCTTAAGCTTAATTTCATCAGCAATATTTAATAGGCGAAAATATTATGAAAATATGATTTTTATTTTAGAAGTTGTCAGTGAATGCCCTCACATAAGGTGACTTTATTTTGAGGAAGCTCATTTGTCGACTGCACTAAAAGCTTCCAATTATCATTACTTATTAGTGAATGTGTTGACAGAATCCAAATTTGCGTTTTCGTCCTAAAAAGTGCTCACTCTCAATTAAAAGTGTACCTGCTGATCTGATGTGTATAGTATGTAGGCCTATGTATAATTCCTTTAAGCTTATTTTTGGCAAAATTTAATAGGCGAAAATATTATCTTTTCCTTCCTTCACTTTTTATTTTAGAAATGTCGGTGAATGCCCTCTTATTAGGGTGGATTTATCCCGAAGAAGCCAAATATGTCGCCAGCCCCAACAGTTTCCATTTAGTTTCTTAAGAAATAAACCAATTTTGATGTGTTGCCAAAACCAATTTAGGAATGGAATATTTTTTATTATTTTGTGTTTTTGCACTTTTATTCACTTTTCTGCAAAAATGGGGAAAACACTTTTTTGGCGGTTCCGCTCCATCGCTCCCATCCATCGTCCATTTCCCCTCCTAAACATTGATGGTGGAAACATTCAAAAAGGGAAATATTAGCAATTTTGGATGGGATGAATGCCGGCAGCTAATCGAACATAAACTTCCCTTCAAAAAATCGCGCGCACATCAAAAACGCGTTTTTCTTTCCTTCTGAAGTCCAAAATATTCCTTCCAATCCGCCGATCCCTCTGTTCGCGCTTTTTAGCTTTTGCGCGAAATTTTGGCGAACGAATCTGCTGCTGAAGGGAGGGGAATGAATCAATTGGCGCGAACTGCCCCTTCCCCATCCAAAAACTGGCTGCCTCTCTTTTTTAGATGATTTTGTGGTGTTCAACTTTGAAATATTCATTTGGATCTCGTGCGCATTTTGAATTAGAGGGAAAAAGAAATCCACGAATATTTAAATTCACAAACTTTAATTCCGCCTGTTTTACAATTGCCCCAAAATAATTCCGCCTGTTTTACAATTGCCCCAAATAATTCCGCCTGTTTTACAATTGCCCCAAATAATTCCGCCTGTTTTACACTTGCCCCAAACATAATTCCGCCTGTTTTACAATTGCCCCAAATAATTCCGCCTGTTTTACACTTGCCCCAAACATAATTCCGCCTGTTTTACAATTGCCCCAAATAATTCCGCCTGTTTTACAATTGCACCAAATAATTCCGCCTGTTTTACAATTGCCCCAAATAATTCCGCCTGTTTTACAATTGCCCCAAATAATTCCGCCTGTTTTACAATTGCACCAAATAATTCCGCCTGTTTTACAATTGCCCCAATAAAATAATTCCGCCTGTTTTACAAGTGCACCAAATAATTCCGCCTGTTTTACACTTGCCCCAAACATAATTCCGCCTGTTTTACAATTGCCCCAAATAATTCCGCCTGTTTTACAATTGCCCCAAATAATTCCGCCTGTTTTACAATTGCACCAAATAATTCCGCCTGTTTTACAATTGCCCCAAATAATTCCGCCTGTTTTACAATTGCACCAAATAATTCCGCCTGTTTTACAATTGCCCCAATAAAATAATTCCGCCTGTTTTACAATTGCACCAAATAATTCCGCCTGTTTTACAATTGCCCCAATAAAATAATTCCGCCTGTTTTACAATTGCACCAAATAATTCCGCCTGTTTTACAATTGCCCCAAACATAATTCCGCCTGTTATTCTGCTTCATAAAGAGATTAATACCAAAAAAATGTTTTTAATTTTCAACATTTATGGCCTTTCATATTCCTATACAATTCAGAATTCATTTCCACACCTTCCATTTGACGATCCAGTATCCTTCCCTTAGGGCACATCCCTTTCCTTCTTCATTCATTTCCCCTTATTTTTACCAATTTTCCCGTAAAAACATTTGTGTCGGGCCAGCGGCTGTCAGCTGTTTTTGCCGATCATCCACCCATCCATTTCCTCTTCCTTCCTCCAAATCCAATCGCAAAGCACAGTTGGAGTCCATCAAAAAAATTGCGGCGGCTGCAGTAGGACTCAATTTTTCATCTTACTTTCCCCCATTTTTTTTACATTTTCAATGGCCACAACAAACTCAGAGTTAGTCAGCTCTTTTTTCGTCTGGATTGTGAAGGGGACGAATTTTTATTGATTTTGGGGCCCCGGAGACTTTGGAAAGAAAGAGGACCCCCTCCCTTTGGCCAATCCCGACGGCCAAAACCCCCATCCCATTTCTGCGCCTTTGCTCTTTGTGCTTTCCATCCTTCCTCATTTTATCCATCCCACATTTTTATGCCCGTTTTTCCCTTCACTTCACAAAGCTGCAAATCCTTTTTCTTCTACCCCGAAGCACACATTTAATTAGCTCTCCGGCCGCGCAGCTGCCTCCTTCCCTTCTGTCTGGCCGTGACGGGATTTGGATTGTGAGGGGATTTTGGATTGAAATGGCACAAGAATGTGGTCCCTTTGGTCCTTGGCCATGTCTAAATGCGGGAGGGGGACATCAGTTGGGACACCATTTCCACGCGCCCCCTTCTCCCTTCCACCAAAGCTGGCAATCCATTTTTGTAGCCAAAAAGAGGTGGCGGCGACGATGGCACAAAATGCAATATTTTTGGAAGGAAGGAAAAAGAAAATGGAAGGGAAGAAAAGGAAAAGGCCAAAAATGGCAAAAGGCGCAGCCGGGCACACATTTTGATGCCGTCGCGCACAAAATGGGAAAGGGGGAGGGGAATTTTGCAGACAAAAATATAAATTGATATATTTTATTTTATTCGTGCCAATTACGTCAATCTTTGGTCTTCAAATTCCAAACTTGGAATTTTTCCTTATTAGGCTGGTCTCAAATTCAAATATATAAAATAGAAGGAATGAGCCTTATGGCCAAATGTGGGAATTGAAGAAATAAATTCTTCCCATTAAAATTTTTGTAAATGCCGCCTTTTCAGCACAGACCAAAAAATGTATCTCCGATTTTTTTGCTTGCCATTTCCCTTCATTCTTACGGCACAAAAACCTTCTTTTCATTTCATTGCCTAGACAAAAAAAATGGCTAAATGGGTAAAAATGGTTGGCCAATAATATTCTTTTTTTATTATTCCTTTGTAAAAAACTGCCTCGTATACCCGGCGGCATCGGCATTTTTGCAACTATTCTTTTCATTTTTACAAACAAAAATTTGTCTCAAAATTCCAATTTTTAAAATATTTTGCCCATTAATTTCAGCGACAAAAATTTACGAAAATTTGAGAATTTGATGGAAAATTGAAGGAGGAATTTAATTTTTGGGCAGCCACCCAACAAAATCCTTATGCCAGCCGGCGAAGGAGGCGAAAGAGCAACAAAGGGAGGAGCAGAATTTCATCGCCAAAATAATAATGGTGACCAAATATTTAATCATATTTTTACAAATGCTTCGCTTTTTCTTTGCACACTATAAATTGGCTTTAAAAAGAAAATTTTTTTAATGTGAATTCCTTGAGGGTATTTTTGATTTATTTTGACCAATTCTTTTTGTTGCTTTTTTGGCCATGGAGGATCAGCTGGGGCCAATTTGGGTGCTTTTGCCGTCGAAATATTCAACTAATAAGCCAATAAAGGGAATTGTGCTTGATTTAATCACATTTTGCCATCCAATTTACCCAATTCACAATTTTTAATCCACCCATCCAATTTAACCAAATATCCCCTTTTCCCAATAACAAATTTGCTTTGCCTTTTTGTTTGACTTTTTTTGCATTGAAATATAAAAACAAATAAATCCATCGACATTTTGTTTGTTTACAGTTTCCCCAAGAATTGGGTCTGATCAGCCAATTGGTCGTTGGCCAACAACAACGCCAAAAGGAAGAAGCCGAAAAGCAACAACAACAGCAAAGTGGCACGGCACAAATGGCCACTTTACAAAATGGTGGAGGCCAACAACAACGAATTGGAGGAGGGCAACGCCATCATCATTCACATTCACAAAATGTAAATATAAATAATTCGGCGGATTCTGGCGAAAGTAGCAGCGGTGGCCATTCGCCAAGTCAATCGCCGAATGCGTTGGTCGGTTTTAGAATTTTAGAGGGATTTATTTCGAAGAAGTACCATTTTCTCGGATTAATAACTAATTCAAAGGAAGTTTTATTTTATTTTTTGGACAATGAGTTAATTCTATGTTTACATTTCCTAGAGCAATTGGGGGATTTTGAAGGAATCAGCAGAGCAGCCTAACTTCCGAGCCAACTTTTAGCCCCTTTTATAATAACTCATTTAGGACCGAACCAATTTTAATGATTTTAGTATCAAATTAAAGAACAGACTTTGGGCTATAAAATAATATTAATTTTAGTTAAATTAGTTCAGAAGAGTTGTGCCAAAAATCATTTAAAATTGACATTGTTTGGGATTAGCAAGACTGTCATTGGTTTTATGCTTTTTTTTGGTCATAATTCAATCAATTTTGAACCAATTTAAATAAAAATTACTATCATTTGATAGCCAAAAATCCGCTCTTTAATTTGATACTAAAATCATCAAAATTGGTTCAGTCTTCGATGAGATAAATGGCGAAAAGTTGGGGCGCATTCTTCTGAATTTGATGGAAAAGAATCCATCAAAAATAGAATCCATCAAAAAATGTTTAAAATTCATTTATGATTTACCTATTTCCCTCTAAATTAGCAGCAACAGCAGATCAGCAATTTCCTTGTGAGAGGTGGCCAACAGCCAGGAACAATGGTTAACAGAGGAGGCCAATTGGCTGTGGCCAATGCCATTCACCAACAAATGAATGGAGGCGGAGGTGGACAATTGGATTTTGCCACCAGCATGGCCGTACAATCCCAATTGGCCAATTATGCTGGTACGAGGCGGCGATGTGGTCTTTCTTTTTGGGTGGTCTTCCCTTCAAACTTACTCCTTATTAATCCTTTAAAATTACCCACGTGCCATTCATTAGTGAATTATTTAATATAAATTTAATATCTTTTGTACCTTTTTATGCCTTCTCCTCATTTTCACAGGCCATTTCCCCGAGGAAATGAGCAATTTGTTCGGCAGCGCATCATCCACCGCCACCCAATCCCAAATTCAAACTCCATTTGGCATTTATGCCGCAGGCCAACAAAGATCAGCTGCCAATGCTTCAATCAGTGGCCATCCACCTCAACCGGCAGCAGCTGGCACAAATGTGCCACCGGCTGTTGGTGGCAGCGGCGGTGGCAGAAGGCATCGAAGTTCGGAAATGATTAAATGCCATTTTTGCCCGAAAAGATTGCCTCAGGCCACTGTACGTCTTTCTTCTTTACTTTTTATTCTACAATAATTTTTTTTTTAATTTAACAAATTACTTTAGGCGAAATTCATCCATCATATTCATTATTTTGTATTTTTCAGCTCCAATCCCATCTTGAAGATTGTCGCCAAATTAGGGTGCACGAATGTTCTCAATGTGGAAAACGATTCAAGGCGAGGGGCGGTCTTCAACAGCATAACAGGCAATTTTGGAATGGAGGGAAAATAATTCGCCATTTTCAAATATATTTTTATGGGATAAAATAGAACTTATGAGAAGCTAGGTTTTTCTTCTGGCCATATCTCAACAAGGAAGCAACCAATTTAGGAAGGCGCGATATGCCATTCAGAAGCCCTAAATGTCCTCTAAAAAGTGGCTAAAACTAATTTTTTGAAAATTTAAAATAAATTGCAAAAAAAGTGGTTTTTCCTCCAACCAATTAGAAAATTTGGGTTCATTTCAATCAATGATGACATGTAATTTTTTAAAAATCAATTTAATAAAATTTTAAAAGCCTCATTTTTTGAAGAAACACTGAGCTTTAAAAAGATATATCGTTTTCTCAGATTGGCAATTGCCTTGTTAAGCTATGATTAAAAGAAATGTGAGAAATATATGCTAAATGAAATGGATGGAAGGGGAATCTGCTTGTGCTCGTTTGGCCGTAGCTCAACAAAGAAGCTACCAATTTCGGAAGCGGTTATGCCTCTAGAAAGCCCTAAACGCCCTCTAAAAAGTGGCCCTCATAATATATTGAAAAACTACAAAATTTGCAATTATAATCGGATTTTCCTCCACTCAACTAGATAATCGGGGTTTATTCCACTCAAATAAATTAAATTTAAAATAGGCCAAATTATAGGGATACTTTGGGCTTTCGAATGGCATATCGCCTTCCAAGATTGGTTGTTGCCTCGCTGAGTTATGAATAAAAGAATGTACTGAATAAATTGTCTTTTAATTTGTACCCAGTGAATTGATTGATGCCTGAAGGTTCATTGAGCGCTTCTGATGAAAAGGAAGGCACAAGGCACCTTTCCTTCTTTGTAGTAATACGGTAGGGTAAGAAGAAGGGAAAGGGAGATAGGTGCCCTTTGCGATACAGTAGGATAAGGAGAGAAAGAGATTGGCGATTTTGCCGATCCCAATTTCTTACATCAATTTTTGGCCCATATCTCAGCGAGGCTATAGCCAATTCAGGAAGGCGATATTTCATTTTAAAGCCCAAAGTGTCCTTTATAAAATAGCTGAATTTAATTTTATGAATGCTAGTTTTATGAAAAATTACACGTCTTTAAGTTTAATAGAATCGTCGAATTTTCTGATTGAGTGAGAACAAATCTGCTAATTTTAAAAATTGTTTTAAATTTTCACAAAATGAATAAGGCCACCATTTAGAGGACACTTTTGGCTTTCGAATGGTATATCGCTTTCCGAAATTGGTCATTTCCTCATAGAATTATGGCCCAAAGATGGGCTAGGTCCCCGCCATATTTGAGAATCTCTCCTTCCATTAAATAATTAATAAATTCATTTTCCAGAATTCACGTCAATGATCGGCCATATCATTGCCAGTATGAAGGAGGGGAGGGGAAAATTTAAATAATTTAATATGCCCCTTTCCAAACTTTTAACAGTTATTGCCCAAAAACTTTTACTCAAAAATCGTAAGTCACATCAAAATTTGGGTCAAAAATCCCTCTTCTTCTAGTCATGTTGATCAACATGAACGCATCCATACGGGCGCAAAACCATTCGCATGCCAATATTGTGGCCGACAATTCCGGCAACGTTCCCAACAAATGGGCCATGAGGCCACCCATGTGAATAGGGACCGGTTGACCGCATTGGCCAATGGGACGGCGGCGGTGGAAATTGTGGGCGGAAATGGGAGAACGATGGCCGGTGGCATTGGCTTATTGAATGCGAGAACATTGGTGGGAGGAGGAAGTGGCACATCCGATGCCAGGAATTCTTCCGAACAGGTGGGCACATTTAATTGGAACAAATTGATAGATCTCGTCAAGATGCCTCGATTGATTATGTTTTGGTTTAGATAATTAACTTTTGAACCATAAAATTTGTTTAAACCGTTTAATACCCTTTAATTGTTGACCAAACCAAAATTGGTTTAAACCGTTTAATACCCTTTAATTGTTGACCAAACCAAAATTAGTTTAAACCGTTTAATACCCTTTAATTGTTGACCAAACCAAAATTGGTTTAAACCGTTTAATACCCTTTAATTGTTGACCAAACCAAAATTGGTTTTAACCGTTTAATACCCTTTAATTGTTGACCAAACCAAAATTGGTTTTAACCGTTTAATACCCTTTAATTGTTGACCAAACCAAAATTAGTTTAAACCGTTTAATACCCTTTAATTGTTGACCAAACCAAAATTGGTTTAAACCGTTTAATACCCTTTAATTGTTGACCAAACCAAAATTGGTTAAACCGTTTAATACCCTTTAATTGTTGACCAAACCATAACAAATTATATACCATTCAATGCGTCTTGACCAGTTCTATCCAGTTTTGGGTATATTTGGTTTGTGAAATTAGAACTAAACCATTGAACCGCTATAATCTTTTCGCAATTTTCACTATTACCCTAAGGAATATTCATTCATTTTCCCTTCAATCAGAGTTCGCCAATCTCGGAAATGGCTGGAGGGCCAATCATCAATGGCCATCATCATTCGCAGCAACAAAGACAACAAATGTTGGCCCATCATCAAAATCAAAATCAACAACAATCTTCCTATTGTGGCGATGCCTCATCTTCATTGGCAATTGCGGCCGCCGCTGCTGCCCATCAGCAAATGGCATTCAACGGGTTGTTGAGGGCGGTTGGCAGTAATGGAGGTGGCGGTGGTGCCGGCGGATTTCAACAATCCGATAGGCAAGAAAATATTTCAATATTTTTATATGATTCAAATTCAGTATGGCCGTAGATACTTTGCTGGCAATGTCCTCAATGAAACGGCAAACGATGGCTACCGGTGGTGGTGGAGGACAAGATTTGGATGAACAATTGCGGTTGATGGGCCGATAGTATTGATTGATGAATAAACAAAAATGCCACCACCCAAAATCTCCTTTTCCTCCGTCCTTTTTTAGTCATTTTCCCCTGTATTATCTGCGCATTTTACCCACAATTGCCCATTTAAAATGTGATTGTCACAATAATTTGTCAACCCCGAAAAAATTGTTCCTTTTTTGTATGATTATAGCGTGATAATTTTTATTTGAGCTTCTATATGACTTAATTTTCCCTTTTAATAATAAATTGGACATCACAAAATAAATGCATAAATATATGTTGTATTAAATTGATGAGAAAATTGTTCACAAAAATAAAGGTTCCAATTCCAATTATTTTTTAGTCTAAATTTCTATTTATAGACTTTTTAAGGCATAATATTAAGGCAATATGAGTACGGTACAAAAAATAAATATTTCATTAATAAATTTAAGGGATAAAATGTCATTTTTCCATAAAATAAAAAATAAGATGAAAGATTAATGCAAAAAGCAGAGAGTCGGAGCCCGAGGCAGTTTAATGGTTTGGTTTCGTTCGGTTTCAATTTTAATTCAGCAGAGAGAGAGTTCATATTTTAATTTTTAGGCTAATCTACATCTTAAATTTAATTCGGACAAATGTTTTTGGAATTTCCATAATTAAAAATATTGATTCTCCCGTTCCCCGACATAACAATATACAAAGATAATAATCTACCTAAGATTTTTCTTTTTTGTTTTCCAAAAATTACCCAACAAAAAGCATGCTTATAAATTGATAAAAAAATAGTTAATCATCACATTTTACTTTGGTTTTTAGAAGAGGCAACGCAACATAAAATAATAATAAAATAAAGGACGACGAAAAAATGAGTGGCGGCAATAGCACCGGAAGCAGCAAACCATTGCTGGAATTATACGTCAAAGTAAAATCAAATTTATTCCACAATTTATTAGAAATTATCAATTTCAGGCATCAAGCATTGATAGTCGACGCATTGGGGCATGCTTATTCTGCCAGGAATTTTGGATGGAATTGTATGCTTTATATGAGGTCGGCTGCGTTCGTGTTGAGGTTTATTTTTTAATTAAAACGCAAATCATTTAATTTTAATAGGTCAAAACAGTCAATGTGAATTCGGAAGGGTTCAAGCGCAATTTTTCGGGAGCACAGCCTCCAATTATGGTCGAAGAGGAAAAGTAAAACCAGCAAAGAATTTCTCTAACTTATCAAAATTTTCAGGGGAATTACTTATGCAGACAATAGCGAAATTGAGCGACGCATCTTCCATTTGTGCCAAGAATTCAGTGTGCCGTTGTTCGAGAAGGATTTGGAAGTTGAGAAAACCATTCAAAATCTATACAGGGTTTTTTACCATTTATTTAAATTAATAAAAATTAACTTTTTAAGAACTTCAAAATCTTCCTTCAAGCCAAGGCTAATTACGACAAAGGGAAGAAGCAACCAAGTGCCATTGAAGGATTGCCAACACAAGTGTCCGCATCGCACAACAAAGTCATCGATCAATTGGCCGGAATTGACCAGGTTTAAATTTGTTTCGTATTTTATGGATAAAAACCCAATTTAAGTTGCTTGCCGAACGACGCACACAATATTTGGCCGGAGACACAATGACCGAGTACGACTGTGAGGTGATGCCCCGTCTTCATCATATGCGCATTATTGGTGAACGCTTGTTGGGCTTTTACATTCCGCGCAATCTGACCCATCTCTGGAACTACATATTGACCATCTACCGAACCGCAGCATTCATTGAATCTTGCCCAGCCGACCAAGACATTCTCAACCATTACAAGGTACGCATACACACAATAATATTTTTAAATAATGTAAAAGGATAAAAAGCGCTAATATTGAATTTTATTAAATAAGGGGAGATAACTTATAATGGTTATTAAATTATTATGGGGGTGGTCAATAGTAAAATTCTGTGGATTAATATCAAATAAAAATACATAATTATTAACAAATTTAGGAACAACTCAATTTGAACATCGACATTCGCGTAACATTGGAAGCGCCGACCAAGTCTCTCACAATACCGGAAGGTTTTTATTTCCAAATTTAAATAAAGCCCTAATCACAATTTTTTGCAGAAGTATTGCAGAGCATCCGCCGTCTCAACAACAGCAATTAACATAACAAACGAGAATGATGAGAATGAGAGAATACTTGCCTTGAGAAAAACACTAAAATACTTCCATATCCATCCATCCATATATATCGCATCCAATTTCCAATCAACATATCTTATATTCTGTTGCCGAAATAATTCCAAACAAAAACGCATTTTATTTAATTTAATACACATTTAATTCAAAAACGCGAATATATTTTGAATAAAAATTTGGTTGAAAGTTTTTCTTTATGATTCAATTCAAAATGAGATAATTTCTATAAGACACGGTGCATAATTTTAGTCATCATCTGATGAAGAATCATCTTTCGCTTTTTCTTCCTCCTCTTCATCCGAATCAATTGCCGCTCTCCGTCGATCATACTAAAAATGATAAATTGTTATGTATTCAAATTCCAATGAAACACCCCAAACTAAATAACGACCTTCACTTTTGTCGTCTTTGATGTCTTCCCCGCAATTTGGTCCAACAATTTTCGAAGGTCTTCATCGGTCATTTTTGTCCTGATTTGTCCACTTCTTCAAATATAGTTTAGGATTAGATATTAAATTTATGTAAATTTACCTGGCCATCTGAATTATGTAATTCTCAACGGCTTGGCCTTTTTCCGGTTTTGCAAGGATTAAGTTGCTCAAACGGGCCTGTGCAGATTTATCCATGATCTTAAATTTCCATTTTATTCTCCAATTTTCGTATATTTAAAATAACCTGTGTTAAAATTGTATTTTTCATCATTTCTCTTTGCTCTGCCATTTTGTTGGCCTCCGCCTCGTTGTCATTCTTATTGTTGCCATTAATTGAAGGCATTTTTTCGCCCATCTGAAATTGATGTTTATTTTTCATTTTATTTTAATTTTTAACCTTACTTTTTCTTGTTCAACATTTTGAATATTATGTGAAGATGATTGCATCTTGTTTTCGCAGATCGCAGTAAATTTTTTTAAATTTAAGTTGATAACTTATTTTCTTAAAAAATTGTAAATTATTTTTTTGTACAAGGTTGAGCAGAGAGAGAGAGAGATTCCTATTCCTTTATTATTTATTGGCTTTTCTATAAGAATGAGGAATTAGCTTTTGAAGCTGATTTAAGTACAATTGTTGAGCCAATTTTTTTTTATCAAATTATGACTAAAGGCTATTTTTGAAATGTAATCTCGGTTTTTATTTTTTCATGACAAAAAAATTTTTTGTTTGCATTTCATTTTCAAAATATGACTAGAACCTAGCCTATTGCTATTACTAGATTTTAAATAAAAATACCTAGACAAGATTTTTTATATAATTCCCATTCTCAAAGTTCCCTTAAATGATTAAGAAGTCCTAGAGCCCTTAAAATAATTATAATTTCCCTTTATTTCATCCAATATTTTTCCATTTCATTCAATTGTATTCAGAATTCAGAGTAGATTTATCAGATTTATTTACAAATAAACAAATAAAATTTGGTGAAGAATGGCAGCTTCCAGCAAAGAACAATTTGATTTGGCTGCAGCTAAAGTAACTAAATCCTATTTAAAATTGATTGATATCCATAATTTCTTTTAAGGTTAAAACTCTGAAAACCTCACCGACAAACGATGAATTGCTGCAACTCTACGCATTATACAAACAAGGAACGTGCGGTGACAATGATACTTGCAAGCCGGGAACCTTCGACTTCAAAGGTTTGGATTTTTAATTTGTCCAACATTTAAAATGTATTCAATTTTTTAGGCAAGAAGAAGTGGGAAGCATGGAACGGACAGAAAGGTACATTTATTAAATTTATTGTTATAGAATTAAAGATTATATTTTTAGGTGTGTCGATGGAGGATGCCCAAGCACAATATGTCAAATTTGTCAACGAATTGGTGGAGAAATACGGAGTCTGCTGAATTTTTGATGACTTGATAAAGCCTAATTTTTGATGATGCTTATTTAATTTTAGTTGTAATTTTTTCCCTTTATTGATAAATAATTATTATATGATTGTCGATTATTTATAATAGCATCAAATTGAAATGCGTGATCAAAATGCTAAATAGGGCATTTAAAACAAAACAAAGGATGAAAGATGATGATCAAAAATATTGCCGTCCGATTTTTGTGTTATATTTCCTTTCTATCTTCTTTGCAAGGGTGAAAATTGTAATGTCTCATGCCTTTGCCGTCTAAAATGTAAAATAAATTAATCAAAAAATAATGGAATAGTAACCTTGTCCCGAATTGCCAGAAGTTGCTCGCGACTATACATAACATTGTCGCGAATTGCGAGGAGTTTTTCGCGGCTGTACATAATATCCGGTTTTGTGAGTATTTGACTGTCCGATTGAGTGGTCGTTGCGGCCAGGGGCACGGTTTGAGTTTTGCCACCGAAAAGTGGAGCAATCGGGGACTTTGCTTTTCGATTGTAGAGAGCATTCGAGCGATTCTTGTCCGTCAGGTTCTCTTGTGAACCTTTGGCCGATGATGTTGATGCGTTGTTTGCAGGGATTTGAAGAAACTAAAAAGTGTTTTAATTAATTCATTATGGAAATTATGAACCGAAAGAGTCGAATTCCAAGTTGGCAAGTGCAATTTGTTATTCTGATCAAGCAATTCATTGATAATTTCTGTGGCGTCCTTCTCTCGCAACATATCCACAACTCTAAATTCGATTTGTTTGATGAATAGTTGAATTATTAAAATTTACCCGTAAATTTGTTGGTCCTTCTTCGACTGGCTAACTGAAATATTGTCGATTAGTCCATATTTCTGCAGTAAGTCATACAACCACCACTGAAAATTGAAGTTTATTATAAATTTTTGGAAAAAATATTTACTGAAATTTCGTCAAATGTTAGCTCATCACTCCATATCTTCGGGAATCCGCGGATTTGAAGTCGTCTGCCATGATGACGATCAGAAATTTTAGCCATTTTCAATTGTTGAATGAGAATAGATAATTTAGATAATTGAATAAATGTAAGCCTGAAAATAAATAACTTGAATATTAGATTATTTTAATTTGAGAGTCAGAATCAGAATTAAAATTTGGGTTTCGTTTCGGTTTCTTTCCTTTTTTCAGCTTATGGAAATTGGAAAATGAAATGGATTAAATAAATTTTTTTTTATAAATTTCTTTCTTCCTTTCTTTATAAAAGTAAAAGCTCTCTCTTTCATGCATGTTATTTTTTAAAGTGAAAATGAAAAAAATGAAAGTAAAGTTGAAAGCGAAATTAAATGGAAAAAGGTGTGATTCCGGTGTTTAGGTTGGCTGACTTTACGCCGATTTTAATCTGTCGGTCGTTTTTAATGAGAATTTTTATTTTTTTTACCATTATTCTATTCTTTCCTATCTTGTAATTTAATTGGATAGCAAATTAGGGATAGTGCTTACTCTTTGAATTAATTTTACTAATTTTGCCAATTAAAACAATCACAAATCACATGTTTTTTTTAAATTTATATTTTTTAGAAAGATCTATATGAATGCTCGGAGTAATCAGCTGCAATTGGTTTGATTAATTTCCTAAATTTAATTTTCTAAATACCAAAATTCAGACAGCAGAATATCGTCAAATAAAGGAAGCAATTTGTGTTGCCTTTCATTCCATTCTGGTCCATAGAGTATTCGGAAAAGTATAAAAGTGTTATGAATTAAATTAAAATAATTATTAAGTTCAAATATTCATCCGATGTTGATTATAGCCTTGGCTCATTGGGACACGAAGAAGTCCAGTGCGCACATATTGATCTCACTTATGTAAGTGGAAAAGAAAATATACTTATTAATTCAAGCAAACAAAATTAAAGGTCCGGATCAACTCTCAGAAATTTGTGGAGGATTTTGACGGCAAAGTTTGCATTCTAATCGAAATTTTAAAATCATAATTCTAATTTAAGCTCGATGTTTTTGTAGAGGCAATTATGAAAGCGCTCAAGGAAGGCTATTTACTCAGTGAATATCCTTCCCCTCATTCATCATCTCCAATTGGACGTGAAGGACGCATTTATGGAATTGGTTAGTGAAAAATGCAATTATTCATATTAAATTTAATTTTAAAGAATCATGGGAAGATCTTTTATCAACCCAAATCAAATTAGAATTTTATCAACGACGAAAAAGGCAATGGCCGCTTCCGGACGAAACAGCGCCTTGGGAAAGTCAGTTTAAATTTGTCAAAAACTTTCTAATAAATTTATTAAAGTTTGGGAATTGCGGCTCAATCTTGTACGAACACAAAACAATGGTAATAATTAAAACTTTTGCCTAAAAATCCATTTTTCATTTTGCAGAGGATTTTTTTCGAATGCGGGAATATGTGGCCGAACAACTCAGTGATAATGTTTTAACAATTTGTGAACTTGTCAATAAACCACAATATCTGCCAAAAATTCCGACTCGATTGGAAATCACTTCAGTCTATGATACCAGATTTGCCGACTGCGATCCATATTTGTGGCGGTTGGAGTCGGAATATGGTAGGGAAATTTTGAAAATTATTTTAAAAGGAAATAGGTAAAGTTTGGGTGAATTCATTCTTGTTATTTTAGTAATTGAATTATAATTATTTAATTAGTTTATAATATTAAAAATAGCAAAAATTAAGATTTTAAAATTGTATAAGTTTCTTAAATTAATTATTTTAGTAAAAAAAACAATTTAATTAAGCAAAACACATTTTAATTAAACGAAAATACATTTTAATTAAACGAAAATACATTTTAATTAAATTAAAACACATTTTAATTAAATGAAAACACAATTTAAGTTATCGAAAACACAATTAATCGAAAATACAATTTATTAAACGAAAACACATTTTAATTAAAAGAAAACACATTTTAATTAAAAGAAAACACATTTTAATTAAACGAAAACACATTTTAATTAAATGAAAACACATTTTAATTAAACGAAAACACATTTTAATTAAACGATAACACATTTTAATTAAACGAAAACACATTTTAATTAAACGAAAACACATTTTAATTAAACGAAACACATTTTAATTAAACGAAAACACAATTTAATTAATCAAAAACACAATTTAATTAATCAAAAACACAATTTAATTAATCAAAAACATATTTTAATTAATCAAAAATACATTTTAATTAAATGAAAATACATTTTATTGAATGAAAACACATTTTAATTCATCAGAAACACATTTTAATTTATCGAAAACACATTTTAATTTAATATAAATTTAAATTAATTTTGAATAATTTCTTCTTTTTTATAGGTCTTCAATCAACAGAGAGCATTTCAACAAGGAGCAGCTTTGTGAAAAAATTACTGAGGGATACGCTCTCATTCAGCTGATTGTTAATTGGTGCCAGCTGAACGGATGGAGCAAAAATGATGTCTCGAATTCGAATAAATAAATACTATAAGAAAATCTGTTCATTTTTTACCTCACCACCACCACATCATCCCTTCCCACCTTACCTTTATGTGTCCATTTCAACAACCCTTTTGATCTTTTTCACACAAAAATAAATTTGTATTATATTGCGTGTGGTTAAATACAATAAAAATAAAGAAGAATAAAATAAATCATCAAAATTGCATTCATTTTCCTCTTCATTTTCTTTTCATCGATTAAGTCGGCGCCGCTTGTGGCTCAATTAGCATTTCGTTGATGGCCACATGTTTTGGTTGGGATAGGGCAAAAATGACGGACTTAAAATGAAATCAATTCACAATAAATTATTTTTAAAAATTTACCCTGGCCACATCATCGGGTTCCAATATTTTATGACCCGCCTCAGAAGCGTCGAATTTTTGCCGTGCCTTTAAAAAAATTTTAAATATAAATTTTAAAATTGCTGGACAACCTCTGCGTCCGATGAACGACTGGCCAATTTGGTGGCTACATCTCCCGGTTGAATGTTTGTGAATCTGATACCGTATTCCACCAATTCCTGGCGCAATGCCTGAATCAATCCTTCCAAATAGAATTTCGTGCCTGAATAGACGGCGAGTCCGGCGAATGCCTACAAATTTTAGAAATGTTTTTTTAAATTTTATCCATATTTTATTCTACTTTTTTGCCCGCATCCGAAGTTATTGTCAAAATATGGCCACTGTTCCGTTCAATCATATGGGGCAAAACGGCGCCAATCACGTTGGTTGTTCCGTGCACATTCACGTCAATTTGACTTCGCCATTCCTTCACAATTTAATATTATTTTTTTCATTTTAATTTTCCCCTGAATATTCCCACCTGAGTATATCCCTTCTTGGCCATTGTGTAGTACATTAAACCGGCACAATTAATCAGCACATCAATTCGTCCGAATCGTTCCATTGTTCTCTTCACCATTTCGGCAACTTCCTCCTCTTTTGCGATGTCACATTTCACTGCCAAAAATCGTTCCCGCGTTTGTCCATCCGCACAAAATTGTCGGCATTTCTCTTCCAAAAGTGCCAATTGTCTGGAGGCCAACACCAAATTTGCGCCAGTTTCCATGGCCAACATTTTGACCACAGCATCGCCAATGCCTTCGCTGGCTCCAGTTAAAATGCAAACCACTCCAGAGAGCATTTTAATTTCTGCAAAAGTTAAAATATTAATTCGGGAAATTATTTTTTAAGGTGAATTTATTTCTCGTGAATTTAATCTTTAATGCCCGGAAATATTAAAAAATACGAAAATTATATTATAATTACGAAAATTATATTTTTTTATGAGTTATGCTCGAGGGTGGATTGATTGAATGGAGAATAAAAGGAAACATTTCATTTTCCTTTCCCCTATGAATTTTTGATTGACAAATGACAAAGGAATCGGATGCCTACAGCCAATTCAGAATTCACCCTCATTTCATTCACATATAAAAGTGCATTGAATAATGAGTAATATAATTTTGGAAGGGAAATAAAATTATGAGAAAAATTAAATAATTTTTTTTTGCATTTTAAAACCAATTATCCTACCTTTCTTTGGTCTCTCCACAATGCGCCTTTCAATTAATTTTTGGACCCATTGTTTGACCAGGGATTCGCCAATTCTCGGATATTGCCAGCCCAATTGGGCAAGGATTTTTTCGGTGTTTGGTCGGCTGAATTGACTTTGAGTGAATTGCAAATTATTTTCCCTGTGAAAAGTAAATAAAATGTATGATTTTTAACAAATTGACCTACAAAAATATTCCATTCAATAATTTTTGCAATTGTTGACTTTGTCCATTTTGTTGGTTTTCAACCCTTGAGGGGATAAATAATTTTTATCTTAACTTAAAAAACAACGAAAACGAACATTTTGATCCATTCCCGGGGGCTGGCTTTTTCCATTTCAAAGCCCATGTTCCGAAACCAATCAGCCAATGTTGACCATTTTGGCGCATTCTCTGTGTCGATTAAATGAAAAATTTTGCCGGTGTTCTCGCAGAATAGTTCGCTCAAAAGGCGAACAATGAAACTAGCCGAAAAATTCACCGGGGTCAATTCAACCTAATACAAAATTGGAAGAAATTATTTGGCACATTTTTCACACCTCCCAATCCAAATCAGGGCATTTGCCAAGTCGAAGGGTGGCCAACAACATTAAATAGGTGAAATCCTGATCATTCCAATGTCCTCCATTCAATGGGGCCGCTTGATTGCCTAATCGATAGATTACGGTCGGCAAACCTCGATCACGAGCCCTGAAATTCCATCAATTTGCATTTGAACTAGGATGCATCTGACGCCATTCATAATAATTCATCAAGGATGGAACCAATCTTTATTATATTAGTATCAAATTAAAGAGCAGACTTTGGCTAACAAATGATATTAATTTTATTTAAATTGGTTCAAAATTGATGGAATTATGACCGAAAAAACAATGAAAATTTCAATAACCATAGAAAAAGGTCATTTTAATGTTTTTTGGCCCATAATTCCATTAATTTCTGAACCAATTTAATTAAAATTAATATGATTTGATAGCCAAAAGTCTGCTCTATAACTTTATACAAAAATTATTAAAATTGATTCAGTCCTTGATGAGTTATTATAAACGGCGATAGAAGTTTGTCCAAGTTTACCTCAACACTAATTGTTCGGCCACAAATTTACTTTGACCATAGCCATCGGTAAGTTTATTACTGAACTGCTCGGGCGCCACCGATTCGTCGATTCCATCCAAACCAGAAGGGAATACGGCGTCCGTACTATAATAAAAGATTTGAGGGAAAATTAGAACAAAATGATGTAATGTTTTAGACCTAATATAATGCAAAGGTTTCAATTTGTTGTTCAAGCAAAAGTCAATGATATTCCGGGTTCCAAGCACATTGCAACCGTGAAGAGCCTGGGAATGGTTGGAAGGACATATTAATATGGAGATGAGGGATTAGCTCTATAACTATAATCCATTTTTGGATGTGATTCATTCAAGAATGCCTCTTTTTAACATTACCGTATATCATAATTCCCTCCCCACCATCTCTGATTTTGAGGACCCTTAACTTCTGGCAGGGCATTTTCCTAATTTTCTACAAAATCCATTATAATTTGTATAAAAATGTCCACAAATAAGACCTTTCCAATTTTTGTAGGGTTAAAAAAATAATTCTCCATAGGTTTTAAAAGAGCATATACGATAATTTTTGGGAGAATTAATGTACATAGGAAGCTCAAAAATACATTAAATAATGCAAATTTATAAAAAAAATAATTGGAATTTGCCATATTCCCTAAAAGAAAGATGATAGATTGAACAGGTTCAAAGAGAAAGAATATAAAAATGAGATAATCTAAGGCAACATTCATGGTAATTTTTTTGGTTAAGTATTCTTTAGGACCTGATATGGATATATCAAATTGACATAGGCCGCCTGAAAAATTGGATTATAAATAGGTGGTTTAATTGAATTTACCGCATGCAAAACGACATCAATGTCATATGAGAGGAAATGGTAATCTTCATCGGAAAGTCCAAAATGGATTAGGGCAATGTCGCCGGCAACCACTCGGACACGTTCCCTAAATTTCCATAATGAATTTTTGGAATATTTTAATATAAATTATGGCCATAGATTGCCACTTTAATATGGCAATATTATGAATAATTATTACTTTCCATATAATAAAATTCCACTCTGCATTATATATTCATCTCATTTGTTCCTTCATATTCTCCGTCAAAAGTCCATTTTTCTGCATTGTTTTGATTAATCTATGTTCGACCAATTCATTGCCAGACGATGATTCACGAACCAAGCAAACAATTCGAGTCTTGGAGGAATTCAACAATTCAGCCAACAAATGTGAGCCCAAATAGCCGGTGACACCTGCAATGTAAATTCATTGGAATATGAGTGAAAAAAAGTAAATTTATAATAATTCAAAAATCCTAGGATAGATTTAAATAAAATCACAGAATTCTTGCCTGTTAGGAATACATTGGCCGCCTCGAATCTTTTCTTCCATTCGGTTGTGGCACGCCAAAATGCACGCAAATGCAAATCCATGACATTCTCCTTGAGGTCATGGGCCTGTATTTAAATAAATTGAGGATATTAATTAAAAATTTGAATACAGAAAAGGGGAAGGGGGAATTAGTTTGATATAATGTGAGAAAGTACGGTATTCCAAAATGTAATGTGTTTTTGCTTTCCTTATTGGCGAAACATTTTCTATGGCGGAATTATGTTTGGGGCAATTGTAAAACAGGCGGAATTATTTGGGGCAATTGTAAAACAGGCGGAATTATTTGGGGCAATTGTAAAACAGGCGGAATTATTTGGGGCAATTGTAAAACAGGCGGAATTATTTGGGGCAATTGTAAAACAGGCGGAATTAAAAAAATGTTTGAGACAAATAGGGGTAATTTAAAAGAGGCGGAATTATTATTTAGAGTAAACAAGCGGATTTATTTTGTTCCAACTTTACTTTCTAAAAAGAAACAAAAAAAACTTCGGAATGAACAAATTTACAATCTAAAAAACATTTCTGAAATACAATATTTCCTTCCTTTAATAAAACTTATTCTCCTTTCTTTATATAAAAATTGTCCATATTTCTTTTAAGGCAATTGAGGAATTGATTACCTCAACTTGCTGCTCCAAATCGACTTTTTGTACTGGACTAACACGTTCCTCGGATCCATCCAACAAACGGGCCATGGCATAAACGGTGGGCGCAGAGAACAAATCGCGCATTCCAAGGGATGCACCATTGAATTTGGCGTTGACTCGGGCCAAAAGGCGGGCGGCCAAGAGAGAATGGCTGTTAAAGACATAAAATTAGAATTTTCCTTGGGCATAATGGCTTCAAAGTGTGAACAAATATGTTCTTAAGGACCAATTTTCGATTAATTTTAATGCCCCGATAATTAAGCCAAAAAAATATTTACCCGCCAAGGTCGAAAAAGCTCTCTTGAATATCCAAAATGCCGCCCAAATGCAGAACATCCGCCCAAATGGAGGCCAATTCTCGCTCCGTCTCGGTTTGGGGCAATGCTTCGGCCTCAACCACATCTTGGCCATAGTTGACCGGGGGCAATGCACGTTTGTCAATTTTGGATGAGGCTGCCAAAAGTGGAAGTCTGGGAAGGGTTGAAGCAGGATTAAAATGTGGTAAATGTGTGCAAACTTTTCGACATAAATGAAGAATTGTGGCATCATGTAGAAGGGGAGAACGCGTTTCAGCTGGGCTCGAAGCTGCTTCCGGGTGACAGATTTATCGCGAAGAACAATGTAGGCGGCCAACTATTATATAAAAGTATATTTAATGAATTGATTGAATTTGAGTTTCAACCCCAATATTAACATTTGTTTTAAGAAGGGTGATTAAAATATTTTAAATTATTTAGCATGGTTTTGGATTCATTTGGCCCCATTCAAAGTTATTTTGGGCCATTCTCATTCACCTGCTTGTCTTCGCCCTCAGCCCCGATGGAAATGACGGCACATGAACGGACGGAAACCAAATTTAAGAGGGCCGCTTCGATGGCCTGCAATTCGACACTGTACCCGCGGATTCGGACTGTTGTATCGCATCGGCCACAAATTTCAAGCACTGAATTTGGCAGCAAATAGCCCCAATCGCCGGTCCTTTATTAAAATTAAGTTAATGATTTATTAATAAATAATTGTGATCAAAAATATGCCTCATAATTTTGTTTTCCTTTTGAAGATATTTCTATTATTTTCATTTCAATATCAAATCCACTCACTTGTACATTCGATCGGCGCCAATTTCGCGGGCATATTCCTCCGGAATTTGCACAAATCTTTCCAAATTCAACTCTGGCCGATTCAAATAGCCAATGGCCAATGTGGGACCGGCCACATAAATCTGTGAGATGGGGAAAAAGATATTTAAATCAAATGATAAATATTTTTACATATAGGAATTTTATTGTCATATAAAAATCTAAATTAATTTTGTGAATTGATGAATATGGAAAATTTTATTCTCTTTTTTCTTAGAGGCAATTTATGATGGAAACGAGGCTCTCTTTTCCTTTCTTTGACAATAAAAGAAGAGAGTTCCCTCCAATTATTACAGTACAACATTCCCTGAGGCTCTCTTCATTTCCTTGAAATAAAAAGAAAGCTTCAGCTGGGGATCCTCTTCCAATTTTTGTTCTGGCCAATTTGTTAATTTTGCTTATAAATTAAATATTCATTTCCCCATAATTTTCATCCAATTTTTCCCTATTAATTCCATCAAAATTTATTATACCTCTCCGGGCACTCCAATCGGCACTCTTCGCATTGTTTTCCCATCCAAAATGAGCACTTTGACGCCCTCAATCACTTTGCCCACCGGTGCAAATTGCCTCTTCTCCCCGCGTCCATGGAATTCATTCAGATCGCCGACCGCCACATCATGTGTTTCCGAAATACTGTACAAATTGATGCAACGAACCCAGGGGAAATGGCTGCAATGGAATAGGAATTTTATTAAATTTCGGGAGTGAATTAAATTAAATTTTGTAGCCTATTTTTTATTAGGATTCTTTAAATTATTAATATTATTTATCATTTAAAATTCCGTAAATTCTAACGGACTTCTGAATATTTTTCATGTAAACAATTGTTTGAATTACCGGATAAAACGATCGAGCAGGGCACAAGTCACAACCTCGCCACACAAATGCACCAAACTGTAATGAGGGAATTTGGAAATTATTTTATAGAAAATAAATGTTGGCATTGCCATAAAGTATTTATATTATTTCTAGTCCTAATTTCCAATTTTTATGGCCTTAAAAAATTTATTTTGACATCAAAAATGTTTTTTATTTTATTTATAGGAAGGCACCGCATATGTTTGAATGCCTGTGCCAATGCGGCCTCCTCCTGGGTGTCCAATAGCATTTCCAACAGGGAGGGGGTGAACAACATTCGGGTGATCCGATTTTGTGCCAAAAACTGGCAAAGTTGTCCGGGGTCATAGATGGCCGTGTCCGGCACAATAACCATTGGAATTGCTTGCAGAATTGGACGAAACATTTCCCAAACGAAAAACACATTGCAGGCTAAAAATATTATAAAATCAAAATAAGGCGATTGAAAGATCGCCGATTTTATTTTGGCAATAGGTCAATAAGGAATCAGCAAATTTAGGAAGGCGATATGCCATTCAAAAGCCATAAATGTATTCTAAAAAGTGGCTAATCCTAATTTCTGGAAACTTAAAATAATTTTGTGAAATAAGTGACTTTTCCTCACATAATTATAAAATTAGGGTTTATTCCACTCAAAGACAACTGTTTTTAAGGTGGATTATATAAAATTTAAAATAAGCCCAATTGTAGAAGACAAGTTGGGCTTTCAAATGATATATCGCCTTCCCGAATTGGTTATTGCCTCGTTGAGTTATTGGCCAAAAATCAATGTACAATTGTTCCCTAGCTTTATGAAATAAAGTGGAATTTTGAGATAAAATATTCATTTTTCCCAATTTATTTTTAATAAATTATTGGACCTTCAACATCGCCCGCCTCGTATGGATAATTTCGGAAGCGCCATTTATAACTGAAAATATGAATTAAATGCTATATTGAGGAGAAAACTGACGAAATAACGGCGCCTCTGTGTGGACATCGAATTCCTATAAACATATAAAAATAATTTCATTAGAGAAAAGCATCCAATCACCTTTCGGTTTGCCCGTCGTCCCTGAGGAATAAACCACATAAGCCAGGGAATCCGGCGTCAATTGATCATCATTTGGCAATAGAATTGAATTATTTTCACTATTTTTGGCCAATTCCTCAATCCATTGGTCATCCCCATCCAAAACCATGGAAATTGTGCCGGCGGGCAAATTGGCAGAATAATTTTGGGAAGTGCAAACAACTTTGAAAGGGGGACGTAAAATTTTAGTGAGTTGGCCAATTTTGTGCCTAATATATTAACTAATCTTTGGGTTAATTGATTTAGATAGAAATTCAATTAGTACTCGGTGAGTGGGACCAGAGAAATCCAAGCCAAATCCAAATTCCCAACAATACTAAGAATATGGGTGGTGGTACCGCCGATTGAGTATCTTGGGCTCTTTCTTTTTGCCATATCACAATAAGGAAGCAACCAATTATGGAAGGTGATATGCCATTAGAAAGCCCTAAATGGCCTTTAAAAAATGGCTAATTTTAATTTTTTGAAATATTAAAAAATTTATAAAATAAACGCATTTTCCTCAATCAATTAGAAAATTCGAATTTATTGCACTCAAAACGAATAAGCTAAATTAAAAAGGTTAAAAATCATGATAATTTTAGAGCCATTTTTTAGAGAGCATTTAGGGCTTTCCAATGATATATCGCCTTCCCAAATTGGCCATTGCCTCGTTGAGCTATGGGTCAAAAACTGATGCTGCTATCAATCGGCGGTACTCAATTTCACCTACCCTTACTATAATTTCTTTTTCTGATTAATTTGAATCCCACACTTAAATGTTTCAAATTGTTAAATTCTACTCAATCAAAAACCCATTTTGGAAAGCATACCGGCCGGTTTGACTTCGTCCAGCACCGAAACAAGCAAAGATTCGGGGTAGGAAATATCGAGGGGAAGATAGGCGGCACCTGACAATGAGGGCAAATATTTGGAATAAATTCAAAATTTTTCAATGCAGAATGGCGGAAACGAACCGGCTTTGAGTGCGGCAATGTAGGCGAACACATATTCCGCACATTTGTTCATATAAATGGCAACGGTGGCACCCAATTGGCAAGAAAATTGGCGGACAAAATGTTTGGCCAAAGCATCTATGTTTATTTCATATTCAATTTTGGGTGCCCAAATTCCTTTGCCAACCCGTAATTTCGTCCAATTGGCCCAAAGTCCATTGTCTTTGCAAATCACGGAGAACAATTCGCTGGCGAAGAGATGAATCCGAACTGTGGAAGGAAGGAATGAATGAATGACCCAAAAAGAATTGCGAATGAAGCCAAATTTGGATTATTCATTTACAAAAAATAATTGCAAAGAAGGGATAAAAATTGGATAAATTTGAATGTATTTTATTTATACTAGTAATAGGAGACAATTGAATATATCCGCATTAGTTTTTGGTTTATACTCATCGAGGCAATAGCTATTTGAGAAGGCAATATACCATTGGAAAGCCCTAAATGTCCTCTAAATGGTGGCTTTATTCATTTTGGATGAAAATTTAAAACAATTTGTAAAATAAGCCAACTTGTTCTCACTCAATCAGAAAATTTGGATTTCATACATTCAAAGAAGTGTAATTTTTTGTAATGTTGAATTTCATAAAATTAGAATAGGCCAAATTTAAAGGACACTTTGGGCTTTAAAATGATATATCGCCTTCCAAGATTGGCTATTGCCTCGCTGAGATATGGGCCAAAAAATTGTTGCAGGAAATTTGGATTAATGTCTTCGGCAAAATCGCCAATCTCCTTTCTTCTTATCCTACTGTATCGCAAAGAGGGAAAGTTGTACTGTATCGCAAAGAGGGAAAGGCGCCTTCTTTTTCATCAGAACTCAGAAGCGCTCAATGAACCCTCAGGCACCAATCAAATTCATTGGGTACAAATTCAAATTAAAAGGCAATTTATTCAGTCCATTCTTTTATTCATAAGTCAGCGAGGCAACAACCAATCTTGGAAGGTAATATATCATTTGAAAGCCTAAAGTGTCCTCTACAATTTGGCCCATTAAATTTTATGAATATCAACCTAAAAAAGTTACATGTCATTGAGTGTAATGAAACCAAATTTTTAATTGATTGGAGGAAAAATCTCTGCTTATTTTATAAATTTTTAAAATTTTTCCAGAATTAGATTAGCCACTTTTTATATAACTTTTATGGCTATCAAATAATATATTGCCTTCCAAAATTGGTTGCTTCCTTATTGCGCTATGGCCAAAACAACGGCCCAGATACTCTTCAATCACCCTTGTTCATTAGAATTTATTAGGATGAGCTAATTTGCCACTAATTTTATTTTTTTTTGTAAATTATTCATTTAGGTGGATTTCATCGGGAAAACATGTTTGCCCTTCACAACTGACCAAACGCGTCTGAACATTCCGACCAATGTTTCTTCTTTCTCGCCCAAATCTGACTGTTGAAATTGGGTGGATGAAGAGCTTTTCAGTAAATTTGGTGACATTTTTGCAAATTTATTCCAAATTAATTCTCTGTAAAATTTAGAATGATGAGGAATTAAATGGTTATTTTGGAATTGGCACTATTTTTAATGAGTATTTTTGTTTTGTTTTTCTGGCCTTTTTTTTCAGACCAAATACCAAAATAAATCCTCTGGGAATTGGTTGAATGGTTTCATCCACCATTGTGTTTGTGCTCCAAAGATTGATTATTGATCTGTGCTTTAGAATCCAATAAAAAAGTTATGGCCCAAAAAACCAATTGGCAATTAATATGAGGGTTCATCCCAGGGTAAATGCCTGGAAAATTGATAATGAAATATGTGGCCTAAAAACCAATGCCTATGGATTTGTGATCCCCTTTTTCTCACGAAAAAAATTGGAAAAAGAAAAAATAATTTTATTGAAAAAAATCTCATATTGGATTGGAATTTGGCAGATGAGGAGGGATATTTGATTTGGGAGAAAATGTGATTCTAATTTGCCAATATCCCTTCCCCCTTTCTCCATCACATTGCCCTCCGGCGATTGAATGGCATGGGATATATTTTGGGTCTTCCTATTGTGAGTGGAATATGCCTGTTCTGTTCATTTTCCACACATTTTCAAACCAGCTGTCACATTCCCTCCAACTAATTTAAAACCCCTCCCTATATTAATTTGTCGACGTGAAAACTTTTAAAAGTGTAAAAGGGGCCCAACTTTTTTTTTGTTTTATTGGATTGTTCTTTGACCCCTTCCCCTTTTCGCCCAAATGCCAAAAATAATTTATTGCAAAAATGGAGTAAAAATTGGACCAAAAAATGTGAAAATTTATGGAGGTCTCCCAGTCTCCGTTCTCATCTATTGATTCGGTCTCCGATTAAAAATACGTGTACCCCACCCCAATATTTTCCATTTTTGCACATTAATTTGGGCTATGCCCAGTCACCGGGAATGATAAAAATGATAATCCCCACCGAATTAATGATAAAATTCTGATAAGGGCCACCAAAAGTGGGCGAATTGGCCGTTCATTCATTTATGATTTTTTGGACATCGGCTGACTGGATGGTTGGCGGAAAACAAGGAAAATAAGAAGGAAAAGCATAAAAATAAAGGAAAAAAATGGATGCCCTTTGTGTGGCGATGGATGGGGACCGTGGGACTCTGGGACAATCCAAAAAAGGGGTTTTTTGGATTGTCCCAGAGTCCCACGGTTCCCATGTGGGAAAAGTCAATACGAAATTTGCACAGCGGGGCATAAATCTACTTCCGCATTGGAAAAAATAGAGGCAAAGGCCAAGAACAAGAAGAACTTAATAAAATAATCCATTGGGTTCAGTAGCAGAAAAGGATAAATGATTTGGAAAGAAATGATCGGTCAAAAAATCAAATGAACATCATTTTGGATAGCCGCAGATTTGCGGGTGCAATTGGATTAATAATTGCGTGTTCAATTGATTGCAGCAGATTGCACCTAAAATGAACCCCGCAAATGTTATCAAATTGATGGTGCCCTGAGGGCATACTCCGAGGCAAATGATGTAACAAAGGCGGAATGTTGTGGATTCTGGGAAATTTTATCATAACCTTCAAATGGATTTATTTGAATAAATGAATAAACAAATCGGACTTTTGGGGAAATTTTCTTCTGCCCTAAAAAGCCTGAACTCTGAACTTTCGATTCGTTTCATCAATTTTGTTGCAAGAATTGAATCTAAAATGAATTCCCCCACAGATAAAAGGTTGCTTGTTATAAGTTACTTACAACTAGCAATAAAGCATTATGCCCCTGGCAAATAATGACAAAGGCATTGTGAATTATGGAGGGAAATTTTATCAATCGACCTTCGATTGAATCTATGTTTTTGAATAAATAAATGAATGGAGACAAATTGGAATTTTGGAGGAAGCTTTCTTCAGTCCAACTTTTCGAATATTTGATTAAGCATGGTTGCTATTTGGCCTCAATTAAAGATTGCCAATTATACAAGTTGCCTCCTTTTTAAGGAGCCTTTAAGTTGGATTGTCCCTTTTTATTTTTAATGTCAAGTATTCATTTTTATGGATTTACTTTCCGATTAAATTCACATTTCATATTGCTAATAAGTATTATAAATAAATCAGAAATATGTGCATTTGCTTCTTCCATCTTTTGCGGCAAATTTCCCTTCAAAAAAAAAGAGGGAAGGAATCCAATCTGGCCCAACCCAAATCATATCCATTCCATCCATCCCCACTCTTCCTTTTCATCCATATTCATGCCATATCCCACCTCCATCCCATTTTTGGTTCTCGCGGGAATGTGTGCCCCGCAAATTGACTTTTTCCCTCCTTTCTTTTGGCCCCTTCCCCGCGGGGCATATTCCCTCCACCCACGCGCCACAACTTTCCATCCACCCATTTTTGGTCATTTCCAATGGCCAATTCTCTCCCACTCTACACATATATTCCATACTCAAAAATGTGCCATTGGACGCCTTTCCACTTTCCATCCCACTTTTCCCATCCTCCACAATTTCTCTTCCACTTCACATTCCCCATTCATTTTTTGGCTTTGGCACTTTCCATTTCCTTTACTTTTTCTACCGGAAAGACCTCCCCCCTTTGAAGTTGCCAGCCGAAGAAGCCGAGGGAGCCAAACTTATGGAAAATGGAAAAATAGAAAATGGCAGATTGACTCATTATTTGCGCCATCTTCGATAATGGACGGGCAAAATAAAGATATATTTTTTTCATTTTTGATCTAGAATAAAGTGGCAAAAAAATGAATAATTAGGCAATCATAAATTCACCTTTCTAATCCCAGCGCAGCTTTTATTTTGCAAACTTTATTTGCGCAAGGATCAGCCAAACCTTTGCCTAAAATGCAGTTTTTCCTCTCCCAATACTTTCAAAAATGGAGATTATTTTTTTCAATTAATTCGGCGGATTTCACGATTTTTGGGCAATGTTAATGATTTTTAAGGCCAATAAATGGATGACAATTTTAATATTTTAGGCATTTTTATTTTTAATTCAATTATTTCTCCTGTTTTGTTCTAATTCCGCCTGTTTTGCCCCATTCAATTCATTATTCTGCCTGTTTTAATTTCGCCTATTCTCGAATGAAAGGAATTGAGAAATGCCCAGCTATTTCCTATTATTCTGGTTTGAAAGGATTAAAACACTCTGATTAATTCTTTCATAAAATTTGTGCCATTGGATTTCTTCACCTGACTGAATAAATTCATCGAATAGCGAACTAAAAACTCGAAAAACCTAGCAAACATTGATGGCAAAAGAAAGGCACAAAAATATTCTCCAAATAAAAGTTAATAAATGTGGACACATATCAACGAATATTTTGCCAATCCAATTTTTTGCCATTTTTGGCCACATCTTCTCCATCCATTTTTTGCCAATCGTCACTTTGCCTGTCCACATTTTTTTGTTGTGCCAATGTCAGACTGCCCCCCCCCCTCCCCGCATTCCCTGCTGTGCCCTGCCAATTTAAATTCCTGTCCTGCTACTGCCGCTCCTTCTTTCCTTTTGGCCCGTCAATTCCTGGCAAAGCCGTTGGCCATCTCGCATTTTCCACAGCCTTTGTGCCGTTTTCCTCCTTCCCTAATTACCAGCCGACCCTGTGCCCCCTACCCCAACCTTGGCCATCTCCAGCCTCCCCCTTCCCTCATTCCTTTGCCGTAATGATTTCTTCTTCCTTTGGCTTGACTAGTCCCGACGGCATTCCCATCTTTTTTACTTCCATCTGCTGCTTATCCTTCTGCCCTTTATTCTCTTTTATATTGCCAAAGGTTGCCTTTTTCCAGAAGGAATATTCATTTTATGTGGGAATTGTTGAAATACCGCCTATTGAGTATCTGGGCCATTATTTTAACCATAACTCAAGAAGGAAGCAACCAATTTCAGGAGGCAATATACCATTTGAAAGCCGGAAATGTTCTCTAAAAAATGGCTTTTCTAGTTTTGGAAATCTTTGAATATTTGATCAAAATAAGCGACTTTTTCACCACTCAATTAGAAAATGCGGGTTTATTACACTCAAAGACCTGTACCTTTTTAGGCCATGATTTCTTAAGATTTTAGAGGCCACTTTATAAAGGACACTTTAGGCTTTCAAGTAGCATATTGCCTACCTAAATTGATTATTACCTCCTTAAGTTATGAACTAAAAACTGATGCAATTGGCGACACACAACTATCCCCTACCCGGGAATTAGGGTCATTGCCCTTTCGGCCACAATTTTCACTCGAGTTCCCACAATTCAAACCCAAAACAGTTTGGAATTGGGCATTTTGGCCTCAATTTACTACTCGTTTTCCTTTGAGCCACATCCAAAACCCAATCATTATCCTCCAAATAAGTAAATAAACTATTTTATCTTGATTTGTATTGTTCCCTTTTCTTCCCCCCGTCCCTTTATAATAAGACTTGGAATGCTGCTATGGCCAAGATTTGAAGGGTGGGGATGCCTTTTATTCCATCAGCCGATTTTGTGTGCTTCAAGCGAATATAAAGAAGTGAGAGGCGAGGGAGAAAAAAAGGTCCAGGCTTGGCCATATAGCATTTTTCTGTCTATGGCACATTCCGTCCGCCTTCCCCTCCTTTTGCCCCTTCCGTCGCACACTTAATTCCCCAACGAAGGCGGCTGGCTAGCTTGAGGAGCAAAAGCGTCTTTTTTTATAGTTGCTTACTGCTGATGTGAGCACAAACATTCCTCCTCCAAAAAGCGCCTCAGAGGCCAAAATGTGGATGATGGGATGGGCCAGATGGGAAAAAGCCCTCTGGGCCTTAGGATCGATCACAATTTGGGGCGGAAATAGTCAATCCCCCTTTTCCTTCATCATTTGGCCCCAAATCATATCCTCCAATTTTTGGCCCATTGCTTCTCAAATTTCCATTTGCCCTACTAATCTTGTAATATTTTTAGAACATCAAAATCAGCAGCAAAAATGACACAGAAAATGTTCCTTACTATTTTTATTTTCCCTTGAAGGCATGACATAATATTTTATATTTTTGGCCAGTGGCAATGAACCAACAACAAAATAATAGTAATGGGATTATGGCAGCGGTTGTCACAACAAATACAGCAGCAAGCAGAAGGCCACCAAATATGGCTGTTGCAGGAGGCAAGTCTCCTCCTTTTTACATAAATGGAAAATGTTTAATTTTCCGGAAACTTTCATATAAATTGGCCACAACAATGAGGCCTAGAATTAAGTTTTATAGTTAGATTAACATAAGTTGGAGGCTTATCTGAGTATATGAATCCGAAAGAAGCTTGATTTGGTCAACTTCTATGGCCTCAAAAATTCTTCCTCGAATCGAAAAATTTTCGGCAAATTCAGTATTTATTTTGCCAAATCCTTTTAAATTACGATTTGGTCAACAATTAAAGGGTATTAAACGGTTAAAATAAACCATCTTTGGTTTAGAATTGGTTAAACCCAAATCGAATCATTATAAAACGATGCGTTTTGATGAGATCTATTGATTGATTATAAGATTTGAGAGTCTAGGAACTGAACCATTAAACATTTTTAATATTTTCATTGATTTTTCGCAAACTTAAAAAATATTTCCAAATATTTAAGCCATTTAAGGGTCATTCATTTTCATCGCCTTTTTATTATAGGGTCGTGTAACATTGGAGCAACTTTTGCCCCCATCTTGCCACTCAAAATCGCCCCAAACAATCATTCAAATGCCGCTGGAGAGTACATCAGGCGAAAGGGCTCGAATGAATGTGACCGCCAGGTAAATTTGTTGCATTTTGATTGGCTCAATTTGATTTTTTCTGCTGAAACCATTTTCCGATATAATTTCAATTATTTCTATGGGGTTTAATATTCTTATGTTGCTCTAAAAAAACACTCGCTTGCTGGGCTGCCGATTGAGTTCTCGGGCCATTCTTTTAATCATAGCTCTACAAGGAAGCAACCAATTCGAGAAGGCGATATGCCATTTTGAAGCCCTAAATGTCCTCTATAAAGTGGCCCACCTTATTTCTAGAAATTTAAACAATTAGTCAAGTAAGCGACTTTTCCCCCAATCAATTAGAAAATTTGAGCCCACTACACTAAAAGACATATAACTTTTTAAGAGGCTGGATTTTATAATATTAAATTCAGCTACTTTGTAGAGAATAATTTGGGCATTCGAATGGTATATTGCCTTCTCAGATTGGCTTTTGCCTCGCTGATGAATTATGGTCAAAAGAATTACTATGTAAGGTACAGAATCGGCGATACTCAATTTTCCCATTTCGCCTACCATGAAAAAAAATTCTCTATACCCCAAAATTGAAGTATTTCACTGAATCGTGAACTGGAATTGATGGCCGATGAATACACAGAGCAACAACTTCAACCGGACACCCGCCTTTGGACACTGTGCCAATCGGGGGCCCTCAATCGGAGCCAACTACTCCCTGGGGCTCACGTTTTTGTGGCCACACATCGGTCAGTGTTTTTCAATACTTTTGTACACAAATTTGGCAAAAATTAATAAAATAATTGAATTAATTTTTATTTCATAGATTGTTGGATGTCCGGGATGGGACCAAATATTTTGTGCAAATTGTGCACAGTGCCACCATGCTCCTTTGTGGGTGTTTTTTTCCTTTGGTCATAAAATTTATGTACTCAAATTTCAGCTATGATTTTGGTTTTTGGTACGGAGCAACGGCTGCTTTGCATGGCTCATTTGATTGGCGCCGATTCGTTGCCTTCCAAAGATCAACTCGATCCAAATTTGGTGCGCATTCTTTTATCTTTTGATTCCATTTTGCTGTTCATAAATGAAAATTCACTATTAACGATGAACCTTACACAGATTTAAGTACCTAAATGTGGACATTTTAAATAAAAAGCCAGAAATATAGAACAATTGAGTTGGTTATCACCGATTAAATATATGTGCTTTTCTTTTTTGGCTAAATCTCTATAAGGAAGCAACCAATTTCGGAAGGCGATATGCCAATTGAAAGCTCTAAATGTCCTCTAAAAAGTGGCATATTTTATTTCTGGAAATTTAAAATAATTGGTAAATTAAACAGCTTTTCCTCCAATGAATCAGAAAATTCGAGTTTATTAAAAAAGACATGTAACTTTTTGTAAAATTGAATTTCATAAAATAAAAAGAGGCCACTTTGTAGAGGAAACTTTGGGCTTTCAAAAAGTATATTCCCTTTTCAGATTGGCTATTGCCTCCTTAAGCTATGGTCCAAAAACCAATTTAGGTTCTCAACTCAAGGTGCTTAATAATCCCCTTCCAAAAAGAGAGCCCAAAGGGAATTGTGACCAAATTCAGATGAAAACTGGTCAAATACCAGATTAAGGCTCCCAAATAAATGTAAATTATGTTTAACTATTAATTCCCTCTTGCAGCAATTCTTGCCAAACATTTCTGCCGCAGATGAACGCGCCTTTTTGGTGATGAACAAGGACGGCGATTTTGCCATTCTCAAGGGCCGATGGAATGGATTCCAACGTCGTCAGACAGGCGATAAAAAGCATAAAGTGGGCAAGGGCATATTCAAAGAGTTTAAAATGGATTCTTAAAGGGACGATGTGGTTCGCCGGGTGCCCTCAACATTGAATTGTTCAATTTGCTTAAAAATACGGTGCAAAAATTCCAATTACCCGGCCCTAACGGGTCAACCGTGTTCAGCATTGGAGGCAAGTGAAAATTTATTTTATGGGAAAATGGAAATGCCAAGAGGAATTAAAATGGGGGCAATAGGAATTGGCCCCTTTCACCTTTAAAAATTGCCTATTATTAAAATTTGAAGATGCCCAAGCCAGGCTGAATGGCCGTCGAATGCATTGCAGATCCACTCAAACCGCTGAACATCTTGCCTGCATTTTTGGCATCGGCACGCTGTTCATCCTTTGCAATCCAGGTAGCCAAACAATGATCAAACATTGGTACATCTCATTTTTTGCAGATAAAGTGCGCAATCGGCAAGGCCCAGCAACGCCTGTTGGCCATCAAGTTGGCCATAAAAATATCCTCATTAATCCCTCTTTCCCCAATTTATTTAAGTGCCAAAAATGGCCGATGACTTTAGCATGCGGATACGGTAAATAAAATTCCCTTCATCAATTATTGATCCCCCCTCAGGCCGTCCAATTCCCTCGAATCGAATTTTGAGTGCCCAACGCTCTCAGCAAAATTACGGTGGCGGTGGCCTCGAAATTGCCCCACTAATTTTGATGAGTTGTGGCGGAGGAATGGATGGTGGCTGCGGCGATGGCATTGGAATGGACGGCATTTGCGATGGTGTTGGCTCATGTGGTAAATTTGAATTTGTTTAAATTCGGGGTTTTTAAAAATACAAATAAAGGTAAAATAGGCCATGAATGAATACGGAATTTAGGGAATTAAATAAATCAACGAAACGCTGAACACTTTTAGTCAATTGGTATATCGCCTGGGGCAATAGGCGCGGGGGTCATGTGTTCAATCCCCAGTAGAGGCAAATGCTTTTTTCGGAGGATTTTTTTTCTGTTGAGAAATTCCCCTTGTCTTTTAAAGGTGCTTGCGGTGCCTGTGGGGCTTGTGGAGCCTGCGGAAGCTGTGGAGGTTGCGGAGGATGTGGCGGTTGCGGTAAACATTTTCATAGCATTTCACCTCAATTTTACCATTTTTTTAGGTGGTTGCGGCTAAATGAAGAAAGCAATGGATGCAAATTTTTATTAGCTTCCAAAATGTGATGATTCCCTCCCTCCCACCTTCTCATTTTTTAAAGATCCTCTTTTATATTTGTTTCCCCTCCTTTCGATAAATGGGTTTTCAAATGGAATTATCAATTAAATTTTTTATCAAAATAACAGCCAACACAAAACATATATTCCCATGCGCACAATAACGATCAAATTTTTGGATGGGGAAAACATTTCAAAAAAACACTAATTAAATTTAAAGAAAGTCCTGAATTGTCTATAAATTTGTTTGATTGATTGATTGTCATTTCATCTGTCCTATTCATTCATTCTTCCTTCTTTTCTTCCTAATGCTTGAATTGTGCCAAGAAGGTCTGGACAAGGTTTTTGAGCTGAAAAAGAAGGAAAAAAATAATTCGTTAATAAATTGACTATTTACCTTGTCATCGGTGGTGGTCGTGATTTGGCCTTCCTCTCGAATGGTTTTCAGCAATTCTTGCTCATGGGCACGAACATGGGCCAAATATTCTCGCTCGAAACGTGTAATTTGTGATGGGTCAATTTTGTCCAAATAGCCCTTGACACCGGCATAAATGACGACCACTTGTTCTTCGATGGCCATTGGCACGTATTGGCCTTGTTTGAGCAGTTCAGTAAGACGGATGCCCCTGTTCAACAGCTGTTGGGTGGATGCGTCCAAATCGGAGCCGAATTGGGCAAATGCGGCCACTTCACGGTATTGGGCCAATTCCAATTTCATTGAGCCGGCCACCTTAAAATGAGAATTTTTTTTATCGAATAAATTTAAATCCTATAGTAATTTTTATGCAAACCTGTTTCATCGATTTTGTCTGCGCAGCGGAACCGACACGGGAAACGGAAAGACCAACATTGATGGCGGGCCGCACTCCCTTGTAGAAAAGTTCAGTTTCAAGGAAAATTTGGCCGTCCGTAATGGAAATGACATTTGTTGGAATGTAGGCAGATACATCGCCGGCCTGCGTTTCGATGATGGGCAGTGCGGTCATTGAGCCACCTTTGTGCGTTTCATTCATTTTGGCTGCCCTTTCCAGCAAGCGAGAATGCAGATAAAAGACATCACCTTAAAAATTGCTTGAATGAATCAATTTTAATCTCTACATTTGGACATTTTGGGCTCTCAAATGGCATATCGCCTTCCAAAATTGTTCTCTTTCTTCTCCTGATATGACCAAATCCCCTATTTGCTATTTCCCATAAAAAATCATCATTCATCACAAACCAGGATATGCTTCACGGCCGGGTGGACGGCGAAGGAGCAGTGACATTTGGCGGTAGGCGACGGCATGTTTGGACAAATCGTCGTAAATGATCAAAGCATGCTTTCCATTGTCACGGAAATATTCGCCCATTGCAGCGCCGGAATATGGGGCCAAAAATTGCAGTGGGGCAGCGTCGGAGGCGGTGGCCGAAACAATAATTGTGTACCTTAAAATCATAACTTATTTGTATTTTTGGGAGAATTTTACTTCATCGCATCCGCATCCGTGAGACGTTTCACAATTTGGGCAACGGTGGAACGCTTTTGACCAATGGCCACATAAATGCAATACAGCTTCTTCTTCTCCTCGGCACTGGCATTGAAACGTTTTTGATTGATGATTGTGTCGATGGCAATTGCGGTTTTTCTTTAAATAGTAAATTTAGACTTTAAAACAATTAATTCAAAATTAAACCCTGTTTGACGATCGCCAATGATCAGCTCACGTTGACCTCGTCCAATGGGCACCAGCGAGTCCACTGCCTTCACCCCGGTCAACATGGGTTCGCGGACACCCACACGGGGGATAATGCCCGGCGCCTTTACCTCAACCCGCGATCGTTTGCTGACCTTGATGGGCCCTTTGCCATCGATTGGATTGCCGAGAGCGTCCGCAACACGGCCAAGCAGCTCTTCACCAACGCCAACGTCCACAATGGAGCCAGTCCGCTTGACAATGTCGCCCTCTCGGATCACTTTGTCATTACCAAAAACGACCACACCAACATTGTCGGGCTCCAAATTCAATGCCATTCCCTGAATAATTTTACTTGATTTTTTGTTCAATTTGTCCAATAAACCTTCATTCCTGAATCGAATTCAACCATTTCTTCGGCTTGGATGTTTTTGAGTCCGTAAACGCGGGCAATCCCATCACCAATGGAAAGAACGCGTCCAGTTTCTTCCAAATTGATTTTCGTCTCCTGGCCCAGAATCTTTTCCTCGAGAATTCTTGACACTTCTGCGCTCGATCCAACCATGGATGAAGTCGATAATTTACACTAAAATAGTAGCAATCTTATTTAAATACTTTGAGTACTAAAAAATAAACCTTTGCAACATTTGTGAGAACACCTTGAACAATTTTCCTTTGGAAGAACATTTCCTTTAATAAAAATATGATTTTCTGTGATTGCTAGCTAAAAATAGATAAATTAGTTGATAAATAAAAAAAAGTGTGATGTGATTTATTGTTGATTTGTTTGTGCTGTTGGGGATGGATTTGAAGAAAGTTCTCGTTTAGTTTTACTTTTTTTTTCACCCATTCCAATAGAATATTGCTTAAATTTATTGAAGAAGCAAAGCAACCATAAAACATGAAATCAGTCTTTTTTTAAACAAAACCGAAGCCCATAAATTTGTGATATATATATATATAATTTATATTTATGATATGATGATATTTGTTTACAAATTACAATTACAACAATGATTACTTATTCCATGAAATTATCGATAAAAAAATTAATTTTCTAATCTTATTTTTATAAATGAGTTATTTAAATTTTTCCTAGTTTATTTATTTTGATTTCATAAATAGAGTTAGCGCAGTAGGTTAGGATTAGGATTAATTTTTGTACTTTTTTTTTAACTTCCGAAGAAAAAATGCTTTTTTAGAGAACTAGCCTATCGATAATTTTTGAAATTTAGAAATATAAATTATAATTGAAATTATGGATACTTCAACTAATGAAAATCGAAATGATGAGGAATCATTGCAAATGCCGGTAATTTTTAATTAAATTTTAATAACGAAAATATTGCTTTTTCCAGCAAAGTATGTCAACTGATTTGCCGACTTCATTTGAAACATTTGGCACGGCGGAACGTTGCTCATCCGCTGCCGAAAACAACAACAATAATTCGGCCAATCGGGAAAATGATGGAGGGAATGGGACTAGCCAATCTTCTTCGGCCGAAAATGTTCTTCAAATGACTCCTCATCAACAGCAAAATGCAGTTGGCGAAGCAAGTGAACCAGGAAGACGATCAACGCGAGTGATAAAGCGGCCAAAATTTGATGATGAATTGGTCGAGAGCATTCACAACAAAATTCACCACCAGCCAAAAGTTACACCAAAACGGCGACAATCACATGATAAAAGTGTTAACAACTCATATGAGGTTTTTAATAATAAAAAACGATTAATTTGGGTGGCAATTTTAGGAAGAACAATCGCGTCAAAGTGCCCATAAAAGGAATTCCATGGTGGCTGATGATAAATATTTGACGCCACCAACTCCGGCAGCTGAAACGAATACACCAATCCAACAAGGTAGATATTTCATTTTTAATAAAATATAATTCAAATTTGAAGCAAATTCGTCCAAAGCATCGAGGAAACGGAAAGCACCGGACAGTGAAAACACCGCCAATGGCAGCAACAAAACAACGAAGAAGCATCATCCGCATGATGAAAATGGATCGACAACGGCCAATCAATTGAACGCGTTGGCGGACACGGCGGCAAAAGTGAATTGGACACCGGAAGATGACATTGCGCTGATTGCGGCCGTAACACATGTAAGCAAGGAATTTTATATGATTTAATATAATTTAAATTAATTTAGGTCTCCGATTTGCATGTAATTTATAGTCAAATGAATTTCTCAAGGCGATACACACTTGATCAGGTTTATAAAAAGGGGAAACAATTTAAAATATGGCCAAAAGATTATAACGGTTCAGACGTCCTCGACCTTTAAACCTTGCCCAATCGATAGATCTCGTCGAGATGTATAATTTTGTTAAGTTTTAGTTTGGGTTTTAACCAGGGGCGGAGTAGCTTAGTGGGTTAACTATCTCATTAGTTTCTCCTCGGGTCGGCGGTTCAATACCCGGTGGGGAGGCAAATGATTTTTGTTTGTTTTTCTTGTTTTAATTAGTTTTGAACCAATGACTAAAATTGGTCTAAACCGTTTTAAACCCTTTAATTGTTGACAAAACCATAACAAATTATATACCATTGACCATTCAATGCATTTTGACCAGCACTATTAAATTAGGTATATGATATGGTTTATCTAGGACAAACCCTCCTTAAACCATTAAAAACCGGTTTAAACCCTTCAATAAATTATTCATATTTATCAGATTGAAGAGCGTTGGTACGAATTGCTCTATGATGAAAAGGCAAGTCAAAATGCTCGCAAACAGATGGAATCCATTGACAAGAAACGCATCCTGGACATTCTGGCTCGAATTCCATTTTCAATGCGCGAAGAGCAACTGATCAGTCAAATCCCCTCGACCGTCCCACCGCCAATTCAAATGCATTTGGAACGCATTTTAGAGCAAAATCGTGATCAATTCCATCATGCCAGGACGGTAAATTGCCATTTAGATAAGTAAATTTTATTCTCAAATTATTTCAAAGGTCCAAATGTTGGAAGAACATTGGCGCGAACTGAAATCACTCTACCTTTTGGCCGATCAACAACCACTGCAACCACAACCGGATGATTTTGTAAGGAAAATATTTAATTTAATATTACAATAGTTGAGCGGTTTATCCTAGACGGGTACGTGTAGATCGGAAACCTTATAACCAATCGACCTTGTTAAAACGCATCATTTAATGATTGGTTATTACAAATTTTATAATAGAATTTTACAAAGCCGAGTAGCTCAGTCGGTTAAATCGCCCAGTTTCTCCTTGGGTCGGTAGGGTTCGATACCCGGTGGCGTCAGATGATTTTTTAACGTTTTTTTAAAATTAAGTTTTGAACCAATAAACCAGAATTGATTTAAACCGCCTAATACCCTTTAATTTTGGCCAAACCATAACAAATTAGTATATACCATTCAATGCGTCTTGACCAATGACCAACTCTATCCAATTGGATGGTTTGGGGGTTAGGAACAAACCATTGAACCATTAGAAATTTTTCGACCAAATTAATTTAATATTTTATTTAAATATTTTCCTTTTAAGATTGAACAAACCTACGACCTACAATCCCTGGTTGGACTTGACCCAATCAGCGATCAGCTTCCATTGGACGTTGAGGAACGACAATTCACGCGGAATATTGCCATCAATGAAAGGGAGGTACACGAATGGGAGGCGGTGTACACCACAGCGGTCACCGGGATCCCAGCAACAAATCCGGTGATGACATCCGAAACCATTGGGGTAAATTTATTTCATTTGGCCACAACATTTATAAATTCAACAATTATTTCAGTTGCTTTGTGGCCGTTGCACAACTTTTGACATTCGAAAGGAGAAAGTGCTGATTGGACGAAGCACAAAACGTATTTAACAATTATTTTAAAATATTTTAAAAATCCAATTTTAAGGACACAATGTTGATGTGAATTTGACACTGGAAGGACCGACTGGGATGGTCAGCAGAAAGCAGGTTAAAATTCCTAATATTTTTTCTGAATTAACCCCAAAAATGTTTAAGGCAATTTTGAAAATGAGCGAAGGTGGCGAATGTCTCCTTCGAAACATTGGCAAAAAATATTTGGTCGTGGATGGACAAGTCCTGGTGACCGGCGAAGCGGCCAAATTGACAAACAATTCGCTGATTGAAGTGGCACAAATTCGGCTGAAATTCCTCAGAAATGCGGAATATCGACCACCAAGAATGAGAGGGGAAGATGGCGGTCAATTTATCAATAATCAACGATAAAATCAAAAACAATTTTTTTTATTGATATTTATTAAAATTTGCATAAATAAAATTTGATCATATTTCAAAAATTTATGTGCCTTCTTTGATATTTTTATTCTGCTCCCTGTTCCGGATTGAATGCATTTGAGAGAATCTGCAAATTGAGAGAAAATGTTTTGTGAATTTTTGGAAAAGTTAAAACTTACCACAAAAAGTACAACTGGAATAAAATACATCCAATATTTCTGTAAGAAGCTCCGGTTATCTTGGGTGGCACCATGTTGCCTTGCCCTCTTCTCCTCCTCCAAACGATGCAAATAGGCGGCGGTGTCTGGACTGAAAATTAGCAACAATTTTAAATTTAAATTAATATTTAATTTGACGGGCAAAAATTTTGAAAATTGCAAAAAGATTAATGGTTTTTCCTAGACTTTCCAACCTTACCAAATCTATAATATATCTCGTTAAGAGGCATTGTGCATATAATTTTTTATGATTTGATCAAAAAAGGGTTTTTTAAACGGTTTAAACCGATTTTAGTTAATTGGTTCAAAACTAATTAAAATAAGAAAAACAAAAAAATCATTTGCCTCCACCGGGTATCGAACCATCGACCTGAGGAGAAACAAACCGGCTAATTAACCCACTGAGCTACTTGACTCCTGAAATTCGAACCAAACTACAACTTAATGATGTCTCTTAAAAAGATCTCTATTGGATTTGGGTAGAAAGTTTGGACTTCGGAGGCCTAGGACAACCATTAAACCGTTGTAATCTTTTCTCCATTTTCTATATTTTTCCTGATTTTTTTTTCAATATTTTAAATATTTTACTTAAATTAATATAAAATTTACACTGGTAAATTGTCCGCGCCTTTAATTCTTGTGTAAATTTGGATGGGCGATTGATTGCCGCCTTGCAAATTGCTAACATTCATTCCTTTGTTCACAGGAAAATGAGTGATTGAGAGAAGTTGTTGTTGATCCAGGTCGACGGTTAATTCAATTAAATGAGCCAATTTTGAGTGAATGAAATTTTCCTTTAAACCAAAAATTAATTGAATAAATAAATAATCGTAAAAAAACCACTGAATTTGTGCTGAACACTTGGCCACTCCTAATCCGGTAATTCCTTGGTTCAGCGCCAGCAGATGCCATCAATGCATTTTTGAGCGATTCCATTTTCTCTGTTGATGTTGGAATAAATTGTGCGGAAAGTTCATTGAACATTGACTTGACTTGGACACTACCAAATTGGATATAGGATGCATCTAAAGACATTTTATATTGAATAGTATTTAATCATAAAATTAACGAAAAAAGTAAAGCCGAAATAATTACAATGGTTTAAGGTGGGTTTATCCTAAATTCAAAACAATATACCCAATTGGATAGTGCTGGTTCAAGACGCATTGAATGGTATATAATTTATTAGGTTTGGTCAAAATAAAAGGGTATTAACGGTTTAAACCAATTTTGGTTTAATGGTTCAAATCTAATTAAAATAAGGAAAAAAAAACATTTGCCTACACCGGGTATCGAACTGTCGTTGGGGAGAAACTAATCGGCTAGTTAACCCACTGAGCTACCTAGCCCTTTATAGATGGAAACCAAAAATATCCAAATGATTCGACTTGATTAGATAAATAGATTACATATAAGGTTTATAGGTTTAGGATGAACAATTAAACTATTCAGATTCTTTTCAACTATTTAAGTTAAAATATTTTTAATAAATTTAATTGAATATTTAGGCAAACCTCCAACTGAATATTCCAAAGGCAAATTCCATTCATTTGCGGTGGCAACAACAAATTTAATTATCAAATTGATGTAAATAATTTTGCATAATAAATCAATGGTTGGTGGCAACATTTCTCAAATTGCATATAGTTTTATAATTAAAAAATCATAAAAAATATTAGACTGGTCTAAAACCTCTTTTTAAAAATTTTATATAATTTATAATTTTATTATTGATTATTTAAAAAAAAAAAAATGGGAAAATTTGCACAATAAAAAATGAGAATTATGGGTGAAAATGGCATATATGTTTTTGTGTTATTTTTCCTGATTTTTATTTCTTTGATTCTTTCAATGCCCCAGGGGAACCACCGCCACCACTTCCAGCATTTGTGGTCGTCGCCGTGATTGTTGTTGGCAATTGCAATGATGGAGATGTACCGCCGGCACCGCTCACGGATTTGAGTGGCAATGAATCCGAACTGATTTGCTTTAGAAGGTTTGCACCGCCGCCACTGTTCAACACCTGCTGCTGTGCACCGCCAAAGTCAACATCGGCACCGGATCCTCGGCTCATTTTGTGATGTTTTTGGGAGATTGGTGTTTTCTTGGTGCTTATTGCGCTTCCACTCAGCTCCTTGATGACGTCGAAAATGCGTTTCTTCCCTTAAAAAACAGCAAGGTAAAAAATATGGATGATTGGGTTTATTCTCCTAATTTTAAATATTGTATTTCTGCTAGAAATGTACCCTAGAATATATATAAAAAATGTTTTAAAATGAGTGTCAAGTTGGAAAAAAAATTATTGTCTTCGGAGCGGATTCGAACCCGGGACCTAAATTTTGCAAAGGTGAAGGGCTATCCATTCAACTAAACGATCTTATGGGAATTTTTTTTGGATCCAGCCCTAAACCCTTAATGAATCCATTCAGCCTTAGATAAAATTTAAAAAAAAAGAATTTTTACCTTTGGCTTTAGCCGCATCCAAAACTCCTTTGTAAATGTTTGAGCGAAGAAATCTGAGCAATACATAGATTTTAATTAATTAAATAATAAAATTCACCTGGGATATGAATCTTTGCTCATCAAAGTGAAAACATGCTCTTCGGACAAAGAGAATGCAAAACGTCTGGCCGCGTCAGTTTCCTTCAAACTGCTCAGCGTTTTTTCCAATGTATGTGAATCAACATTGACCTTGAAAATTAATTAATTTAATTTATACTAATTAATTTTAATTTACTTGGCAAGGTGCACCGGCTGAAAGGAATTCATCCAAAATGAATTGAGCCTTCGATTCGATTTGGCAATTTGGTGAAAATTTCAGGTCCTGAATTGACATCCAAAATCGCAAATTTTCGGAGGAGAATTCCGAGTCCAAAAAGGATTCGAGGACCTTAAATTTAATTAAAGTGTTATTTTTATTGGGTTGTTGAATTACCTGCCGCCCAATTGGATCACGGACAAGTTCGAGCACGCTCAATCCCCAACGTTTCACACGCCTCTCTGTTGGCACTTCCACACTGAAAAAAGAGAATGAAAATAAAAAAAAAAAAAATGAAAAAAGGAGGTTTAGTTTTTGGACAACAATAAAAGGGTATTAAACGGTTCAAACCCAAGCAAAACTAAATTATATGATGGAAAAAGGTTGGGGATTTCGATAAATTAAATATCACTCCCGCCACTTACTTATCCGCATTCAGCACCCAAAGGCTGATATCATCCGATATCCATGGATTGCTGGGCTGGGGCGCCGAAAGAAATGGATCATATTCGAAGAATTGTTCCGACCAATTTGTCATTCTATAAAATCTCCGGATTAATATGAAATTTATTTTAAATTATTTATTTACGTTTCACTGGCTTTGAGCACTTTCAACCAAGGCTTTGTCTTCAATGCGTGCCGCAACCGTTCCAATGTGGCTTTTAACTGTTTGGATAAAAAATGAATTGAAAATATTTAATTAATTTACATGTTGAGTTGTATTTTTTCGTATCCGTCGTTCTTAAAAAGAATATTTCTTAATTTCATCAAAGTTATTCTTACCCAATTTTTGTACACTTTCCTCCAATGCCGGATTAATTTGTCCTTAAATGAGAGGAATTTCTTCCACAAAAATGTCAAAAATATTACCTGGTCTCCTCAACCGCCAAAATGCCCGTTCCTCACTGTCAAACACAACTTTTTCGGCTTTTTTCCTCTCTTTTTGTGCTTTCAATTGAAGTTCAGCCTGTGTGGTTATGAAGCCCAACATGTGGCCAAGCAATTCCACCAGCCGATTGTAAGAATCAATTTCTTCATGTTCAAGACCTAATTATAAAGGAAATTAAATTGAATTAATTAATTTGTTTTACCATGTTTTTGCTCATTTCGCATCAAACGTTTGGTCAAATAAATGGCTGAAAATAAAATAATTAATCAATTAATTCTGATGGGATAAACCATATTCCACATTGTCGGCTTGTTGAGCATGTGAAGGCCAAAAATAGGGCAATTGTATTCTATAGAGGGTGTTGTCTTCCTGCAAAATTAAAAATATTATTTTGCATAATAAAAAGTTAAGGTTTTTGGATAATAATTTATAAGAAATAATATTTACAAACCTTGACAGTTTGTGCCTGAACGTCGATGACCGGGAAAAGGTAGCCAAAATGCAGCAACATTGTGGCAAAATGCAGTGCCTCCCCGTTGTCATCGGTGGATAAAGCCTCGTGAATGTGCTGAATCAGCGCTTGTCCGGTGATTGCATGTGGGACTGAGATGCGAAAATATTTATGCGTCCGGAATTGGGCAGTGTTTATGACCCTCGTCAAAATCACATCAATCTTTGCAAAATTTTTTGGGATTATTAAATGAAAATTAAACACAAAACTAACCTTCTTCAGAATTAAATTCCTCGAAGCGGGCACACAAGGTGCTGTGCTTGAAGAAGGCAATGACGTCATAATTAATTTTTATAGAGCATTTATTCACAAAAATTCCTTTCCTCTGCAACAATAAAAAAAGGAAAATATATTTAATAAAAGTAAATAAATAGGGAGAAAATAATAGTACGGATTTTTGTTTTTTTTAAAGCCGATCACTCAGCTTCTTTAAATATATTGGATTGGATCGGCCTATATTATGCGTGCGCATATTGTTGTGGTGTGCCGTTTTTTTAATGAAATCGATGGTGGAATCCACCCTTCCGCTGCCCTCCCCGATCCACCATTATGATACATAGTACATACATATTATTTCTTTCTCGAATGGGAGATATTTTATAGAAGACTGAAAATAACAAACTACTATGGCCTAGATTGTGTTGAATTGGCCAAGGATATATATGCAATGCATTGGCATACATAATTTTTTGTTGGGTGGGGGAGAATTTTAGTATGCAAAAGAAATAGAGAATATGAGGGAGGAAAGCTGCCAGCCGGAGTATACCAAGCTAACAGCAGTTTCAGCTGGCAGCAAAAATAAAGGAAAAGCTGGCTATGGCCAAGTCTGTGTGACAGGCAAAGGAAAATCTAAGGATATAGCTTTAAAGCCCTCTCTCTGCCATCATTCGGTCTCTCATCCATCTCCCCTGCATAAGGCCAAGACTTTTAGAGGACCAAGACACTAATGTGTAATGTCCTAACGATTTGGCCATGCTCCCAACATTCTATACTAAGCATGAAGCAATATGTTTATGGGAGGAGAGATGAACATGAATTCTGATCAGCCATGGCAATAAAAATATAAATATTACAATTCTACATAGATCTTGGTTTGTTTTATATAAACCGTTCAATAAATACTTTTATTGTTAACAAATTTATATCACAAATATATCATTTTATCATAAAATAAGAATAAAATAAAAGATAATCATTTAAATTCAAAAAAAGAACATCAATATTCCCTCTTAAAAACATCATCTCTTCACATTAGAAAATCAGAATCATAAAAACATCTCCGCATATTTTGCTTCCATCGTCAACAATTTCATTTCATTATCCGAACCAAAATGAGTATAGTAAATCAAACTGCCCTCTCGCATTGCCATCCTCTCAATTCATTTTTGTTGTTGGGAAAACATCAAATTTTGTAGCTGTTGTTCCACTTCCGCCCGTTGTTGACTGAATTGTTGAGTTTGTTGATGAGGCATTGAGGTGGATTGTTCTTAAAAAATAATTGTTTTAATTATATTTTATTCAAAATAATTGACCATATTCATTGAATGTTGCCTGCGACAATCCATTGTCTTGAGAAACAATTCGGCCAGCCAACGCCGATGTTGAATAGGAATCCTGGGAAGCCTGCGAATTGAAATTGTTCTCGCGCATTTGCATCGGACGCCGTGTCTTCTTTTTCGTATGTTGTTGACCCGGCAGGTGGATTGCATTCAGAGGGACCGGAAGTGGTGGTGGCATTGTTGGCATTGGCGGTGGGGCCGGCACAAATGAGGAGAACATGTGAATTGGAATGGGAAGTTGCGGTCTTAAATCATAAAATAATATAAAGTTAATGAAAAATACAATATACCCTAATGCTCGATTGCCCATTGGGAAATTTGGATAGACCATTCCCTGTGGATCCTGAAGTTGATGCAAAGGATGGGATTGAACGACGGGAGTTGGGCGCATTCCAGCATATGGACCCAGTCCTGAATTTAAATAAAAATTAAATTTTAAAATTTTGTTTTTATATTTCTTGCCAAGTTCTTTCATTGTGAATCCAAGCGTCCGATTGACATAACGAGCACCCTTAACATTTAATTAATTTATTTGTGTTAAATTTAATCATACCGGCATATGTTGATTGGTCAGTGGTTTAGGTTTTGGAAAATTTATTGGCGATGATTTCAAATTGTTCAGCGGCCCTTCAACCAGACAATCATTCTCCTTGAAATTCACCAGCAAATGATGCCAAAGCAATTGACGACTCAACACTTTTGCATTCCCAATAATTATTAGCCCGTATTTGGCCCGGGTCAATGCAACATTCAATCTGTGAAAATTTGAATCAAAATTGGACGCATTTTTAAACCATACCGGCGTGGATCTGAAAAAAATAAAAAAAAAAAATAATAAAAATTGTTTTAGAACCAACCATTCAAAAAACCAATTCCACCGGTTTCATTGGAGCGAACACAGGTAACAATGATAATGTCTTTTTCACGGCCCTTTTTAAATTGAACATTATACTATGAATTAAATTTTAAATAATACCTGAAATGCGTCCACATTTTCCACTTCAATGTCCAAGTACAATTTGCTGTGTAGACTTCCCTGCGTTTGCATGTACTGAACGACATAGGCCCGTTGACCCTCGTACGGGGTAATTATGCCCAATTGGTCTGGTTTGAATCCGGCTTGCAACAGTCGAGTGACCAGTTTTTCAACATTTACTGCTTCGGAACGATTCAAATAGGATGTACCGGATGAGCCGAGTTCCTATTGGATTTTAATGACAATTTGAATTAAAAAATTAATACCTCTTGTCCATTACAATTCCAAAACATCATCGGTTTGTCAGGCATTGGAAATTGCCAAGAAACATTGCCAAGTTTACGTTCAGCTAAATTAAAATATTATTAGAAATTAATAATTGATAAAGTTAATATTTTTTGTTTATGTTAAAAAATTATTTGCCGCACTGGGATTCGAACCGTAAATCTCCAGCCATATAATCTATCACCAAACCACTGCACTAACGGGGCCATTTCCTACCGTGATAATTTTTTGAACTTATCCTCATAAAAAAGTATTCTCTAATTTTTTTTTGTTAATATTTTATTTCCTATTTCCTAACCTTCTGTAACGCCATTTTGCAGCGATCCTTCATAGAAAACATTCGAAGGGAATGCGGACAGGGCCGGGTGCATTCGATATTGGACTTGAAGACGCAGCGGGCGATTTCCAAGAAGAACTAGTCGTTCAAAAAGGGATTGACCAAATCCGGCGGCAGCAGAACGTTTGCACATAATCACTGGGCCCAACTAAATTTTGGATTAAATTCCACTGAAATAATTGACCATCAATTTACCTGGCAATGATCACCGACGAGGACAAGTTGCCTGGCTCCCTTCACAACCGAAACCATAACCTAAATTAAATAATATTTAATTCATTTAAAATGAAGATTCTTACTTCAGGCTCAGTGGATTGTGTACTTTCATCAATTAGAACACAGCTAAATATATTTGTTAATTAAATTAAACAAAAAATGCAACCGAAATTCCCGTTTCAACAATCGAACATCTGCACTTGTTATGCATGTTGAACAAATAACATCCGCTTTTGACAGTAATTCTTGTTCTTTTGCTTTTCTCAGTGCCAAAAATTTATTCTGATCAGCTTGTGAAAGTTCGCCAATTTCTTCCTGAATTGAAATAAATAAATAAAAACCGAGTAACACCAAGGCGTATATGGTTAAGTATTGTTTAAGCCTACGACCCAAGCTATAACTAATTTGTTTGCTCAATTTGTTACCTTCAATTTCATAAGTTTGAACAATTCCCCGGATTGTAAGGCCTTGATTTGATTATGCAGTGCCAAAAAGGCGACAGAGCTGTCTATGGTTTCCCGGCCTTTTGCACAAAAACGACTTTAAATGGAAATATAAATTTGCGATTTTCCAAATGAATACTTACATCACTTTTAGACCGGTGCGATGAATTTTTTCGGCCAATTGATCGACGGCAATATTCGACGGGGCACAAACGAGGACTTGGCCACTGGTTTGCTTCACCAAATGATAAACCAATGTGGCGGATGTGACTAAAAGAAATCAAAATTAATTGGATTTATTAAATTGTATAAAAACCTGTTTTTCCTGTACCCGGTGGACCCTAAAATTATTTTTAAATTTTTATAAGAATTTTATAAATTACTTGAATAAGAGAAAGCGGCCTTTGAAGTGCTGCCTTGATTGCGGATATTTGACTGTGATTCAATTCTGGCAGTCCTGGAGCGGAAAACTTTTTCGGCATTACAAGCTAAATTGAAAAATAATTAATTAAATTGTTAAATTTAATTTACTTTAAACAAAATATCATCGACATCATGGCCCATCAATTTGTGGTAAATGTATTGAGAAACGCAATTTTCCTTTGATTCAAGGCGAACCAATGCGGCAAACATCCTAAATTAATTGCATTTTTAATATTTTTTAAATAAATTATTGGCATCCCACCTATCGAATGAAGTCGAATTCCAAACATATTCGCAAATGAAATTTGTCCGCTTATCTGTTGGAATTTTATTACTGCTGGCAAACATTTCCAATGAAAAATCCTCATTGTGATCTAATAAATTAATTGATTTAAATATAAAAATAGAAAATATTCCAAACTATCAGGAATTTTGATCAATCGACCCATGCAGCTCCATTCACTCCCTAAATATTTAAATTAAAATAAATTTTAATTTTAAAATTTACCGTCAAGCGTTTGAAAATGCTTCAAGCGAAGATCATCGCCAATCATCAATTTCATGTCTTAATAAATAAATTAAAATAAAAATGTGTAAATTTACTTCCATCCCGAAAGCCTGGTAATTGGAATGTGGCATGCACTTTGTTCGCCGACTTCACATCCCATTTGACTTGTCCAACTTGACAACTAATCGATTCCTGAAATTTTAAAATTAATTTTGCGAACATTATTAAGTGAATTTATCAATCCAAATTCACAATAATTTTGGTTTCAGCTTATTTTTTGGCAATTACAAATAAAAAAAAAAAACTAGTAGTTACTATTTTTCGATTTTTGTGGCCTGAATATCTCCTCCCCACCATCCACCCACCTTTATCCGTTTGTCATATTCCGCTTCCATGGCTATCAATGGGTTAAAAATACGTCTGAATTATCGATTTAATAATGTTAATTATTTTCTAATAACAAACTTGTAAACGGAAGCATCCTCATAACGCAACAGCACATGTTCCGGCTCACTGGCTCGAACACCCGGCCTCTCGAGGTCTTCAATGCTGGCTTCCGGATTTTCCTTCCACAATTCCTCCAGGCGATTTATCATTGTTGCCGTAATTTGACGCGCTCGCAGCTGGCCTTGTTGGGTTGGATGTTTGATTAGCCATGAGAGAATTTGTCGTTCATGAATCAGCGGTTTCCATTCGTCGGCACTCCAATTTGCATTTTTCAATGTATTTTGTTGGGCACAGCTTTAAATAAAAACAATAAAATTTAAATATTCATTTTATTTCTTACGGTTGGCGACAAAGAATGACCACAACGGAATCCGATTTTGAGGGAATGAATCCAAGCAGAAATATATTTCTAAAATTAGCAAAATTCATTTAAGAATAGTTTTGAAATTTTACCTTGAACCACAATGATAACATTCAATCTGCGTTTCGCCCAATGGTCCATCTTTGTGTAATGCAACTTCCTTGTGCTGTGCCCGGACCAAATGATTGACCAAATGACTGCCGGCCGTATTTCCTTTTCCATTGCTATAATTATTAAAATAAATATTAGCATTTTTTTATCAGATTTTGTTAGAATAAATTTATTTTGTCTACTTATGTATGTACTATAGAATTTATAAAAATGAATAAAAGTGACAATCAACCCGGAAAAAATAATTGTTCTCTGAGAGGGTTCGAACCCGAGACTTATAGCGCTACCCATTCGACTAAACGATTTTTTTAGAAATTTTTGGGAAAATTCCTCAAGAATCCTAATTCCTAACCTATCTAATCCTAATGCTATAAAAAATGCAAAGAGCAAAGATGCATATATTTGTTAAAATCTTACCAAAACCATTTGCCGCAAACCGTGCATTGACCAACTTCTGCCGGATCGTAGAGGCCACAATATCTTTAAAATATAATTATTACAATAAAAAACAAATCAAATTATTGAACTCACTTGCATGCATGTGCCGGAATCGGCATGTCCAATTCCTCATCATCTTGAAAATTTAGATCCGGCTCCGTTTGTGATTCCATAACATCAATTGTAGAAGGCACACCGGCCGATTGCCCCTCATCTTGGGTTGCAATTGAAAATTGTTGAAAATCATTTTGTGATGCATCCGCTTGGGTTACCATGCCAGCCTTAATTTTCAAAATATTGATTAATTTGAAAAGGTTAGTGTTTAAAATGAGGAAAAGATTATGAGTTGTAATGGTTCAGTGAATTATCTAGAACTAGAAACCATAATATTTTCCCTAATCTAAATTTTCATTTTAAAAATTAGGTTACCTGAAAATCGTCGGTATCCACAAATGTTAGCTGACAATTCTGCGAAGAGCCATAAGAGAGCAAGGAATCTGCCATCTTTTTTTTTATATTATTGATTGCTCTTGTTCTATGCTTTAAATAAAAATTAATTTAAAAATTAAAAATTATATAAATATTGAAAGAAATAATACATCAGTGGATTAAATTTCAAATAAAATTAAAATTTTATTCTATTTGATTGATTAGATGATGGGTTTATGTCCATAGAATTAGAATCTTTACAGAACTTTTTTCTTCATTATTCAGCTTTCTTTCTTCGCATTTTCCAATTCCAAACGTAGAGAACGACCCCTTGGCGAGTTGAGATAATTGCTGTAAAGAAATAAATTAAGCAAATTAATTAGAATTAGAAAACCTCCGATTAATTGCCAACATTTTTTCCATTTGATTATTCAGCCAGGTGTTCTTTGTTTTGAGAAAATTCGGTTGTTGATCATTTGGAGGAATTTGAATTTGTTGATCATGATTGTGGATGATTGGCGCAATTTCTTCAATTGCAGTTTCCGAACTTGTGTAACTCTCATCCGAAGAACTGTCATCATTTTCCGCATTCCTCGGCACTTCGCCGTTGCCATTATTTTCCCCAATTGGATTATTCTGTTGGGCCAGAGCATTTCCCTCCAATATTGCGTCAATTGTAGCTTGCTAAAATTGAATTAAAATTATTATTTTTAGGCTATTTTATATTAAACCAAAGATCCTGTATTGCTGACAAGTTGACGAATAATATCCACAGAAAGTTGAGGGAACATTTCCGAAACTTGATTCACCATCACTGTTATCTTAAAAAATAATTTTTGACAAAAATAAACACTTTTGATGTGAGTGAACCTGTTCTTCATTCATTGTGTCAAATAGGAACCTAGACCACCACCGGGTCACTCGACTGTTTTGGGGTGAAAATGCTTCTAATAGCATTTGCATGGTTTGATTCATGTCATCTCCAATCCGATTCAAATTCTGCCGTTGCCTCAAATTGTTCAAATTGAGTGAGAGCGATTTTCGACAAATTGCGCAACTTGAATCCTGCTCAAGCCATCTTCGCAAACAATGCTCATGGAAACTGTGAATATAATGAAAATTGTCAAAAAATAATATTTAAATCACTAACATGTGAGAACATGGCAATTTTCGTGCACTTTTCATTGTTTGCCAACAAATTAGGCATTGTTCATTTTTGAGTAGATCTTCTTCGCTGGCTGGGAGATAACTGAAAACACAATATTTTTTAGTAAAATTGCATAAAATAAGACTATACCTATTGTTAATGTGATTGATTATTTCGCGTTGTTGCCAATGTTTTCGCATTTTTGTGGCAATTCTTGAATAATAAAATTGAGCTTGGATGATCAAAAATACGCAGCAATAGGTGATGGCAAGTTGAGAATAGAAAATCATGTGGAGATAATTTACAAATTCCAGACCTGAAGAAAAAGCATTAAAAACAATTTTAGCAATTAAAACATACAATCTCTGAGCAGCCCATATGTCAAATCCAAATAATATGATCCGCCTTGACGCTGTTGATTTTGCACATTCAAATCATGAAGAATGAATAAGCTGCAAAGAAGATGAAGCGACTGGATGAATACAATGGAACACTTAAAACAAAAATCAATTAAGAAAAAATCAATAATTTGGTAAACTCACATCGCAGACCAAGAAAAGACGGTAGTGGATATTGATGTTATCACTGATTGAGAAGACGAACAAAACCATGAACAGAGAAGAGAGGCCGGTTATTGAAGAAACGGCAAACATCTTCCGACGAATCCCAGCATTTGAAATGATATTGTAGGCCTAAATAAATATGATTTTTGATTATATTTTCAATTTATTTTTACGTTTGTCATCCGCAATGTGGTCAATTCGAGCAAAAGTAGGCATAAAATTTGTATGGCCAACCTTCAAAATTAAAAGAATTTTGGATTATCGTAGAATGTTGACAAACCATGGTGTCCAAATTAGTATATCCTCCAACAAATTGTGATGAGAAATGAAAATTAAGAAAGTAATTTTCGTCTGTATGTAGCGGCGCATATATTTTCGGATGTATGATTCCTCCTGAATATTAATATTTGATTTGATTGCAATCCCATAAGAAAACCTGATTTGATATGGTCCCAAAGAAAAAATCAGTCAATATTTTGCCCATCAATGCGACGAAAGCACAGCACGTATTCAGCAATACGAAGAAGAGTAATCTGTGTTTCCGCATAAAAATGGCAAGCCTTTTGATGGTTGAATATTCATCAAAATTGGAATCATCTTCAGTGTTCTGCGTTTCTTGTGATTGTATCTGAATTTTTCTTATTTAGTTTGTAGTTATTAAATGTTTAAACCTTAAATTCCAGATTGAAGGACTGAATGATTCGGTAGTAATAATAAAATCCACTGAAAAATAAGATCGCACTGAATAATATGTAGTTTTTCACAGAAGGCAACGCGAACTGAGAATAAAACCGATGAAGATTAATAGTAGGCATATTTCTGAATAATTTTGTTTTTTTATAATTGAAAAACGTATAAAAGTTGGTGGATGACGAGGTCAATTGACTTGGTTTTGGTTTGTCATTTGTCCTCAACAATCAGCATTACATTTTATAAATGAACAATAAAAAAATAATTTCAGGGAGGGGAGGTGGAGGTAGGGTAGGTATCTAGGGATCTAGGCTAGGCATGGATGATAAAAGAGAAATGATATTCCCCATGGTTCCGCTTCCGCCGTGAATTTAATGTAGAAAGGATAGAAAGAACCAGCAGACCCAATAGAATAGTTTTGTTGTGGCGTATTAAAATATGCTAAGAAAAAATAAAAAAATGGCGTAGCTAAAAAGTAAATCTAAAATGATAAATAAAATAATTTTTTTGTGATTTTTTGCCAAATTAAAAAATGGTGAAGTTTAATAAGTTTTAAGAAATTCGTATTTACTTCTTTTATTTTTCTGATGGATTGTGAATGAAAGACAAATATTGATGGGAAAAAATGTTTGACTTTAACTATTAAAAATTTATCAATCATCACATCACAGATCACATACATAATTAAATCATAATCAATCAATCAGTTAATCAATCAAAACAATTCAGATAGATTACGTTACCTCATTTAATAAATATAAAGCGACTTGACTTCATTCTTGATAAATCATGTCCTATTTCCCAAATTTTGACGAAGTTGGACAGGTTTAAAAGCTTATTTAAATTTGTTAACTTATAAATTTATTTTAGGCATTTGTGCAACACTATTACTCCAAATTTGATGTTCCCGATGCTCAAGTCCGTACAGCTGGTTTAAATGACCTCTATGATCCGGAGCATTCTTTTATGACTTTTGAAGGGAATCAAGTGAGAGGTCGTCAGGCAATTTTGGAAAAATTTGGGGTTAGCAATTTTTGATTTATTTTTAACTAATCTAATTATTTTAGACACTACCATTTCGCGCTATAGCTCATGCCATCACCAAGGTATGTTTTAAAAAAATTTTAAAAGGAATATATTCTACAATTTTTAGACGGATTGTCAGCCACTTCAAGACGGGTCAATCTTGGTGACAGTTATTGGACAGTTGAAGGTAAATTTTCAAGTTAATTTCCATCACAATTTGTTTAAAAATTAAATATAATAATCCAATAAATAATGTCCCAATCTTCTTCAGACCGATGACGACCCGATCAATTCCTTCAACCACTGCTTCATTCTTCGTCAAAACGCGACTAGCGGTTCATTCTACATCTCGAACGAAATATTCCGTCTGGTGCTTCATTGAGCCGGCCATTACGGAAAAGATCTACAACAACATTATGGCAGAAGTGGTTATTTGAGAAGCTGGTTGCTGAGGAATTCAACTCATTTTTTGACATACATTTTGAAATGGAATTCCTCATTTAAATCACTGTTTTATATTTTCATTTGTTTTTGACCTGCTGATAAAACTTCGTTACACTTAATTTATTTGATTTCTTAAAAATGTTTTTATCTTTACTTTTATTCAATTTTTAATCTTATAATTAATAATATTTAATAGATGCAAAAACCTCCAAAACAAAAACAAGCAACCCGAGGACAGCGCCAAATTTATGAGGAAAACCGTAGCACATTCTTCACATATTTATGTGCCAGTTTGGCATCTACAATTCTGGTCACTGCGTTGGACATTTTCGCATTCAAAACTACAAATGCTGATTGGGTTTATTTTGACATTTTTAATTTGAAAATAATCCTAAAATCTTAAGTTTGGCTTAATTATCAGTGCCATTTTTGAATTCACGGCGGTCACATTCATGTTTATAATGGTAAATTTATACGAATAATTTAAATTTTATTTTAAATGTCATTTTTTCCAGTCAAAGAATGTTCGTAATGAAAAGAATCAAGTGGTTGACGCCGGCCTGGATTTAAACGACCCAGAGGCATTTGGAGAGTTCGTTTTTTAAAATTTAAAGCCTTAGATTTATTAAAAAAAAACATTTCTTATATTCAAAAATAATGCCATTCTCTTATTTTCCAGATATTGCAAGGACATTGTCATTCTCAGCGTGATTGTCCAATTATTGGGCCTCATTTCCTCATATTTCTATCTAATATTGCTGATTGTTCCCGGATATGCCGCCTTCAAATTGTGGACAAAATTACTGGCCCCATGGTTTTTTGCACCAGCTCCGGAAGTGGACGGGGATGAGTCCAATAAAAGGAAACAAAAGAAGAAAGAAAAGACCGTCTATTTGAGAAGATAAAAAAATTTTTTATTTGTTGTAATTTCATTTATTATTTTCTTTATTAATAACAAATTCATTCAAAAAAAAAATATGGATTGTGCAATTTGGGTGGGGGAGGGAACAAACTATTTGGGGTTTAAATTACAAAAAAAAACACATTTGAACAAATTGAGTGAAGGAGAAAGGCCGCAATTTGGAGGGAAAACGAGGGAACAATATGAGGGAGGGAGTCCGGAAAATATTTTATTTCTGTGATAAAAATTATTCAAAAGGGAGTAATTTTAATGCACCTATGCGCCCTTTTATTATAACAAAAAACATTTTGGTTTGCCTATTTTAAATGATTATTATCTCATTTTTGGATGGATGGCATTTTATGAATGGGGAGAGGGGGAAAATGTGTAAAAATATTGTGTGAATTTGGCTTTTTTTGTCAGATCACTGATATGATTGCCGAAGGAGGGTAGGGGAAACATCATTTGCACTTCCAAATTAGTCGGATGGATCATCATCGGAATCTTTGAGGCTGCCGCCGCCCTTTGTGTTACGGCCACCACTGCCGGAGAGCAAATGAATGAAACAATAGAAGAGGAGAACATTGCCAAGTGCAAGTAACAATGGAACGCGCCATTGGATGAGCCAATTCTTTAAAAAAATAAGGATTAAAATTAAATTGATTGATTTTAAAAAATTAAATTCAATTTCCCAATATATAGGTATTTTTCTGCTTTTGTTTAATTAAATTATTTTTTAAAAAATATTTAATCGAACCACAAAAGTTGAATTCCTCTCCCCGATTTTTTACGATTAATTTACCCAAAAATTAAGTAAAAAACTGACTCTAAGCCGAGGATGCATCAAATATCTGAGCGGATTCTGCCTCAACAATTCCTCCTCTTCCAATTGCCGTTGTGCTTCCTGTCGTCGTTGGGAAGCCAATCGGGCGGCCTCTTCCCTTTTGATATTCAACGGTTGGCTGGCCAGCTCATCCAAATTCGGGAGTGAACCGCGTTCCGTCATCTGCGATTCCATCATTGATGAGGACATTGGTTGGTTGAATTGTGGCTGTTGATCGGGACGAGGATTGTTGGAATTGTCGACGCCTCCTCCATATGGGCCATTATTGCCGCCAACACCCATTCGATGGTCTCTGGCACTGACCAATGTGCTCCGTCGATTCTAAATAAATTAAAAGATTAATTTTTGAATTTATTATTCAACAAATTTTGTATTTTTTATTCCAAAAATTCATTCATCATTATATTTATTGTTTTTTTTTTCATTTAAATCATAAACAAATTCCAGCTTAAATTTACCGTTGCTCCGCCTGGTGATTCGCCACCAACGCCACTCACGCCCAGCACTTCGCATTGTCGTATTAATGATGGCCTATTCCTGGAAAACAATGAATCAAAAATAATTTCGAAAATGGTTAAATTTTTGCTTGCCTCCGAATATGCGCTTCCATGAGACTGGGCTGTCCAGAGAATGAGGTACTGGTGCCGGGACCTCCAGCTGCCGCCTCTCGCCTTGATTTGAGCAAATATTGGTCCCAATGATCATCGCTCAACGACATTGTCGATGGACTGTGTCGACCTCGCAAATTCATCGCTTTGTTCAAATGAGGCCTCAACATTTGTTGTGGAGGCGGTGGATTTTCTGCTGATTGATGTTGGAGGGGATGATGGGAGCCGCCAACAAAATTGCTGTTAACGTGTTGTGGGGCCATACTCTGAAAAATAAAAAAAAATAGATTGGGGAATTTTTGACGGTTTTTGAGTGTAAATTTCTATGTAACTTTAAATGTAATGTATTCTAATAAAATTGATAATCATAAAACTCGATATTATTAGGCTTTTTTTTATGTTGATTTTGTAATTGGAATATGAGCAGAAAAAATAACACTGGCAGGGAATCGAACTCACGATCCCCTTTACCACCATCTCATCAGCTAATCCATTTGGCTATGTAGTACATAAATGGAACCAAAAATACATTATCTAACTTTTAACCCTCAATGATTAATTTAACAAAGAATTCAAATTACTCACCGTCGATGGGAAAAGGCTGGCCGTGTCCGGCTGTACAATTTCGTTGGGCATTGGACTTTCCTGCTGTTGTTGTTGCGGCTGACTTTCGGGTTGAGGTTGACTCTTAAATATTTCGGAATTATATTTGAATGGTCAAATTTTTATGCAATTAAACCTTTGTTTCATTTAATCAATTTTTAAAGATTCTTCCCATTTTGAAATAAGCCATTTCCAATTATTACTCACCCGCTGACTGGCACTGGATTCGCTTGACTGTTGTTTATTCAAATGATGTCTTTGCTGTTGATGATTACCGCCAATGCCCATTTGATGGAGGGAATAGCCGCCGGGACCCGAGCCGGTGCCAATGCCACTGTCGGCGGAATGTTGCGGCGGTGAATGTGGACCTGGCCAATGGTCAGCGCTGGGCCCACCATTTCCTCCACTGGATCCTTGCAGTGCCAGCGCTTGTTGTCTTTGATGCCATGCATTCCGTTGGGCGGCCGCCAAATTCTGTTGTTGGACGGCATGAAGTGAGTCGGGAAAATGAGGCGGGGAGGATGGATCGAAGGAGACATGATTGGCATATACATGGTTGGGAATGGGCGAAAGGAGTGGCGCAGTGCTGAAAATGGTCAGTGTAATTAAAATTAATGGATGATAGGTTTAAATTTTTCAATGTAAAAATTTTTGAAAATTTTTGACACTAAAAGGGTCCCTTAATTCCAATTTAAATTTTATTTTTTTATGACTGAAAATAAACAAACAATCCGCTAGGCGTTCCCGTCCTCTGTCGTCGCATTAGCTCAACGCCGGGCTGCTTGAAGCTGGGATCGAATTGGGCAGCATAGATTCGGGCCTGCATAATAATTCATTTTAAATTGAATTCTAATAATTCAACCGTATTTGCATCGTCCCTTCCTCTTTCGGCTGCTTCAACACTGGCATCAGCCCTTTCCTGTGCGGTCATCGTCCTGGATGTGGCAATTTCCACACGTTGTGCGGCTATAAAATGACCGAAAATTATTTTCTTTCCAAAATTCTTTTTACTTACCCATATCAGCGGCTCTCCGCGCGTGTTCTGCGTAAATTTCGACTCGTTCCCGAATTTTTGAGGCACGAACGAAGAGAAGGCCTTTCCGACGTGTTGAATTGACCAGGACATTGTGCTTGTACCGGCCTTCCTCTTTTCTTAAATAATTTGCTTATTAAAAACTTTGAAAATGTTTAAAAATACTCACGTTCCATCCTTGAAATAGGTGACCTAAAATTCTTGATTTAAAATTATTACATTGAAAAAATGTACCCCATATCCATGTTTTTTATTGTCCATCCATTCACCGGCATATCTTAATCCATCCGATCTTTCGCAGACGCCATACCCCGAGCGCATGTCATTCTTCCATTCACCTTTGTAAATTTCCACAACATTTGCATCGATTGGGTCCTCCTGCTGAACTTGGGCTTCAGCACCACCCCGGGGCCTTGGCTGTTCCGAATCCTCATCAGATGTGCAACTCAATGTGCTTCCGCTGAATTGGAAAATTTAATTGCTTGATTCCATATTGATTAAAATAACAGAGAACTTTATAAAAAATAAATCTAGGGTTTGGGCATAATTTGGATTCGATTTACATGATTTTAATCCCATTTTATCTCGAGATCATATCTCGACCTCGAACCGATAGATGCAGATTAATTAGGAGGGTATAAAGAAAAAAAAAGATGACAATTGATCCTACTTTATAAAAAATAATTAAATTGTAAAATTTGAATATTCAAAAAAATATTTTTCCGCGTTACAGAATGAAAACCGTATATTAAATTGGCCATGAATTTAGGCCAAATTCCTTCACTTTCAGAAATATTTTTCAAGTTTTTAAAACTTTTGGGAAAAAATATTAAAAAATAAAATTGAAAATTACCTTGATCGAAGACTGGAGGCGCCCGCCGAAATGACACGTTGATGAATGTCTCCCGTGGAATGTTGCTTTTTAATTCGCAAATTGTTGAGGATTGCTGCAAAATATTATTGAGTATTTTGTGATTTAATAAGTCAACTCCAACTTCTTTTCATAGCCAACGATCTTTCGGAAAGAGATCGCCGCCTTTTTTGCGGAATCCCATAGGCCTTAAGGACGAAACCGCCGCGAAGTGCATCTGATTTTTGGAAATTTAATTTAAGTGATTTGAAAGTAACTTTTCCAACCTTGATCCTGCTGATCCGCACCACGTCTTTCCCTGGAATGGCTTCTGCCCGTGTGATTTGGTGTGTCCATCGCCGCCGCCGTCTCATCGTCCATCGCCACGCTGCCATAGTTGGAGCGCAGGGAACTGAGCGAGGCGTGTGTGTGCGCTGAACCGGGTCCTCCGCCACTTTTTTGTTTGGTGGCAACACCCCATTGGGCACTTGTCCGGATACCGTAGCCGTGCCGCATTCCCCGAAGCCATTGGCCTTTGTATGAACCTGAATGGAAATTGGATGGAGATATAATTTTTCTATAGGGCATTTTGCCGTGTACCTCCATCGGCATAGACTTCTGTCCCGTATCTGGAAAAAGGGAGATTTTCAATGAATTCCATTGGATTTTATCCTATCAAAGGGGAAATGAAATGGACATAATTATGGCCACATTTTTTTGTAAATACACTAAAAAATGCATCAAATAATTGGTTATGCATCAAATAATTGGTTAAACATCGAAAAGTGTTAATTTGAGCAAATTTTGAAGAAAACTCACCCATCATGCAATCCACTGGACCAGGTGCCCAAATAATGTGCACCCGAATTGATCGCCTCTCGACGACCGTAACGACCTTTGTAGCCCTGGAAAATGATCAAAGATTAGATAAAATATTTCCAATTGAATAGTTCAAAATTTAAGTCAAATTTGGCTAATAAACTCAATAGAACTTTGATTAAAGGAGGGAAAGGAAAGATGTTAAAGGATTAAATGGAATTAAATTGATAAGTGTCAATAGAGTACCATTGATTGTACTCGCATTGTTTTTGGCTCATATCTCATCGAGGTATATAATAACCAATCTAGGAAGGCGATATATCATTTGAAAGTCCTAAATGTCCTTTAAAAAGTGGCTATACAATTGTTATGAATGTCACTTTTTTAATTTAGTTATTTGCATTTGAGTATAATAATCCCGAATTTTCTAATTGATTGGAGGGAAAGCCGATTATTCTACAAATTGTTTTTAATTTTCAATAAATTAATTAAGCCACTTTTTAGAGGATTCAGGGCTTTCAAATGGCATATCGCCTTCCTAAATTGGCTATCGTTGAGCTATGGTCCAAAAACTAATTCAGGTACTTAATTGGTGGTACTCAATCGTCTTGTTTCGGGAATATTCACCTGCGTCCATTCGCCTTTGTACACCCATCTGCCCCGTTGTTCCACGCCCAATCCATGCCGTTTTCCGTTCTGCCATTGACCAGAAAATGTACTGCCCGATGGCCAAGTGTAAACGCCAGAAACCTGCAAAATTCAATCATAATTTTTTTTTCTTCCATTTTCCAATGATTTTCCCCACCCACAATTCCCCTCCTTTTCCATTGCTTTTCCCCTCTTTTTTGGTGGATTAGATTAAGGCAAATTCCTTTTGGAAAATGGGCGGCGGTGGCCCCAATCAATTTTGTGTGTGGCTGCAAAAAAAGGCCACCCTTTTTGTGGCATGCTTTGCCCAGGAAATGAGCGGCCTCAAAAGCGAAAAAATATGGTGGAATTGGGGGAGGAGGAAAAAATATATTGTGGCTATTCCCTTATAAAATGTCCGTCCCTCTCATTTGGTCCATTAATTGGCCAAAAGTGCCCGTCTCGGCCCCAAACAATGGCCAAGCACAAATCTTTTTAAACTGGAGGAAAAGGAAAGAAAAAGGAATGAGGGAGTAGGAAGCAGCCAAGGGGCACCCAAAAGGCCATCCATCATTTGGCACTCCTTCTATGGGGCCATACATAATAATCCCCCGACTGGAAAAAATGCCAAAAAAGGAAGTGGGGGAAAGCAACAGGAGGTAGGCATCAATCAAATCACACTTGGGTGGCTTAAATCTATGCCGATTCCTTCTTTTAAGAAATTTTTTCATGGACTAAAATTATCAAAATCTCTTCAAATTTAGGCCAAAATTTTCAAATCCATTTTTCCCTACAAAAATTCCACCAGACACTTTGTGAGCTTTGGTTAATATTCCCGTTGGCATCAATCACTTCCTTAAAGCAATTTTCGAGAGGAAAAAAAAGAAAGGAGGGGGCCACAGTTGCCCAAAAAACAGGCAGCAAATTCCAATGGAAAAAATCCATTGAATTGAAAGGAAGATTGAAAAGAAGGGAAAAATGGAAGGGAAGGATCAATCAATTTTGCCCTAAAGATATAATATTAAAAGAAGAGAAAGTGCTAAAAATCAGAAGCCAAATTCTGAATTTTGGGGCCAATTTGAGCCGTCCTCCTTACCTCGAAGCCGTAGTGCCATGCGCCGGCATATTCGCCTTGTCCATCTGGGCCAGTGCACACTCCATGGCCATGTGCTTTACTAAATTGCGAGGGGGAAATGTTAATATAATGGGCCAATATATCGAGAGGGACGTTTCAGTAATCGCCATTTCTGCACCTTTTTAGCAATAACTCCACGAGGCTATAGCCAATCTGTGAATGTGAAGGCGATATGCCATTGTAAAGCCAAAAGTATCTTCTACAAAGTGGCTTCAAAATTTCTATAAAATCCATATTTTCAAAAAAGTTACGTCTTTCAATATAAAAAAATCGATTTTTCAAAGGAAAAGCCGATTTTTTACAAGATATTTAAGAAAATATTGCGCCACTTTTTAGTGGGCCTAAAGTACTTTCGAATGGCATATTGCCTTCACGAATTGGTTGCCTGCCTCTTGAGTTATGGCCAAAAGAAAGCCCCAGTGGCGCTATTGAAATGTTCTGTTTCCCCAATTTGTAAATCCGGTATGTTTGAATTACCCTTGATCCCAACCGCCGCAATATGTCCCGCCGTCGTCAAAATCAAATCGGCCTCCGTTCATGGATTGTGCCGGCACAGCACCAGCGCCCAACAAATCCGCCACTCACGCACTCGACAACTTTTTAGGGGGTGGTAAAATGGACGACGACGTGGTTGCAATTTTTTAAAATGGATGATGCCGAATGATGTTCAAAATGGATGATGGCAAAAGGGGAAAGACCACGGCAAAGAAGTCTGCGAGGAGGCGATAGGTCCTGCGGGGAAGGTGGGAAATTTTTTGTGTGTGCGGGAGTCGAATGTATAACGGTGGGGGCAAAAATAATGGGTTGACTGTGAAAATAGAAACGATGGCGCAGGGGGAAAAGCGGTAGAAGGAGGAAAGGGATGAAAGGGGGACCAAGGGAAAAGCCAAGGCCGAAGCGCCACAAGCCCCTTCCATCATTCCCCTCTTTTGGCCGTCTCCCGGCTCGACAATGACCGTGCTTTGGGCACAAAAAAAACGAGAGCGCAAGTGAGGTGGTGATGGGGCGAATTGACACCCGACGGCTGCCTTTCCCTTCCTCTTCTTTTGCCTCAACCGATCCGGGGCCGGTGGTGGCGCTCTGAATATGGGGCCACATAGGAGGGGGGCAAGAAGAACTGCCGACAGCGACGGGCAGATGACAATTCATTTGGTGGGGCCAAACGCCGATGGGGCCAAAGGGGAGGAGGGCACACAGAAGGAGCACATTCGGAAGGGGCGGGAAAAGCATCCACATCCGTGAGGTGAGGGCGGGTGTGGGAGGATTGTGATGAATGCCCGAGGAAAACCACACACTATTCTCGAGAAGGGCAAGACTGACAGAGGGGTCGTGTGGCGCGAGCGGCTGGCAGCAGTGGATAGAAGGGGGAGGAAAGGCCAAAAGGACTTTGTTAGGCTTGAATGAAAAGGAGGCGGGGTGAAATTCGACGGGATTTTGGGGGATAATGAGGCGGGATGGGAGGCAAAAGCCGAGAGCAGAGAATTGACTTAAAAAGATATATGAAGTGAGACAGAGGAGAGATTCAGAAGCTTTACAAAGCACTTGGACGCGTCGCCGTCTTCGTTGGAATGTCCTGCTGCTCGCCTTAAGGCACACACATGGATAAAGCTTCAGACATTTTGTGCTCTCATTCTACTGCTTTTATTAGGGCCAGAGAGGCAGCTGGCGCTATGTTAGCCGGATTGCCCGCAAAATGTCCCAGCTTCCAGTAATGTTGGGCCAAAAGGGACGAGTACGGCGGCCATTTCTCCCGCACAAAGCAGAAATGAAGCCAGTCACTTCAGTCAGCCGGCGCCCCAACCACTTGAGCGTCCACTTAAGCGCTACATATAAGAAGAAGAAGACGAGAATATGCCAAAGAGGAAGAAAGCCCGCGGGGGATGAAGATGTGGCGAGCTGGACGAGAGAAATGAGAGCAAAAAGTGGGTGGGGGGAGAAGAAGCAATAATCGAGATTCGGGGGGCAATCTGTCCATGTCCATCCATCCATCGAAATGCTGTGCTGCTCACTCATTGCTTTAATGCGGCCAAAATGGAGAAGGCCATCACATTGTGCCGGAGGGGAAAAGGAACAAGGCCGCTGGCCATTACGATGTGAAGTTTGAAACAAAGTTTGGCCAGTGGCTGGGGACTTGGCCACCACAGCAAGAAGGACGGGAAATGCTGCTTTGCCATTTGCGGAGATGTGGATAAATATTGGCGCAGCGGGCGGGACGACGCATTTAACGCACAAATTATTTTCTCCATTCATTAGAAGTTTTTTAGAATGTACTAATTTGCAGTCGAGGAAATGAAAATTGGATTGGATTAATTAAAATTAGGCTGGAGAATTCCTCACGGTTTAATCGTCACAAATTCCAATCCACGTAATTTATATGTCTTATGTTTTACTGGCTTGTAATAAAGTGGGAACAAATTTGTTGAAGAAAGGGCAAATCCTCCTCCTTGCCTCCTTCACACACCCAATGGAGAGGAGATGAAGCCGATCGATTCTCGAATGTGGTAATGGAGACCAACAAATGAGTGAAGATGGGTTTGGGCCACAAGGGGAAAAGCAGAGGAAGAGAAGCTACTTCTGATGATGGGAAGCGGTGGCAGGAAGAGGAAAATAGATCCCGGAGGAGCAGCAACTTAGCTGATGCTGGTAGGTTATCTTTTAGCCTCCAATCCCACACACCCTTGGCCACCATCACATCACATCCCATTGTGTTCCACCTTTTTAGCACAAATTTACCAGTCAAGTCACTGAGTCTATGCAAACAAAAATTCGCCGACTATTTTTACCAAAACGCAGAAATCACCGCATCCGATAATGAAGTGAAAAATGAAATAAAGGTACACAAAAGTTTGGAACATTTGGAAAAGGGGAATTTTATAAGTAAAATCCAGGGGATTTTTAAAGAAAATTAATGAATAATTGCATTAAAAATTTAAAATAATTCATTCTTAATTTCCAAATTATGTTGATAATTATAATAAACCGTTCAAAAGCATGCGAGAGTCAAATGCCAAAGGCCAAATCCCCTGGGGCCAAATCAAAAATTGAAAGAATTTTTAAAATTTTATTCTTGTCATTTCATTTATATTTATTTTGGATATTTTGTCATTTTTTTAAACAAAAGATAAAGAAAAAAGAAAAAAACAAAAAATTGGATTCCAAAATTCCGATTCGGACGGAATTCGGATTCTAGTTTATCACAGGATTCGGAATTCTAAACGGCTGGGTATCGGCTATCGGCGAGTCCAGCCATAGTGTTGAAATCATGAATATATTACTTGATCGGATGAGAATATTTTTTAAAAATTTTAATAGATTTTATTTTAATTGACCGAAGTTGAATAAAAAATACTTTTTCAGATAAATATTTCCATTTAATCTGTTTAATAATGGCTGCAACAACATCTATAAATGGTTAGAGCTTTAATTCATTTATATGATTATTATAATTTAAGGATTGAATTCTACAGAAAATGAAACAAATGCGAATGAATCGGCGGCTCAAGATTGGTTAATGAAACAGGATTTGTCAAAATTGGATCCAACAAAATTGACGCCCTTAACTGAAGAGGTTATAAGTCGTCAAGCAACAATCAATATTGGAACAATTGGTAACAAATTAATTCAGCTATTCACTTTTAATTTTTGTTCGTATTCAGGTCATGTAGCGCACGGAAAATCAACATTGGTCAAGGCTATCTCCGGCGTTCACACTGTCAAATTTAAAAATGAGTTGGAGCGGAACATTACCATCAAGCTGGGATACGCAAATGCAAAGATTTATCGATGCTCGAATCCGGATTGTCCTCGGCCCCATTGCTATCGGTATGAAAATGCAAATTCCATTTAAACATTTTATTAAATAGATCCGCTGGCTCAAACACACCTGATCGAATTCCATGCAGTCGTGCGGGTTGTGAAGGCCAATTCGTTTGTGTTCGTCATATTTCTTTTGTTGACTGTCCTGGCCACGACATTCTAATGGCAACAATGTTGAACGGTTTGTCAAAAATTTTATTTCAAAATTAATTGCCCATTTTCAGGTGCTGCCGTAATGGTCAGTGTATTTTTAATACATCATTATTTTTGATAAAAAAAATAATTTGAGGATGCCGCTTTGCTTTTGGTCGCCGGCAATGAGCCTTGTCCACAACCACAAACTTCCGAGCATTTGGCCGCCATTGAAATCATGAAATTGAAGCATATGCTAATTTTGCAAAATAAAATTGATTTGATCAATGAAAGCCAAGCAAAGGATCAACATGATCAAATCAAGAATTTTGTTGAGGGCACTGTGGCCGATGCCGCACCAATTATTCCCATCTCAGCTCAACTCAAATACAACATCGATGTAGGCTTTGCTTTTTTTTTAATAAAAATGTACAAATTATTAGGTAACATTAGCGCATTTCTTATCAATATTTCGGTTTAAAATTTACTCTAGAATGTATAAAAATTCATAAAAGTGACAACCAAGCCTAGAAAAAAATAACTTCCTCAGAAAGGATTCGAACCCGAGAACTAAATTTTGCAAAAATGAAGGGTTACCCAGTAGGCTAAAAGATTTTTGAGAAAACCTTTTCGGAAAATTGAAGCTATTTTTTGCTTAATTAACACAATACTATATGAAATCGGAATTATTTTATTTAATAATTTTTATTATTCAAAAATTCTGAATTAATAAAAAATTAATTAAGGTTGTCTGTGAATATTTGTGCAAGAAAGTGCCAGTCCCAATTCGTGATTTCTCCTCTCCAGCCCGCCTCATCGTCGTCCGTTCATTTGATGTTAACAAACCCGGCTCGGAGGTGGAAATGCTAAAAGGCGGTGTTGCTGGCGGTTCAATCCTCAAAGGTCCTAATTTGAAATAAAAACAATTTTAAACCCTAAAAATTTAGGAATATTGCGTATTGGCCAAGAAATCGAGGTTAGGCCAGGAATTGTGAACAAAATGCCGGATGGCACCGTTCAATGTCGGCCAATTTATTCGCGGATTGTTTCCCTCTTTGCGGAACAAAATCATTTGCAATACGCCGTGCCTGGTGGATTAATCGGTGTTGGCACACAAATTGATCCAACATTGTGCCGTGGCGATCGACTGGTCGGCCATGTTTTGGGGGCGGTCGGAACATTGCCAAATATTTACACCGATATTGAGGTGAATTTTACATTTAATTCTTTAAATTTACTAATTAATTAAAAATAAATTTATTAATTCTCGAAATTATTTTTAGATTTCCTATCATCTATTGCGCCGTTTACTCGGAGTTCGAACTGAACAAGGCAAAAAAGGTGCAAAAGTGTCAAAATTAGCCAAAGACGAAACATTGATGGTAAACATTGGCTCACTTTCCACCGGAGGAAAAGTGAAAGCAGTCAAAGGTGAGTCAAAAATATTCTCACATTCCTTTCGGACTCATATTTTAAAATTCATTCAGGTGAAGCTGCGAAAATTTCCTTGACCGACCCAATTTGCACGGAGAATAACCAAAACATTGCGTTGAGTCGCCGAATTGACAAACATTGGCGCCTGATTGGCTGGGGAACAATTCGCCGTGGAACCGTAATTCCAATTCAAACACAATGATGAAAATTGGAATTGGATCGATTTATTATAAAGAATTGATGAATTAATGAATTGAAAATGGTGTTCAATTTTTATTGTTATTTAATTTAAAAATGACGATTAATTTTTTTTTTTTGGTTATTTTTCTAATAAAAATGTGAATAAAATGAGGCAGAAATGTTCTTGATTTTTTGAATGAATTTCGATTCGATATTATAATTATATTTTTAACCAATTTTTTTTATCGAAATTTTAACTAAAAATTTCACAGTTAATTTTAATGCGAAGAGGCAAAACCCACCTTTGCCTATTCCACCGATATTTGGTCGCTAAATTCCACCACCAACGCCGAAATTTTGCATCCCGAAAGGCAGCCGTCGATCAAATCCTCCGTTCAAATGAACGAACAATGCAAAATCCGGACGAGGGCCAAGTTATCGGTAAATACTATATAAATTGAAATAAAAGAAAATTTTCCAGCTCGATTGGATGTTTCCCAATTGGCCGCAAATAAACCGGTGGAGGATTTCTTTTCAGTTTGTGTTTTAAATTAATTTTAAAATTTAGTATTATTATAGGCATCAAAATGTCTCGCCTCGAATGCATTTTTGTTGGGAGTCTTTGATGGACACGGCGGCGCGGTAAATTATTTAAATTTGTTTTGCAAATTTAAACAAATTTTTAAGGCATGTGCTAGGCATATTTCAACCAGGCTATATGATTATTTGTGCTCATCGGTGCTGGATAAACATCGGTCAATTCCAAATTAACATATTGTATAGTAGGATGCATAAAAAATGCATAAAGTTGATGACAATCCACAATCAAGTAGGAAAAAAATAACATCCTCTGAGCGGATTCGAACCCGTGACCTAAATTTTCTAAAAGCGAAAGGTCACCCATTCGGCTAAAATATTTTTAAGATAATTTTTTTCAATAAATTAGCCCTCCAATTATTTTAAAATATTAATTCCCATTAAAATTTAAAGGGTTGTAGAAATACCGATCAGTGAACAATTGCAATGGCTATTCAGCAGTGCACCACAAAATTTGCCATTGGACGCTGAACAAATGCATCAGAAAAATTTGCGTGACTATTTTAGAAAGTAAAAACAAACTAAATATTTCAATTATTTAATTTTATAATTTTTAGTTTCAAAAAGAATGCCAATTCATTGACCACCGTCCGCTCCTCCATCCAAACCGCCTTTCTCTCATTGGACGAAGCAATAAATAACCAAGCAATGCCCGATCCCCAGGGCCATGTGGACAGGTTTGCGATATTCTTAGAATTTTATTTCAATTTTAATAAGGCAACCCTAGTAAATTTACTGTGACTTTTGAGGTAGAATATATGTAAAAGTGCCTACCAAGCCTGAAAAAAGAACTCCCTCCGAGCGGATTCGAACCTGGGACCTAAATTTTTCAAAATGAAGTACTTACCATTTGAGTCAAAAACTTTTAAAAGAATTTTTTGTAAAATTTTTATTAGTCCTATACAAAAAGTTAAATCAATTAATCTAAATATTTATTTTTTTATTTTTATTTAGAATGTCCGTCAATGTTGCCGCCAGTGGATCATGTTTGTCAATGCCAAAAAATTGCCGAAAATTTATTTGAAAATTTAAAGGTGCATTGGTCGCCCACATCCGAAAAAATAACTTGTAAGATTGGAATTATGATTTTAATCCACTAAATTTAAGGCACGTTGCCTCTTGCGGTGATTCAACAGCAGTTCTTGGGGTGGAATTGCCAAATGGACTTATTGCGAGGCAGCTAACAAAACCGCATACATCCGAAAATGTTGACGAAATAAACAGGTTTTATTGAGATAATATTTAAATTAAAAATAAAATGTTAATTTTTATCCAGGGTTCGAACCGCACATCCTTCCACCGAATCGAGAACAGTTTTACGAGGTTTTTTTCAAATAAAAAATATTTATAATTTAAATTATATTTCACAGCTGATCGACTCCTTGGCGAACTTTACCCATTGAGGTTGCATTAAAAATTGAATCAAAAATCCAAAAAATTTAAGGGCATTTGGCGATGTCCGATACAAATGGCCTCAACAATTGCAAAGTATTAAATTTAATTTTAAAAATAAATACAATTTATTATGGATTCAGAGGTCGTCCTTGAACCACTGGGAATGCGCGCCCCTCAACACTTGTTTACTCCGCCCTATTTAACTTGTCTTCCCGAAGTGTTTTACCATCAACTCACAATCAATGATCGATTTTTGGTGTTGGCAACCGATGGTTCGTATACTTTTGATGGGTTTATTTGTTATTTTAATGTTCAATTTTTTAAAGGATTTTGGGAATTTCTCGACCCGGTTCGTCATTTATTTTCGAATTTATTGATAAAATATTCATTTTAAGGACACCGCCATCAGATTAATGCACGACCACACAGTTGGCACTCAAACGCTCAATGAATTTCACCCAGAATCGAAACAATCACTTGGAGAAGTAAGCCAAAAATGGACCAAATTAAATAATTTCCCCAATTTAAAGATCCTTGGAAATTTGGACCACCGTCAATTGGGGGACACCAAAAAACCACTGGACGACAATTGTGCAACCCATTTGATCAGAAATGCATTGGGCGGCGTTTCCGGTGGCCTGGAATTGCAATATGCGAGGCTGGAAGAAACATTGATGCTTCCGCCGGGAATGGCCAGAAACTACCGGGATGATATCACCGTCATTGTTGTTCATTTCAACCAACAATTTTTATTTGAATCCTCTGATTAATTTTTACACACCCAACATTTTTGTATACGGGCACACAAAGAATTTTATATTTTACACACATAAAAACATAATAAAATAAATAAAAATTATATATCAAAATGAATGTAAAATTTGTATAAATTTTAATGTTATGAATGAATGGTGGGTGGAATTATGGTTGGTTTATTCTATCCAATTGTGGTTGTTGTGGATGGCCCAATTGTTGGTGTTGTTGCATTTGTTGGTGGTGTTGATACATTGGTGCGCCGCCATATGGGGGATATGGAGCTTGTTGGGTGTAAGGATGGTGCATTGGTGCCATTTGCGGTGGTGGTCCATGGGAATTTGGTGGTGGAATCGGCGATTGTTGATGATGCATCATGAATCCATTGTAGTGGCCGCCTGGTCCTGAATTTTTTAATTTGACATTTAAAGGATAAGAAGGTTGCGGGATTCCTATTTTATTAGTTTTTTCAGCCTAAAACTTAGGTTTAAGGGCCTAGATTAGAGCTGGATTTTAGGGCTAGCTAGGGTTTTTAAATTACTAAAAGAAATTTCGAAAAATCTTTTAAATATTATCGGTTAATTTTATAAATTTTAGACTTAAACTAAATAAATTCAAACTCTCTTCTGCTAACCTGGCTGTCCATAAACCATTTGTTGCGGTGGTGGAGGTTGAAGTGGAATTTGTTGTTGCATTGGCGGAGGCGGTTGAGGATATACTGCTGCTGCCGGGGTTGGTGCATTCATATTGACACCGCGTTGAGATTGTTGAGGAGAAATTGATTTCATTGACATTTGTTGTTGTGTTGCTGGCGAATGAGTTGCATTGATTTGCATTGGCTGTGGCGGAGAAGCCATACTCGGCTGCCCGACTGTTGCTGAAGTTGATTGATTATCTTCTTCCGCTGGTTTTGAGCCTATTTCCTATATGAATTTAAAAATTCATTTTTCGATTAATGTTTTTATTTTACCTGCATCATTTGGGCTGAATATTGTGGATCGGCCATGGTCGCCGCCCGCATCAAATTTTGGTGAAGCAATTTCTGATATTTGATGGCTTCCTATTAATAAATAGGAATTTAATAAAATAAAAGATTCAAAATGTTAACCTCAATTTTCCCCATCCGTTGATATTCCGCTGCCGTCTCAATCAATTGTCCATTTTCAATCAGTAAATTCCGTATTGTGCATTGATCGGGCTAAAACAATTCCAAGAATTAGGAAAATAAATTTAGTTAGAAAAACCTCGAGTTTATCCTTGGCTTCCGGTATGTCAATGGCAGGCATCTTACAAATAAAATATGTTTAAATTCAATAAAAAATTATCAAAATAATTAATTGAATAAAAATCAATCAAAATTGAAAATAATTATTTATATACAAATTTTATTCATAGCAAAAATTGGTCCTACAATTTCAATTTTATAAAATTCGATATATTTATTTTGTCGAAACACGAGTCCGCTTATTCCATGAGAAATTCGAGCCGTAAGCCTTTGGTTTTATTTGGCGTTCTTCTGGTTCGCTGATTTCATAGACCCATCGGTTTTTCTCGCAAAAATTGATTGCATCCTGTTTTGAGGCAAAGTTCAATTGCATGCTAATATTGCTCAGAGGGTCACCACTAAAATTAGTCAAATTTAAATCAATTCAATCGATGCTTTATTCACCTGCTACACCAACCAATGTTTGGGTTTTCCCATCGCTCTCGATTGTCCAAATCAATTTTCCAGATGCCAGTATTGTCCCATCCCGATTGCATCGCATTCCTTGCTGGCTTGTAAATTCGCGCTCTTCTTCCCTTAAATTAAATGTTTTTGAATGTTATTCAAGTGTAAATTTAATCGAAAAAAAACCTCTTGATGTTCCTCGGGAACTCCACTAATATCCATGATTTCTTTATTCGGGTCAATTTCAATTGCTATTTTTGCTGGCAATTTTGGCCGGGGCTCAATAACTTCATCAGTGACTTTCAACTTTGTTTCGATTGCCGGAACTTTTGGCATTGGTTTATTTGATTGACCCTGAAATATAATCAAAATTATTATAATTGTAATTGGATTGAACCTCAACAGGCGAATTTAATGGAGTAGAATCATCCGGTCCTGTCTCAATTATCATATTTCGTCTGGAAAATAATCCGGTGCCAGAAGTGCATCGTTGAACAATAGAATATTTGATTAGTTTTTGCATTTTTATTTTAATTTAAGCCGATCGATATCTTTAAAATAAATTTAATAAAAATAAAATAAATTAAATGGAATTTAGCCAATATTTTAAAATCGATTTAATAAAATCAAATTAATTTAAATGGAAAAAATGGAAGTTGATGAATCGGCCGAGACCGAGATGGAAAATATCAAAGAATCAGAAGAAAAATGTTCCAAAAATCAAGGAGGGAAAAAAGCTGGCAAAGTAAATTTTAAAAATTTTTTTAATAATTTTTAAAAGCAATTTTTCAGAATCCACCACCCGGAATTCGGCAAAATTATGAACTTCATCCAATCGCGCCCGAGAATGACCGACTTCACCAATATTATCTGGGCCAAGGGATCATCAGCGATGAGGAATGGATGGCATTTGCAGAAACGCTAAAAATTGATTTGCCATCCTCATTTCGGATACGTCTTTCATTGCAGTTTGAAGATTACTCGATAAAATTTAATTAAATTCATTTCAATTTTAAGAGAACGAGATCATCTTGTTGGATATATCGAGTCGAAATTTATCAAGGAAATTTCCAATATTGCTGAATCGGAGGATGGTTTGAATTCGCAATTGGATCCGCCTAAACCGGTTTCATTCGTGTCGTACGCCTATCAAACAGTATTTTAATTTATTTAAACAATTAAATAATTGTCTTCATAAGAAAATGTCACGACAAGCAATTAGAAGTCATCCAATTTTGAAAGAATTTCACGAATTTCTCATTAATGAAACAGAATTGGTATGGTTTTTATATTTCGTATTAAGTACTAATTTATCGTAAAAAAGGGCTACATAAGTCGACAAGAAGTGTGCAGCATGATTCCTCCACTTTTATTGGAAATTGAGCCACATCATTTTGTGCTGGACGCATGTGCCGCTCCCGGCAGTAAAACAATGCAAATTTTGGAACTAATGCATAAGAAACCGAATCCAGGTTGGAACTTTTATTGGAATAGTTTTAAATTTGATTTTACAGAAGGAATGCTAATTGCCAATGACATCGATTATAAAAGGTGGAATTTATTTTGTTACTTTAATGATTTAATATTTATTAAGATGCTATTTACTTGTCCATCAAACGCTGAAAAGAATACCAAGTGCAAATTGCGTGGTCACCAGCCACGATTCTGGTTTAATTTATAAAAATCAATAAATCGATATTAATTATTTTTTAGCTCAATTCCCGACCGTTTTTGGCCCAGACCAGAAGCCAATTTTATTTGATCGAATTTTATGTGATTTGATTTGCAGGTCAAAATATTTTTGAAAATTAAATAAAAATTAATTTTACAGTGGAGATGGAACATTCCGAAAAAATCCGGAACTTTGGAGAACTTGGGAACCAATGAAAGGTTGGCTGAATTGTTCATAAAATTAAATTTCCGAATTTTTTTAGGAATAAATTTGCACAAATTACAGCTGAAAATTGCCCAACGATGCGTTGAATTGTTGAAGCCAGGCGGAATGATGTGCTATTCAACTTGTTCACTGAACCCGGTTGAGGATGAGGCAATTGTCGCGCAAATATTACGGACAAATGAGGATAAAATGGAATTAATCGATGTTTCAAATAAATTACCGGGGCTGAAACGAACACCCGGAATTAACAAATGGAAGGTTTTTTATTTACTGAAAAATCGAAAAATTTTGTTAATTTTAGGTTTACAACAAAAATTTGGTGGAATATTGTTCACCGGAAGATGTGCCCCAAGCGGATAGACGCCATTTTAAGCCATCAATGTTTCCACCAAACGATGAAGAATGCGAGAAAATGCATTTGGAGAGAACATTTCGCATTTTACCGCATCATCAAAATACTGGAGGATTTTTTATTGCAATTTTACGAAAGAAGGATTCATCGGATACGGATAAGGGCGTCGAGGAGCCAAAACCTGTTGCCGCCGTTTTTGCTGGGTAACATTTTTAAGGAAAATATTTAAAAACGGTTTAATTCAATGGTTTTAGTTTAATGGTTTGTACCAGACCACCAAGCCTTATCAAGACACATCATTTGATTATATTATGGTTTAGGTTTTACCAATTCTAACTTAGTTTTGAACCTCTTAACCAAAACCGGTTTAAACCGTTTAAAACCCTGTAATTGTTGACCAGAGGGTTTATGATAGAACAAACCATTAAACCATTGCAAAATTTTCAATTTTTAATATTTTTTCGCCAAATTAAATTAATTTCAAAATTTTAAGAAAGCCTAGTGCACCAAAACGCCGTCGATTCATCAACAAAGAGGACCCATTTGTGTTTTTGGAAGAGCGCAATGAGGACAATGGGCTGAGAGAGGAAATGAAATTGCATTTTGGCATTTGTGGATTTCCTTATGAAAATTTGTTGGTCCGGTCGAAGAATACGGAGAGGAAGAAGGAAATTTATTTCGTCAATGACCGACTCCGACAATTCCTCAAATACAATGCGGACAGATTCAAAATTGTGAATGCGGGGATGGGCGTCCTGAAGAAAATTACATCGGACAAAGTGGCGCCGTGCTCATATCGCCTCAAACAAGATGCAAGGATTTTTTTTAAATTAAATTATTGGCTAGATTAGGGATGCTTTTAGTGTTTTATTTAATTAAAATTTATCAAAAAAAATTTTGAAAATTTTTGACCTGAAGAGGAGACTTTAACTTTTGAAAATCTAGGTCTCGGGTTCGAACCCGCTCAGAGGACAATAATTTTTTTCGGGCTTTATTCCCACTTTTATTCATTTTTCTAGACAAAATATAATATTTTGAACAAAATTACAAAAATTATTCTCTCATTTACAGGGATTGGCTTTGCTCTCGCCTTTGATTACCAAACGAATTTTGAACATTCCCGTCGAATTGATGACCAAAATTCTGGCTGGTGGAACCAAACAAGCAAATGGAAAGGAAGAACATTCTCAATATGTTTCGATGGAGGAAATTGGACAGCATTCTGCTCTTTTCAAAGGTTTTTTTCAAAAATTTGGGGAGAAAAATTTCATATTTTCATTTAAGAACTTGATCCGGGCAGTGTGGTTCTTTGCATGCACCAACCATTCAATAAACAAATTTGTGCATGGATTGGTGCAAATTCGGTCAGTGCCTTCGTCTCGCGAGAGGAACGGTTCCATTTGTTGAGCATTTTGGGCGAAGATGTGCAAAAATTTCGACGAAATGCGGACACGACTAGACAGGTTTGAAAATTTGAACAAATTTTTAAAAGCAAAAATAATAATTAAAGGAAAAGGCAAAGCGAATAAAAGGCCAAACGGATGCCAAAAATGTTGTCGGCAGCAATGAAGAAGAACATTCAATTTAAGAAAATATTTTATTGATTTTTTTATTGATTTATTGTTGAAAATTGATTAAACTTATTTAATAAATTTTATTTATTATTCAAAGAATTCAATTTTAATTAAAGTCAACAGAGACAATTGATTATTTTTTCCTTTCTTATTTAAAATTTGAAATAAGAAATTTTTTCCGATGTCCTCAAGCGGTCCAAGAGCCCAAGGAACGGATGGAACGGACTACAAAAAACGCCAATTGGTTAGGACCAAGCAAAATAATTTTTAAAAAATAATTTATAAAATTTTAAGGTGGCTGCTTCCATTAAAATGAGGTAAATTTTCTGCTTAAAAATTCAATGAAAAATGTAATAATTTTCCAGTGTCCAATATAAATTCTATTTGAAAGCTTTGTTTGGCCTCCATTTTCTCATTCTTTTCCCACTTTGGGCAAAAGTTTTGGGTGAATTGCTGCTCAATGAATACAAATTGTTCAAAAAACCGAATATTTGGCAAAGACTTGATTTGCCGGCTGCATATCCTTGGGTTAATTTAACTTTTGCAAAATATAATTTTGGTCCATATTTTTTAGGAATATGTGCGTTTCATTACAATTTGAATATTTATTTTTATGCAATTTTGTTCAAGGTCTGGTGCTTTTCCTTCATCCCAATTATTTTTGCACTCCTATCCTTCCCAAAAAACAAGGTGGGTTTTAAAATTAAAATTTAAACATTTCCAAAAATTTTTCAGTTTATTCTCCTCAAACTCAGTTATTATTGCCAATTCATTTTTGGTGTAATGCCTTGTGCGATTGTATGTGGAAAATAATCAAAATGACCTCATCCAATATTTTAGGGTTTGGGCAGTCAATTTCCGGAATTGCTCGATTATTTACGGTTCGGTGAAAAAAGTCAGGTGCCAACATTCAATGGAACATTTCCAATGGTAAAGTTAATAGAAAATATAACCTAAAAACATTTTTTAGGTTATTCTTTGGTATTTATTCTTCTTGGCCATTATCCAGGTACCAAAATTGATTAAATTTATTTCTAATTTCAACATTTTTAGATTCACGGCTTTTCAATGTATTTTACGTATATTTTGCTCAATACTTGGCGCCGGGATCCACCAAATTCAGTGCAGAAAAATACAGACAAAAAGACGGATTGATGAGAATATTGATTGAACATTTGATAAACCACAAAATGATTCCACAATTATTTTAATTATTTCCAATGTCTCATTGAATAAATTTCCATTTAACACAACAATAAATTCATGGAAGGCATCGATGAATTCTTGGGGAGGATAGAAGGGATGGTTGTGGGCAAATACGCCGAAGTATTATCGCCTCGTTCGGCACAGGGTTGGAGGGCGAAGAGGCACGTAATATTTTGACTAATTTCTAATTTTGCCTTTAATTTGACAAATGAAATTAATTTTCTTGATTTTCTAATGAACCCCTCCCAACCCCAAATTTCTGCTGGCCCATATAAATTGTAGAATATTAGGCTTTTATTAAAGAATGAAACAAAGAATAAATCAAAAATGAAACAAATGAAAAAAATAAATACAAAATGGGAAACAAAATATTTTCACTTTAATTTTCATCAATTCCTCCTCAATTCCTTTGTGTGCAAAATCTGCTCCCTTATGGCCTGACTGTCCAAAATTCGTTTCTGTCGTAGTAATTTCCTGCGAGTCACATTGTCCTGCACATCATCAGTTTCGTCCAATATTTCGGCTTGTAAAATCTCCTCAATGATGTCCTTAAATTTTAAAACTTTATTCATAAAATTATTCCATAAAATCAACCAAACCTCAAGTGTGACCAGTCCAACAAGTTCTGCTTCGGCCGTTGATGTCTTCCGCTCAACCAATGCCATGTGATAATCGCCCTTCTTGAAATCTTCCAACATTGTTCGAAGCGGGTAGTCTTCCGGCACTCTTCCGACTTGATGCTGATAATAGTCGCATACGGCTTTGGCCTAAATGTGAATTTATTAAGGTTGAATTATTTCGATTATAATTGTACCGTAAAATTCCCGCCCCGGTCCAACAATGCCAAATCCCTGACAAAGAGCAGCGAATCAATGTGCCGGTTGCTTGCGTTGTAAACTGGAATGCGAGTGTAGCCAGAGTGAAGAATGTCTGCCACCATTTTCTTGTTCAGCACCGTGTCCTGGCCTATCATGTACACATGCTAAAAATAAGAATTTGAGACCTTTAAAAATGTTAATTTCACTTACATCAATTTTGGTCATGACATCCTTGACAGTCTTGTCTCCCTAAAATGAGAAATATAAGAATTCATAAATGATGAAAAAGAGCAAACCATCTCAAAGGCTCCCAATGCGATCTTCACTTCCTCTGGTTGATCACCGTTGGCATTTGTGGTCGTCATTTTCACCAGCTCCATCAAACGCTTCCTGTCGTAGGCGACCGTCTCATCCCCAAAAATGTAGTCGAGTGCCTTGCTCATCGGATAGGCCAACTGAAAAGAACAAATTTGATTGGATACTAAAATAATAAACACTTACTGGAAAAGTGAGACCAATGAAGAATCGAGTGATCCATATCGTTTTCGCCCCAATCGTCAGTGCCTTTTTGTGGAACATGGCCTGCGGAATCATTTCGCCGAATATCACAATGACCAGGGAAGAAACGGCCAATGCCACATAACCGGTGGTGAAATTGTCCAGGAGAATTGAAATTGCTGAGTTGACGCAAACATTGCCGAGAAGCAGACTGCATAAAAGTTGTGTCCCCAATTTTCGAACCGGAAGAATTTTCTGGGCATATTTCTTCTCGATTTCGGAACCTTAATAAATAGAAATGAATTTATTATAAATATTAATTAACTTAAACTTGACCTGTCTCGGATATGAGCTCCAATTCTTGAATGGTCAATGAAATGAGCCCAAGGTTCAGACCGGAAAAGAGGCCAGAGAGCACCAAAAGACCAGCAATTATTGCAATTTGAATAGCAATTGGTAAATAAAACATCTTAATTTTATCAATATTAAGTTTGAGTTTAAACTATAAGGCTGGATTAGTTTAAATTTAGACTAGTTTTTACTTTTTTTGGGGATCTAATAATTCGGTTTTGAATATTCAGGTCGAAATTCAAAAACAGTGCAACTTGTACGCACTTTTGTTTGATTTATTGGGGACGTTTAATTCTTAAAAATTGATAGGCTAGGTTAGGTAAGATGAAGGTTTGGAAACATTAATTAATTCGATGATGATGATTATTATGCGAACTGCGAAGCAAAATGCAAAAGTGCAGCGCAAAGTAAAATCATCAATCGATATTGGTTTCAAACATTCGCTTTGAAATTCGTACTTGCCTAATTTTAAAAATCAACTCTACAGTAATGCTTATTGATTTTTGTTAAGAAAGAGTGATGTAGATCATAGACGCAGAGAGAGCGAGAGTGAGAGAGGTTGATGCTTGATGTTAATATAAAAGCAAGCCATATTTGGCATTTGCACACCATTCATTCATTCTCCAGTTTTTATTAAGCCTATTTTCAGCATTTTATTCAAACGATATCAACAACAAACAAATATGCCATTCCCGCCTGCACCAATCGACAGCTTCAACTCTTCGGACCTCTGCAACGTCGCTCTGTTATCAATACCACCTCTCAGTGCTGCTCTCATTGGAACATTGGCATTGCGAAACGAAAATGTTCTTAGGGTGAGTCAACTCAAACCATTCTCAAATAATCATTAACATCTTTTTTAGAATCAAATTGTGCCGCGTCATGTTCCACGCAAATCTCGATTCTACCTGGTGTTGAACTGTGTGACCACCGCTCCGCTTGGCTGTGCTGCCTACTTATTCTGGAAGAATGGAGGTTTGGGATTATTAATTCGCATAAAATTCTCTAATTTTATTCATTTAAGGTCTCGAGAACAAGGACGATCGCTTTGCCAACATCCTACTCAATGGCGCAACACTCCTCACTGGGCTCACAATGGCACCGGCGTTCAAATTGGGAGGCTTCAGATTGGTAAATTTAATGAATCTTATTATTTAATTGAAATGTGTGATTTTGCAGTTTGCCATCAACACTGGTTTGCTCGCCGCTCTCGCATTGACCACCACCGTTGCATTCGATCAAGTTGAGAAAAGTGCGGGCTCTTTGGTGTAAGTTTTTGCATATAATTTTTTGAATAATTTTTCGGCACATTTTCAGATTTCCATTCGCTGCTTGGGCAACATACTGTGCAATCAATGCGCTGATGATCACAAGACCGCGTGTTACAATCATCGTGGAGGACCCGAAGAATATCAAGCCATCATCATCGGCGGACGTGTATGATTGAATTGAAAATTGTGGACAAAAAGTGAAGATTGATGATGATGATGAGATGAGAAATACATATAAATTGATTCGATATTTGATTATTATTCCACCCTTAATTTAATGTGCCTATTTGTTATTTCCCCTAATAAATTTCCTTTTATTGTATTGCCGATTATTTCATTTTCTCTTTTTCTTTTTTGAATAAATTATTCTTAAAGAAGATTTTGTGTTTTAATGGTTTCAATGATTTGGTTTGGGTAATTCATCAAATTGTAAATGTTGTGTTAAAATGCGGCACCTTTTGTTTCCAATTTCGGGCTCACTTTCATCCTCATTGTTATTCATAATAATTTTTCCCGTTCATTTCCCATCCTTCACAAATCCTACCAATAATGCCATTCATTCCCCCTCCAAATCTCCTTCTTTCTCACATTTTGCCACTCCACCGAGTTCCTTTCCATTCTCATTTTGTTCGTCTTTACCTTTTGCTGTGGCCAAGCCAAACCGGCCATTTCCGGCAAACCCGCCATCATTTTTGCTTGCCGCCGGTTTTTCCCCTGTGGTAGTTACGGCGATGGAGGCGCAAGGGCTCAAGCCAAGGGCAGCAAATGACTTGGCCAACAACAGCAGTGGCGGTCTTTTGCTAGCAATGGCCAATGGGGGGTCTTGGATGGAATGGGAAGGGGCAAGGGAAGAAAGCACTCCCGCCGGTTGGGTGCGCTTAGAGAGCCATGGACTTGGCAAAAATCTATAAAATTGAGCGGACTCCCTTCCCGCCAGCCGCCACCCACAGGCCATTCCACCAAACGGCAACCTCCTCCTTTTTCACGTCAATGGCACACGGCACACACGCCTTTCCCTACCTCCTCCATTTTGCCATCGCCACTCTCGGCGGGAACGGCGCGGGGATATCTGATAAGGCCAATCCCCATTCCCTCCTTCCATTCGCTTCCATTGGCCCAATCCTCCATCCACTTTGTCACCTCACTTTTCACCCATTAAAAAATGAAGGCTACGCTTTGCCCCCCGGAGGGGTGATGCCATTGGAATAGGAAAAGCGAAACGAAAGGCAACGACCCATTCAACTTTTTACTGTGGTGGTGGAAAATTGGAAGTCGATTTTGGCTTGTGGGCACATCAATTGCGAATTTTCTCCCCATTTTTGGAATTATTTCCCTCCATTTTGAAATTTGTAGCCTTCATTTTTCCCTTCACCATATTCAATCCAATTAGGCCATAAAGTTTATTTGGCCAAATTCCACTAATATTTCGAAGAGATATGGTCGTCTTCTTTTCCACACGTGGCTATTCGGCTCACATTTTGCCTTTCCATTTTTGGTCATCATTTCCTTCCTCATCAATTCTTTCCATTCTCCTACTTTTCCTCATCCTTCTGCCACTTCCATGTCCTGTTGCTGCCCTCAAGTGCCTGGATTGTAAGAATTTTATGGCCAAAATAATTTCATCCAATTCCTTTCACTTTTTTATGTGTTGGCAAAGATTGTATGGGTACAACATGTGAGGGCGAATATTGCCTCATTGTTTGTGTTTTATTCAATAATATTAGGCCAATTTCGGCATTTTTCCCCTTGCCTAATTCTCTCTCATTCCTTCCATTTTTCAGTCTCATTATGCCCCTCGATGGGGTACAATGGTTTGGGGTGAGCCGGCAGTCGTGAAGGGATGTTTAAGGTTGGCCCAAAATGAGAGGGGGAAATGAATACATCCAATTGCCTATGAATTTTCAGTGGTCGAATGCTGAGAGCCAATGTTCGATCGCATTGTGAGGTCGGCGACGAAAGGGACGAAGTGCGTTTTTATGGCTTTAACCAAGTTTGAAAAGAAAATGATAAGGAGCCAAATAGTTTTGAGTTTTGTTGAAATGCCAGAGTCAATTTGGCCTTAAATTATGCCATTTTTCTGTTTCTCATTATATTCCTTTGAATCCTTTGATTCAATTGCTTTGGGGCAAATCAATTCGAGGGGAGACGTTTCATTGCCAACTTTGACGAGTCCATAACTCAGCAAAGAAGAATCCTTTTGATGCCATCTTGGTATCATTAGATAAGAACTAATCAAGCTCTACAGAAATATATATTGGGATTTGATTTGTGAAAAGTTCGATATCCTCTTAATTTCAAGTTTCTTAAATCCTAGCTAAAAGGAAAACTGACTTTGAGTCACTTTTTCGACTTAAAGTCACTTAAATTTTGATTAAATCACAAAAACTTTCTCATTATTTAATAGAGCTTAAATAGCTCTAGCATCAAACAATTTCTTTTTTGCTGAATTATGATCATCAAAATAGCTGGCACTTAAATGACCCACAATCCCACAATCACAACTCGATATTTTGATAGATTCCTAGGAAGAAGCTGATTTTTGATACATTTGCTTTAGGGAAAATCATATTCACATTTCAAACACATATTTTAGGATCCGTTCACATGTTTTTGCGATGGCCGTGACTTCTGCAACAGTGAAAGGGCTGTCCAAAAATTGGAGATAGAGCCCGTTCCACTGTTAGTCCTTCTGAATTTTCTCCCCATTATTTCTTCAAATTCAGCTATTCCTGTGTTTGCCAAGGGCCACATTGCCGTGGGAAAACATGCCTCGGTGAATTGTGCACTTTCGTGAAAAATCATCGAACTGAAACAACGGAACAGGGTTGCGTGAATGCATCCGTCCCGTTGGTGGAAAGGCGCTCCTCCGGGGCATGCATGATCTCGGTGAATAATATAATAAGGAGTTATGGCTTATGGGCATGGGAATATCGTATTTTTCTAATATTACCCCTCTCTATCAGAATCCCCATTCCAATAATATCCTCCTTTAGTGCGTCTCTGAAAAAGCCACGGGGCCAAATTAGGAAAAATACGTTAATTTTATGATGGATTGTAAGGCCATTTAAATGTTCTAATTATTCACAGCCTATCACCGGAGCAATGCACCACACTGTGGCCAAAACCGCCGACGATTTGTTGCACACAGAATCATGCGTTTGTGAAGGCGATTATTGCAATTCGGTGGGCAAAAATACAAAGGGAAAAGGAAGATAGAAAAGAGGAATATGCCATCTACAAAATGGCCTCATCAAAATTGTTTATCCAATAATTTTATTCTAATTATTTTTGCAGCGGAAGCCGAAGCCAACGGTCAAGGAGAACTCGAAATGCCGTATTCTTGCCCCAACTTTCCCATTCCCAAATTTTCCACCATTTTTTAAGGGGCATTTGTGCATGTGGAGGTGATGGGCCAGAAAATGAGCAGCCGGAATGTTAGTTGTAAAGGCGAATTCTGCTTCCGTGCCGAAATCCAATCCCAGCTTGGCCATATGAGCAAATATCGGACGGTAACTTTTTGGGGAACATTATGGAATACCATATTTTTCTATTAAAAGCGCATGGGCTTCTATTTTTCGGAGCCTCTCTAGAATGTTAAAAAATACAATATTGTCGATGCCACAATGCCTAAGGGCTTCTCCTATTCATCCTACTGTACCCACACTTTTTGGTTAATCGCCTAGCCACATAATATCAATCAAATATTGCCCCAATCTGCCTTTTTAAACCAACCAGCATTTTATCACATTTTTCCGCACAATTAATAAAGAATAACTTAAAGTCGAGTTTCTCCTTTATCTCTATACCGTTCATTGGGGCTTATTAGTCCTCCGATAAAGGCCAAAGAGTGAGAGCCTAGGCCCACCCAAACCACTTTAGCCCTAAATTAGGACAATAGATTTATAAAAATGGATTAATTCCATTTCACCCACAGATGGGCTGTGCCTCGTTCACAGATGACACCCAATTGGCGGAGGAATTGGAGCCGACGGGATGCGCAAAATTCACGTCGGAAAAAGTGCAAGTGGAAGCATGTTTTCAGGTCGAAAATAACCCATTCAAATTTGATTCACCATTTGTTGGTTCAGACCAAAGATAGGGCGGCAATTGTGCGCGCGAGGCAAAGTCGTCAAGGTGGGGCGAAAAAGTGGCGTGCAAAGGGACGGCCAAGATCCAGTGAACGGGAGGAGGATGAAGAAGGGGAAATAGAAAATTGGGATGAGGGCGATGAAAAGGAAGAGAAGGAAGAAGGAGGAGGAGGGAAGAAGGAAGAAGAGGAAGAGGAAGGAACAAAGGAGGAGGAAGAAGAAGAAGGGGAAGGCGAAGAGGTGGAGGAAGGGGCCGAAAAAACGCCGCATTATATTTTCGAGAAGGTTGGAATAATAATGGAGGAATTTTTGGGGTTTATTAGGGATTGTTTTGAGAGCACATTGGCCTAATAATTCCCTCAAATTCGTATTCAAAGTTCTTCCCAATTTTGGAAATTTTCCATTGGTTTATGGCCCTATAATTCCAAATTTCTTGGTCTTAGATTAACCCGGGGACTCCTCTTTGCTGATGAGTGAATTGGAATCAAATATGGCGGAATCCCTCAAATTTGCCTTTTAATAAATAATTAAGCAAATAAAAATCCATCTATTTTCAGCCTACATTGGCCCCACAGCCCGAGGAATCGACCAACAGCACGTCAGTGCCCTAAACATTGAAATGACTATCATAATTCATAAATGATTTCCCTTTTAGGCTAATCTCCGTATTCCTCCTTCTCATTTTGCTCATTTTGTTGAGTGGCGCAGTTTGGAAGGTAATTTTGGCCTAAAAATGATTCATTTTTGGACAATTTTCAGTTACAATTGCACAAAAGACTGTTCAGGGCCAATTATGACAGGTAACAAGCAAATTGGTTTAACCCAAAATCAATAAAAAATTACAAATTTTGGCTCATTTCCCAATTGGAATTGGGGTTAATGTTTTAATTTCAATACCAACATTTCTGCTGGTCTATTCTCAAAATCAGGGCTATAGCTCTGTAAGGCAATAGAGCAAGCCAATAGCCATTCTAGAAATATTATATATTTACTTGGAAGTTGGAAAATTATATGTAAATTCAATCAATTCATACTGGCTTTTCCTCCGGGTTTATTATACTAAAATACATATAGCTTTTTGTATTTCATAAAATTTAATATAAGCCCAATTGTAGAGGACATTTTGGGCTTTCAAGTGATATATCGCCTTCCTGAATTGGCTATTGCCTCGTTGAGTTATAGGTAAAAGAATAGATGACCTACTGTATCGCTTTCTCATATCAATGATGACAAGTGAATTTGATGTCTGATGAGTGAGGGTGCATTCAGGCCCCATTCGCCTACCGTAATAACAAAGGAAACGCACCTACACACTAGCGCCCAAATGGGCCTTTATTATCTTTTCAAACCCCGAGCGCGAGCGACTGTGCGACGGGCTTTAGGCACAATCAATTCATTGGTATAAGAATGCGATTAAAGGAAGAATCCATTCTTTGGTTTGGCCCACAACTCAAAGGCAATAGCCATTCTAGGAAGATGATATACTATTCTAAAGCTCAGAATACCCTCTACAAAATTCCCTTTTTTGAATTTGTAAATTCCTTTGAATATAATTCACTCGAATTTTCTGATTGATTGGAGAAAAGTGGCTTATTTTACAAATTATTTTATTTTATAAAAAATTAATGTGGCCACTTTTTAGTGGACATTTAGGGCTTTCGAATGGTATATTGCTTTTCGGAATTGGCTACTTTCCTGTTGAGCTATGGACAAAAGAAACTCATAGATACTCTAGATCTGGAGGACAAATCCAAAATCCTATTCAAAAGAAACAATACTACCCTTCAAATTTAATTATTCATAAAATAAATTTTTAGCGTGGCCGGTGGCTGATCAAATTGTGATGTTGAAGAATTTGTTCGAATGGAAAAACAATTTTAATATTAGGGCAGCAATAAATGTGCACCAACCAAAACAGGCAAAAAGACTCGCATAGTGTTCCCATTTTAAAATACAATTTTGTCGAATCAATTTTCAAATATATTTATCCCACAAAAAAGCATATTTACATATTACATATTTACATAATTTTCCCTCAATTTTAATTTTTTTCCCACCCATCATAATATTATAAATTCAATAAAAAATTAATCAAAAAATGTGCGCATTATGTGTCATCAATTTTATGCCTTTCTTCATCCTCATTTTCTTCCTCCATTTCGGCCATATTTTCCCCATCGGCCAACAATTCCACCAAATTGTCCAGCCCAATTAAATACCCATCCTCATGATTGCCCAGCTCCCATTCGGCTCGATGGCTTAATCTATTTTGCCCTTCCATTTTTGTACATTTGGCAAAATCAATGAGCCAGGCGCCTGCTTTCTTGTCGTCATAAATCAACAAAATTGACGAACCAACGACCTGAATGAGTAGAAAATATGAGACATTTCTCCGAAAAAATGAAAGAGATGGATAAAAGGAAAAAAGAATTGAATTTGAAGAGAAGGGGTATACGGTATTACAAAAATAATCCCTGCAGATTTTTTATATCTTCGATTACCTTGATTTTTGTTTTTGTGCTTTCTGGAAAATGTTCGCCAAAATGTGTTTTCCCTTTCCGGAAAATGTTCGCAAAAATGTGTTTTCCCTTTCCGGAAAATGTTCGCCAAAATGTGTTTTCTCTTTCCGGAAAATGTTCACCAAAATGTGTTTTCCCTTTCCGGAAAATGTTCGCCAAAATGTGTTTTCCCTTTCCGGAAAATGTTCGCCAAAATGTGTTTTCCCTTTCCGGAAAATGTTCACCAAAATGTGTTTTCCTTTTCCGGAAAATGTTCACCAAAATGTGTTTTCCTTTTCCGGAAAATGTTCGCCAAAATGTTTTTTTCTTAGAAACAGGTTGAATTAATTTCTTACTTATTAATTAGTTAAATAGTCGGATTCATTTCTTAGTTGAAAAGGTGAAATAATTTGTTAATTTAGACATTCCATTTTTTCAAAAATTTCCCCCTCCTTTTTCCGCCTTCACCTCATGGCTGGCGAAAAATTCGCTGTATTCGACGGCATCCCTGATTTGTTTTATCCTGGCCAGTAATTGCATTTTCACGGATTGCCTCCTTGGCCCAAAAAAGTCCATCAATGCTTGCCGCACTTGGTTCCGGGTTGACAGCCTTTTGAAGTCTTTCCGAAGAACGCCTCCAGGCAATTGGGCTGCCTGAGGGATTTGAAAATAAATTCATTTTTGAGTGGGGTCAAACTTCAATCCGAAATCCCAAAGCAGCGGAGGAGGATTTCCTTTAAAAATTGGGTAAAATTTTTCCTAAATTTGGTGAACTCACATTTCACGGAATTGCATATATCTGTAAATGAATGAATGGATTGAATAATATTAAAAATAGAATATTCCCCTCAATTTAGTACCTCAATTTTGTGATGGCCCCTTCCCGATGCTCCTGCAAAACAAATAATTAGTATTTGTAAAATGGTTAAAGAAGGTTTAAAATGTCAAATTTGTTTATCCAATATTGAAAGGCATAACCAAAATAAATTCCTTATTGTTAGGGACACCTCTTTTGTCGGTTCATCAGGCGCTAATTCCATCATTTTTCGGTACAAATCGACGCGTCTGCTTCGGTTGGCCACCTCCGATTCGAGGAAGGTTCTCGTCCCAATTTTGATGTCCATCACCGCTCGACTCGATGTATTCGGAAACTGCGATAAAAATTCAAATAGAGGAATTATCAATGCAAAGATACCTCCGCCAAAAGGTCCTGGATTTCGATGAATGCTGAAAAATCAAATCTTTTTATAATAGGCTGAATTCTCCTTGTGGCCAACCCTCATTCCGATGCTGAATTTCCCTGAAGAATTTTGGCGTTATTCCACGCAATACCGGATCTATGGAATAATATTTATTTAATAATCCATTTCGCTCTTCACCCCGCATTATTTCTGCATATGCGATGGCTTCGCCCGAATTGCCAGGAGGTTGCTTTTTCCAAAGTGAATGATTTGAGGCTGGCACAATTGTGCCTTGATGCCCCGACAATTGCACCCAATTCTTGAGCCGCTCTTTTAGCCAACAATCCAAAGGGAGTGCTGTGATGGCCATCGTCTCCACGGATATCTGGGAAAAAGGCAAAATTGGCAATCAATTTGAACATTATTTCGTGTAAATTTTGTGAATTAACTACTTTCCGATATGATGATGGCTCCCTTCTTTTTTTTCCTTATCCTTCCTATCAACCATGTTTGAATACGGTAGGGGATTTCAGGTCATTTCACTATCTGGGCTATTCTTTTATCTAAAGCTCAATGAGGTAAGAGCCAATCCAGGAAAGCAATATACCATTTGAAAGCCCAAAATGTCCTCTAAAAAGTGGCCATATTAAATTTGATGAATTCTAATTTTAACAAAAGTTACATTCCTTTGATTGTTGTGAACCAGAACTTTCTAATTGTTTGGAGGACAAGCTGATTAATTGACAAAATATTTTAAATTTTAAAAAGTTTGTGAAGCCACTTTTTATAAGGAATTTATGGCTCTCGAATGGCATATTGCCTTCCCAAATTGGTCGCTTCCTCTTGGAGCTATGGACAAAAGAATGGGGCCAAGTACTATACTGATTGAGAGTTTGAATATTTTGGTGCTGATAATGGGGAATATGGAATAAGAAAATGTAAAATATATTTAGGTAATTGAATTGGAAAAGATAGATTTAATTCCTCTTTGGGCTGCCGAAACACCTGAAGCAATGCCCAACGGAACAGTTGGCCAAAAGTGGTTGGCTCCTTGATGAGTGAGGCCTCCAATGCGACCAAGGATTCGGCGGTGACCTGCGAAGGTGGGAAGCCACCGCTGCCACCATCCAAACTAATTAAGGAAAAAGCGGAGGCCGAACGATTCCGGCTAGGAGTCAATTTTTGCAACAATTCAACCAAACTTGGTCGACGGTGGGAATTTGGCCGGATTGAAGGTGGCAAATTGTGGTGGTTGGAATTGGACATTGGCCGACAAATTGTTGGCGGGGATTGTTGGGCAGCAGTAGTGGGAGAAGCGAAAATGCAGGGAATGAGTCGATGTAGGCAAAAACAGCAACAACGGGAATGATGTTGGGCTTTGTTGGTGTTGGCAGAGGATTGGGGCCAATTTAAAGAGGTCATTTTGGGACAAGGAAATAATATATTATTATTTATTATGGATTGTGGTTGGTGTTATTTATTTTGATATTTAAAAGTCTCAAATGTTTATTTTGATTGTGGGAAATGTTAAAAATTGATAGAGGTAATAAAAATGATTAAAAAAAGGCGATTTAGAGGAATTGCTTTGGGGGATTTAACTATAAATTTAAACATAAATGAATATGTTGGCAAAGATTATTCGCGCAGTAAGATGTCCTTTTAGGAGATCGGAATCCAAATATGTATTGAATCACATCTGATAAGAGGAAAATGGATTGGCAAATGACGCAAAAGCTATAAAATGATAAAAGGGGAAAAATAAGTGATAAAAATGAAGCGGAAATATTAGATAAAATTTGATTTAGTATTGGTGCCAGACTCATAAAAAATATTATTATTGTCAAAAGGGTTTCCCCTCTTTCAATTGGGGTTTGGCCATTCACAATGAAGGAATTGATGAGCACAAAATTGGGGGTGGTTTGGACGGGACAATCGATTTGTCCCGCCGAAGGGAATTATAAATAAAGTGGGGGGGGGGGGGGGCTGACCGCACCCTCGAAAACACTTCCCCCAATTCAACCAGCCGCTCATCATCACATTTTTACACCATCACCCAAAAGTGGCGAACGTAAAATGGAAAAGTCATAATTCAACCCAAATTTTTCGCCCAAATCCCCAAATTTGACTTTGATCATTGCTGCCCTCTCCAAAAAGGCTTAAGCCCTAAAGCTGATTATGATGATTGGTGGAGGGTGGAATGGAAGAAAAATTATATTCAAATCAGTTCAACCGGATTGATTTGAAATTGAACCAGAAGAATAAGGGATAATTCATAATTGAGTATCGCTGATTGAGGCTTCGGTTTTTGCCCCATAGCTTACGGAGGCAATCACCAATTTTGGAAGATTATAAATTATTTTAAAGTCTAAAGTTCCCTTTACAAAATGGCCGATTTTAATTTTCAAATTCCAACTTTAAAGAAGGTTACATGTACTTGAATATTGTAGACCCGAATTTTATGATTGATTGGAGGGAGGAAAAGCCTTTTAGTTTACAAATTGTGTTGTTTTCTCAAAAATACTATAGCCACTTTATAGAGGACTTTTAGAGCTTTCAAATGGCATATCACTTTCCTAGATTGGCTATTGCCTCGTTGAGCTATGAGCCTAAAAAGGATGCCAACTAAATCGCACCTTTATATTTATACCAAATGAATTGATTGATGCTTAGTGCTGCGAAAAGGCTCCTTTCCTTTGTTGTTACGGTAGCATAAGAAGATGATGCGCCTAAATGGACCTTCAGGCACCAATCAATTCACTTGGTATAAGAGAGCGATTCAATTAAGTCGTCCATTCTTTTGTTTCATAGCTCAGTGAGGCAATAACTAATTTGGGAAAGCTATATACCATTCATTGGAAAGCTGAAAGTGGCCTCTACAAAAAGGCCTTATTAAATTTTATGTAACTTGGGATTTAAAAAAAAATATTACATGCCTTTGAGTGAAGTTAACCCGATTTTCTGACTGACTGAGGAAAAGTCGCTTATTATACACATTATTTTAAATTTTAAAAATTTATGTGGCCACTTTTTAGTGGTCACTTATTAGCGCTTTCGAATGGTTTATCGCCTTTCTAAATTGATTATTTCCTTGTTGAGTTATGGCCAAAATAAAGGCAGAAGTACTCAATTGGCAGAGTATTAAATTGTCCTGTTTCGAAATTAGAAATTATACTAACTAATTTTATTGGCCAATGAATAAGTTTTTTTTTATCCTTATATTAATGCCAGTTTTCCCATTTTCTCACCCGACAAAGTCGACTCAATGCGCCATTTTTCTTTCCATTCGATTTGTTGGATACTGTTGCCGATTCGACTCCTTCAAAAATGCCCAAATTCTTTGCCAATTCCCTTTTTGGGCCACCAGTCAAATTTGAGGCCGCCCGGCGCAACCTTTCAAATGGTCCGTTTGTCTTTTGGACCGGTAAACAATTGTCGAATTGTTGTTGTTGGCCTTGATGAATTGGCAAAACGGGGGAAGGAGTGGATGATGGGGTGCTGGGTGGTGGCGGAGAAAATACTAAAATATTATTTAACATTTACATCAATATTATAATATATTTATAGGAAAATTCTTTCTGCTAGTAAAAATATGATCACCCACAATGGTACAAATAAAGACTTACTATATTCCATGAATATGTTTTCAATTTTATCCAGAAAGAATTAATCCGTAAATGAAAAAATTTTGGCGAACATTTTCCGGAAAGAAAAAACACATTTTGGCGAACATTTTCCGGAAAGGGAAAACACATTTTGGCGAACATTTTCCGGAAAGGGAAAACACATTTTGGCGAACATTTTCCGGAGAGGGAAAACACATTTTGGCGAACATTTTCCGGAAAGAGAAAACACATTTTGGCGAACATTTTCCGGAAAGGGAAAACACATTTTGGCGAACATTTTCCGGAGAGGGAAAACACATTTTGGCGAACATTTTCCGGAGAGGGAAAACACATTTTGGCGAACAATTTCCGGAAAGGCAAAATACATTTTGGCGAACATTTTCCGGAAAGAAAAAACATATTTTGGCCAACATTTTCCGGAAAGGTAAAGCACATTTTGGCGAACATTTTCCGGAAAGAGAAAACACATTTTGGCGAACATTTTCCGGAAAGGGAAAGCACATTTTGGCGAACATTTTCCGTAAAGGGAAAACACATTTTGGCGAACAATTTCCGGAAAGGGAAAACACATTTAGGCGAACAATTTCCGGAAAGGGAAAACACATTATGGCGAACATTTTCCGGAAAGGAGAAACATTTTCCGGAAAGAAAAACAAATTTTGGCGAACATTTTCCGGAATTGGTGTCATCAAGGAAAATTGAAATAATTTTTTTAATTTTTTTGTACCATTATGGAGATGAACTAGAAGCTAGAACCTGGGACTCACCTGTGGCCATCTTTTCTTCGCAACAATTCTTCTCCTCCTCCTTTTCAGTTGATTTACAAAATTCAATGGCCATCATTTTCGCTTCTTGCGATAATTTTGGCTGTTCCGATGATGGGACAAATGCTGCTGGCTGCGACAAAGTTCGGCAAATTTTTGGCCTCTCAATGTTGGCGACGGGTTGAGGGAAGGGAAAAAGGCGAATGATCTGTGCAATGAATTAGAGAGGATATTTAAATTAGCCAATATTTGGCCAACCTGTGCCAACATTTCCTGCGACAATTCACTCAACAGATGAGGTGGGCCATTTCCTCCGCCCCCTTCGCCACTTGTGCAACTGCCACTGCCTTCCTCTGCCACCATCATTGATGATGTTCCTTCAGGCATATTTTGATCGGTAGGTGAATTCTGCTTATTATTCGGTGAATTTCGATGCCGCCAACTTGACAAAATGAATGTAGAGGCCACGGCGGAAGGGGACGATGGCGAATGTTGTGGAGGATCATTTTGCCCGAAATGGATTGGTGGCAGAAAAAAGGAGGAATGCCGACGGGTGGTTGATGATGGCACCAAAGAAGAATTGGCAACCGTTGGAGGAATTGTTGGGGTCAACGGTGGCGGATTATGACTGTGCCAAAAAATGTAGGAAAAATTGCGGGAATGTCAATGTTAATCAGAAGATAATTTTGGAGGGAAATAGATTGATTTTGAGTTAAAATCAGCAAAAAATCATTGTTAATATGTGAAGAAGGCCATTTCAATATTTGGCATGCTCTTTTGTCCATAGCTCAATAAGGAAGCTATTAATTTAGGAAGGCGATATGCCATTCGCAATTTCTAAATGTCCTCTAAAAAGTGGCTAAATCTAATTAGAGAAAACTTTTAAAAATTTGTAAAATAAGCGACTTTTCCTCCAATCAAATAGAAAATTCGGGTTCATTGCACTCAAAGACATGTAACTTTTTGTAAGGTTGAATTACGTAAAATTAAATTTAGCCACTTTATAAAGAACACTTTGGGCTCTCAAATGGTATATCTGCTTCCAGAATTGGCCTTAGCCTCGCTGAGCTATGGTCAAAAGAATAATCTCGGTACTGAAATGTCCGATGCTCTTTTAAATGATCCATTAATTTTTCACTTTTGGCAAATTCTCCAAAGGAAAACCCAAAAAGTGCCACTTTTTTGTTGATCAACCACTCACTGTTTGGCCTTTTCAGTTGTGCCGACGGCCAAATTTGTTGGCCTTCGACTGCCTCCTCCCATTTCCATCATCATTCGCGCATTCCCTTCCCCACCATTTTCTCTTTGAAAAATGCCATTCCCGTCATCATTTGATTGTGCCGTAGATTTATCCAAAAGTCCTCTTTCATTTTGCGATATTGCTTTTGTCTTCGCCGCCACCGGTGCCCTTCCCTTTTCCTTCTTTTTCTTTGTTTTGCACACCGATTGGACCAGGCCCATTGATGGAGGCTGAAAGGGTGGAAAAATGTTCGGAAAAGGAAGAAAGGAGAAAGGGGAATATTGGAATTGGCGAGAAAAGCGTAAGGCGGGATTGACGCAAACACACGTTTGGCGGGTGGCGGAAACGACCGAAGGAAGGGGAGAAAAGTGGAATGAATGAATTTTACAATTTATGCGAGGGTGGAGGAAGGAGAAGACCCCGTAGGGAGGAGGAGGCAAAAGGGAAAATGGATGATGACTGATGATGAACGGGCAAAATGTAAACTAAACACAAAACGAAGAGAATGAGGAGTGGGGACCAATGGATTGATTGCACCCATTTCCGTTTATATTGCGCCCCCGGCGATGAAGATCGATCCCCCATCCTTCTCCAATTCCAATATGGAATAGGGCGACGATCATTGGCGCATTGGCTGGACCAAAAATGGGGGAATTGGTTCGGTACTTTCTCCCTTCGTTCCGATTATTCCGGCTCATCACACGGCTCATTTCTAGCCAGCTGCTGGCCCCATTCCATCCATTTTTTTGGTCCCGTGTTGAAAAATATTGACGGAATATTCATCACGATCCATTAGTAAGCAGAAAGAGTAAAGGCAAAATTTCTTTTTCGTACCTTTTCATCGTTTTGATCCTCCTCCTCCTCTTCATCTTCTTCCAATCCATCAATGGCCAAAATGGCTGCTTCATCCGTCAATTTGAGCAAATCCATTTTTGTTTTTAAATAAAGAATAATGTTTTTGCCTTTTGTGACTTTATAATGGACGATGTAAAATGATGGAAAATATTATGACGGAATTGGATTGAGAAAAAATGGGCAGAGAAAAGCCAAAACCAAATCAATTTTGGGAGGAGGAGGAACGGGTCCAACATGGCCCACTTTCCGTGGTTTTTTCCTTATCAGCAAATATGTAGATGGAATTGGGGTAGATAGCCAAAATCCAAAACTATCTATATTTGTTGCTACCTCAAAATGTCCAAAAATGGGGCAGAGAGGTGTTTATATTTGACAAAGATTAAAAAAGGTTAAAAGGAAGACTTAATCCTCCTTGAATGGTCGAAATTTAATTGACAAAAACCCTAAATTGTCTGATAAAATCACATCAAAAGCTAGAAATTCATTTGATTAAAAAAATCAATGATTAGATTACGGTATTCAATATTTTTAAAATTAATAAATTTTTGGCTTTATGTTTTAGGACGAATTGTCCAAAATAATTTTTCGTCTCTTTCTCCTTTTTTCCTTTACTCTACTCTTATGGCCGCCGTCCATGGCCAAAGGCCAATGTCCATTTTAGCTTCAAAACAAGCCAAGCAATATTCTAAATTCATTCCATTATTAGATTTCCAAAATTTTATTGTTTTTCATTATTTAAATTAAAATAAAAATCAATTTATATTTTGCTATTTTAGAAGATCAATTTCAATATTATTTCACGATTTAAGAGGGCCTTTTTATTAATGGCATCCAAAAGCAAAAATGTTGCAAACAGCAGCGAAGCAGGAGGTGCTAATAAGAAGAGGAATTATCCAATCTTTGAGCGGGAAAATGTCCAAGAAGAAACCAAGCGTCGAAAAGAGGGGGATTTGCTCAAAATTTGGTCATGGAATGTAGCCGGTCTCCGAGCTTGTGTCAAGGTTTGTTCAAAAACATTTTGTCAATTGATTTATATTCATTTTAGAAAGGTGGCCATAAACAAATTGCCGAATCCGGAGCAGACATTGTGATTTTGCAAGAGACAAAATGTGCCGAATTCCCTAACGAGATCAATGCCTTGGATGAATATATTTTCAAGCGATTAATTGTGTCAAAGGAGAATGGGGGCGGCTATGCGGGCGTTGCAATGCTTTCCAAAGAGAAACCAATCAAAGTGGAGACGGACATTGGCGATGAAGAATTCGACAAAAAAGGCGGTCGATTCATCCAAGCCGAATTCCCCACATTCAATTTCATTGGACTTTACGTGATTAACAGTGGAAAGTAAGTAATTTATGTTTAATTTATAACCTAGAGACTGATTTGGGTTGGGGTCAGCCCAACTTAAATTAGTTAAGTTTTAATTGGCTTTAGTTCTTGGACCATGCTTTGTCCGGCTAGCGGCTAGAATTAGTGTAGGCTGTAGGTCTTTTGGGTTTTAGGTTTTATATACTGAGCCGAGCTCAATCTGAGATCTGAGTCACGGATTTAACTTAAACGATTATAAATTGCAATTTTATAATATAGAGCATTGGTCAATCTGAATAAACGCGGTCAATGGGATGAGCTGTTATTCAAGAGAATCACTCAATTGGATAAACAAAAACCAATCATCATTTCTGGCGATTTCAATGTTGCACACGAGGAAATTGGTTAAATTTAATTTATAAAAAAACATTTTAATAAAATAAATTTTAAGATCTTCGAAATCCGGATACTAATCGAAATAAGGTAAAATAAATAAATAAAATAGATTAATATGAAAAAATATTCTCAGACAGCCGGATTCACGGACCAAGAACGTCAGGCATTCACTCGATTGCTTAATGCCGGTTTTGTGGACGTTTGGCGGAGGCGCAATCCGGACACCGCTGAAGCCTACACTTATTGGTTTTTTAATTCATTTTCAATAAAATTATTCAATAAAAACCATCCCAAAGGTCATATATTGGCAATCGAAAGGCGAAAAACATTGGCTGGCGGCTGGATTATTTTGTGGTCTCCGAGCGAATTTTTAATCAAGTTCAAGAATGCGAAATTCGCTCGAACATTTCTGGAAGCGATCATTGCCCGATTTCCATGTCCATTTTGATCTGATGAGAAATAACAATATTGATTTTTGACATTATTTGATTATCATTCTCTTTTCATTTTTATTAAAAGAATAAATATATTTATATTAAAAAAGATTACATCATATTTAAATTGCCATTGCCATTATAATTGGCAAATTTTTTTATCTTGTTAAATTTTCAAAATTTAGTTCATTTTTTAAATGGCAGAGAAGATTTCTCAACAATTTTCAATTCCGAAATGTCATCAGAGATTGTTAATAATGGAAATGACAAAAGTAAGTTAAACATACATATCCGTAGAATTATTTTTATATAATATTTAGTGACTGATTCCTCCATTTTTATTACAATTTTGAATGAAATCATTCGAGAAAACGAAGCGGACGAAGACCAAGATGAAGTGATTGGGAAAGAATTTTTCAAAGCATTACCAACATTTGAAGAAGGTGGACTTCTGAGAGTAAGCGAATTAAATTGAAATAATATTTAATTTTGATATTTTAAAGGAGAGAGAAAATGCGCCGGATCTGAGTGAATCGCAAATATATGATTTGGTTGAATTTATCAATTTGATTAAGCAAATTGCGAAGGTAATAATACAAAAATTAAGGCAATTTAAATGAATTGAATATAAATCAATTAAGGGCGAAGAGGATGGAAATCGAATTGAAGGGGAGAAGTTTTCACCGGAACAATTTTTGCTTCTTTTCCGCTACTTTCATCAAATTGGCAACACACGGATGGCAGCTGAGTGTGTATGGTTGATGGCCGCAATTGAATTGAAAATATTCGCTTTAAAACATGCTGGGATAAAATTGGGAAACGAAACTTCACTCGAAGCGTTTTGCGATGCCATTGAAATTGATGAACCTTCACTAGACGGCTTCGATTCCTGCGAAATGTGGGCTTCTATCTTATTAATGAAATTATAGTTTTTTTTATTTTTTAGGGCACACAGTGATGGCTTTTGCGAAAATATTTTGACTCTTGAAGAGATACAAATCAGAATGGAAATTGCTAAAGAATTCGTTAAGATTTTGAAAGATATCAAATTGCCAGTGGAGAAGGTGAACAAATTGAAGCGCCTCAAATTTGACGAAATGAAAAGTGGACGTAGTTTAAGTGATTCTGATTAAAACATTAATTTTGATTGATTGACAAACATTTTTATTTCACAAATAAAAGTAAACAAATTGGATATTCCCACTTAAAAATGAATTATCTTGTTTTAATTGAAATATTTTTATTTCCTTGCATTTAAATAAAATACAATAATTGATTTTAATTTAATTTACGAATGTCGGTCACAACAATCTCCTCCCAGTCAAACAATGATCTCCATTCGGGCACAGGCAGTCAGCGACGCAAAGAAATATACAAGTTTGTTTGAAAAATTATTCATATCATTTTTTAAATTTCTACCATTGTGAATATTGGTGATGATCAAAGGAAATGATTATAATTTAAAGGTTATAATGTTTAATTTATCAAAAAGAATAGCCAAAATAATAATGATTAAGGAGGATTTATCCTGCAATTAACAAACCAAATTCCCATTTTGGATAGAGTTGGTTCAAGACACATTGAAATTGAATGGTATATAATTTGTTATGGTTTGAACAAAATTAGAGAGTATCAAACAGTTTAAACCAATTTTGGTTTAATGATTTAAAAAAACATAATCAAATGATGCCTCTTATTAGTGAGATCTATCAATTGGATTTAAAGTTTATGGGTCTAAGTTAAAATCTTTTCGCCATTTTCTATAATTTTCGATAGATTAAATATTTTCATAAATTATAATTTATCACTTTAATATCGATATAACCCATATTTTGTAGATATGTGGCGCCTTGGGCAATTTATGCGGCCAGTTGGTCGACTAAATCCGAAAACCATCTAAAATTTCGTCTGGCATTGGGAAGCTTTATCGAGGAATACAACAATAAAGTTAAATAAACATTTCGTTAATTTTAATCAATAATTTTATCCTCCACAGGTTTCCATTATTCAATTGAATGAGGACCAGGGAGAATTTGTTCATATTGGCACATTTGAACATCCGTAAGCATTCTTTAATACATTTTAAATGCTTAAATTTGGTAGATATCCAGCTACTAAAGTGATGTGGATTCCGGACCCAAAATCGATTTATCCCGATTTGCTGGCCACAACCGGCGACTATTTACGACTTTGGCGGGTCGGCTCCTCTCACAGCGGTGCAACTTTGGAAGTTCGCTTGGACAATGTAATTTAATTATAAATAGAAAAAAAATAAATGGGAAATATTTAAAATGTAAAAAAATGAAAAGAAATTGGGGATTGGGCGAAAAGACTATAATTTCAACGGTTTAGTGGTGTTCCTATACCCGTAGACTTTATACTCGATGATCAATAGTCAAGACAATAAGCATCATTTGATTATTTTTTAAAATGGGAACAAGGCTTAAATAACTCAGTCGGTTAACCCGCCCAGCAGTATCCTCCTCGGGTCGACGGTTCGATACCAGATGAAGGCAAATGATTTTTTTGTTAATTTGAATTGAACCATTAAAACCAAAATTAGTTTAAAACATTATCTTTTCGACAAATTAAATGTCGCAGCGTAAATTCAATATTTTTGCAGAATCGCTCATCGGAATATTGTGCGCCTTTGGTAATGTTTAAAAAACCTATACATTGCAATTAAATTTTTATTTTTAAGACCTCTGCTGATTGGAATGAAGTGGATGTTTCATTGGTAATTTTATTCGCCAAATAATTCATTTAAATTTAATAAATTAAGATTGGTACTTCCAGCATTGATACAACGTGTACGGTTTGGCAAGTTGAGGTTTTTTTAATTATAAAAATTAAAAAAAATTCTTTATTAAGACTGGACAGGCTATTTCCACAACGGAACGAGCGATCGATGGGAATGTTAAGGTTAAAGTTAAAATTGTAAATATTTTTAAAAAATTCCAAATTTTAAGACCCAATTGATCGCACATGACAAAGAAGTGTTCGACATTGAATTTTCAAAACTTTCTTCCGGTCGGGATATATTTGCATCAGCTGGTAGGTCTTTTTTTCCTAATTTATTTTAATTGAATTCGATTTTATTAGGTGCGGATGGCAGTGTTAGAATGTTTGGTTAGTTCATTTTTGAGTCTATATAAAAAGGAAATATTGAAATGGCAAAAAAGATTTTAATGATTCATTCTGATAAGATGAATCGATTGAGTATAGTGTTTGGAAGTCTAATACAAACCATTGACTCCTATAACCTTTTTAGCCATTTCAATAATCTTTTTCCATTTAAAATACTTCCAATGTAAAAAAAATTAATTACAGATTTACGTCATATGGAATACTCCACAATTGTTTTTGAGGAACCAACCAAAAAACCTCTGCTTAGATTAGGTTTGAATAATGGCAACATTTATTAAAAATCTCAATTTCCAGCATGGAATAAACAGGACCACAATTATTTGGCAACTTTCGCCCAAAATTCGAATGAAGTTTTCATCCTGGACATTCGAGTCCCGTCCATTCCCGTCTCAATCCTTAAAAACCATGTGGGATATGTGAATGGCATTGCTTGGGCACCCCATTCTTCATGCCATTTGGTTACAGCCGGTAAGAAAATGAATAAATTCAATTAAAAAATTTGACATAAATTTTAAATTTAGCCGAAGATTGTCAGGCATTAATTTGGGATGTTCATCAAATTCGAGGTTAATTTTACACAGATTTAAATAATGCTTTTAAATGCTAAATTTTTTAGCTGTCGAGGACCCAATACTCGCTTATTTGGCTTCTGGAGAGGTTAAAAACATTTAATTAATAAAATTAATTTCACTACCCAATTGTAGATTAACCAAGTTTGCTGGAGCAGTACACTGACCGATTGGATTTCAATTTGCTATGATAAGAATTTGGAACTACTGAGAGTTTGATGTGAAATGGAAGAGAATATTCTCTTTATTCTGTCTGTATTTTTATGTATATATTATGTGTGAATGATTGGGCATAAATAAAATTTGAAAAATTATGACAATGAAAATTTGAAATAATTGTGAATTTACTAGGCATTTAAGGTCATTTTTCATCGTTCATCAGTGTTGTGTTACATCTTTTCAGAATCAATTGTTTGTGTCATTTAGAGTCGAACGAATCTGCCAACAAGGCGTTTGCAAGAAGGACCTTAAAAAGAGATATTTTTAATTAGTCGAAAAAATATTGAAAATGTCAAGATTTTTAACGGTTCAATGGTTTGCCCTAGACCCCCTTTCATCAAATGCATCATTTGATTATATTATTTGGTTTTAAGCAAGGGCTAGGTAGTCCAGTGGGTTAATTCGCTTATTAGTATATCCTCGGGTCGATGGTTCGATACCCTGTGGAGGCAAATGATTTTTTTTCTTATTTTAATTAGTTTTGAACCAAAAAACCAAATAGGTTTAAACCGTTTAATATCATTTAATTTTGATCAAATCATAAAATTTTATATCATTCAATGCGTCTTGATGGGATGGTTTTTCAATTTTTTAAATAAAAGCTTACAAGAATGATTGACGTCGAGGCAAGAATCAATGCAGAAGGGCAAGCAGCAAAGGCACCAGGGAATGAGAAGGAAGAAGCCAAGCACAAAGCACACGCCCATAATCTGATTGAGGAGGAGTAATTAATTTAAATCATTAAATTAGATTAATCTTACAATCCATGGCAGAGCACCTTAATTTATTTTAAATTAATATTTTAAATAATAATGATAATCACAAACCTGCAACTGTGTCCGTGTGGGTCACAATGTGTTTACGGCAATAGGGACTGTAGAAATTATGAATCATTTAAAAAAATCCCGATTAAATTTACCAATCCATTTCGACAGGATATGGACCAAAAAGAGCAGTTCGTGCGTGCACAGCCCGGACAACGATTGGCGGAGGAGCATTCAGCGGTTGGGGTGCACCGGTGCTCACCATGAATTCAAACCTGCGAATTTATTTATTAGTTTAATTTTACATTTCTATATTTAATCGATAGAACAGAACTGGTCAAGCGTCAAGACTAAAGATTGGTATATAATTTGTCATGGTTTGAAGGGTTTTAAACCGATTTTGGGCTTTGGTTCAAAACTAATTTAAGTAATTATAAGCTAAATTTTCATCAAATGATGAATCCCAAGAGACCTATCGAATTCGAGGTTTATGGTTTTTGAGCCTAAGAGCTAAGACAAACCATTGAACTATTAAACCCGGTTCGCCATTTTAAATGTTTCTTTTTTTACATTTGCTGATTTAAACTGTAAAAGTTCCAAACCTGTTATTGTTGGTGCCAATGCCATACGATTGCTGATGGTTTGTTGGTGGTGCATCGCCGAGCGGGACTTTGGTAAAATCGCCGCCGTTGGTGCCCGGATATGGAGGCGGAGCGTCACCCATTTGATTAGCTTAGAGTCAAATTTATTTAAAATTGGTTGAATTATAATGTTAAAAATATGATAAAGAAAATTAAATTCATTTGTATATAATAAATTGAACATTTATTTAACGATAATATATTTAACCAAGTCTCATCATCAAATCAAATTAATCAAGTGTTGGGTGGGAAGGATGTAAAGAAAGTCAACCAAATATTTAAACTGAATGTATGTTGAATTGAAATTTTGGATCAAAATGTGTTCTTTAAAAAAAAAACAAGCCAAATTCATTCATCATCACATATAAAGTCCCTTCCATTCTTCCATCTTTCTTCTTCAATTCGGTCTCCAGTTTACATGTATTGGCGGTAATTGAATTTGTTCATGTAGGATTGGGCAGCTGCAGATTGAGCACCGCCGCCGCTGGAATGATCAACGCCGGAATCGGGCCCTCCTGCACCATTGCCACCACCGTAGCCCACTCCTTGCGAATCGGGCACACCTCCACGCACGTCCTGATGACGACGTTGCTGTTGATGACCACCACCATTGTTGCCCTCGGGCGGTGAAGTTTGGGCCGGGCGTTGTGAGCCGGCCATACGATTGGCGGCATTGGGCATCATGAATTGTTGGTGATAGTTCATTTGTGGATGATGATATGTTTGCATCGTCGGCATCTTTATTATTAAATTTTATATAAATTTAAGTAATTTTGGGTTACCTGGAACAGCGATTGAAGATTTGCCGCCGCCGCCTGTGGCATGAATGAAGGCTGACCGCCAGCATTTGGAATGCCAAAACCAGGTGGTGGTGCCACTTGTCCACTTCCCCCAAACAATGCGTTCGTCTCGCTCTGTGCCGGTCCTCGATGTTGTTGGCTCGATTGATTGTGTTGAAGGGCGGCCGCATTGCCTTGATTGACTGCAAAATTTACTTTGGATTTGGAATGTTAATATAATCAAAAGATTTACCAGATTGTTGCTGTTGATTAGGCCCAAATTTGTTATCCATGAATGTGTCCATCACTGGATTTCGATGCGATGGCGCCAATGTAGTCGGTGGACCAAGTGACTTTAAATTGAGATTATTAGCATTTATAAGTTGATAAAACCAACCATAGCACCCAACTGAACATCCAACCCGGTGTAGGGCGCATATGGTTGCTGCATGAAGAAACGGTCCAACTCGGCATTTTGCCCGGGCAATCCTGGCGCCGGTGAATACATGTACGGCATGTTGTAGTTGGGAAATTGGTGGTGAGGAATGCTGGCGGCGGTGGCAGCGGCCGATGCGGATGTTTGTTGATGGTAGAGTGCCGCTTGCTGCGATTGTTGCTGTTGATGGTGAAGTTGCTGCTGGTGTAAATGTTGCTGTTGTTGGGCAGCATTGACAACCATTTGCGATTGTTGCTGTTGGTTTTGGTTGGATGCGGTGTACACCGGTTTGCCCTGTTGTTGCTGCTGAGATTGCTGCTGTTGTTGAGCAGTCGAAGGAATGCCACCACCGGTGGATTGTTGCTGTTGCGATTGTGGAATTGATGTTGTTTGCATTCCACTTGGAGCATTATTCGATGGTGGATAGTTCACAGAGGCCGTGTCAGTAAACCTTAAAAATAATGGTTTAAATTTAGGCTTTAGAATTGGTTTAGGGCTAAGTTTAGATTAGTTTAATTTAAAGATTTGCCAAAAATTCTTCTAAAAAATCTTTTAGCTTAATGGGTAACCCTTCAGTTTTTCAAAATTTAGGTTTCGGATTCGAATCCGGCCATTGGACAATAATTTTTTCTGGCTTAATTTCTAATTTTATGATACATTCTGTGATATATTTATTGACAAATATGTTATATGACCAAAAAACAATCCTAAATATCAGTATTCCCAGAAAAACTTACGAGAGTCCTGCACTACGAGAGGAAGTGTTCCTTTGTTGTTGAAATTCGTGGGATTGGGCGGGTTGCTGTTGATGTTGGGTGGTTGCACTAAAATGAGCATGAGCCGTCATATTTGAGCTGGTTGTTGGAATATTTGTCATTGTGCTGAGCACATTCACCGCCGCGTCCTTCAACATTGAACGATCCAACTTAAATTCGCCAAATAATTTATTTAAAACCAAGAAAAAAACCTCAACAGAGGAAATATGCGGTTTGTTGGACCATGCGTCGTTCATTGCGGCCGCAGATGGAACCATCTCCTTGAATTGAAAGCCGAATTGATAGGCGGATGCATCGGCAATTGGTGGCGGGAAATCGCCGGTCGCAAATTCAACTTTTTTGCCTACTTAAAATAAAAAAAATTTTTTTTTGTTTAAATTTTTAAATTCTTACGCTCTGTGCTGTCCATGGCGGTGTTTGATTGTTTAGTCATTTGTGAGATCTGTTGTTGGAAGGCGTCCATGTGAGAGGAGTTGAGCGAAACTGGAACCACTGTCGGCGAATTGTTCGATGCACTTTGATTGCTTGGACTTTTCACAGTGCCACCGCCGCCCAATCCAATCACAGATTTCAAATCGTCCGTGTATTTTTGGTTGACGCTCAGCGAATGACCGGATGAACCGAACACTTCAGGGGCGGCCGCCACGACAGGTTGCTGTTCCAATGATTGTCGGGCTGCCGCCGTTGCCGATGCTGCTGGACTCGGTTCGGCAGGCGGTGGACTCAGTGCGGAGGTGCCCCAATCCACAGAACTCCATCTGTTGTAATTAAATTTATTAGAAAGAAGTCAGATGACTCATCATTTTTATGAGAAGGCTAGACTAGTCACTAGTGCGTTCAGCACCTCATTTTTGGTCAAATAAGAGTATTTAGCTTAGATTGGCTAACAAGGTTTTTTATCATATTTTTTTATAAATTTGCGACTCAAAACACTAAAAGGGTAGACCCTTTACTTCTGTAAAGTGTAAAATTTAGGTCTCAGGTTCGAAGCCGCTTGGTGGCAAATAAATTTTTCGGGCTTGATTCCAATTTTCATACAAGCTTTGAGATAGAAAATTTTCATTAAATAATAAACCGTACTCGGTGACCCTGCCGCTCTCCTCGCCTCCGCCACTCTTTGCCATTTCGGGAACGGCATTCGGCGTGTCCTGGTGTTGCTTGTTTTCAAACGATTGTCTTGCCACCGCCGATGTTCCCTCATGGTTGACGGAGGGTGGTGGTTGTGCCCGGACAGGTTGTGGCGGAGGGGGTGGAGGAGCTTTCTTCGTTGCAGCAACCGACGCGAATGTTTTTGGTTTATTTTGTTGGATTTGTTGAGGCAAATCGCCGCTCATCGTCGATGAGGGTGGATTGTTGTCAAGCGATGGCCAACTTGAAGTGGCATTCACGGCGACGGATGAAGAAGAATTCACAACCATATTTGCAGCATTGGTGGTCACCGAAGATGGCATGAAAACACGCGGTCCCGATTTCTGCACAAAATATACAAATTATATAAATTTTAAAAGTTAAAGTAATACCCATTCATCGTCCTTGTTCTCATCCTTTCGACTGATCACCGAATCACTAGTGAATGTGCCCATTGCTGAAAATGTGATGGAAATTAGGTATAATTAAGAAAATTATATGAAATGGAAAGGAGAGACCTTAAGTTTTTTGCTACATAGCTCTTAGGGTCAAGACTTAGACTCGGGCCACAGGTTTAGGACTGGCTTGGAAAAGCTTTTATCCAAATAAAAATTATTCCAAAAATGTCGAATGGTTTTTATCTCCCAGCTTTTGTTTCCGGACTTAAGTTCCAAAATTAGTCTATGCGCAAACCTTCTGTTTCATTTTTCGAATCGCCCCATCCATTGCTCTGTCCCCAACCACCATCATCATTATTTTTGGTGGTTGTGGTTGCAGCCGCCGTTGATGACTCATTCTTCGCATTGTTCAGGTTACCACTGCGACCACCACCAGCACGGTTGTTTCGGTAATTCTTTGGTCCACCACCAAAATTCTCAAAAGATTTGGCACGATCCGAACTAAAATAGTTCAGTAAATTTTTAAACCTTTTCACATTAAACCACTCACTGTCCATTTTGATCTTTGTTTGACAATGCTCGCTTCTGACGCCCTCCTTGGAAATGGTTGTTGTTATACCCGCCTTGTTGCTTTCCTCCTTCACTCTGTTCGCCACCACCACCCGCTGCCTCATTGCGAAAACGACTTCCTTCAATCCAATATTTAGTTATGTTTTGCTGCATAATTGTTAATTTAAACCTCGTTGTGAATCGACTCTACGTCCAGGGCCGCCGAATGATTTGTTGTTGGTTGCATTCGCGGTTGTCGTTGTGGTTGGCACTGTTGCAGCCGACTTTGACTTTCGCGTTTTGCCGGTGGTTTGTTGGCTCCAGAGGACAAGTTTTTCGGGCTGTTCCAGGAGAAGTGTAACCGCTTCTTGCACACTTCCTTCGCATTCGAGGAGTGCAACCTCTGCCACTGATGGAACGCAATTGGTCAGCTCAACAACCTTAAATGGACACAAGTTAGTCAGTGTAAAATTCTCGGTTCCCGCTCACCTTTTTAACGCGTTTTTGTGAAGCAACATCATCGCTGGTGTTCACCATTTCACGTGCTTGAATCAATTCTGCTGTACGCAACTGCTCTTTGGTTGCAGTTTTTGATGAATGCTTTTGCAAATCAGTCATTTTTCAATTCAAATACAATTTTGCTTTGCTTGGATAAATATAATTGTTTCTAAAATTGGATCCAAATAGTTAAAGTAAAACCAATTAATAAAAAATGTGACTAATATTCATAAATTGATTAATTTCAAAATAAAAATCTGGGAATGTGAATAAAATTGAAAACAAATGCGGATGATACAGGCAGGAGAAAAGGGGAACACGGACTTGGGTTGGGTTGGTTGGGTATTGGGTACGCTCGTGAGCTCCCTCTTTCTCACTACCCAGTAACTAAATCCACTATTCTCACTTCTATACGATACAAAAGCATTCGTCTCGAATTTTTTAGCTCTTTTAAGAAGAAGTTAGGGCGCTTCTCATTCTCACTCAAGAGGAGAGAAAAGGCGTGTTATTTTTTGTGGAACATTTTTCCAAATTAATTTTTTAACATATATTTTGCAATATTATATTGTATATTTAACAATAAAAATTCGATTGATAATGAGAAAAGTGTTTAAATCTTTATTCATTTTAAAAATATGAAAGAAGTGTATGAAAATTGAACAAGAATATCACAGGGTAAATGTGAGGAAAATTCATCATTAAAAATCCATTAGAATTTGGGAACTTGACTTTTCTGGTTTCAGCCTTCGGCTCAGCGAAAATTTTGTATCGCCTTAATAAAATAAAATTTTGTTTTTATTTTAAAAATTCATACGATTGAAGAATTTGCCGCTCAAATTGTGAATCACATCGATTAAGGAATCTCGATCAAGGGCAGAAGTTTCGAACAATTTTACTTAAAATTAAATTAATTAAACGAATGAATTAAAAAATTACCTCGTTCTCGGTTAGCCCAATGAAGTGCGAATTCTTGATCAACTTTGCGATTGGGCAAATCAATTTTGGTACCGACCACCACAATTTGAACCTGAAAAATATGTTGATTATTTTAGTCAATTTGGTTCCGGCAAACTTCTCGTTTATCTTTGCTGGAAATTCCAATTTTTTCCTTTTCCAATTGCTTCTTCAGTAAATCGACCCTATAAAATGTTTAATTTAATGAATATTCGGAATCATGAACCTGTTGAAAGATTCTGGATCAAGGATGGAATAGAAAAGTAGGAAAGCATCGGCTGCCTTATTTTATCGAATTAATTTGTTTATTGACCAATGAAAAACCTGCAAATATGCTTTCTTCAATTCAATATTGCCAAAATCGGGTATGCCAGGTGTATCATGGAAAAGGATGAACTCTCTGGACACATTACCAGTGCCACCGCCGCTGCACAATTGAATATGATATGTGTCATCTTCTTGTGTGGGGAAATACTGAATGAAAAATTGGTCATGAAATAAACAAAAACATTTTCTATTTTCACCTACTTGTTCTTGTGTTGATGTGCATGGGCCTGAATGATTTTGTTGGGCCAAAACGCGCAAGAAAGCAGTCTTAATTTTTTGATCCATAAAATACAAATCATCTATTCAATGACTTACTTTTCCAGAATTTTTTGGTCCCATCACCATCACATGCATCAATTTAGGGCGCATCAAACACTCTTCGGTCCTTTTTTGTAAGAATTGTGATGCCAAAAATCCGTCGACAAATAAATTTTTGCCTTTCTTCTCAACAAATGATTGAGGTTGATTTTGATAATCTAAATTGAATTTTGATTAAAAATAAGCTCGTTTAGAGTTGAATTTGTTTAATTATTTCAATATGATTTATTCATCTTTTGATCCTTCATTTTTTCCGATTACTGATGAACAAAACCGAAACGAAATTGTTAAACCAAAATCAGAAACCAAACCCGCCGAAGCGAAATGCGAAAAAATGTTTTGGATAAAGTGTCATTTTTATTAAAAATAATAAAATGCCAATTTTCATACAAATTTATAATACAGTAATCAAAATTGGATTTTTGCCTTAAAGACTTGCCCGTTGTTGCCGTTGCCGTAGATGTTTCAACATCTTGAACATGTTTTTCTGCTTCCTTTTCACGCTTCCTTTCTTCCTTCTCTCCAAAGAGGACTTGGGCCAAAGTGCTTCTTCGCCTCTTTAGAATTGTATTGGCCAATTCCTTTCTGGCACATTTGCTTGATTCCTCTAAAAAGTGCAAATAATTTTAATGCCAATTTGCCCAATAATTTATTGCCCTGAATAGAATGGCGGCGAGCCGAATTTATGGAAAGAGGAATATTTTTCATTTAAATGAGAGAATTTGATCGCAATTGAATGCGAAAATGTTTGGCCATCGAATGGAAAATAAAAATAAACATTCTCCTATTTCTACTCCCATAATAATGTTCTCCCCCTCTTTTATAAAAACCGTCTAAACTTACTGAATGAATTCGATTTCTTCCTTGGTCTCATCATATTTCAAAAAAAATTGAGAAAATTTGGAAATTTTGGCCAGAAAATTTGCTTTTTTTTTGTGAGAATGGGATACAGCGGAGAACATGGACTAAGGAAAAATTGGGATGAATCATTAGAAAGACTAGGCCAAAAGACATGATTATGGTTGGTGGTTTTTTGGATGAATGGAGGGAAATTGGCCACAATTTGTAAAATGTATGTTTATTTCAAATTAACAATAAAAAATGATGTAAAATATTTGATTGTGTTTGATTTTTCCTCTCTCAATTTGATGTTCATTTGCCCAATCGACGAAATGTGCCAATATGAGTTTTGCATCCCGGACAATAATGCTGAATTTTGGGGACATTATTAGAGGATTAGGTTAAAGTAAACGAAAAAGGATTTAATTAATCGCCGAAGAATGATGCCATAAAATTGAAAACGAATTTATGACCTTGTTAATGCCAATAATGCCTAAGGGCATTTCATATTTCGCCTACTGTACCCATAGTCATAGCCACTTTTTTGCCACCCACTTTTTACCTAATCATCAATCAAATATTGCCCCAAGCTCACCTTTTAAAACAATCTTTTCTATCTATCTAAAATGTTCACTTTTGCCATGTTCTGGTCATCACATTTTTCCGGCACAACAAATAAATTATAATTTAAAGGTTTTTTTCTCCTCAAATCCCTATCCCGTTTTTAGGCCACTGAGGGGCAAGGCTCTCGGCGTAGGCCCGGGGTGAGAGCCCAGCAGGCCCACTCTAATCCCAAATCATTTATTAAACTAATGACTAATAGAGAATAGACCCCAATTTGGTTTATATTTTCTTATCCATGCAATTTTCTGCCTTTCCCCTTCCATTTTAAACCTCTGCATCCTTGAAAGTGTCAACAAAGAATGGAACCCAAAGGAAGAAAAGTGGCAAAACAAAGACGCCGGCAATCAACAAAACCAAAAAGCTGATCCAAGTGAATAGGCCGGTCACAAATTTCAGCTCAGTTTGGCCATGGAACTATTTGATAATGAGGGAGGAATAAATGGCATATTCCTTCCCAAAAATGCACCTTGCACCGGGGACAATCAATCAATTGCGGCCGATCATTGAGCAATTTGTTGGCATTGATCAAAAGTGAAGGACTGAAACTGGCGGTCCTGTGGATTGGCAATGGGAGGGTGGCCGATGCCGAACATGAATTATTCCGTTGGGAATAAGACATTGACATTGTTTTTGGGGGACTTAGGAATGCGCGGAATGGATGGGGGGAAAGATGAGAAGAACAAGAGATGAGGGGAATTCGGGAATTGATGGTCGAGAAAATGGATGGGAAACCGAAAAAATGAAAGCAAAAGAGGGGGAATCATTGACTGTGGTTGCAAGGAAAGTGCGCCTTTTTTTTTGTTTGTTTCTGTTTGCTTCCGCCGATTCTCAAAAAAGCCGCCAGCAGTCGATCGTTCACCAAAAAATTTTGGAGGCCTTAGACTTTGGAAAAGGGGCACCGAATGGAAGAAAGGGAAAAGCTCCGGTAAACCACCGAGAAAAAAAAAGCAAACTACCCATCCTCAACACGCATTTTTATGTAAATGAAATATAAAGGGGCTTGAAGGTCGATGAATTGGTTTCTTTTGATTATTTACATGTGTCTCCAACAAGTCATAAAATCAAAACAAGGCTTGTATTGTTTAATCATTCTAAGTATTTGATTGATACTAACTAAGAATTTGCCATAGCAAAGATTCACCATAATAAAAAATAATTTAAATTAGAGTGATATGAATTGCTGCTAATCGTATCATTAAATATACCTTTTGTAAAAATTGCAATAAAAATTTATTCAATCAACGAAATAATTTATACAAATTTCAAAAATATAAAGGACCCGAAATAATTCACAAATTGGCCATCCTTCTTTGCCCAATCCACCACAACCACCAACATAATCCCCATATTGTCCAGTAAGTCCATTTTGTACTTCTCCTAGCCTCGGCCGAATCCCTGATTGGTCCAAAATGGCCCAAACATTGTTTTTGGCCATTTCCATTAAATTCCTCATCCCCTCCTCCGCCTCCTTCATTCACCACTCGTTTTGCCCATTCCAATAATGTTGGCACAGTTTTTTGGCCCACTGAATTTGTTGGCCATTGTTCCTCTTTTTCATCGTTCATTGTGGCTGGACATTCGCCAAAAATCAACTTTTCCGCCTCCACCAAATCAACGCTGGCCACCCAATGGGCAAGCCAACGCATTTGGCAATCGCAAACAAGCGGATTGCCCTGCAAAATTATTTAATTGGTACGGACATATTATGACATATATGAGTCATTGTGAAAGGACTTGAGGGCACATCAATTTGTTTGTAAAATTACTATAGTAATCATGTGATGAAAATGGAAATTAGCGTTTATTTCCTAGAGAGGGCACTAGAAAATGTTAGTATTTGGAGAGTAGCCCATTTCGGTTCAAAGCTTTTTAACTCTTCAGGAACTGGAAAATTTTCGAAGAATTTGATATTTAAAATCATTGAGATCTATGCAATAAGAATTCAAAGGATTGGGTTTAATGCGCATAAAATTATGGCCAAAAAAAGTTAAAAATTAGCCACATTCTTTTCTCGAATTAATTTTCTAAGGCTTCACCAATCCATTAATTTTATAAGGCATTTAAAAGCCAACACTTAAATCTTTAAAATGACATGAAGTTAATCGAAAAGAATATATAAAGAAAAGAGTTAAAATGTGGAGAATTTGGCCTATAATATGTGATCCCAAATTCCACCCTAAATTCACCCTCAAATCCAATCGCTCCAGCACTGTGCCCCGCTGATTGAGCACCGGTGGCCGTTGGCCTTGGCCACCAAAAGGCGATGCCATTGTTTGGATGCGATTGTTGGCCAATGTGAGGCGAAGGAATGAAATGCCCTGAAGATGGGCCACCATGGATTGGAGAGGAAAATGACGAATTTGTGTATTTTCCACTGCCAAATCCAGGCGAAATCCACGCAACCGGCCAAAAGCATTTGACTCAATTTGGCGAATGGATTCACCGGAAATTGTCAATCGCCGAAGAAGCCTTAAATCGGCTTTGGCCAATTCAGTGCCGGTGAAATGTTCGGCACGGGATTCAAAATGGATTTGGCGAAGGGGCGGAGTGAAACGAAGAATTTGGCCAAAATCCAATTGTTCGAGGGCAGGCAATGAATGAAGCTGCGAGGGATATGGTCAAAATCATAAGAATTTTGGCCGATTTAAAGTTTGAATATACCTCCAGGGAATGAAGTTTCGGGAGAAGGGCCCAAGCAGATGGCGATGGTAATTTTGCCAATGAATTCATTCGGGCCATGGTCAGCACCTCCAACTGGGGCATTGCCCGAAAATGATCTTCCTCCATGGAGCGCAAACCTAATTAAAATTGATGTTTTTGAGTGAATTTTCTGTAAATTTAATGGATGAATAAATTTGAGGGAATATTTAATTAATTCAAAATTTGGGCTAGCGGATTCATTGTCTTCCTTTAATCCCCTATATTTGCTTAATGAGTTAATTTAAATAATATTTTATTATTTGTCGAATCCTAAATTAAATCCACAAATGGCATAAAGGAAATGGATGGAGAAAAATATTTCATTTTTGAAAATTAAATTACAAAATCATCTATTAAATATAAATAATGTGGAAGAATTGGCTGACCATTTTCACTTAAAATCAGCACCCTCAATTGGGGCATCCTCTCCAACAATTGAATGCGCAATTCTGTCAATCGATTGCGCGACAAATCCAATGAAATGAGTGCGGGCAATGTGTCCAAATCAGTGTCGGCCAATTCATAAAGGAAATTACCACTCAGATTCAGAGAACGCAGGAATGGGGCACGTAAACGGGGCATCGAGAAGAGTCCGGCACTGGACAAATCCAAATGGGCCAATGAGGGGCTAAGACCCTTTAGGGGAATTGGGAGAGATTGAATGAATGGAAGGGGTGGATTAGTTTTGACTCATAACTCAACGAGGCAATAGCCAATTCAGGAAGGCAATATACCATTTGAAAGCCCAAAGTCCCCTCTAAAAAGTGGCATTATTAAATTTTATCAATTTCAACTTTATACAAAATTATACTTTTTGAATGTTATTAACTCCAATATTCTAATTGATCGAGGAAAAATCGTTTTTTCTCAAAATGTTTTAATTTTTCAAAAAATTAACTAAGCCACTTTTTAGGGAACATTTAGGGTTTTCGAATGGCTTATCGCCTTCCGATTTTGTTGGTTTCCTCGTTGAGATTTAGACAAAAGAATGGCAAAGTATGTTAAAGAATGACTGATGAGAGAACAGACCATGAAAGTGTGGGGCGACCAACTTGCAACCGGATTCCCACTCAAATCCAATTTTTGCAATCTCGGCAGCATTGAGAATACTTCCTGAAATGAATGAATGAAATTTTGTTAAATTTTTAATTTTAAGATGATTTTTGCTGAAACATTGAGTGGTTTAATACTGCCGTTTCAGAGTCTTACTTTTGACAATAACTAAACAATGAGTAACCAAACTAAGAAAGCAAAAAGCCGTTTAAAAAACTTTAACTGTCTTCTAAAAAGTGGCTGTTCTAATTTTTGGATATTTTAAATAAATTGCAAACTAAGCGGATTCCTTCACTTAATCTGAAAATTAAGGTTCGTTACACTCAAAGGCATATAATTTCTATATAACTAAAATTCATAAACAATTATGGATGCCAAATTATAGAGGACATTTTAGGCTTCAAAAAGATATATCGCCTTCCCAGATTGGCCATTTCCTCAATAAGTTATGAGCCAAAAAATGGATGATGACCTATTAAATCGCACTTTATACCAAATGAATTGATAGGTGCCTGCGGGAGGCGCTGCGAAAAGGGAAAACGCTGCTTCCCTTTCCTTTTGTTATTACGGTAGCGAAAGGCGAAGGAGCTTGAATGCTCCCCCAGTCAGACATCAAATTCACTTGTCACCACTTGATATGAGAAAGCGATACAGTAGGTCCGTACATTCTTTAATCCATAACTTAACGTGACAATGGCCATTCTTAGAAAGCAATACACCTTTCGAAAGCCAAAAGTGGCCTCCATCTACCAGTGCAAAAAGTTATGTCTTTTAGTGTAATAAACTGGAGGGAAATCACTTTTATGAATTTGTTTAATTTTAGAAGATATACAGAGCTTTCCAAAATAATATATCATCTTTCTAGATGGGCTATTGCCCCAGCTATTGGCCAAAAAAACAATTCTAGGTAATTACTTATGTTAATCGGCATCGGCAGTACTGAATCGTTCCCTTTCAAATTCTGGCAATATTTTTCCCCCATATATTCCCCCTCTGTTACTTGCCTCCTCCAATGCCTCAATTCGATTGCCGGCCAATTCCAATTCACTCAAATTGTGCAGCCCCTCGAAGTCGCGACGATCCAATTTTGTGATTCCATTCTGGGCCAAACCCAACCGGCTTAAACTCCCACGGACTGAGTGCAATGCCCGAGTGGGAATTGCGCTCAAATTGTTGCGGCCTAAATCCAACTCCAACAAATTGTTCGCACCAAAAAGACCGGAATCCAATGATTGGAGCACATTCCCACTCAAATCCAACAAATGGATCATTTGCTAGAAAGAGAAAAGGGCTGGAATCAATCATTCAATTTAAATTCATTTTATTATATTTCCCCGATAATAAATGTTTTTATGGCCCATTTTCCAACAATATTAGAGAATGGCCTCGAATTATTTAATGGCATTGCTCATGATTGGAGTAGAATTAATTTGCCGAAAAGGAATACATAATGTCAAATATTTATAATGGTTTAAGGGTTTATCCTACATTCCCAAACCAAATATACCCAAAATTGGATAGAGCTGGTCAAAACGCATTGAATGGTATATAATTTGTTATGGTTTAGTCAACCATTAAAGGGTTTTAAACGGTTTAAACCAATTTTGGTTTGGTCAACAATTAAAGGGTATTAAACGGTTTAAACCAATTTTGGTTTGGTCAACAATTAAAGGGTATTAAACGGTTTAAACCAATTTTGGTTTGGTCAACAATTGAAGGGTATTAAACGTTTTAAACCCATTCTGGTTTAATGGTTCAAAACTAAGTTAGAATTGGTTAAACCCAAGCCAAATTATTGTCAAATGATATTGATATGTTTCGATGAGATTTATTGATTGAAGTTTTATTAGTTTATAATAAAATTTTAAAGCATTAATCTTTTTGGCAATTTCAATATATTTTTAAGCAAATTAAATAGTTTCCTTTTTCTTCCAAAAATCCCACCTGATCCCGAAATGATTCTCGCCAAATTTGTCGCAAATTATTCTCGGCCAGCACAATTCGCTCCAATCGATGGCTGCCCCAGAAGGCGCCTGCATTCAATTCCTTCACAAAATGATGGAATTCATTCAATTTTATTTATTTGAATACAATCAAATCATTGTGGCTCAAATCCACACTCCGTAATTGCTCGAATCCTTGAAGCATTTGGCCATGAATGAATTCCAATTGATTATTTCGCAAATTCAGGAAACGAAGTGTGCCTTTGGCCGGTTGAATTTCCAATCTATTTAAGGAATTTGGGATTAATTTATCAAATCCCTCTATAAATTTGGGGCATTCTTATTTTCTAAATAACGCTGAAAATCTTGGGTTGGATTCCTAAAAAAATGGGTTTATAAGACTGTTTGGATTAGGCGAATTAATTTCAGTTTTATGGACTCACTTCCTGATCACATTGTGTGACAAATCCAACACTTGAAGTTGATGGATGTTGGCGCCGAGGAAATCCAGGTCGAATGCCTCAATTCGATTGTGGGAAAAGTCGAGTCGAGAAAGGGAAGGCACTTTGTGGAAAACCTTGAAATTGGGGCATAATTTACAAGGAATGATTTAATCAAACACAAAACGCAATAAAAATGATAGGAAATCCAAAAATTTTGGTGAAAATGAATAGATTAGATATATTAACGAATTCACGCCATCCCTACCATTTTTGGAATTTTCTCTCTCTCCCCCCCCCCCCTCCCCCATCTCCACATTAATGAATCCACGCCATTTTCGGTTACCTCAACATCAATGAATCCCAGTCATTTTATCATGATTCATGAATCTTAAATCTTTGCCCAATTCCCAACCATTATCAATTTTGAGGATTTCCAACTCCTTCATTCCAATATAAGCAAATTAGACAAACCCCTTCTTTGATGGTCCGCAACTAAAAATTTTGCAAATATTATATAGAAAAAGATATGTGCCATTTTTACTCGATTATGGGCCAATGAGAGGAATTCAAGTTGGGGTAAATTGGCGAATGCACTCTCCTGCGTTTCATTTATCAAATTGTGGGCCAATGTCAGTTGACGAAGATTTTTAAGAGAGGAAATAATCTAAAGAAGGAAATGATTTGGGAATTTTGGGGGTAGGATGCCTGGGTTTGAAGGACGGTGAGACGATTATGATGGAGGAAAAGTTGTTCAAGATTTGGCAAATTCAGAAAGGCGGCCGTCTCCATTCGGCTGATTCGATTATGCGCCAAACTTAGCCATTTTATCTGTTGCATAAAATAAAAATTATTAGATAATTTTTGGTGAAGGTGTAAAATTATGGAGGGGGTAAGCAGTAAGGCTAATTTTTGGGCAAACTTAAACCCAAATTCTTTGATTTTTCCAAACTCCCATATTGTGTTAAATTTTTCTCTCGTCATTAATTTGGAATTTATCTCAAGGTTACGTCATAATAATATATTTGCACTTCACTTGACATTTTTGGAAAGGTTTTTTGGTAAATCTTTTACAAAACTTGACCAGTTCTAAACCTAGCCATAATCTTAAGCCTTAATCTTAAGAGTGCTGCAAAACTAAGGTTGCAAATTCTGACATAAGCTATTTAGATAAATTCCAAAAAATTAATGCCAATTTAATTATGAATCCAAATTCATCTTATAGCAATTTTTTTGAATGAATTTTCTGACTAAATTCCAGAATATTCTCAAATTATTTTCACAACCCATTTTAAAAATAATTTTGTGCATAAATCAATCTCACCTGAATGGCACTCGTTGAATGAAAATTTTTAGCATTCAATGTGTGAAGCCTATTTCGTGCCAAATTGAGTCGTTGCAAATGGACAAGCCATTGGAATGCATAATTTGGCAACATTACCAGACGATTGGCCTCCATTGTTAATTGGCGAAGACGTGTCAGGGAGGAGAGAGCATTCCGTGGGAATTCCAACATTTCATTGTGCTGCACAAAATGTGGAAAATTAATAAATGGGATGGAATATAAAATTTATATTAATTTTATTTTTCCCGGGTATTTTTTATTGGTTAAATGGCAAAATTTTATGATAACGACTGAACCAATTTCAATGATTTTGTTATCATTTTAAAGAGGAGAGTTTTGGCTATCCAATGATATTAATTTTATTTAAATTGATTCAGAATTATTGTAATTATGCCCAAAAATCACTGGCAATTTCACTAATCAATAATTAAGATCATTTTAAATGGTTTTTGGACACAATTTTTACATTTCTGGTGAGAAAATTTAAATAAAATTAATATTATTTAATAATCAAAAGTCTACTCTTTAATTTGATACAAAAATTATCAAAATTGGTTTAGTCCTTGATGAGTTATTATATAATTAAGAGGAGACAAATAGACAAGTAGGGCTGCTCCCCAGTTACAGTAGATTCCTCCTCTCTGATTGGCTATCCTTATCATTTATCAATTACAAAGGGAAAGGGAAAGAGGGAGACCATGAGGTTACCCTCAAGGCATTTCCTCTCTCTCTCTGCAAAATGAGTGGTCTCTGCTACCGTACTTTCTCCCTTCCTTAATCAACAAGAGAGCATCTGCTGAATTCACGCTTCACTTCATTTCTTGGTCAAGCAATTTTTACCCCATAGTCTCATCGAAGCAATAGCCAATCTAGGAAAATGAGATACCATTCGGAAGCTCAAAGTGATGTCTTTTGTATAATGGACCCAAATTTTAATAGAAATTTTTCTAATTTTTAATAAAAATTAAAAAAAGACATATTTTGTAGAGGAATTTCTTTAATAATCCTCTAATGCGTCCAATTTTGTACTTACATCCAATGAAAGTGTCTCCAATGATTCCAACCGTTCCAATGTGGCCTTTGTCAGTCGATTTATTCGATTATGGCTGCAATCCAAATGGGCTAATTGGCCCAAATAGAGGAAAGCGCCAGGGTCAGCCTATAATAATGGCAGTAATTAATCAATTATCCCACAAAATCAACCAATTCACGAATTCGATTGCCAGCCAAATTCAACCTTTGCAAAGGACTAATCCCTCCATTGGCCGCGAGGCCCTCGGGCGAGCCAAAAGCCATTTTGCCAATTTTTGTGATGGAATTTCTTGAGAGGTCTAAGGAACGAAGGGAGGCCATGCCATGGATTGCCTCCGATGGAATTCTTTCTGTGATTTAAGAGATTAAAAATATTGACAAAAATATTGAAAAAAAAATTAGCTTTAAAGATTAAAAATTTTTTATCTAATATAAAATATTTACAAGAAATGAAAAAGGCTACAATTTTCCCTTAAAATTGTGAATATTTTTCTTAAATCAAAACCAGTTTTGAAATAATCCTATTACCTTTCAAAAAAATAATAATAAAATAATTTAATTACTGACCAATTCCATTTCTGGCCAATGAAAGTTCACTCAAATTGGCTTTCAGCCCTTTCCAAACAAATTCATCCGTGGCCAATCCTCCCAGTTGATTTCCATCCAAACTGAGTTGTCGAAGGCCCATCAACGGGGCAATGGCCGCTGGCAATTGTGCCAACTGATTTTGGTCCAATCGAAGACGCCGAAGTGAATGGGCAAAACGGAGGAAGGCATTTTGGGGAATTTGGAGAAGCGAATTTGAGGATAAATCCAAACTAAAAGTGCGAATGAGAGGATGAATATGTATTTAAAAGAAAAGGGAAATATTATTTAATTTGCCGAAAAGATTATAGTAGTTCAAAAGGTTTTCTTAGATCTACAAACTTTAGAGAGCCAATCTATAGATTTCATTAAGAAGCATCATTTGCTAATGAATTGGTTTAGGTTTAACCAATTATAAACTAGTTTTGAACCATTAAACCAAAATCGGTTTAGACCGTTTAATACCCTTAATAATTTTGGCTATTCCTTTTTCTTTCTTGGGAAATTAAATACTATCCATATTTAAAATAAATAAATTGCCTTTGGATGGAATGAATGGAGCGGAATGCCTTCTCACTGATTGAGCCAATCTAATTTGGTTGAAAATTAAAATGAATTGATAGGAGGGCAAATTGCCTGATTATGGCTCAAATCCAATTGGCCAAATCGCCGGAATCCATCGAATGCTCCCTCGCCCAACAGCCGAATTCGATTATGTGCTAACTTCAGGTCCAAATCAGTGTCCACTGCGAATTTTGGGGCACCCCTCAATTCGGTGATGTTATTTCGCTCCAAATCCAACATTTTCAGTGCGCTTAACGAATCCAAAGCAGAAAATGGAATCTGAAAATTCCATTTAAAATTATTTGGTTAACGTTAAAGGAACATTTATTTCAATCGAATTTTAAATAATTTAATTCTTTTGCCCAAAAATGAAAATGTACATTTGGAAGGCGATTGTCCTTCAAATCCAAAAACCAAAGGGAATTTGGCAATGAATTTGGCTCGATTTGTTCAATTCGATTGGCGGCCAATGTGAGCACTTGGAGCACAGGAAGACGAGAAAGGGATCCATTTTGGATGGTGGAAATCTGCGCAAAAAACAATTTACATCCCTTTGATTAAGCATCCAAATTGCTGCATAAGGATAATTTTTAATTCATTAGATTATGTCGAATTCATGTCAATTATTTTTTATGCATCCATTCCCACCCGATTCCCGTCCAAATGGAAATAACGCAAATTCGGCAAATGTGTTTCGGCAAAAGTGTCAGCCCCGATTTGTTCAATTTGATTGCCTTCCAGCTTTAAATTTTGCAATTGACGCAAATATGTCAATGCCCAGCTGGGAATTTGTTCGAGTCGATTTCCGCTCAAATGCAATTGGATAAGTTGGGCCTGAAGATTAGGAAATATGGAATAAATATTGGGGCGAGGAATTGGCAAAAGTGGATACAACAAATCCAAATTATTTAATTTAAATCAAAAGGATATAAAGGGAATTTATTAGAGAATTTGGGGATCAATTTCAATTGAACAAAAAATGCCTCGGGAAAATGTTCGCCAAATGTGTTTTCCCTTTCCGGAAAATGTTCGCCAAAATGTGTTTTCCCTTTCCGGAAAATGTTCGCCAAAATGTGTTTTCCCTTTCCGGAAAATGTTCGCCAAAATATGTTTCTCCTTTCCGGAAAATGTTCGCCAAAATGTGTTTTTCCTTTCCGGAAAATGTTCGCCAAAATGTGTTTTTCCTTTCCGGAAAATGTTCGCCAAAATGTGTTTTTTCTTTCCAGAAAATGTTCGCCAAAATGTGTTTTCCCTTTCCGGAAAATGTTCGCCAAAATGTGTTTTTTCTTTCCAGAAAATGTTCGCCAAAATGTGTTTTCCCTTTCCGGAAAATGTTCGCCAAAATGTGTTTTCCCTTTCCGGAAAATGTTCGCCAAAATGTGTTTTCCCTTTCCGGAAAATGTTCGCCAAAATGTGTTTTCCCTTTCCGGAAAATGTTCGCCAAAATGTGTTTTCCCTTTCCGGAAAATGTTCGCCAAAATATGTTTCTCCTTTCCGGAAAATGTTCGCCAAAATGTGTTTTTCCTTTCCGGAAAATGTTCGCCAAAATGTGTTTTTCCTTTCCGGAAAATGTTCGCCAAAATGTGTTTTTTCTTTCCAGAAAATGTTCGCCAAAATGTGTTTTCCCTTTCCGGAAAATGTTCGCCAAAATGTGTTTTCCCTTTCCGGAAAATGTTCGCCAAAATGTGTTTTCGCTTTCCGGAAAATGTTTGCCAAAATGTGTTTTCCTTTCCGGAAAATGTTTGCCAAAATGTGTTTTCGCTTTCCGGAAAATGTTTGCCAAAATGTGTTTTCCTTTCCGGAAAATGTTTGCCAAAATGTGTTTTCGCTTTCCGGAAAATGTTCGCCAAAATGTGTTTTCCCTTTCCGGAAAATGTTTGCCAAAATGTGTTTTCCCTTTCCGGAAAATGTTCGCCAAAATGTGTTTTCCCTTTCCGGAAAATGTTCGCCAAAATGTGTTTTCGCTTTCCGGAAAATATTTGCCAAAATGTGTTTTCCCTTTCCGGAAAATGTTTGCCAAAATGTGTTTTCGCTTTCCGGAAAATGTTTGCCAAAATGTGTTTTCCTTCCGGAAAATGTTTGCCAAAATGTGTTTCTCTTTCCGAAAAATTTCTGATTTTTTGTGTTTTTCGATTTCGTCTTAATATGTTTAGGAAGTATTGAATGGTTATAGCCAAGTAGGCTTAAATCCCTTATGTAAGTAAATATCCTAGGTTTTATTCCATCAGATTATAATTATCAAAACAATTCCCACTTCAAGCCCTCTAAAGGCATTGGCATTAATTGTTTGGATGGCATTTTGGCAAAGTTCAAGCAACTGAATGTTGGGCTCCGTTCGAAATGCGTCCTGACCCAATTGGCCAATTCGAGTGAATTTGATGGAAAGGGCGCCAATGGAATTGCGCGAATTTGTTTGCTGAAAATTGGTACAGTAAATTTGTTGAAAATTGCTTCCACCTCAATTTTGTCGTTTCCATTTTCCCCATTTTCTTCTTTGTTTCCCGCCTCCCAAATGCCCCTCAATTCGGGCAACTTTTCCCAATCCATTTTCCAGCAATTTAGCCGAATTCCTTCGCCACCGTTTGCCACCCCACCTTCCTCACATTGACATTGAGCCCAAAGCGATGTTTTGTTAATTGAAAATCTTCAAAATTATATTGAATTATTAAGAATTTAGCAGAGGCAAATTTGCCTTTTTACCTGCAATTTGCGTGGCACATTTGAAATTGAAAATGAAATATTGTTGCCATAAACAAAAGGGACAAAAACATTCTGCTGCTTCTCTGCAAATTGGGCGACACCACTGGATTTCGACTCAAAATAGCGATGAAAGAGGATTTGATGGCAAAGACCTTTTTGAAGGATTAAATATGTGAAGAAAGGCCAACAAAAATAAACACACACAGAAGCGCCGCTCAATTTGGCGGATGAAGGAGGCGAAGAAGACTTTCAACAAACGGTTTTGGCGGCGGATTTGGCCACCACTCTTGGCTTAAAATTCATCCCAACCAGGGGCCATCATATCCATCGAAGGGTGGGAGGCAATGATGACCTTAATAAGGAAAAATGGCGATGGCGTTAATCGAGAAGAAGAAACTTTTTTTGTGTGCCGCATTTTGTGTCCGGTGGGGAAATGCGAGAGGAAAGTGCGAAGAATAATAATTTCCTCTTCCGTTGGTCGAAGAATTGAATTTTGTTTGCGCCCGTGGACAAATTTTTCGCCGCTTATCTTTTTTTCGTCCAATAAAAATCCAATTTAGACGGGGGAATTTAGAGAGGAAATGGGCCAAAATTTTTAAAATTGGAAATTTTTTTAAATTTCTTGTCGGCTTTTTGTGTTGTCCGCCGGTCAAAATCAACACAAAATGGACAGCAAAATCAGCCGATAATGAGTGGCTGATGAGTGGTCGGAAGGAGGAAATGTGGCCATCGGCAGCCGTCAATCCCCATCCAAAACCAAACAACTTTCTTCTGCCATTTGCCCCTTTTTGTCATCAGTCCATTCATTGCCGCCGTAAGGAACAGCCGCTCTTTTTTCCCTCCAACAAAAGGTGGCTGGTCCATTGTTGTTGGCCCGGTCCCATTCCCTTTGGAAAGGTTTTCCGCAACACATGGCCAAAACATTATTAGCCGGCGACCACTTTTCGGGGACTTTCCCTTTTTAACTTCAATTTGTTGACTGACCCATTCGCCCCAAATTTCCCGCTAATTGTGTGACCATTTCCCCGTAAAAATTAGTTGGGCAAAGGTTTTTGGAGAGAATGGAATGGCAAATTTGTACAAATTGGGAGAAAATATTTTATAAAATTGAGCAAATTGCAAAAAAAACAAAAATAAATTAAGTAAAAAATAAATAATTATAATTTATTATTCCAATTTTTCATCCTTCTTTTTCCCATCGGGCTCATCAATGCCATCCGCCTCCTTGGGCACATTTGCCAAAAGAATTTGGCCAAAGCAAAGACAAATTGCCAAAACTGAATTAAAATGGATTAAATTGATTTAATATTTTAAGAACTGACCAGGTCCACTGAGAAGGGCCAGCAGCCAACTGGAATGAACAAAATGGGCCAATGCAATTGTGGCAATTTTTGCGGTCACTTTTCGCAAACAAAAAGTGGCAGATTGGCCGGCACAAAATTTGATTGGGAACAGAGAGATGGCCAATGAAATTGGGTTGAGGAGGAGAAATGTGGAGAGACGAAGGAGAACAGGGAATTGGATGGGGCTGAAAATAATATGGGAATTAAATTTATTAAAATTGGTCAAATTTAATAGCCAAACTTTATAATTTTTTTTAATTAAATAATGAATTTCAATTAAAATGTGTTCTAAGTTTGAAAATTTTCTTAAAAAATTGATTAAATTTTTCAAATTTTTGATTTTTCAAATTATTCGTAAAATTTGATATAAAAAAAATATGAACTCACCGGGTGAGGGATGCAATGGAGATTGGAAGGAAAAGAAGGGTAAGCAGAAGAGCCAATGGAAAATGGACAAGGCCAACGGAGCCGAGGAAAAGCGCCAATTCGAGGGTGACAGCAAAACGGGCAAAGTGGAAATTTTGGATGGTCCTGAATGGAAAAATATGGATTAAAAAATTGGAAAAATGGAAAATTTTTTACATTTTTGAGCGGAACAATGGCAAAAACAGGAAAAATGTGGCAATTGGAAGGGCCAGGCTGAATTGGGCCACATTCCGGGATGGAAAGCGGGTATCCATGTAAAGGGCATTTTGCAGGGCATAAAATGTAAGGGCAAATAAATGGGCATAGCCAAGTGAGGAGAGGGCTGATCCAATTTGAGTGAGGGCGGAAAAACCGCCAAGGGCAAACCATTCACGGAGTGCCTATAAATTTAAAAATTTTAAAGAAATTTTGGAATTTTAAAAATTTGTGAAAAAAAATTTCGAATTGAATGAAAACGGAATCAATCCCAAAATCCCTGCCTCATAAATCCCTATACCCAAAAATCTTACAAATAAAAATTTAGGGCTAATTTTAAATTAGTAAATTTAGAATTTAGCTCTAAAAAATTTTAAAATTTTCTCCCTATTTATTTTGAGTAGAAATTGAACCCAAAAAACCCACAATGAGAAGAAGCGGTGCCAGCAAAAGGCCAAGAAGAGGCATAAAAAGGGCGGCCGAAATGAATCGATGTGGATGGATGAGCAGGTAGAGCAAATAAGAATGATGGAATTTTTCCAGTAAATTGTTCAGGGAACGCTGAAAATAATTAAAATAAATTCTCCAATTTTTCCCTCAAAAATGACTGACCATTCCGCCTTCGACCAACCGGACCACATCGGCCAAATCAATTGCCGTGGAATGGCTTTCCACTGGGGCCTGTCTGCCCCTTATGGTCACTGCGTGCAATCCAAATCGGCCAAAAATGGAAGTGAGCGGTGCCATTTCGTCAAGACTCTGTTAATTATTAAATTTATTTTAATTTTTTATGATTTAATTTTTTTAATTAATTAATTTTTTATGATTAAATTTTTTTAATTAATTAATTTTTTATGATTTAATTATTTTTATAATTAATTAATTTTTTATGATTAATTTTTTTAATTAATTAATTTTTTATGATTAATTTTTTTTAATTAAATAATTTTTTATGATTTAATTTTTTCGATTAATTAATTTGTTTATAAATTAATTTAATTAAATTTTAATTTATTTTGATCAAAATTACCTGGCCCAGCACCCCATTTGTAAATGTTTCCAAGGCCCCCCAAAAATCATTCTCTCCCCGGGCCCGCATAACACCATTCACGGCGGGAACTGCACCGGCCTTCTCCGCCAATAAAACAAACAAATTCAGCAAATCCATATTCGGCAATTTTCCATTCATCTGCAAAATAATTTAATTTAATTATTTTAAATTTATTTAAATTTAACCATTCCATAATGCAAATCAATTCGATGGAATAAATTGCCGGAAATGTCCAGCCCGAATGCGCCAATGATTGTTCCCCCATGGACCATCATGGCCTCCTCATCTGCTGGTCCCACCAAAAATGGATGCTTTTGGCCATGGTAGTCGGAAAGCCAGGCCTCAATGGCAAGTCGACTTCCTCCATCGGCAAATAGGAAAATTAAATCTCGGGCCCAATAAAGTTGTTCTTTGAAAGAATTAAAATAATTAAAATTGATTTTCTAATATTTTATTAAAAAATAAATTTAAAAAAGATACTATTTTTGGTTCGAATTAGTATATTTCGTCCAGAAATATATTATAGAATGGACAATTAAACCCGAAAAAAATTATTGGCCTCTGAGCGGGTTCGAACCCGAGACTTAAGTTTTGCAAAAGTGAGAGGTATACCTCTCGACTAAAACATGTACAGTTTTTTTTTAAATCTTTATAAATCCTAGTTATCTTAAGTAAAAATCAAAACCATCCTAAAAATAAAATTGATTTTCTAGTATTTTATTAAAAATAATTTCAGCCATTAATTCAAGTTTAAATAAAATTTACTTTTTGCATATTCGGCGTAGGAAAGTGCCACGGCGATTGAATCAACATGGGAGGAACGCATTGGAATGAGGAGGAGAATGGCCTCAACCGGGGTGGCCCGAAATGATCGAACAATGGCGTAGAGATTTTCGCCTGGGCCCAAAGTGGAGGAGGAATTTGAACGCTAAAATAAATGGAAATGATTAATTAAATAAATATATTTTTGAATTACCGAAAATGAGGATTGAATTGGTTGGAATCGATGCCGGAATACTTCAATGCGCATTTGGCTGAATGCATCGAAAATGAATTGGCGAAGTTCACTGAAAAAGTTGAATATTAGTATAATAAAATAATATTAGAAGCAATTTTTGGTTTAAAACTATGTAAGTTAGAATTGGTTGGTTAAATCAAAACTTAATCAAATTAAAAGATGAATTCGATTAAGTATAGGCCTTTGATTGTCTAACCTCTTTATTATTTGTACATTTAATTAATTTATCATTTCTAATGCATTTTTATATTTTTTTAAATCAAAAATTAATGAAAAATAACCTCCGAGGCTGTCCTTTCCTTGTCACCCGCTTCAATTCCCTCAAAAATCCATTCAATTTGGACGAATCTCGCCAACCTTCTTCCACCAGTCCAGCCTAGAAATCCAATTTTAAATCAATTTTTATGGTCAATTTCTCACCAAAAGTGCATTTTCCTGTATTTTGGTCTTCTCTGCAATTTCCCCGGATATTAGCAAATATGTGTAGACGGTGGCGGCCAAAAGGAAAATGCCAATAATTAAAAATGTTCGGGAGAGGAGGCTGGTCAGAATTTTGGGCGGTTGACCCGGTGTGATTGGCCTTGAGCCCATTTTGTTCATCCTTAAAACAATTTGATTATAAATAATTGATAAATTCATATATTCAAAATAAATATTTAAATGGTAAACATATTATTTTTTATTTCAATTTAAATAAATTAAAAATATTTATTCACAAAATAAAAATATACAAAAATCAAAAAATGCAAACATTTTCAATATAAAAGAATAAGTAGAAAAAATGGGAACACTAAAAATATAATAAACTTCTAATATGAATAAAAAAACTGCTCAAAGTCGAATGCAAAAATTGAGATTTTAAAAGGAAAAAATGAGAATTGGAAGTGGAAAAGATTGAAAATGATTGTTTTTTTGGCTTATTTTTTTGCGCATTTTTCACACCGAAAATTCAAACGCCTTCTCGGAATGGTAGGGCACATCGAAGGGATTCTGCAATTTTTAATAAATTAAAAATTAAATTATTCAATTATAATTTTATTAATTTATTATTCATAAAAACGTAATTGTTTGGTAAAGTATTTTTAGTTCGAAATATTCTATTTCGTCTAGAAATGTACAATAAAATGTATAAAAGTAACAATCAAGCTTGAAAAAATTATTGTTCTCGGAGTGGATTCGAACCCGAGACCTAAATTTTTCCAAAGTTAATGGTTACCCATTCGACTAAGATTTTTTTGCTAAAAAATTCTTTACAAAAACTAGCCAGCCTAACCTAATCCTATTCTAATCATTCTATTGGATAATTTCATTATTATTCATATAAATTTAAATTATAAAAAAGAAAAAAAAAAAAACAAACCAGCCAACGGATGGAAAATTTCTGGCCTCCGCCTCCACCAAAAACAACTTGTAAATTTTTCCATGATGAAATGCCGTTGGAATTCCCACCACTTTCCTCATCATCCGCACTGCCTCCTCTCCTCTCCTGTTTCAGCGATTCAATGCCGGTTTGATCCGAACCTGAAAATATTTTGTAATTTAGGGGAAAGTAAAAGTTTTTACTTACAAATGGCCGAAATTTGTGTGCCAAACATTACGGCGGTGAAAATTGAGAAAAGGACGGCCTCAAAAAGGAGGAAAATGAGCAAAATTGTTGTGGTTGGTGGGCCAAAAATTGAACAATTTTGCCAATCTTTGCCAACGCACCAAACAAATTGCTTTTGAATTATGGAGAATTAATTAAAATTTAATAAAACTCACTCGAATAGCCCAATAAAGGGTTTGGCAAGAAATGAGGGAAATGTACAGGGTGAAGAGGACAAAACATTTTTGATTGTTTTCGCCAACACAATTGTTGACCTAAACAACAATTTTGGGAAGAATTAGTGAAGGAATATTGGACTTACCCATGGACAATGATGATCCATCCCTTCAAATATAGAATATTAATTAATTAAAACAATAATTGCTTACTTCGAATGCATCGTTTGCACACGGAACAGTGATGCGCCCTTTCTGGCCTTAAAAATTAATAAATTAATTCTACAATTTTTAATCGGATATTATTTAAAATGTCGTAGAAAGATTAGCCAAAATAATTGTTAAGGGTTTGTCCTAGATCCCCAAAACGATTATAATTTGTTATGGTTTGGTCAACAAATTAGGTATAAAGTTTATGGGTTTAGGATAAAATTTGAACGAGTTTTCAATATTTCATTTTTTAATTTGTTAATTTTACTTTAGGCATGCGCATTTTGTGCATTTGTAGAGCACCGTCCCATGGTATTGTTGTTCCTTCTCCAATTGGGCAATGTATTCCTCGGTCAATGTGCCCTTTGGGACTGCACCTGGGTCGGTGAACCTAAAAATAATATTATTTATTAAAATTAATTGAATTAAATGAAAACATTGTCTTTAAATGGGCTGCGCCGGAAAGGAAGAATAAAAGTTCGAAGAGAATAAAATTGAATGCCTGATGAATTTTATTATCCGAAAATGAGGCCATCATAATCATTAGAACACAAAATTGGCCATAAAGAAGTAAAAACCATGTGAAGAAACCGCAAACAATGCCTGTAAAATGTGAAATTATATTCAATATTTTGAAGCAATATTTCAAAACGGATACTATTTATTTTGCCTAAAAGATTATAAAGGTTCATAAGTTTATCTGACTATGAGACCATAAACCTAATACCCAAACTCAATCGATAGAGCTTGCCAAAACGCATTAATTTGATTATATTTAAGCTTATAGGTTTATGTTTAATCAATTCTAAATTACTTTTGTACTCATTTTTCAATATTTTACATAATTGAACTAACCGCATGCATCATAGACGCACCAATTTCGGCCGCACAAATTTTTACCCGGAATTCGATGCCCTCCAGCCATCTTCCTGTTTTTAATTTATTAAAAATTAATTTTTATATAAAAGAAAAATATTTTGTATTGTTTAACAAAACAATTTGAAATAAATTTATGGCAAAAATTTTACAAATGAATTTATTGAAATCAAAAAATAAATGAAAAGAAAACGACAAAACTAAATTTTTAATAAAAGATAATGATTGGAAATAAAATTGAATGGTTTTTTTTATATATTCAAGTTTAAATGTGTTTTGTGTGTTTTCTCATCTTTAAATCAATCACTCGCACATAAAACGCAGCACAAAATTCCATAATTTTAATAATAAATGAATAAATGTGATGTTTTTATTTATTTTAAATTTGGGTTTGCATCCTTCATTTGTCCTCATTCATCCATTTTCATTCTTCTTTGCCCGTTCACAACAATTTCCCAACCACAAGTCCTATTAAGAGAGCCAAAATCGCAAAAAGGATTGCCTTAAATTTTTGATTATTAAAATTTATTAAAATTTTAACAAACATGCAAGATTGGAACATTTTCCTGTGAACCGCCAATTCCAACGCCCGAAACACTCATTTGCGCTAATTTCTCGATTTTCTCCTGTACAATTTTATTTCAATTTTAGACAGAAAAAATGAGTTTTAAATAACCAGAAGTGCATAGTTCTCTTTCTCCAGGTTGGCCTTCTCGTCCTGGTACATTTTTCGGAGTTCAATTTCCTTTTGCAGAGCATTTTGTGCATCTCCTTCCTAAAAACATTTAATATTTTATATTCCGAATATTCCAATAAACCTGTTGAATGGCTTGAACCGAAGAATACATTGCACTACTGCCGGAATCCCTCGACTTTCCAGTGGCATTGAATGCCGATGAGGGTCCTTTGGATGGCATTCCGTCGAAATTCTCTTTGCCTCCTCCCGTCGTCTCATCGCCGAGTCCATAGGGGCGTTGGAAAACCACTCGCAGTTTGGAATCCATAATTTGATGTGGCTCAATGCTCTTCCAAAATTGATCCACTGGCAGTTGGGCTTGTTGATCCTCTGGGGCAAATGCACTCTGAATCATGAATTTGTGTCGATTTCGTTCATTCTCAAGCGCCTCGGGCGATTCGACCGGTTGAAGCATAACATTGATTTGGGTTTTGTCTTTGGCCTTTAATTTTCCATTGAATCAAAAATTCTTTAAAAAGCCAACCTTAATGACACCGGAATTTGGTCGCACACAATAGAATTTGGGTGCGGTCGTCTTCACTTTGAAGTAAACATCCCTTGAAGAAGGATTGGACAGAGTGAGATTTGCATTGACATATTCCGTAAATGGACCTAAAATGGGTTTAAATTATGAATTATCATTAAATTGTAATGATGAACGATGAACCTTTGAAGCTGAGTTCAGAGTTTGGCTCGAGCATTAAAACTTGTTGTTGTTTTGCCATTTTAAACTTTAATTTTATTATAATTTGAACCTCTTAAATGAAATAAGTTTGATAAAATTGAAAAAAAAAACATAAAATGAAAGGAAATCTTCCTGATTCATCCAAAACATTAAAAAAATTTTAATTGGAGAATAAAATGAGAGCAAGAAAATGCCTGTTAAAATCGAGGGACAATGAATGGAGGCTCGTTTTGTAGTAAAGCTATTAACATTAACTTTGCCCTTCGAAACGACAAATTAGAAATTATCCAAAATCGGTTTAATAAGTGGTTTAACAATTTGCATTGTGCCCTGCCCATACCGAACAATACAATGTGGCCAACATTGCCATATAAAAAAGTTGTAAAAGAAAACAAGGCCAAGGACAAAACATTCAATTCAACATTTCGATGTTTTTCTTAATTCTTCTTTTTTTCTAATTGTATTTAATATTTCTGTTTCTCTAATCTTTAACACTACAAAATAAATTGGATGTAATGTCTTATTTTTATAATTTAGAAGTTTATTTCAAAATTTAATTTTACACAACAAAAGAGGAACTTTCTACATTTTTGGCTCTCGTTTTGTACTTTTACTTTACAAATTGGTTATCGTTTTTGATCGGCATTTTTACGTGGAATTTTTAATTAAACAATTTCAATCGACTCAGATAAATTCGTTTTTTAATCATCAAAATGTATCAAATAATTCAGCCATCAAAAAACGGGTGTTAGTCTCTCATTCACATCAGTTCTTGTCCTTTTCAAATTTTGTCCTTTGGCACCTGCTTTGGCAACGGAATCCCGTGCGATTTTTCCAACTGTGAATAAAATGATTCTCATTTGTAAATTTGAGGCAAATAATTCACCTTCCTGGCCAACGCTTGCAAAGTCACACAAACCGAGAAAAGATCCCGTCCCTAGGATTGAAAAAATTATTAAATACATATTTTTTTACGTTCACAACAAATATTACCTCAAGCAAATCATTCGATTGGAAGGTCTCTTCATCGATGACACCGAATTTCCGCGCACCCTGAACGAACATATTGATGTTTTCCATGCAACTTAAATGTGGGAGGGGATGAAAAGGAGAAAACAATTGGATGGAATACTTGAAGTTGGAAATGGGCTTCATTGTCTTCTTCACGGTGCCCGCCTGAACAGCATTCAGGAATCTGAATAATGCCCCCAGACATATCACATATATTCCCCCAAAATGGAGAGCTCACTTGCATAACAATTCCCCATCCTTCAGTGTATTCCAAAAATTGTTGCGATTTCCGTCCGTTTGAATGTTGTCATCCTTGACCTGTGCCTTAATCCACTCCAACAAATATTGGCCCTCCATATCATTGTATTTGGATTGTTGCTGAATTCCAAAGGGGATTCAAAGGGAATATAGGCCAAAAATTATTTTACTTTGTCCAAAATTGCGGCACCTAAACCGCCGGGCCGTGGTCGATGAACATATTCGGCCATTTTATCCGGGGCAACTGAAAAAACTGACTGGAATTGATGAAATCGACTCAAAAATTTGACTGAGATTTGAGAGGATTTTAGGGCGGATCTATGTGAATCGGGTTTAAAAACGAACACAAAACCCAGCAGAGAGAAAATAAATGTACGCTTTTGTGTGTGCCTGTGATTCACCCAATGCACCGGATATCGAGGAAAGAAGTGCAGAAATGAACGCCTTGGCGGATGAGGGGGTGTTGGACAAAAGTGCACAGAGGGAAATGGCCAAGGAAAAAGCCTGCAGCCAGCCCTCTTCCTCCCGCATATTTTCCGATCCTATCTTCTTCCAATGTTGATTTCTAGGCCATTCCGGCTGGATGAAAGCTTTTAGATGGATAGATAAAGAAAACTGTCCAGAAGAATTCCTTCCAATCCTCTCTTTGTTTGTGTCCCTGCGGGAGAAAAGTAGCTGATGAATTAGCTTCTTCCTTGCTTCTTTGCCACTGTGATCTCCAGATAAAATCCATCCTATAGAGAGGCATCAGGAAAAGCAGTGTCTATATTTGTTTTTGATCAGCGACTCATTCAGTGGCGCTTTTGATCGAATCGACTGGTGCGGAAATGTAATCGGATGATTTTGGGGTTAAAAACATAAAAAAATTGAGAAATTTCCTTTTTTTTCTTCATTGTTTTCAATTTCCTAAGAATATGAACAAAAATTCATTTTTAAAATCATTGTTTATCCATCGGTATAATCAAAAATGTAAAAATGAATCAATGAAGTAATGAATTGGATCAAATGAATTTGTTCTTCCAACGGCAATAAAAATAAAATCACATCAAATTGAATGTGGATTGATTGAACCGAAGAAAGTGGGCAACAAACAGCCAGCAGATGAGCATCCTGACAAATAAAATGTTGTTTTTATGGCCAAATTGGCCATTCATTTGTGATTTGTCCAATCAAAATTAGTTTGGGATATTCATTGGAATTGACTTTCCTGGATGATCAAAATAAATTATAGTAATTTCCATCATTTCTATATTTATTTTCGTCTCATAAAAATATTTTCAACCATCTAAAATTACCGCAAGAGAGAAATATAAACAATTTTCGTCCCTCTTTATTTATTTTTGCTTTACAACTTTTTGAAGGGCTTTTTACCCACCAAAATTCACCTTTTTTTTGGTGGTTTTGCTGCGAAGAAGACTGATTAGTTTTGTGGCCAATTTAATAAAAAATGTCCGGAGGGGGAAGCACCTGTGGGGACAATTGGCAAAAAGGAATAAAGGGAGGAAGGAAGAGGACAAGCCATAAATTCAACATTTGAAGGAGGGAATTTGTGTTTTAGAAGGGAAGAAGTGTTTGAAATGAATGTTGGGATTGGATTAGAGAAGGGATCATTCAAAGCACTGATTAATTGCCGTAGAGGGCCGGTGGGAGGTGATCGGATCAACAGCAACCGGAGAAATTGGAGGCAAATCAAATGGCAAAAAAAACAAAGCAGAAAAAAAGTAAGCACATTTCCCCTTTGATTTCCCCTCCAAATCCATTTAATTCCCTCAAATCGGCCAATAAATTCTTTCAATTTTTTTGGCCAATTATACCAAAAAAATTGTCCATTTTTTCTCATAATTTTTCCTTGCTTATCACCCTTTTAAATCGCCCCAAAAATTTTCATTTCCCCTCCATATTTTCCATTAATTGACACTTTTTCATTGATGGCCGGCTACTTCAATTTCCCCCAAATTCCCCAAAGATTTCTTCCAACCAAAATTTCCCTCATAATCCGATATACGCCTTTTCCTTCATATTTTTGGCCCATCAAATTTTTTGCCCTCTTTGTTTTCCTTTCCCCCTTGCTCCTCCGCACATATTCGCGCACAAAAAAGTGTCGAAAAAGATGGCTAAAATGCGCTCATTTTTCACCCTGAGGCGATGATTGACTGCCAAATCATTGAAGGGAGAAATGGATGGAAAAGGGGGCTTCTGGCCCATATCGCCCATCCAACAAATGTGATGGAATATTTGGGTGTCCATCCATCTGTTGGCCATCAATTATCGCGCATCTCCTCGGGGCCAAAAATGACAAACTTATGTGAAAGGGAGGGGGATAAATGAATGGGCAAGGAAAATGAGGAACAACCCAACTTATCGCCGGTTATAATAACTCATTTCATTAAGAAAGTAACCATTTTTGAAGATATTAATACCAAATTAAAGAGCGGACTTTTGGCTATCTAATTTATATTAATTTTATTTGAATTCATTTAGAATTAGTGGAATTATGACCAACAAACTACTCAATATTTCACAAATCCATAGTAAAGTGTATTTATAAATATTTTGTGCATAGCTCCATCAATTTTGAACCAAGTTAAATAAAATTATTATCATTTGATAGCCAAAAGTCTGCTCTTTAATATGTTACTAAAATCATCAAAATTGGTTAAGTCCTTGATGAGTTATAAGCAATCGCGCAAGTTAGGCTGTTGGGCTTATCCAGAAAATTGGAAGGAAAGCAGAAAAGAGGAGGCAAATTGGGTGGCCTTTGGGCTCATCTCCCATGCTGTTATGAATCCCACAAACCCAAAAACATCATTCACTAGGCATTATTGGCCTTCTTCCCCTGTGGTCGTTGCCATCATCATTGACCCCCCTTAAATTGCGCAATTGGCCAGAATTGCGTCTTCAAAATGGGGATAGAAGGGGGTTTGGGGATGATCGACGAGAAAATGAGCCCATTTCATCAGCAGCAGAACAGTTTAATGAGTCAATTGGCCAATAATAATGATGAGGGGAAAGGTCAAAATGGGTCATCAACATTCACAACAACAGCAATTGTGTTTTAATTTTTGCCCATAAATTACGATAAATTAGAAGAGTGATGGCACATCGAATGACCGTGAAAGAATTATTTAATAATTGTGAATAAGGCTTAAAGTTTATTGGCAATTTATGACCAATTGGCTACTTCAATATTCGTAAATTAATTCTTAATCTTAAGGCAACAAATATCAGTCCTATATGTCATCAAATTGGAGAGAAAATTTAAGCACTCAAAAGCAAGGCTTAAAATTTATTGATAATTTCTAATTTATGTCCGACCAATCTATTATTCCTTCTTCAATATTCGTAAATTAATTCATAATCTCAAAAGGAAATAGCAACAAATTATTGCGGTCCTTTTTTTGTGAAAACCCAATAAATCAATTGATGAAAGCCCAATTCCCAATTGAGCCTTACCCAAATCCAAATTCGGCCTTTTTCCCACAAGCGCATCCGATTTGCTTGTCCCTCATTCCTTCCATTATTTGCCAAGCAAAAGCAGCGCGGAAATTGGGTGGAAAATAAAGAAGATGGGCCCAAATCCGCTTTTGATTGATTCCCTTTTCCCGGTCTCCTCTTCCCTCAATTCTGCGCCCTTTTCTCGCGACCATTCCCGCCCGCTCGATTTGGCCAATCCCCCCGTTTGGCTCGGCCAAAAGACTATACCCCCTCATTGGAGATTAGCGCCATCTTCAAAACGAATGAATGTGAATGGTTGGTTCTCCCCCAATACAAAATGGACTGCGACCGGCCGCGGATGCGCAAACACATTTTTGGGGGATTTGGGAGGGGAAAAAGGAAGGAATGGATCGAGCAATTTGAGGGTGGAATACGGTGGCCCACATAATATTTTTGTGTGCAGGGCGGGGATACGGGGATGGAAAAGGAAGAAGATGCAATTCGATCCATTTTATGCTTATTTGGGAGAGGGATTGATGTGGCTTTAGGGGGGGGGGGGCTAATATTCAATGTGAGGGTGGTTGGATGATCAATTAAAAAAATTATTAAGATTTTTATTAGAGAATTTAATTATTTAAAGCTTAAAGATTATTATTTTGTTTTTAACTACCTTCCCCTTTTCCCAAATACTGTCAATAAAAATGGATTGGCTAATCTGAGGAATAGCTAATTAAATGGCAAAAAACAATAAAAATATATTCAAATAAGAATTAAATTAAATCTAGGCTTTATTATGGGCTTAAAATCATAGTCGAATGAAGTAATAAAGCAACGAAAATTGCCATCAAATAACAATTGGTTAAATAATTTTTTTTAATTCATCAAATTTGAAAGATTTAGAAATATTTTAATATACATTGGCCCATTTGCCATTTTCCACATTTGCGCATTCCTCTGAATGAATGAACACCTGTTTTGGCCGACAAAAGGACATACCCGGCGGAATATAAATATAGGGGGAATATAATGATTGGGATACTACCTCCTAATGCCCAATGCCACCCATTCATGGATTCCCTTTCCCCATTCAATGTTCAATCCCATTTAGACCACCTCTAATTAGTCCCCAACACCAAAACAATACTTTTTGGAGGGCAAAAATGGGGATGAAAATGACCCAAAATGGATGGCGGAAATGGGATAAAGGGGGATTCGAGCATTGGCGGCAAAATGGAATGGCATCCAACTTTTGAGGACAAAGGGCAAAAGAATAATGGAAAAAAAGGACAAAGGCAAATGACAATTTTGATGCCAATGCCATAAAAAAATGATCATGCGGGACAATCCCATCCAAAAACATTCATTTGATGCCAGATTTAACCTCCAATTCTTCCCCATTTTCCCCAATTCCATGGGCAAATATTCAGTTTATTTGGCACTATTCCCTCCCCGCCTCTTTCATTTCCCCTCCGCAAAATGGCCATCCTCCTTGCTCCTTGGCCAAATATTAAAAATGGGCACCCCCTCCGGCCCTTTTCTTCCAATCCATCTGGGATTCAAAAGAGCAGCAACAGATCGTTCCCCTTCCCTTCCTCTTTTGCCCTTTAATTAAACCACCCAAAAATGCTTCTTCATTTCATTCCCCTTCAATTCCGCCAATTATGTTAATAATCCACCCATCCATTCATTTTTGTGGGAAATTGTTCGAAAAAGAAAATTGTAATGGAAATAGTGTGGAACAAAATCTACAAAATTTGATAATTTTCCCATTTTAATCGGTGTCTTTTTCATCATAATTTCCACAATCATTTAAAAATTTTTCGCAGTTCCAAAATCTGAGTAAATTTATGCACAAAATTTCACCAATTTTTCTGTCCTACAATAAAATTGAAAACATTCATTCATTCCATTCATTCATTTTGTTGTCATCAAATTTCCGGCTGCTCCAAAATGTGTTTCCTTTCAAGCACACAAATCCATTTTTGGCCAATTTGGTGGTCGACAAACTCAAGCGGGGAATGAATCTGCCGCTGCCAATCATTAAACAAACCCCAGTTGGCCACAATGTTTTCCCCCTTTCAACCGGCTGTTTAATTAAACGCCGGGGGCATTAATCTGGCCACATTGACCCCTCTCCACTCTCATTCAGCATTTCCCACACATTTCCATCCATTTTCCATTGTCCTCCGTCCAATGGACAACTCTTCCTTCCTTTTCTCCCATTTCAACCATCTTGCGATTCTTCACGACCATCGAAAAGCAAACAGCCCCCCGAGAGTGGTTGGCTGAATTTAAGAAGTATAGGAAAGGGGACTTATGTGTTTTAGTGAGGGTCCTTATTTCTTTATATATGTATTAGGGGAAAGACAGTAAGCCTCCTTTTCGAGTCCCCTTGGCCAAATGTTTGTCCAAATTTGGCCATCATATCCATGTGCACAAAATGGAAAGGGGATTATGGCCACAACAACAAAAAGTTCAATCCTCTATGGGTTGATTTACAGGAAAATGTGGCCAAATTTGGAAGGAAAAGCAAAAGACATTTTGGCGAATATTTTTATGAAAAAAGTAAAACACATTTTGGCGAACATTTCTGGAAAGGAAACACATTTTGGCGAACATTTCTGGAAAGGAAACACATTTTGGCGAACATTTTCCGGAAAGAGAGAAACACATTTTGGCGAACATTTTCCGGAAAGAGAGAAACATATTTTGGCGAACATTTTCCGGAAAGGGAAAACACATTTTGGCGAACATTTTCCGGAAAGAGAGAAACACATTTTGGCGAACATTTTCCGGAAAGGAAAAACACATTTTGGCGAACATTTTCCGGAAAGGCAAAACACATTTTGGCGAACATTTCTGGAAAGGAAACACATTTTGGCGAACATTTCTGGAAAGGAAACACATTTTGGCGAACATTTCTGGAAAGGAAACACATTTTGGCGAACATTTTCCGGAAAGAGAGAAACACATTTTGGCGAACATTTTCCGGAAAGAGAGAAACACATTTTGGCGAACATTTTCCGGAAAGAGAGAAACACATTTTGGCGAACATTTTCCGGAAAGGGAAAACACATTTTGGCGAACATTTTCCGGAAAGAGAGAAACACATTTTGGCGAACATTTTCCGGAAAGGAAAAACACATTTTGGCGAACATTTTCCGGAAAGGCAAAACACATTTTGGCGAACATTTTCCGGAAAGGGAAAACACATTTTGGCGAACATTTTCCGGAAAGGCAAAACACATTTTGGCGAACATTTTCCGGAAAGGGAAAACACATTTTTGCGAACATTTTCCGGAAAGGCAAAACACATTTTGGCGAACATTTTCCGGAAAGGGAAAACACATTTTGGCGAACATTTTCCGGAAAGGGAAAACACATTTTGGCGAACATTTTCCGGAAAGGAGAAACACATTTTGTCGAACATTTTCCGGAAAGGAGAAACACATTTTGGCGAACATTTTCCGGAGAGGGAAAACACATTTTGGCGAACATTTTCCGGAGAGGGAAAACACATTTTGGCGAACATTTTCCGGAAAGGGAAAATACATTTTGGCGAACATTTTCCGGAAAGGGAAAACATATTTTGGCGAACATTTTCCGGAAGGGGAAACACGTTTTTAAAAATCAACTTTTAATTTTATACTGAATAGAAACATAAAAAATGTCCCTTTTATAATTAGCAAAAAATGAAGCAAAACATCAGCAAAGTAAATAAAGATAAAAATCACATATTCTCTTTAAATTCTCCGCTCCATTTTTAGGACATTTCAAGTTTTTACCATAAAATTGTGGGGGAAATGATGTCCTCAAGATTAGAGGCGGCCTCCATGTTTGATTTACTCTCTATTCAAATTTATTATTGGCCGGGAGTAAGATAAGAAGGAGAATGGTGGCATCCTCAAAGAAGGGAAAATGCCGCCGGCCTTCATCGAGTTTTGCAATCGCATCGACGGCACGGATGGATGGATTGAGTCAATTGCCCATTTTTGGAGGAATTGATTCCGCCGGCATTGATGCCAATGAAGACGATGATGAGAATAGGGGGATGATGGCATTTGGCCCCCTCAAATTGGAGGGACTTCATCATCTGCCTTCCCCTCTTTCAAAGTGCCGCTTCAGACTCCCGAGAATCATTTCCTCTGTACCCCACCCCCAACCTCCGGGTCATTGCCCATTTCCGCCACCACAGCCAAAACAATCCCTTCCCTTTTTTGTCCTCTTTGTCGGCCAAAATGTTGCTGGGAAGGGAAAATGGGTTTAGGGGCGACCGTAAAGCAAAAACAATTGACAGAAAATTGTGAAGAGGAAAGTATGCCTGCTGCATTGAGGGGGAGAGGGGGGATTAGGAGGACCCCCGGCATTTTTGTGGGTTGAAGGCGAGTCACATTCATAGCCTATTGATGAATGGGAATTGGGCCAACAAATGCCTAAAATGGAGCCAAACCCTCAACACAAACATTTGACCCCCACCCCTCCTCATTGAATGCATTCAAATTCAAATCCATTTTCGATTCATTCTGCCCACAACATTTTTAGGCATTAATCCGTTTATCCCCTTCTCAATGTCCTCCTCGCACCCTTAAATAAATCCAACAGATTTAAGGTGAATAGGGAGGGAAGGAGGGAAAGAAGTTAATCCAAAAGTTTTGGGTCGACTGCTTGGGATTTACCCAACCATTTTGGGTGTGGACAATAACAATGGATTTAGGGCATAAATCAACTTAATGCCCTAAAGGCGGATTAATCCACATGCCAAACAAAATTTTAGATGCTAACTCTTTTCCCAGAGAATTAAATTCTTGCGCTGCCCAATTTTCCCAGGACCAACCAAACTTTGCTTCATTCAAAGGCGCTAAACGCGCGCAATCGGCCATAATTCCCCATTATCAAATAATTATATTCTCGCGTAGTTGGCCTTTTGTTCCAAAAATTGGCCATAAAGTTGGCCGCTGGAGAGGGGGCTTCTGCTGGAGGAGTGAAAGGATGACCGTGGGAAATGGCATCAAACCCAAAAGTATGGAAAATGCAGAGAAGAATTTGGGATAAAGAAATTGGAGAAGGGAAGGAATTTTGAGAATTTGATGATTACACTTGGTCAGTTTAATTCAGATTCCTTGCAAATTTTGATTTGCCCTCAAAGTTTTACCCTTCTTTCTTTTCACTTACAATGAATTGACAAAATTCCATGGTTGGTTGCCGTTTAAATAACCCATTAAGATGTGAAGCAATTTTGTTAATTTTAGTATCAAATTAAAGAACGGACTTTTGGCTCTATCCGATAATATTATTTTTATTTAAATTGGTTCAGAATTGACGGAATTATGACCAAAAAACTAGGGAAACACTGATTAATCCAATAGTAAGACTTTTTAAATTGTTTTTTTTTCGGTAATTTTTTTATCAATTTTGAATCAATTTTGAATCACAATATCATTTGATAGCCAAAAGTTTGCTCTTTAATTTGTAACCAAAATTATCAAAATTACTTCAGTCCTTAATGAATTATAAACGGAAATAAGTTGGGTTCGTCCAAAAATTTTCTGTGATTGAAGACAAATTGGCCACACACACAAAATAACCAAAATAAGTCAACTGCTGGGGGAATTTGCGCAATCCTCGTGCCCATCCCTCCCTCCCATAGAAGATTGCCCTTCGCCCGATTATGATCAATCCCCACTTTACACACTCATTCATAAACTTGAACCTTGAATAATAATTCACCTTTCCCCCTTCCCCAAATGCCAATATGCCATCCCCAACCAATATCCGCTGACCAATTCCCAAATCTAAATCATTCCTCCCCCTCCTCCAATTTGCTTCCTCCGCACAAATTTCCCGCTGTAATAAATGTGTGCCATTGCCATCCAATCATTCATATCCGATCATTCATATCCGATCCTTCCCCAATCTTTCCTTGCAATCCTTCAAGAAAATCAAATATTTAAAAAAATGAATTTTCGGCAATCTTTTTAGCATATCCTCCGCTGATTAGATTAGTCGATTCACGAATTAATAGGAGAAATCGAAAATGCTTAAAATTCCCTAAATTTAAATGATTCGGGGCTTTAATAACTGGAACATTTTTACCATCAATTTTTGGCAATAATTTTATGCCACAATTAGTGCCAAATTTGATCGAATTTTGTGGCACATATTTTATTCAAATTGTGCAAATTTTAGCCTCAAATTTAAAAATTTAATTTTTTATATTTCCCTCATTTCCCCTTGCCCTTTCCTTTCCGCCTCGCAAATTACGTGCCAATTTGGCGCCTTTTCCCCCGAAAATGTGCCCACAATTCCCAAAGGCATCCGCATCAATCCAGCCGTTTTGGCCAAACATCGTGCCAAACACACACCCAAAGGGCCCAAGGGACAAAAGGGAGGGGTGAAATAATGCTGATTCGATGAGCACAATTATTGGAGGGGAAGGAAGAATTGAAGGAGAGGAGGGGATATTCCGGTGAAAATTTATACACCAAAATGGAAGAAGATGATGATGATTGGGATGAGGGCCAAGGGATGGGCCCTTCCTTTAGTCCCCCATATCCATTTCACCCTTTCCGCCCAATTCAATGTGCTTGCTGTGGGTGTTTGGGTGTTTTGTGTCGACGACGACCATCTGTGGGAGGGCCATCATCATCATCATCATATCGACATTTGGCCATTTGCAAGAGGGAGGGGTGGGATTGGGGCCAAGGCGAGGATGGATTACCGTAGTCAATTTTTGGAGGGAGGAATGAATGAATGAGTGAGGGGGGGGGGGGGGTTGTCGGACAAGTCTGCCGGGGGCAAAACAGCTGCTGCTGCTCTTTTGCTTCCCTTTCCCTCCCTTTCTTTTCTATGTTGGGGGCGTGTCCACCGCCATCGCCCCTCATTGGCACATTGGCAATAATAATTCCCCTTCATTTTTTTGCTGCCTTTGTTAAACACACATTTCAATCCATCATCATCATTTTCATCCGCCCCTCATTATCGTAGTACATAGCATCGCAAATAAAAATTTTGTTTTTTTTATTGGACAAAAAGCTTCGTAAAATTCCTCAAAAATTTCCTTCAATTTTTAATGTTTAATCAAAATTAATTAATTAATTTTTTGTTAATTTAAATTTCTTTCTTTTCATTAAATTCCATGCTTTTATTCAATACCAATTTTTTTAGGCAAAAAATTTCTCTAAATTCCTTTAAAATTTCTTCTTCTTTTAATCAAATATTTTAATCAATTTATTAATTATTTTCCTACCAAATTCCAATATATTTAATTTCCAAATTTATTTTTACCATCATAATTTGTCCCAAAACTCAACAAATTCCCTCACAAATTCCTCCACACAAAATTTATCTCCCCAAATCCCAATTTTAATTCTCCACAATTTGACCAGCTTGTTTCGACCCCAACATTTCCCTCATCACCTGCCTCATTAATTCAATTTATTTCCAATTCCAACCCCAAAATCCATTTACGATCCCCCAATTCAGTCGACCCACCAATGATTAAGATCTTTGCCCACTAAAAACCCAAACAATTAATTTGCAATCCAATCCAAATCCAATAACCTATCCAATCCAGCCCATAAAAGTGGCAAACGCAATTCGCCCCCAAAAAAGGGTGGGGGAATATGCCAATGAAAATGAATGGGGCAAAATAATGGTAGACCCCAAAATAATCACACAAAATCAGATAAGCGCCGAATGAGGAGGGAGGGGGAAATGGCCGATCGTCGAGCAAGGGGCGAAGGGGGATTCAAGGGCAAAACCGTCAAAATTAGGCGGAAGGGAGGGGGGGGGGTGAAGGCTGGCAGATTGTCCCCACCAAATAAAAATAAATATTGTTGCGCGCGGCTGGCACTTGGATGGATGGCACCATTCCTTCCATCAACCTTAAATTCCATCAATCATCGTCTGCCCCCCACCCACCCGGCAAATTTCGAGGTCGAATTGAAATGTGAATCAAATAATTCACCCCCACCCTTATTTGGGCGAATCAGTCCGGTTTTTTGCTGATTCTTGGCATTTTTTACAGAGTCCATTTTTATATTTTCCTATGGCTATATGGTATCGCCATTTCAGTGCCTGGCCCATTCTTTGTTTATAGCTCAGCGAGGCAATAATCAATTTGGAAAGGCAATATACCATTGGAAAGTTCTCAAAATTCTCTAAAAAGTGGTTTCTAAATTTTTATCCATATTTTAAAAGTTACGTCTTTTAATTTAAAAAAAAAACCGAATGTTAACCGCTATTTTTACGAAATGCTTTAAAAAAGCCACTTTTTAGAGGACATTTGGGGCTTCCGAATGATATATCGCCTTCCTGGATTGGTTGCTTCCTTGTTTAACTGGAGTCAAAAAAAAAAGAACGGCAAAAGTACTGAAGCGACTCCTGTGGGTGGCCCAATCATTTTTCCTTTATTTTTATTAGGCAATACTGTTAATTGGCAAAATAGGAAATCAAATTATCATAGAAGATTAAGGTCAAAAATATTGAATCGGCATTTTGTTTAATTTGATATTGGCCACATTCCCTCAATCAACTTATTAGCCAGCATTCCTTGCCATCACATTCACACATACCTATATTCCTCTGCTGGCGCATATTACCCTGTCCAAAATCCCTTATCCCCTCCATCATATCAAATGGCCAATGAAATGACCTCCCCTTTATCCAGCCAACTGTGCCCTTCCTCTCTGGATCTGTCCGTACCAATTGCCACTCCCCTTCCTCTTCCTTATCCACCCTTTAGTTGCCAATGTGCCAAAAGGGGGGAAGGGGATGGATGACAGCTTATCGCCGTCGGGCATCACCTTTCCTCCCCTCCCCTACGGCGATTTTCCCTCTTCATCACCCGAAATTCCTGCACAACAGCAGATGGATTCTCCCTCACATTTGTTCTTCTGTGCTGTTGGACAGATGTTCCCCCATCGTGCCTCCGGGCATTTTGGACGGAAGGCATTGAAGGAAGGAAGGAAGCAAGGTGTCAGATTGATGGGCCCCCCTTCACCCCTTCCTAACGCCTTCTTGGCCGGCCACTGTTTTAGAAAGGATGCGGGGCCAATTTACACCTTTCCCTGAGGATTTATCGGCTTGTCCTCTTCCCTCACATCCAATTCAATGAGCACAGCACACCGATGGATGCTCCTCAATAATGGGGAGAATATTTGGAAAAGGCTGTAAATTATTTAAAAAGTGAGTGAAAATTGATTCAGAATTTGTGCGCGGAGAGCGAAGAATGAAATTAGCATTGGATTTTATGGGAAAGTCAAATTGTTGAAGCACAATTAAAATTCCTCATTAAATTCCTCTCGGGATAAAAGGCAATCCAATTTACACCTTTGAAGGATGGGAAGCTGATTTTTGAGGCCAGCAGAAGAAGAAGATTTATTGGCGTGTCCTTCGCAAATGGGCCAATTGAGAAGGGTGGAAAAATGGGTTTTTGGCAAAGAATTGGAAGGGGAAGAAACAGGCCAATTGAAGTATTTCCGTTGATTTAAAAGCATCAATTCGGTTCCAATCAGTTGCTTTGTCTTTGTTTTTGATCGCATTTTTGACAACATGAAATCCATCAAAAATCGATTCAATTTTGATAAAATTCAACTTTGGACAAAATTTTTGCTTTTTATACTTTAGGATTCAGACCAAAGTGCTAAAATGCCACTAAAATGTCCAATTTTTGGCTCAAACTTTGCGACCATTTTCGCCTTTTCTATTTGCGTCGCGCGCCCATCCATCGGCCCCAAAAATTCCCAGCTGGAAATTAGGGTTGGTTGGGTGTCCATTTCCCACACAAATCCCTCCAAAATGTGCCTCCCCATTTCCTTTACATTCAAATCCGCAAAATCCACCCTCCTCCTCCGTCTAATCCAATTCAATGTGCGAATGAATCGGCCCTGTACCAAATTGACTCCCTCCTCCCTATTCCCACCCAAAATATTATAACAATGCATTTTGGGACGCCAATGGATTTTCGCAAGGGGAAAGGGGGGGGGGGGGAGAGGGAAGGGACTAAAGTGGATGAGGAAAATGGGGGTCCATCCATCGAAGGGAGAATTATACGGTAATGTGAGGATGGAGGGAATTATTATTATAAAGTTGTATATTTGATGGTTGGATGGTGGCCCACATTCCAATTCCCAGTGTTTTGTTTTGTTTGTCTTATATATTATTTATGCTCATAAAGAAGAACCAATCCTCCCTTTCCTCATTCATTCATTCCATTTATTCCATTTATTCATTTATATTTTCCTCCTCCATTTTGTTGGCCAACTTTTTGGTGGATATTTTCTCAACTCTTTTGGATTATAATTTATTTCATTCCAATGGCCAATAAACATTTCAATGGTTATGGTAAATGATGATAATTTCCTCATAAAGTGATTAAATTCGGATACGGGGACAATTGAGTATCCTTATTGGTTTTTGGCACATATCTAAAGGAGGCAATAGCCAATTTTGGAAGGCAATATTCAATTAGAAAGCCCAAACTCCCCTCTAAAAAGTGGCATTCTAAAATTTTGTAAAATCCAACTTTATAAAAAGTTATATGTCTTTGATTGTAATTAACGTGAATTTTCTGATTAAGCTGAAGAAAAGTCGCTTATTTTGTAAATTGTTTTAACAAATCGAAAAATTAGTTAAGCCACTTTTTAGAGTGCATTGAGGACTTTTATATGGCATATCGCCTTCCTGGATTAGTTGCATCCTTCTTAAGCTATGGCCAAAAGAACAGCCAAAGGTACTGAATTGTCCTCTTGAATTTATTTCATTTTCATCTCAAAATTGGCTTTTGTAAAAGGAAATAGGCTGCATTTTTCCTCTGTGAATTGACCTCGAAAATTTGTGATAAACTAAAAATATCATTTTTTGTAAAACATTGACTATTAAAATTCCATTATTTCCTCCCTCAAATCATCATTTTTCCATCACCGCAAATTTTTGTCCCCCAAATCGACGACCATCCATCGCCAATTCCTTCTTCCCCCGCCATTTTTAAATTATTCAGTCCAATTCCCTTTCGTCTTGTTTTTTTATAGCCGCGCCAAACACAAAATCTCGCATTAAATTCGACCCAACAAAAAAGTGAAGAAGACGACCATTTTCATTTAAAAAGGGGGCTTAAAACATTTGTATAAATATTTTTCAAGGGGCCCAACATCCATTCCTTGGCGTCCATTTATGGGTTTTTTATTTCTCCCCCAACAAAAATCTTCATGCGAATTTGATGATCGCCGGGGGGGGGGGGCGGCACCACAATTTTTAGTGTGCGGATTGACCCACCGGCATTAAATCCAAAATAAGGAGGAGGAAATTTATTGGTATTTTTGGATGGATTTTTAGAAATTTCTTGGCATTTGTTTTGTTGCCAAAGTTTCCATTTAAGGGAATAAAACCAATTATAATAACTTATATATGCCATTTATTAGATGAATTGATATGTCTACAGGCGCCTTCTCTTGCATTTTTTCAAAGACTTTTTTGTACGAAATCGAGACTCCAGATTCCAGAAAGAGAGAGGGAATTTATTGGAATTTAAGGAATGAAAATTTATAGAAAATACCTTGGCATTGGCGAATAATAAAATTACCTATGGATTATACCTTGTAGGGATGCCAATGCCATTTATTATTTATTTTTAGTAGGTGAATTGATATGCCTAAAATGGTGATATTTTCAAAGGCCTTTCATGTGTTTTTTTGACTAATTTGCCCTTCCCAAATTTGAGTGTAAATAAAAATTGTAAAATTGTTTTTGGGGAAAACACCAAACACGGGAATCGTCGACCGCCCCATAAATTATCAATTATCACATTTTCTTGTTGCTGATTAATTTGGGCGATTATAATTTTTTTTGGGAGAAGCCAGTACAAAATAAAAAAGGGATTAGCATTCCATCTCATTTTCATTCCTCCTCCTTAACATTTCCCCAATTTCTTTGCTAATTTCGTTCATTTTCCCCGTTCAAACTTTCCACCCTCAAAAAATGGCTCCTCTTTTCCTCCACCATTTTTGGGCGAATGGGCCGATCAATGGGGTTTTTTGGCCTAAAATAATTTTAGATAATTTTTTTACTGGCCAATTCCGGCTTCTTTCATATTTTGGCTTAATAAACTTGGCCCTAAATTTGGGGCATTTCTACTCCGAAGTTGAGCCAATAATTGAACATAAATTGCCATTTTTAATTTAAATATTTTAAATTCACTCAAAAAATTTTTCAATTCTCACATAAAAACAAAAAAAAAGGCTGGGAATGCTCTGGGCCATTTTCCCCTCTCTCCCCTTCCTTCTCGTTGCGCGATGAAAAATGATCGGGTTGGGCATTGGCAAGGTGGGATGGGAAAATTGGAGCAAAATATTTTTGTATTATTTCCTCATTCCATTCCCATTGTTTCAAATGTGTTTTTGGCCGGTCATCCATTCATTTTGCTGTGGAAATTATAAGGCAAAATTCCAAAACAAAGAAGGGAAAATGTCACCGTGAAAAATTCATTTATTAATTTGATATTAACCTAGAATTGAAATAAAATAAAATTAAGTAAATTCCATTTAATAAAGAAGGGAAAGGGAAGGGCAAATTGCCGATTGACCAGAGATTGGGGAAAATTAAGTCGAGGCGGCAATTTCAAAGAGATTTTGGGTAAAATGCGGCGATGCACGGCGGCGACTTAAAATGCGCGGAAATCGGAATTGTTGGAAATTGTTTTTGACAGACCCGCTTTGGATAATCTGCGAAAAATTTTGGTGAAATTTAAAAATAAGAAAGGAGGCTAATAATCCCGAAACGGTGGAAATTGGGGGCGTGGCCTCCTTCACTCCTTTTCGGCCTTGCCCTTTTTTCTTGTCGAATAGCCTAAAGGGAGGGAACAACAAATTCCTTCCCTTCCTCTTTTTCTTGTTCCCCGCCAATGTTTCGCCGTGGGCAACAAATAATGGTACCGCCCTCTTTCCCCCTCTTTTCTTCATCATTTACGGTAACATGGTGGTCGACAAGGCCGATGACACGACAACCAACCAACCAACCAATTCCCCCTTCCATTCATTCGTAGTCAAACATTCATTCATTCTTTCCATTTTATTCATTTCATTCATTGCCCCAACTCCAACCAAACAATCTTCATTCCACCTTCTAACAAACATTAAGATTAGAGGCGGCCTCCATGTTTGATTTACTCTCTATTCAAATTTATTATTGGCCGGGAGTAAGATAAGAAGGAGAATGGTGGCATCCTCAAAGAAGGGAAAATGCCGCCGGCCTTCATCGAGTTTTGCAATCGCATCGACGGCACGGATGGATGGATTGAGTCAATTGCCCATTTTTGGAGGAATTGATTCCGCCGGCATTGATGCCAATGAAGACGATGATGAGAATAGGGGGATGATGGCATTTGGCCCCCTCAAATTGGAGGGACTTCATCATCTGCCTTCCCCTCTTTCAAAGTGCCGCTTCAGACTCCCGAGAATCATTTCCTCTGTACCCCACCCCCAACCTCCGGGTCATTGCCCATTTCCGCCACCACAGCCAAAACAATCCCTTCCCTTTTTTGTCCTCTTTGTCGGCCAAAATGTTGCTGGGAAGGGAAAATGGGTTTAGGGGCGACCGTAAAGCAAAAACAATTGACAGAAAATTGTGAAGAGGAAAGTATGCCTGCTGCATTGAGGGGGAGAGGGGGGATTAGGAGGACCCCCGGCATTTTTGTGGGTTGAAGGCGAGTCACATTCATAGCCTATTGATGAATGGGAATTGGGCCAACAAATGCCTAAAATGGAGCCAAACCCTCAACACAAACATTTGACCCCCACCCCTCCTCATTGAATGCATTCAAATTCAAATCCATTTTCGATTCATTCTGCCCACAACATTTTTAGGCATTAATCCGTTTATCCCCTTCTCAATGTCCTCCTCGCACCCTTAAATAAATCCAACAGATTTAAGGTGAATAGGGAGGGAAGGAGGGAAAGAAGTTAATCCAAAAGTTTTGGGTCGACTGCTTGGGATTTACCCAACCATTTTGGGTGTGGACAATAACAATGGATTTAGGGCATAAATCAACTTAATGCCCTAAAGGCGGATTAATCCACATGCCAAACAAAATTTTAGATGCTAACTCTTTTCCCAGAGAATTAAATTCTTGCGCTGCCCAATTTTCCCAGGACCAACCAAACTTTGCTTCATTCAAAGGCGCTAAACGCGCGCAATCGGCCATAATTCCCCATTATCAAATAATTATATTCTCGCGTAGTTGGCCTTTTGTTCCAAAAATTGGCCATAAAGTTGGCCGCTGGAGAGGGGGCTTCTGCTGGAGGAGTGAAAGGATGACCGTGGGAAATGGCATCAAACCCAAAAGTATGGAAAATGCAGAGAAGAATTTGGGATAAAGAAATTGGAGAAGGGAAGGAATTTTGAGAATTTGATGATTACACTTGGTCAGTTTAATTCAGATTCCTTGCAAATTTTGATTTGCCCTCAAAGTTTTACCCTTCTTTCTTTTCACTTACAATGAATTGACAAAATTCCATGGTTGGTTGCCGTTTAAATAACCCATTAAGATGTGAAGCAATTTTGTTAATTTTAGTATCAAATTAAAGAACGGACTTTTGGCTCTATCCGATAATATTATTTTTATTTAAATTGGTTCAGAATTGACGGAATTATGACCAAAAAACTAGGGAAACACTGATTAATCCAATAGTAAGACTTTTTAAATTGTTTTTTTTTCGGTAATTTTTTTATCAATTTTGAATCAATTTTGAATCACAATATCATTTGATAGCCAAAAGTTTGCTCTTTAATTTGTAACCAAAATTATCAAAATTACTTCAGTCCTTAATGAATTATAAACGGAAATAAGTTGGGTTCGTCCAAAAATTTTCTGTGATTGAAGACAAATTGGCCACACACACAAAATAACCAAAATAAGTCAACTGCTGGGGGAATTTGCGCAATCCTCGTGCCCATCCCTCCCTCCCATAGAAGATTGCCCTTCGCCCGATTATGATCAATCCCCACTTTACACACTCATTCATAAACTTGAACCTTGAATAATAATTCACCTTTCCCCCTTCCCCAAATGCCAATATGCCATCCCCAACCAATATCCGCTGACCAATTCCCAAATCTAAATCATTCCTCCCCCTCCTCCAATTTGCTTCCTCCGCACAAATTTCCCGCTGTAATAAATGTGTGCCATTGCCATCCAATCATTCATATCCGATCATTCATATCCGATCCTTCCCCAATCTTTCCTTGCAATCCTTCAAGAAAATCAAATATTTAAAAAAATGAATTTTCGGCAATCTTTTTAGCATATCCTCCGCTGATTAGATTAGTCGATTCACGAATTAATAGGAGAAATCGAAAATGCTTAAAATTCCCTAAATTTAAATGATTCGGGGCTTTAATAACTGGAACATTTTTACCATCAATTTTTGGCAATAATTTTATGCCACAATTAGTGCCAAATTTGATCGAATTTTGTGGCACATATTTTATTCAAATTGTGCAAATTTTAGCCTCAAATTTAAAAATTTAATTTTTTATATTTCCCTCATTTCCCCTTGCCCTTTCCTTTCCGCCTCGCAAATTACGTGCCAATTTGGCGCCTTTTCCCCCGAAAATGTGCCCACAATTCCCAAAGGCATCCGCATCAATCCAGCCGTTTTGGCCAAACATCGTGCCAAACACACACCCAAAGGGCCCAAGGGACAAAAGGGAGGGGTGAAATAATGCTGATTCGATGAGCACAATTATTGGAGGGGAAGGAAGAATTGAAGGAGAGGAGGGGATATTCCGGTGAAAATTTATACACCAAAATGGAAGAAGATGATGATGATTGGGATGAGGGCCAAGGGATGGGCCCTTCCTTTAGTCCCCCATATCCATTTCACCCTTTCCGCCCAATTCAATGTGCTTGCTGTGGGTGTTTGGGTGTTTTGTGTCGACGACGACCATCTGTGGGAGGGCCATCATCATCATCATCATATCGACATTTGGCCATTTGCAAGAGGGAGGGGTGGGATTGGGGCCAAGGCGAGGATGGATTACCGTAGTCAATTTTTGGAGGGAGGAATGAATGAATGAGTGAGGGGGGGGGGGGGTTGTCGGACAAGTCTGCCGGGGGCAAAACAGCTGCTGCTGCTCTTTTGCTTCCCTTTCCCTCCCTTTCTTTTCTATGTTGGGGGCGTGTCCACCGCCATCGCCCCTCATTGGCACATTGGCAATAATAATTCCCCTTCATTTTTTTGCTGCCTTTGTTAAACACACATTTCAATCCATCATCATCATTTTCATCCGCCCCTCATTATCGTAGTACATAGCATCGCAAATAAAAATTTTGTTTTTTTTATTGGACAAAAAGCTTCGTAAAATTCCTCAAAAATTTCCTTCAATTTTTAATGTTTAATCAAAATTAATTAATTAATTTTTTGTTAATTTAAATTTCTTTCTTTTCATTAAATTCCATGCTTTTATTCAATACCAATTTTTTTAGGCAAAAAATTTCTCTAAATTCCTTTAAAATTTCTTCTTCTTTTAATCAAATATTTTAATCAATTTATTAATTATTTTCCTACCAAATTCCAATATATTTAATTTCCAAATTTATTTTTACCATCATAATTTGTCCCAAAACTCAACAAATTCCCTCACAAATTCCTCCACACAAAATTTATCTCCCCAAATCCCAATTTTAATTCTCCACAATTTGACCAGCTTGTTTCGACCCCAACATTTCCCTCATCACCTGCCTCATTAATTCAATTTATTTCCAATTCCAACCCCAAAATCCATTTACGATCCCCCAATTCAGTCGACCCACCAATGATTAAGATCTTTGCCCACTAAAAACCCAAACAATTAATTTGCAATCCAATCCAAATCCAATAACCTATCCAATCCAGCCCATAAAAGTGGCAAACGCAATTCGCCCCCAAAAAAGGGTGGGGGAATATGCCAATGAAAATGAATGGGGCAAAATAATGGTAGACCCCAAAATAATCACACAAAATCAGATAAGCGCCGAATGAGGAGGGAGGGGGAAATGGCCGATCGTCGAGCAAGGGGCGAAGGGGGATTCAAGGGCAAAACCGTCAAAATTAGGCGGAAGGGAGGGGGGGGGGGTGAAGGCTGGCAGATTGTCCCCACCAAATAAAAATAAATATTGTTGCGCGCGGCTGGCACTTGGATGGATGGCACCATTCCTTCCATCAACCTTAAATTCCATCAATCATCGTCTGCCCCCCACCCACCCGGCAAATTTCGAGGTCGAATTGAAATGTGAATCAAATAATTCACCCCCACCCTTATTTGGGCGAATCAGTCCGGTTTTTTGCTGATTCTTGGCATTTTTTACAGAGTCCATTTTTATATTTTCCTATGGCTATATGGTATCGCCATTTCAGTGCCTGGCCCATTCTTTGTTTATAGCTCAGCGAGGCAATAATCAATTTGGAAAGGCAATATACCATTGGAAAGTTCTCAAAATTCTCTAAAAAGTGGTTTCTAAATTTTTATCCATATTTTAAAAGTTACGTCTTTTAATTTAAAAAAAAAACCGAATGTTAACCGCTATTTTTACGAAATGCTTTAAAAAAGCCACTTTTTAGAGGACATTTGGGGCTTCCGAATGATATATCGCCTTCCTGGATTGGTTGCTTCCTTGTTTAACTGGAGTCAAAAAAAAAAGAACGGCAAAAGTACTGAAGCGACTCCTGTGGGTGGCCCAATCATTTTTCCTTTATTTTTATTAGGCAATACTGTTAATTGGCAAAATAGGAAATCAAATTATCATAGAAGATTAAGGTCAAAAATATTGAATCGGCATTTTGTTTAATTTGATATTGGCCACATTCCCTCAATCAACTTATTAGCCAGCATTCCTTGCCATCACATTCACACATACCTATATTCCTCTGCTGGCGCATATTACCCTGTCCAAAATCCCTTATCCCCTCCATCATATCAAATGGCCAATGAAATGACCTCCCCTTTATCCAGCCAACTGTGCCCTTCCTCTCTGGATCTGTCCGTACCAATTGCCACTCCCCTTCCTCTTCCTTATCCACCCTTTAGTTGCCAATGTGCCAAAAGGGGGGAAGGGGATGGATGACAGCTTATCGCCGTCGGGCATCACCTTTCCTCCCCTCCCCTACGGCGATTTTCCCTCTTCATCACCCGAAATTCCTGCACAACAGCAGATGGATTCTCCCTCACATTTGTTCTTCTGTGCTGTTGGACAGATGTTCCCCCATCGTGCCTCCGGGCATTTTGGACGGAAGGCATTGAAGGAAGGAAGGAAGCAAGGTGTCAGATTGATGGGCCCCCCTTCACCCCTTCCTAACGCCTTCTTGGCCGGCCACTGTTTTAGAAAGGATGCGGGGCCAATTTACACCTTTCCCTGAGGATTTATCGGCTTGTCCTCTTCCCTCACATCCAATTCAATGAGCACAGCACACCGATGGATGCTCCTCAATAATGGGGAGAATATTTGGAAAAGGCTGTAAATTATTTAAAAAGTGAGTGAAAATTGATTCAGAATTTGTGCGCGGAGAGCGAAGAATGAAATTAGCATTGGATTTTATGGGAAAGTCAAATTGTTGAAGCACAATTAAAATTCCTCATTAAATTCCTCTCGGGATAAAAGGCAATCCAATTTACACCTTTGAAGGATGGGAAGCTGATTTTTGAGGCCAGCAGAAGAAGAAGATTTATTGGCGTGTCCTTCGCAAATGGGCCAATTGAGAAGGGTGGAAAAATGGGTTTTTGGCAAAGAATTGGAAGGGGAAGAAACAGGCCAATTGAAGTATTTCCGTTGATTTAAAAGCATCAATTCGGTTCCAATCAGTTGCTTTGTCTTTGTTTTTGATCGCATTTTTGACAACATGAAATCCATCAAAAATCGATTCAATTTTGATAAAATTCAACTTTGGACAAAATTTTTGCTTTTTATACTTTAGGATTCAGACCAAAGTGCTAAAATGCCACTAAAATGTCCAATTTTTGGCTCAAACTTTGCGACCATTTTCGCCTTTTCTATTTGCGTCGCGCGCCCATCCATCGGCCCCAAAAATTCCCAGCTGGAAATTAGGGTTGGTTGGGTGTCCATTTCCCACACAAATCCCTCCAAAATGTGCCTCCCCATTTCCTTTACATTCAAATCCGCAAAATCCACCCTCCTCCTCCGTCTAATCCAATTCAATGTGCGAATGAATCGGCCCTGTACCAAATTGACTCCCTCCTCCCTATTCCCACCCAAAATATTATAACAATGCATTTTGGGACGCCAATGGATTTTCGCAAGGGGAAAGGGGGGGGGGGGGAGAGGGAAGGGACTAAAGTGGATGAGGAAAATGGGGGTCCATCCATCGAAGGGAGAATTATACGGTAATGTGAGGATGGAGGGAATTATTATTATAAAGTTGTATATTTGATGGTTGGATGGTGGCCCACATTCCAATTCCCAGTGTTTTGTTTTGTTTGTCTTATATATTATTTATGCTCATAAAGAAGAACCAATCCTCCCTTTCCTCATTCATTCATTCCATTTATTCCATTTATTCATTTATATTTTCCTCCTCCATTTTGTTGGCCAACTTTTTGGTGGATATTTTCTCAACTCTTTTGGATTATAATTTATTTCATTCCAATGGCCAATAAACATTTCAATGGTTATGGTAAATGATGATAATTTCCTCATAAAGTGATTAAATTCGGATACGGGGACAATTGAGTATCCTTATTGGTTTTTGGCACATATCTAAAGGAGGCAATAGCCAATTTTGGAAGGCAATATTCAATTAGAAAGCCCAAACTCCCCTCTAAAAAGTGGCATTCTAAAATTTTGTAAAATCCAACTTTATAAAAAGTTATATGTCTTTGATTGTAATTAACGTGAATTTTCTGATTAAGCTGAAGAAAAGTCGCTTATTTTGTAAATTGTTTTAACAAATCGAAAAATTAGTTAAGCCACTTTTTAGAGTGCATTGAGGACTTTTATATGGCATATCGCCTTCCTGGATTAGTTGCATCCTTCTTAAGCTATGGCCAAAAGAACAGCCAAAGGTACTGAATTGTCCTCTTGAATTTATTTCATTTTCATCTCAAAATTGGCTTTTGTAAAAGGAAATAGGCTGCATTTTTCCTCTGTGAATTGACCTCGAAAATTTGTGATAAACTAAAAATATCATTTTTTGTAAAACATTGACTATTAAAATTCCATTATTTCCTCCCTCAAATCATCATTTTTCCATCACCGCAAATTTTTGTCCCCCAAATCGACGACCATCCATCGCCAATTCCTTCTTCCCCCGCCATTTTTAAATTATTCAGTCCAATTCCCTTTCGTCTTGTTTTTTTATAGCCGCGCCAAACACAAAATCTCGCATTAAATTCGACCCAACAAAAAAGTGAAGAAGACGACCATTTTCATTTAAAAAGGGGGCTTAAAACATTTGTATAAATATTTTTCAAGGGGCCCAACATCCATTCCTTGGCGTCCATTTATGGGTTTTTTATTTCTCCCCCAACAAAAATCTTCATGCGAATTTGATGATCGCCGGGGGGGGGGGGGGGCGGCACCACAATTTTTAGTGTGCGGATTGACCCACCGGCATTAAATCCAAAATAAGGAGGAGGAAATTTATTGGTATTTTTGGATGGATTTTTAGAAATTTCTTGGCATTTGTTTTGTTGCCAAAGTTTCCATTTAAGGGAATAAAACCAATTATAATAACTTATATATGCCATTTATTAGATGAATTGATATGTCTACAGGCGCCTTCTCTTGCATTTTTTCAAAGACTTTTTTGTACGAAATCGAGACTCCAGATTCCAGAAAGAGAGAGGGAATTTATTGGAATTTAAGGAATGAAAATTTATAGAAAATACCTTGGCATTGGCGAATAATAAAATTACCTATGGATTATACCTTGTAGGGATGCCAATGCCATTTATTATTTATTTTTAGTAGGTGAATTGATATGCCTAAAATGGTGATATTTTCAAAGGCCTTTCATGTGTTTTTTTGACTAATTTGCCCTTCCCAAATTTGAGTGTAAATAAAAATTGTAAAATTGTTTTTGGGGAAAACACCAAACACGGGAATCGTCGACCGCCCCATAAATTATCAATTATCACATTTTCTTGTTGCTGATTAATTTGGGCGATTATAATTTTTTTTGGGAGAAGCCAGTACAAAATAAAAAAGGGATTAGCATTCCATCTCATTTTCATTCCTCCTCCTTAACATTTCCCCAATTTCTTTGCTAATTTCGTTCATTTTCCCCGTTCAAACTTTCCACCCTCAAAAAATGGCTCCTCTTTTCCTCCACCATTTTTGGGCGAATGGGCCGATCAATGGGGTTTTTTGGCCTAAAATAATTTTAGATAATTTTTTTACTGGCCAATTCCGGCTTCTTTCATATTTTGGCTTAATAAACTTGGCCCTAAATTTGGGGCATTTCTACTCCGAAGTTGAGCCAATAATTGAACATAAATTGCCATTTTTAATTTAAATATTTTAAATTCACTCAAAAAATTTTTCAATTCTCACATAAAAACAAAAAAAAAGGCTGGGAATGCTCTGGGCCATTTTCCCCTCTCTCCCCTTCCTTCTCGTTGCGCGATGAAAAATGATCGGGTTGGGCATTGGCAAGGTGGGATGGGAAAATTGGAGCAAAATATTTTTGTATTATTTCCTCATTCCATTCCCATTGTTTCAAATGTGTTTTTGGCCGGTCATCCATTCATTTTGCTGTGGAAATTATAAGGCAAAATTCCAAAACAAAGAAGGGAAAATGTCACCGTGAAAAATTCATTTATTAATTTGATATTAACCTAGAATTGAAATAAAATAAAATTAAGTAAATTCCATTTAATAAAGAAGGGAAAGGGAAGGGCAAATTGCCGATTGACCAGAGATTGGGGAAAATTAAGTCGAGGCGGCAATTTCAAAGAGATTTTGGGTAAAATGCGGCGATGCACGGCGGCGACTTAAAATGCGCGGAAATCGGAATTGTTGGAAATTGTTTTTGACAGACCCGCTTTGGATAATCTGCGAAAAATTTTGGTGAAATTTAAAAATAAGAAAGGAGGCTAATAATCCCGAAACGGTGGAAATTGGGGGCGTGGCCTCCTTCACTCCTTTTCGGCCTTGCCCTTTTTTCTTGTCGAATAGCCTAAAGGGAGGGAACAACAAATTCCTTCCCTTCCTCTTTTTCTTGTTCCCCGCCAATGTTTCGCCGTGGGCAACAAATAATGGTACCGCCCTCTTTCCCCCTCTTTTCTTCATCATTTACGGTAACATGGTGGTCGACAAGGCCGATGACACGACAACCAACCAACCAACCAATTCCCCCTTCCATTCATTCGTAGTCAAACATTCATTCATTCTTTCCATTTTATTCATTTCATTCATTGCCCCAACTCCAACCAAACAATCTTCATTCCACCTTCTAACAAACATTTAGGCCACAATATACCTCCAATTGCTTTTTGGCCTAATTTATAGCTTTATTCATTCTTAGAGGCTTGAATATAGCATTTAGTGAGGGAGGCCATCACAGGAATTTCGACATTTTGTTAGGCAGTGCCATGTTATGAGGCCCTACAGGAAGTCAATCATTAATTAAGCCTTTTTCTGGTTTCTTTATTGGGTTTGGAATAGGGGACATTGGATTGGTATGTTATCATTATCATAACAGGTATCTTAAACCGAAAAATTTTATTTGTTATGCAAAGCCTAGTTTGGGCCCTTACAATGAAATCAGCAAATTAATAGATGGATTGGATACATTCGCGCAACTTTTACCCAAAAATGTCGAATAAAATACTCTGCCAATATTTCACTTTTCTATGAATTTTAATATCCAATTAATTTGTCCTCACATATTTTCAGCAATTCAATTTATTATTTTCAAATGAGTCCAAGCCCATTCCGAAAGGCATTGGACTTGATTTCGCCTCCAAAATTGGAGGAAGAAAAAGTCGAGAATGAAGAAGAAAAAGAAGGGCATCAAGAAGGAAACGGGGAGGAATCCAAAAAAGAAGTAGAGGAAAGTATCAAAGGGGAAAAAAGCCAACAAAATGGAGGAAATGAAGAGGTGAATAAATGAGTTTTACATTTTCAAATTCTTTTGAACAATTTTCAGCGTCCCAGGCAAAATGGATTCAGCCAAATGCCGCCTCATCCGCTTGCCCCAAATTTTGGCGCATTTCCCCTCACAAGGGAAGTACCTCACCTTAAGGTGGCCCTTTTTGATGAAACTTGGCATATGTTTAGGACATAGGATGCCTACACCTAAATCACAATTTTTATCTGCTGAATGAGCTCGCCTACTGTTTTATGGCCAATAAAAATTTTTAATTTGACGATTTATTGGATTGGAAATAGGGAGAGGCAGATGCCTGGATGGTGTATGGGGTAAGTATGTAGAATACTTTTTATGGTCATGTGTTCAATTCCTCTCATCGGCAAGTAATTTTTTAATTTCTTAAAAACACATTTTTAATACAAATTTAGAGTTTTATTATTAAAATTTAAATAAAATAATTAAAATTATGTAAACCGCAATATAATTATCTGCCCAATGAGATTATCTCGGATTTTATGGCCATAAAACCTATTTTTTCAGCCATTTTGGCCATAGCTCATATCTCCATATAGGGATGTCCTAAAATTATGAACTAAACGTCATATTATAGAGAATTTTATTGGCTATAATATTAGTAAATGTTTTCTGGTCTAAAAATTTTTTGAAATTTTTTATCGATTTTTTTTCGAAAAATCCCGAATTTGGCCAATTTTCAATGGGCCATAACTCGGGTATATGGCTATATTGGAATATGGTCCAATTATGTTTTTTGATCACAATATCATAAAGTATTTTTATGAAAATTTTCAGATTTTTCCGTTGACCTGAAAATTTTTGCGAATTCACAATGCTAGGCCTGTAATAGGCAAAATACCTAGAATTTTCAGGTTAACGGAAAAACCTAAAAATTTGCACAAAAATACTTTATGATAGTGTGATCAAAAAACCTAATTGGACCATGTTCCAATATAGTCATATACCCGAGTTATGGCCCATTGAAAATTGGCCAAATTCGGGATTTTTCGAAAAAAAATCGATAAAAAATTTCAAAAAATTTTTAGGCCTAGAAAACATTTACCAATATTATAGCCAATAAAATTCTCTATAATATGACGTTTAGTTCATAATTTTAGGACATCTCTATACCGAGATATGAGCTATGGCCAAAATGGCTGAAAAAATAGATTTTATGGCCATAAAATCCGAGGCATGGGCATTCAGCAGATAAAAATTGTGATTTAGGTGTAGGCATCCTATGCCCTAAACATATGCCAAGTTTCATCAAAAAGGGCCACCTTAAGGTGAGGTACTTCCCTTGTCAGTGGAATGGATGGCCCCGACGCATTGGCCCAATTGATGGCCAATTTTGCACAACAACAACAAAATGGAGGAGGGACAACGGCGATTGGCGGCAGTCCATCAGCGCAAATTAATGGCCATCAAATGCCAGGCAAATTTCACATATTTATTGGGGAATTCCGGATGCTTTGTCTTTAAGGACTGGGCCTGATTCCCCTTCTCAGTTCTCATTTTTCATTTTAAAATACCCAAAAATTCTTCCCCTTTTCCAGATTTTTCGGCCGCCTTCCTCGCCCAATGTCCCCCTCCCCAAAATGGCCCGCCCCCTCCATTTGGGCCACACCAATTTCCGCATGCCATTCCATTCCAACAAAATGTTGGCGGCCCAGCAGCCGGTCAACCTCCGCCACATTCTTCGGCCCCTCCTTTTCCATTCCCTTTGGATGCGGCCACATTGGCCGCCATCCAACATTCATTCATGTTGCCACCTTCGGAACATAGGAAGAAGAATGCAACACGCGAAGTGACAGCCCCACTCAAACATTGGCTGAATGAACATCGCAAGAATCCGTATCCAACAAAGAATGAGAAAATTGCATTGGCCGTCATCACACGGATGACAATGACACAGGCAAGTTTGCCATCGGGCCTGGCTTGTCACCTTTTATAATACTAATTCATCAAGGACTTGATGAATTTGATAATTTTGTTGTCAAATTAAAGAGCCAACTTTTGGTTATCCAATGATATTAATTTTATTTAAATTGGTTAATTATGTCCAAAACACCATTTCAAATGAACTTTACTACTGATTAGCGAAATTTACAATAGTTTTTTTGATCATAATTCCATAAAATCTGAGTCAATTTAAATAAAATTAATTTCATTTGATAGCCAAAAGTCTGCTCTTTAATTTTATTTAAAATTATCAAAATTGGTTCAGTCCTTGATGAGTTAAAACGGCGCCAAGTTGGGATTCTCCGCCATAGCATTGGGGACAAAAACATATTTACTCTTGGATTCAATTCACCAAAAATGATGGGCCTTGGAGAGGTTTTGGCTATATATGAAAAAGAAGGTCCAAAATTTAGACATTCAAAATACGTCAAAGATCTAATGAAGATTTCCATCTCAAATTGCCCCCGGCCATCCTCCATTAATTTAAATAATTCTTTTGAAATTTTGAAAATAAAATATCCGCTTCCATTTTGAGGGCGGCATTCTTACAAAAGAAATGGGGAAAATCTATTTAAGTGTCCCCCCCCCCCTTTTTTTGTGTGGCATTTTGCGCGACGACCACAAATTGGAATTAAATGTGGCGGCGACCTTTTGCCCCACTTAATAAAGGCACTAAATCACCAGTGAGAGGGTTGGAGTAGGGAAATGGAGGCCACCTTTTTGCGGCTTTCCCCTTCCTTTAAATTCTACAACCTTTTGCCCTTGTTTGGCCTTTTTTGCCCCTTTAAATTGCCCATGGCCATCCCTTTGAGCATTTTCAAATTTGCAGGTGTCCACCTGGTTTGCCAATGCCCGAAGACGACTCAAAAAGGAGAATAAAATGACGTGGTCTCCCAGGAATCGGCCAAACGAAGATGATGATGAAGGAGGGGATGGGGAAAATGGAGAAGGAGAACATCAAAATCATCATAATTTGCTGTTGGGCAATGGAATAATGGCCCATCAAATGGGACAATTTTGCCAAGAAGGAAGGGCAGTGGGCGAAGGGCCAAGTAGCAGTTCAAGTCCATCAGGCCAAATAATGCAAGATGATCAGGGAAGGAAGAGGAAGATGAAAATGATGAGGAAGAACAAAAAGAGGAGGCGAATGTTGAAAAGACAGCAAGAAAGAGGCAAAAAGGGAATTTGGTCAATTGCCGACACATTGGCCGATGATGAAGAGGAGGAAGGGGATGAAGGCGAAAATGGGGAGGAGGGAAATGAAGAAGATGAAGATGAAGGAGAGGAGGAAGAAGAAGAGGAGGAGAATGGGACGATGAATGTGAAGAGACGAAGCAGGGAGGATGGGGAAGAGTATGAGGGGGCACAAAAGGTGAGGGGAGTGGCTAATTAATTAGAGGTGATGGCATAAAATATTTATTGGAATTAAAAATCGGGGGATTATTCTTTCCTTCAATTTTAAATTCAGAATCTAAACATTCATTTTTCATTGGCATCATAGGTCGGTATTTTTGCCTTCAGGGCCTAATCATTGCCATAATAATGACAAAAAACTTTCAATCTAAATTTGAAGGAATTTTGATCTTTTTTCTTAATTGCCTTTTGATTAGAAGTACAAAAATACGAAATATTTTGGAAACAAAAACATAAAATGTTAGGGAAACGCAAAAATTTATTTGCAATTTGGACAGGAATCATCACATCATCGACTGAATCAATCGGCAGAATGTGCCGCAACAGCGGCGGATGGCCATAGACTCCTTCAAAATGGGCATAATTTGCCACCACCACCTCCTCCCCATCTATTGGATGGACTTTTCCCGCCGGGTGGCCCATTCAATGGTGGCGGCATTCCTCCACAATTGGCACTCGCAATGGGCCTTCCACCGGGTAAACTATTCAGCAAAAATGAAAGCGCATTTATTCATTTAAAAAGAAATTCCAAAATAAATTGAATTATGCCTTTTCCCATTTTCAGATCCCAATTTTTTGTTCGCCCTCGCCGCCCATTCTCAAATGCCACCACAAAATGGCATTCCTCCCCCAACATCCAATGGTCCTCGCCTTCTTCCCATCAATCCATTCATGCTTTTGGCCCAACATTTTGCGTTGAATGCGGCCGCCGCCGCCTCTGCCAATCAGCCGCCAATGAAGTCGAATTGTGATCCAATGCCGGCTACAGGGCCAATGGAAAATGGTAAATCCCTTCGAAATACCTAAATTACTTCAAAGGGAAATGCCGCCTCTCTAGGGGCGCACTTTTCACATCTTTTTTTGATTGGTTTTGACGGCACCCCAAATGTAAAATGTCTCTGCCTTTTCTTCTTTCATATAATTCGATTATCCCTGATCGAAATGATCAAAAGGCGAATTGCCGCCGCCGCGCTGATTTGATGCGATTGGGGCTTGGGGGGAAGGCGGACGATGGCGGATGATTTGCGCGCAAAATTCCCTCCAAATAAATAAGCTCTGTGAAGAAAGGGGGGGGGGGGGCGAGTGTGGAATTTGCGGGTGGATGGCGGGTGGCGGGTAATGAGCTAATCCACCACTTGCCGATCATAATCGGCGGCTGCTGCCCACACGGCTGTCAATTCGGCTGCTGACGACCGTAGGAAAATTGGGGGAGATTGGGGGGTGCTAATCGGATAATATTGAAAGGGCAAAAAACAATGTTTTTTGGGGGAATTTGAAGGAGCTTTTTATCATTCAAATGGAAATGTTTTAGTTAACATAAAAAGGCCAAAAAACTGCAAAATCAAACACTTCTTTAAGATTCCAATGCTCCTAATCTTGAGCCCAATCCTAGCCTATACCTTAGCAAGTTCCAATATTTACTTATGGCTAAATTATATGGCCTTAAAAATATAAATTAATTCCGTTTTATGCAAATTAATATAAATTATTTCTTATTCAAATCGCCCACAAATTCACGGATCCATCCAGCCAATTAGCCCTAAAGCTTTTCCATTGTTTTTACTTTAAATTATAAGAATTTGTTCACGTTAAAAACAAATCCACCCTTTCCCTACTCTATTAATCAACCATTTTGCTGAATTTTTCCAAACAATTGCTGCACTACTCTCCAATTTGCCCATCATTAATCAAAAAATGCGCCCCAAATTGACAAAACACAATAAGCCAAATAACATTTGTTGTTTTTATTGGCGCTAAACATCTTTGCTCGCCCGAAAATATTTTGCCCTCGTCCCATTCTGCTGCAATGCACTTCCTCTCCCATCTTTCAATGATTGATCCCCTCACCAAATCAAATTCACAATCAAAACCATAAAATTGATATAGGCGCGCGCAATGCCCAAAATAAGGGGGAAAGGGGGTTATCATTGTGCGCAGTAAAATATATTCATTGGAATGAATTGATAAATTGAATTGCGCACAGCACGCATTTTGTGGAGGGGAAAACAACACAGAAAAGTGGTGTCGAACAACACAAAACAATAATAATGGGCGACGGACACAAATGTTTAAGGGGAGAATTCATCCATCTACCCGTCGATTCCATTCTTCAACACCGCTAGGGAGGGACTCCAATTTCATTCCAACCAGCTGTCTCCATTTCCCCCCCACTATGAGTCCATCAGTCAGCCGAGCACACGCAAACACTTTTCTTGTCGCGTACATCTTCACCGCCGGCGATTTTGCTTGTCCTCCATCGCCTCGTCAACATCAACACATCCATTCTCTTCATTCATTCCAATATTCCATTTCATTCATGTGTTGTGTTACGGTGGATGGCGTGAAGAATGAATTAATGGGAAGGGACGGGAATGGATGAAAGGGGATTTTTAGAATTAGATTGGATTACTTATTGTTAAAAGTATTGCAAAAACAAAAAAATGAGGGGTTAATTTCATTTATAAATTAAAAATATGGTCCAGCGTAATGACCGTAACCTAGTGGATATTGCTCCCTCTTCTGCCTTCTGTGATGTAGCCCGAGGGCTCGCGAATCCCATTCGAGTGGCAAATTATTTTTTACTTTAAAAAAATATTAAAAATGTGTCCCAACCTCAATCAGCTTATAATATAGGGGAATTTGCGGATTATTGAGCATTGCACAAAAACTAAAAATTGAACATAAATAATTGGGGAAAAGGAACAATAATTCTCAATTAATTCCCCTTTATCATTTTCCTGCAGGCTCCTTCCCAATTCCGCCATCCTCCATTCTTCCATCATTGCCGCCGAATTTGGCCAACAATAATCCTCTGCGGTCATTGGCATCACCCACAACGACACTGGCAATTGGCCAGAAACGGCCAAAACCAATGGCACAATTGGATGGATTGACAATGGCAAAAAGGCAATGCCAAACGCAGAATTGAATTAAGTACAAAAAAATTGTGATCGGCATAAGAAAAAAAACAAAAAACACAGACAGGACAAAACCCTCTTTTCCCCCTCAAATCATTTTCCATTTATATTTCTTTCCCCAAATCATTTTTGAAACAAATTAGAATGTAAAAAAAGAACATTTTTATTTTATTAAATTTGGCCATTCTTTTTTGATCATTTCCTTGATGAGGAGAGAGGAGAGTCTCTGGGAAAACACAAAATCTAACAGAAGTGAAAAATACATAAATCTTTACGGAAAAGAGAAAATTTTGGCGAACATTTTCCGGAAAGGGAAAACACATTTTGGCGAACATTTTCCGGAAAGGGAAAGCACATTTTGGCGAACATTTTCCGGAAAGGGAAAACACATTTTGGCGAACATTTTCCGGAAAGCGAAAACACATTTTGGCGAACATTTTCCGGAAAGCGAAAACAAATTTTGGCGAACATTTTCCGGAAAGGGAAAACACATTTTGGCGAACATTTTCCGGAAAGCGAAAACACATTTTGGCGAACATTTTCCGGAAAGCAAAAACACATTTTGGCGAACATTTTCCGGAAAGCGAAAACATATTTTGGCGAACATTTTCCGGAAAGCGAAAACACATTTTGGCAAACATTTTCCGGAAGGGGAAACACATTTTGGCGAACATTTTCCGGAAAAGGAAAACACATTTTGGCGAACATTTTCCGGAAAGGGAAAACACATTTTGGCAAACATTTTCCAGAAAGAAAAACACATTTTGGCGAACATTTTCCGGAAAAGGAAAACACATTTTGGCGAACATTTTCCGGAAAGGGAAAACACATTTTGGCAAACATTTTCCAGAAAGAAAAACACATTTTGGCGAACATTTTCCGGAAAGGAAAACACGAACATTTTCCTGAAAGAAAAAACACATTTTAGTAAACATAAATCTATACAAAAAACACAAATCTAACCGGATGAAACACAAATCTTTCTGAAAAAAATTTTTCAAATTCCCTGAACTTAATTCTCGACATTTATGTTTCAAAATTCAAACCACTGTCCATTTATCTGGTCAATTCATTCATAAAAATCCCTCAAACAAATTTGAATTCAACAATCGACAATCAATTACCTATTTTGATTTTGACTTCCAAAGTTTCTAAGCAATTATGTCTTAAGAATTGCCATACAATCCTATAAATTCAAACATTTTGACCTAAATTTATGACTAAAAAGTCGAAGTTTGCAAAGAATGCTAATGCCCTCATCGTTGGTAGTCACGTTTTTGTCCCATCCTTTTGTTCATTTTATGAAGGGAATCTTTTGTTTTCAATGTCCATTTCCTCCTCCATTGTTTGTTTCTGGTCGTTTCCGGGGACAACCCACAGGGCATTTCGACTTCAAATTCTCCAAATTTGCTAAAAACGATCCCTTCTCAACCAAATTGCCCACCAAAATGCCCCAATCCATGCCACCAGCCAATAATCAAGGCCGATCCAAATCGTTGCCCAAAGTTCGGGCCGGTCATTTGCATATTCCGCCGACGGCGCAATCCGGCCAATTCATTGGCTCATTCCTCAAGCAACATTCATGCTATCGAAATAGACAAATAAACATTGAGAAGGAAAGGGAAAGGGCACTGGATGGCCGCGGGGATATGGCACATCGAAGTTTGAGTGAGTCCACAATTTGAGGGCAAATCAAAAAGTTAAAAGCCTTCATTTGGCCAATTGTTGATTTAAGGGAAGGTCGGGAATTATCCGTTAATTTAGGTGGACCTAATTTTACCATTAAATCTTCTAATGTTCCAGTGCCAATTAATAATGCCATGCCAGAAATTTTCATTCCATTTATAAATAAAAAATTAATGGACCCAATCATGTGATTGAATAGCCTAGTGGGTAGCGCTCCCAATTCTGCGATTAAGCTAGAGGGTTCGAATCCCGACAGCGGGCAAGTGATTTTTTGCATTTTTTAACACTTTTAAAATGATGAAAAAATGAAAAAAATGTGGCCTAGACCCCAATTCAATTATTTTTGCCTTAGTGGTGAATTTTTGAAGCAAGCCATCCTTAATATTTGGTAATTTTATTATTGGCCAATCTAAATAGAAAAAATGGAAAATAAGTTAATATTTTTGCTCGTTTCTGGCAGAACCATGCCTTCAAAACCAATCAAAAAGCCACAACAATGGAGCGGCGAATTCCATTGAAAGGACGGCGGCCAATTCAATCAGAACAGGAAGTGGCGGAAATGGAAAACGTGGCGGCGGCGGCAATGGAAATGTTGCCCCAAAAAAGCAACAAAATCCAATTCCAATTAATGAACGGCCTCCATTCAATTTGGACACACGAATTGAGGGCGAAGACGAAGTGGATGAAGCCACTGGAAAATATGTACGGAGGAAGGATCGAGCCGGCACCCATAAAGCCCATCAATGCATTTCCTCACACTCAAATCCACTAGGTGGCACTCAACAATTCGCCGGTGCCACAAATGGCATTGGTGGCGGTGATGTGACAGCGCATTGGGCCAATTCGTTGCGTGAACCATTCCATCGGATTGTAAAGCTCTGATTTTTGCTTGGAGGAATATTTGGACATTCCTTTGAAATTTTCCAATGAGCGATTTGCATTTCTTCTTTTCCTTTACTTTTTGTCTATTTTCTCACACATTTATTCTTTTATGTTTATAATATTTAGACATGTTTAACTGTCATTTAAATTTGGTCATTAAATTTTGTGAATTCAAACTTTAAAGGTTTACATACTTACTGAGACCATTTTCCCTGTCCCTGTGCAACCTCAATTGGTTTTTTGCCTATAGTCAACAACTGTTGAAATTTTCCCTTTTATTGGTGGTATTTTTGAAATTTTTAAAAATTCATACCTAAAAAATGGCTGAACATTTCAACTTGAATTTTTGATATTTTTTAGTTTATTATTAGTAATATTTTATCAAAAATTTTCAGAATGAAAACCCAGGCCGATTTTGAAAAATTCAATGTTGAAATTTTCCCTTTTATTGGTGGTATTTTTGAAATTTTTAAAAATTCATACCTAAAAAACGGCTGAACATTTCAACTTGAATTTTTGATATTTTTTAGTTTATTATTAGTAATATTTTATCAAAAATTTTCAGAATGAAAACCCAGGCCGATTTTGAAAAATTCAATGTTGAAATTTTCCCTTTTATTGGTAATTTTTGAAATTTTTAAAAATTCATACCTAAAAACGGCTGAACATTTCAACTTGAATTTTTGATATTTTTTAGTTTATTATTAGTAATATTTTATCAAAAATTTTCAGAATGAAAACCCAGGCCGATTTTGAAAAATTCAATGTTGAAATTTTCCCTTTTATTGGTGGTATTTTTGAAATTTTTAAAAATTCATACCTAAAAAACGGCTGAACATTTCAACTTGAATTTTTGATATTTTTTAGTTTATTATTAGTAATATTTTATCAAAAATTTTCAGAATGAAAACCCAGGCCGATTTTGAAAAATTCAATGTTGAAATTTTCCCTTTTATTGGTGGTATTTTTGAAATTTTTAAAAATTCATACCTAAAAAATGGCTGAACATTTCAACTTGAATTTTTGATATTTTTTAGTTTATTATTAGTAATATTTTATCAAAAATTTTCAGAATGAAAACCCAGGCCGATTTTGAAAAATTCAATGTTGAAATTTTCCCTTTTATTGGTATTTTTTGAAATTTTTAAAAATTCATACCTAAAAAACGGCTGAACATTTCAACTTGAATTTTTGATATTTTTTAGTTTATTATTAGTAATATTTTATCAAAAATTTTCAGAATGAAAACCCAGGCCGATTTTGAAAAATTCAATGTTGAAATTTTCCCTTTTATTGGTATTTTTTGAAATTTTTAAAAATTCATACCTAAAAAACGGCTGAACATTTCAACTTGAATTTTTGATATTTTTTAGTTTATTATTAGTAATATTTTATCAAAAATTTTCAGAATGAAAACCCAGGCCGATTTTGAAAAATTCAATGTTGAAATTTTCCCTTTTATTGGTATTTTTTGAAATTTTTAAAAATTCATACCTAAAAAACGGCTGAACATTTCAACTTGAATTTTTGATATTTTTTAGTTTATTATTAGTAATATTTTATCAAAAATTTTCAGAATGAAAACCCAGGCCGATTTTGAAAAATTCAATGTTGAAATTTTCCCTTTTATTGGTGGTATTTTTGAAATTTTTAAAAATTCATACCTAAAAAATGGCTGAACATTTCAACTTGAATTTTTGATATTTTTTAGTTTATTATAAGTAATATTTTATCAAAAATTTTCAGAATGAAAACCCAGGCCGATTTTGAAAAATTCAATGTTGAAATTTTCCCTTTTATTGGTGGTATTTTTGAAATTTTTAAAAATTCATACCTAAAAAATGGCTGAACATTTCAACTTGAATTTTTGATATTTTTTAGTTTATTATTAGTAATATTTTATCAAAAATTTTTAGAATGAAAACCCAGGCCGATTTTGAAAAATTCAATGTTGAAATTTTCCCTTTTATTGGTATTTTTTGAAATTTTTAAAAATTCATACCTAAAAAACGGCTGAACATTTCAACTTGAATTTTTGATATTTTTTAGTTTATTATTAGTAATATTTTATCAAAAATTTTCAGAATGAAAACCCAGGCCGATTTTGAAAAATTCAATGTTGAAATTTTCCCTTTTATTGGTATTTTTTGAAATTTTTAAAAATTCATACCTAAAAAACGGCTGAACATTTCAACTTGAATTTTTGATATTTTTTAGTTTATTATTAGTAATATTTTATCAAAAATTTTCAGAATGAAAACCCAGGCCGATTTTGAAAAATTCAATGTTGAAATTTTCCCTTTTATTGGTATTTTTTGAAATTTTTAAAAATTCATACCTAAAAAACGGCTGAACATTTCAACTTGAATTTTTGATATTTTTTAGTTTATTATTAGTAATATTTTATCAAAAATTTTCAGAATGAAAACCCAGGCCGATTTTGAAAAATTCAATGTTGAAATTTTCCCTTTTATTGGTGGTATTTTTGAAATTTTTAAAAATTCATACCTAAAAAACGGCTGAACATTTCAACTTGAATTTTTGATATTTTTTAGTTTATTATAAGTAATATTTTGTCAATTCAGACTTAACCGCCATAATTCGATTCGATCACCAGCCAAATAAATCATTATAAACCGCTTTGAAAATATTTACCTTCAATAAATTCGGCCGCGATTCCCCATCACCTTTAGCTCAATTGGTAAAATCCCCCTAATTTCTTCCTAACATCCCAAAGTTCGATTCCATGAAGCGATAAATCTTTTTACAATTGTTCTTAGGCCGTGATTTATAAATTGATTTTAAAATAGAATTAGAACAAATTTATTATTTTTTTAAAATTTTTATTCAGAATGGATATGTGCAAATTTAATGGAATGATTCACAAAAAATGGATTGGCAAGGCAAAAAAAAAAGAAATAAAAGGAGAAAAAGGGGGATGAAATGGATGGCATAAAGACTGGATTTAAGTGCTTTTAACAAAAGGCTTAATTAAGTGATTCAAAGGCCTTTAGGGGGAAATGAACAAAAAGTGGAATGGAGAAACCGGCACGGAATCAATATTTTTGATGTGTAATAATAATTTATTTGTGGGTTGCGTTTCTTCGAAGCATTGTGGCATCATTTCCTCCGTTGTTTCGTTTTGACCGCTAAATACAGGGGCAATTCGGTTTGGCTGATTGCCCTTCGATCGGTGGCCAAATGAGCAGGCGAATTCTCAACGGATCGGGTATTCGGCACGGGTCCGGCTCCACAATATGTATTGCTGATTTTTCTGAAAATTTTGGGAAATTAAAACAATTTGATAATTGCGGGTTTTTTAAATAAAAATTTAATGGAAAATTTTGACTAAAAAATATTAATGGAAAATTTTGATTCGATCGAAATGATAAATAAAATCGTAAATGCATACATTGAATTCTGTTGTTGGCCATTTCGAATTTGTTGTTGTTGGCAAGATGATTCAGGATGCCCAATTTCTGATGATGCCACATTGTCCCGACGGTGTTCTTTATGATGAAAAGAATTTGCGGGTTCTGCTGCGGAATTTGTTGCCATTGCCATCAATTGCTGTTCTTTTGCCTTCAATTCTGCCTGAAATAACAAATAAAATGAGTGATAAATTCATTTAATTCAAACGGCAAATCAAAATCTATAAAAATTAGGGCGGTAGAATTTTTTAAATTGGCTTTTAATTTTGGGATCTACATAAATATTTTCAACATAAATGGGCAAATGTGGAATACCATAAATGGTTAATATCTAATTTTTTGAAAAGACAATTTTCGTGTAATCGAATTTTAACAAAAAATGACTCCTCAGAAGTAATATTAACCCAAATATGAATATGGACTAACAGGGAAAAATCTGACATCACTAATAAGAAAAATTTCCCATTTCCCCTTTTCCATCCGCTTACTTCTCTTCGTTCCAAGTCGGCTTTCTTCCTTGCCATCTCTTCCATCATTTGTTCCATCACAGCTTGCCGCACTGCTTCATCCCCTTCTTCACTTTCTTCATTCAATTTTTTCGTCCCAATTTCTTCATTTGTTCTTTTGACGCGCATTGCCGTCAAATGGATTTCCTGGAGTGCGGCCTTGGCTTTCAGCCTGTTCAGCTCACTTCGCATCAGCACATTCTCCCGGATGAGTTGGGCGGCTTCCTCTCTTCTTTGTGGCGGTTCCATCCTCAACAAAAGTCGAGCGGCCTTTCCATCCTTTTCCCTTTGTTGCTGTTCTTCCTCCTCTGAACTGCCGCCCATTTGTGATCTTCTTCCGGGCACTGTTGTGTGTCGACGAATTCCGCCTGCTGAAGAGCCGGCCCCACTTCCGGTTGAACTGCCCGAATCACCTTCTGTAATGAATGGAATTATTAATAATTCGTTAAATTGAAATTTAAATTAATTATATTCCCAAGAACAGATCAAAGGCAAACTTAAAAAAATAAAAATAAAAATGGTATTTTAGGCTATTAAGAAAGGAGCGTGTTTTTTAGATTGGAATTTTGACCAATTTTTATGTATCAGTTTTGAAAAAGTTTGTTGATACCTCTTTTGTCACTTTAGAGAGAGGAAAATTTATTGTGTAATAAAAAAAATAAAAAGCATCTATTTTGACTAAATTTACAAATAAATCTTAATAAGGAAGGAAAATTGGCCCCAGGTGTTATTTAAGATTTATTTTATTCTCACTTTTCCGATGATCCGCCGTTCCATGGTAAGTTCGAACGCGACGTGGAATTCTCCGTCTCTCCTCGGAACTGTCCGACCCTCGGGGCTCATCCGAACCAGAATCGATGGCTGCCCCCATTTGTTGTTGTTCATCTTCTGTGCCGGCGCCCAAATCGTATAAATCATCGAAAATTGCGAACAAATTTGCATCCTTCACTCTTCTGGCTCTTTCCACCAATCGATTGAGGGATGTGGTCCTTGTCCTCTCCAATTCCATGAATCGATTTCGCAAATGCTCAATCAATTTGAGTGTTTTTTGATCATCATTGTTGCGTCTGGGAATTCGCTTCAATCCCAATTGAATTTGCTCCATAAATTCCATTCGGCCTTCAAAATAATTCACCAATTCAGTCTCCCGATTCATTCTTTGTTCTGCAAAATTGTAATTAATTTATCTTATATTCCATTTACCAAGACTAACCAAATAATTTGTCCATTTCCCTGAGCCATTCGTCCATTTTTGCAAGGAATTCGGCTTCATCCGCCTTCTTCATCTCCAAATGGCCTTCTCGAATTGGTCCATCATCCAGCGGTAGGAACTTTTCGCCATTCAGTCGAATAAATTTTGGTGCTGTCGCTTTCGCCTTTTGGATTGCCTGTACGCATTGTTCCAGCTCATTACATGTTGGAAAGGCCAATTCAAATAAATCCGGTCTTTGTTTTGCCGTTTGGATCAGAAGAATACCTTAAATTTATTTTAATAAATTTTTTAAAGATTCTATTTTACTTTTACGGCGTGTATTCTTGCCCTTGATTAATGTTGACTGAAGAGGGAAAACGCCAGCATGCTCAGAATGCCGAAAAAATTGCAAAGGTGGCTAAAAATTTGAAAATGAATTTTAATTGAATTTTTAAAATAAAATACCAATTTGTTGTTTCCATTCGTGGATGATGATGATGAGCCTTTGGGTCGAAGGAAGAGAATAAGATCATCGCAAAGGAGAAGGCGAACTAATCAAAACAATAAAAATTTATTATTTATTTTTGTTAACTTACGTTCCATTTCCGGACCATTCATTGTCTCACGCCAGAATACTTTGGTGAACAATTCGAGTTGTCGAGTGCGATTTTCCAGAGGTCCTGCCTAAAAAAATAAATTTATTGGTTTTCTGTGTGCCAATTTAAAATATTTTATTTTTTAGGGTTCCGAAATCCGAATTTATGACTGACTAATTTTTGGGGGATTGTTATAGACAACCTACGAATAGCAATTTATACAATTACAATTACAAATCAGAATTACAATTACAATTACAAATCAGAATTACAATTAAATCAGAATTACAATTACAATCGCAAATCAGAATTACAATTACAATCGCAAATCAGACAGAATTACAATTACAAATCAGAATTACAATTACAATCGCAAATCAGAATTAGAATTACAATCGCAAATCAGAATTACAATTACAAATCAGAATTGCAATTACAATCGCAAATCAGAATTACAATCGCAAATCAGAATTACAATTACAATTACAAATCAGAATTACAATTACAATCGCAAATCAGAATTACAATTACAAATCAGAATTGTAATTACAATCGCAAATCAGAATTACAATTACAAATCAGAATTACAATTACAATCGCAAATCAGAATTACAATTACAAATCAGAATTACAATTACAATCGCAAATCAGAATTACAATTACAATCGCAAATCAGAATTACAATTACAAATCAGAATTGCAATTACAATCGCAAATCAGAATTACAATTACAATCGCAAATCAGAATTACAATTACAAATCAGAATTACAATTACAATCGCAAATCAGAATGGGGCAATTTACTTATATAGTTTTGTTGTAAAACATTGTAAAAATAATCTTCTTTCTAGGGCTTAGAAACATATGACTAATTTGTGGTAAAATACGGTTATATTGGGTTGTGCACAACAGACCTAACAAACAATTATATTAAAAATGTTAACATACCAAATCTTCCATTGTGAATTCCTTCCCTTCTTTTGGATGAATCTGTAAAATTAAATTTTAAATAAATCGATTTTTTTTTATTGTATTTACAATTTTTGATGATCCCGATTTATCCAACACTTTCTTAAGCTCATTCCATTGACGAGCATTTTCGTGCCTGAGCAATTGCTGGTCAATTTGCATTGCAAATTTTCGGACGGCCGCATGGGCCTTTTGTACAAGTTCGCGTTGTTCAGTTCGACTTTCCAATTTAGCCATCTAAATTTTATTCAAATGTTTAAATGAATATGGACCGCTACCTGTTCAACCAAAACTGGATATTTTGTAAGGCGTTGGGCAATGAGGAGGAGGCAATCCTTGAATGATCTGTCCTTGTTGTGTTCGCTCTCGTGGAATTCCATGAATCTTCGGAATTGTTTGCTGCTCCCTTCACTCATCAAATGGCCAAAATGGCGAATGCTTTTTTCACGGGCCAAACAAAATGTTGTATAAGCTTGGATGGCTTCGGAACTAAAAATAATAATTGTTGAAATAAAATGCGTTTTAATGGCTTATTCACCGATGTTGGCCGAATTCAAATTCATCCAACAAAATGTCGCCAATTTCATCGACAATCGGTTGGAGGGAACATTTTTCCAAAAGACGACGAATTAGGGCCAAATGAAAGTCAAGAAGGGCGTTGAGCACATCGGGAATTAGCTGCAAATTAAGGAATTAATTGATGAGATTATTTTAGCCAAAAAAACATACAATTTTAAGTTGATCATTTGTCAGCAATTGGGCATGGAGAAGACTTTCACGATAGCATTGCAGGAGGACTAGGACTAAAATATAAATTAAATACTAATGAAATATTAAAATACTGCCCACCTTGACAATGATGCCTTTCGGTCAACACCAATTCATAAATGACATTTTGCCGTTTCAATGCCTTTTCACCAAGCCCAGCGGCCTGTTCCCCGAATTTGGTTGCCCAATTCGCCGGTTGATCGGCCCATAAATCCAAATCTTCCCATTTTGGTTGGATCAATTGTAAAGGTGGAAAAAGTGAGGCGGTCGAACTGTTTGCACTGAATTCGTCCATGGAAGTGTTGAATGGAGATTGGCTGGCCAAAAGAGGTGAAAGCGGACTTTGGAGAGTGGCTGATTTGTCCATTGTGTTTGGAGGGCGGCCGATGAAATCGCCTAAATTTATTTGAGAATTTAATTGAAATGAAAATTATTATTTAGAAAATTAGGAAGTTGAGCCAGCGAAATTTATATAAGCATTTCGAACCAAATATTTGAGTTGCCTCCAACCGGGGGGCCAGTGAGAAACGGCGTCGACTTGCGGGTGGTGGCGGTGGATATTCTGCCACTTTATTTTTTCTCCACATTTTTGCCATTTGTCTGAGCACACTCAAATTTTGGCTTTCCACACTTTGTTGTTTGCATCTTCTTTTTGGCCCAATTGTTCCTCCAACAACAATTCCTTCTGAATCATCCGCCTTGTTTGCCGTCATCTTTTGACTTCCTGCCCTTTTTGGTATATTTTCCTCGCCATCATTTTCTTCACTTTTAATGCGAAGATCCGAAGCTGAGGCGGATATTTGCATCCTTGTGGGTTTTTGTTGTTGCTGTATTTTGGTTGGCACCGCTTTAGTACAATTACAATTGGCCGCTTTCTTTTTGTTTTGTATAAATTTGTTTCGATTCCGTGGCGAAGGTGACCGTCTCTCTGGAACAGAGCCAAGGCAAAGATGCCCCGATGGATTTCCCCGAAGGGTTTTGATCAACGATGTGCAGGTACCCGGTTCGGTTGGCGAATTCTCCGAGGAACGAAGCATTTCGAGTGCCAAAATGCTCGCAGGTAAACTGGGTCTTCGTAGGTCGGGTCGTGTAAGACCCAGAGGGGTTTGAATGCATCTGCATTTTTGGAAGGAAAAAATGAACAAATTGAATGGGAATTTAAATAAAGGAAAGACCGAGATGTGTTGGATGTTTTTGAGGATTTGTCCATTGTTGTTGGCATCGGAGAAGATGGTTGTTGTGATAATTTCTCAACGAGTTGAGCAATCTCGTCCAATAATGGATCGGATTGGTGTAAAATAAGCGGCGATGGAGTCACCGACTTTTTCATGAGTTTTTTGGGAATGTCTGGGACATTAAAGAAAAATTTTCACATTTTATTTATGGAATTTTAATAGGGAAGAAAGAATGGGGAAAGGAGGAAGAAAATTGAATGGAAAGAGAGAAGGGAATAAATTTGGCCCTGGCCAAAATTCTATTTTGTTCGTTCGTTCTGATTCATAATCGAGAGAATTTTTGTGAGGATAGGGTGAAGAAAATGCCTGTGATCCATGCCCTTTGGTTCATTGAGCTTCAGCCCAAAAAGTGCTCAATCGATGACGGTGGTTTTGTGACTTTTTCCCGATCAAGAATCGGCGAGAATGGAATAAGAGGTGAATGGGCATGGGTCGTCGGGATTTAGTTTAGAAGATAGTGGGGGAATTTGTGGTCAAAAATGTGGTGGAAAGTGAAGGGAGTGGAGGTGGGCGGTGGGAATGGAAAGTAAAACCGTAGAGGGTTTTTGCTGCTTTTTTGCAATCCGCTTCTTCAGGAATGGAATGAAGCAAAAGCAGAACTGAAGGGATGGGAGGGGGGAAAGTGGATGGATGGAATAATCACAGTTATGTGATGCGGTTTGGTGAGGATGACGTTATTTGCCCCCTCCGAAGATAACACCAAAAAACATTTATAAAGATTTATTATTATTTATTTCGCTGGCTCAACACATTCCAAAGGTAAAAAAAACGAAAAACTGACCGTTTTCGGTGGGCGCTTTTCCTCCGCACTTTTCCTTCTCTGCCACCATTCCGTGTCCTGCTGTCCCCCATAAATTTGTCAATGCCCGCGGTGTTCCCCCATCCTTCTTTCGCCGTTGTCGAATTGACCAAATTGTGCCCAAAATCATTGAATTTGTTTTGTTCTCTCGTTTCCTGTCCTTTTCGGTCCTAAAATTATGAAATTATTTCAAATAAATTTAAAAATTTGAATTTTTAAAGCAAGCATTTTGGGTAATTTTTGGGTATTATTAGGTAAAAATAAATCTCTTAAAACCATAAAAAACCCACCTTTCCACCACCAAATTTGCCATATCCATTTTATCCCCGTTGGCGCTGATTGCAATTTTCGGTGCCACTTTTGCTCTGTTCCTCTCGCCTCCCGCGGCAGCGCCCAACAATTGTTTCAGCGATGATTTATTGCCGGTGGCCCTTTTCATCAATTTCTCCACAACAATTTGCTGTTGACTTTGTTCAGATTGTTGTTTTTGTTCATTGGCCAAAATCGCCGCAATCTCTGCCAGCTCCTTTATGTTCACAATGCTTTTTCGTCTGGCGGCCGAATGCGAAACAATTTGCACAGGTTTTCTCCGTTGTTGTGCCGGCACTTTTGGTTTTTTGCGTGGCAATGTCAACGATGGCACATAAATATTATTGTGGTCGGCTCTGTTGGATGTGGCGGCCCTTTGCAATTTTTGTTTCCGTCCCAGAGTTTGCGTTGAATGCGAATTGATGGGAGAAATTGGCGCACGGCGTGCCATTCTTGGCGGTGGTTGGGCGGGTGGCTGATCCTCCAAAAAGTCCAATGAATCGTCCCATTCCTCTTTGCCGGGTAATTTTTCCTCTCCGGCCGCTTTCTCCTGGACGAAGCGTTGGAAGTGGGTCCATTCTTCATCAGCCACCCGATATTTGGCCAGCTCATCTTGGGTGCCAATGATGGAAAATGGCCTCGGCTGCAGTGCCATTGCATTTTCGATATTGCTTGTAGTCCGTAATCGAATTGAAGAAGAGCCGATTTCCGCCTTCCTTTGTTGATGGTTTTCATCATTCAAAATTGCTGAATGCCTCTTTTTCTGCTGCACTGATGAATCCGTAGCTGTCTCCACATCTTCGGGTAAAGGGCAAAGTTTGTGGCTTTTCCCATTATTGCCGCAGTCATTTTCGGTGCCCCTCCTCTCCCAGAAGGATTTCAGTTTGAAACTTCTTCTCGCTGGCCCTTCCACCTTTTTATTTGGCGTAAAGTCCGCTGAATGTTGTCGATAGGTGGAAAATTTGCTGACCAATTGAAGAATGCCCGAAGTGGATGTGTTTGGGCCCAAACAATGCTCAAAATTGATTTGATTTTGATGATCTGGGCTGAAAAACAGAAATGGGAAAATTGGCTAATAAGCACAAAATTGGGGATAATTTGGATTGACTTTTTGAAAGGGTATGGCTTAGGATTGAATTTTAAGTTTAAGCGTATTCAGGGAGATAATTTGGATGGGTTTAAGCCAAAAGGGAATGGAATGCTTTTAGAGAAAAACTTACCCTTTGGCAATGTTGGCGAGAATGGATGATGTCTCTCTGGCGGTAGAAGGTGAACTGTCCCGTCCACTTTCGGCAGGCGAATATTCCTCATAGAGGAAATGTTTTGGCAAATGTCCGGTCGACTCGTTGTGCATCTAAAACAATAAATTATTTAAAATAAATATCGATTTTTAGCCGACCTGCTGTTCTGGCAAAGTTGTTTTCCTCGGATTTGGTAGTTCTGCGTTTTGATGAGGACCGGGCGAAAATGGTGGCTTCTAAATGGAATTAAATAATTATTTAAAATTGATTTTCGTATTCCCATTCACCAACCTGAATGGTTTTTTGACCAGCAGAAGGGCTCAATTCCCGCTGTCTTCTCCGAATCGATTGGGCGCTGTGGACAAGATGGTCGGAAATACTGCGCTGATGTGATGGAGTGAACGCGGCGAAATTGTTGTGGTTGCTGCTATTGTTTAAAATGACGGTTTCTGGGCTCCTCAAACATTCTTTTCGCATTAAATGGGAGGCCAATTCTTCATCCATTCCACCACCATCATTTCCATTCTCATCTGTTGTGATGGCCCAATTTTGATCGAGTTCTTCACCCAAAACATTAATGAATGCATCCTCTATTTCATCTTCTTCACCGCCTAAAATCACATTTTAAAATTAAATGATGACGAACGAGTTTATTTGGAAATTAATGATGGATTAAACGGTACTATCTATCGGTTATCTTTCCAGTAGATTTGAATCAAATTTTGATTTTATTTTCCATTTTATGATAGTAAAAACTATGGGAAAATATTATTTTTGTTTTTCTGTTTAAATTTTTTGACTAATTATGGGAAAGGTGACTTTGGAGGTGTTAAAAATTGCTACCGGTAGGTGGTAAAAACCAACAACTACTAATTAATTTTTTAATAAAATTCTCTAATCTACCTGGAGCTGGAATGGCTGGTTCTGGTGGCTCGGGAATTGGTGAGAAAGCAGCTGGTAAATTTCCATGTTCCTGCTGCTCCTCTTCCTGTTGATCCTGATCACTGTTTTTGCGTTGTAATTCTGCAAATATACATTGGAGATTCATTTAATCCAAACTATTTCTTACTTTTCTGGGCCAGTTGTATTTCATTCTGGGATGATCTTCGTCGATGACTCGCCCGCCTTTCAGCCGCGGACCGGCGTTTTTTCTGATGTTGTTGCAGAGATTGAGAATTTAGATTATTAATGCTTTGCTGCTGACTGTGAACCGGATCATATTGTTCGTTGCTGCTGTTGTTGCCAATTAACATTTGTTGCTTTCTCTGAAAAAAAATATGGAATTTTTAAAATATTTTAAAGAAGCATATAAAATGTGGTATCTATAAGACCATAAATAATGGGAGGAATTTGGCCATGGAATGTGATGGTGATAATTTTGAGGGGCCAGAAAATAGTGGGAGAGGTGAATTATCGAACTAATAAGGCCAATAGATTAGTTTGTGCTTTTACTGAGCGTTCTTCCTTCTTCTCATTTTCACATCTCGTCATAAAAGGAAGAATGCAGCACAGAGAGGAAGAACACCCGTCGATTGGACCAAAAAGATGGGAAAAAAGGACAGTGGAGAATGGGGGGAACGGGTGAATATAGGAGGATGATGGAGGGGTGGGTGGAGGTCGCGGGTCGAGTCCGTTCGGCCTTCTTCCTCTTCCATCGATTGATGGGCCTTGGGATTGGGATGGATGAGAATGAGGAGTGGTCGGTCCTTGCCCAAAAGGCAGAAAAATGGACGGTCCGATGAAACCCACCACCAAATGGAAGGGTCAGAGCGCGTTTTTGATGCATAACGGTTTGGTGCCGGGAGAATGGCGCTCACCGCATCTGTCATTTCCCCGTCCATTGTGCGGTGAATGATGAATAAAATAAAAATGAATTAATTAATGGAACAGGATTGTAAAAACCTGAATGAATTGAATCAACAAAACATAAGAATTCTAGTTTAGAATTTTAATTTTACAAACCAAACCAAAATCAATTGCGATAGATTAAGAAAAAGTGAGAGAATTTTAGAGAATTAGAGAATGGGTTCAAATGTCATTTAAAAATAAATAATGACGTTTTATTTAAATTTTATTGATTTGTTGTTTCAATACTCCTCTCCTCTTCCTCTCCTACTCCTGCAGCACCCGAATTCAGGGCGGCCATTATTTTATTCAGAGCTTTTGTCTCTCTTTTATTAATTTTTTCATCACAAAAAAATTTGAAAATAGTAAAATCACCAAAAATTGGCAATTTTTTTGCATGTTGAAATCGAAAATTGACTTTATTTTAGATCGATCAAAATTCAGAAAGAAGAATGAATGATAAAAATAATAAAGATGATGCTCTTTTTGACGACGGCTGGTGTCCACTTTCAGTGAGAAGACTGCTTCATAAATTAGCATATTACAAGCCAGCTGGGGTCAATCGGGAATTGAATATGGTCATGCTTAGCATTTACATGAATAATATCTTCGATTTCGAAGAGGAGGGCATAAATTTTGAGGTTAAACAATAAAAATTCCCCCAATTATTTATACCCAAATAATTTTTTTAGGATTATTTGAATGAACATGATTTTGAATTGCTAAAACGTCGAAAATCCGAAGGGAAGATCGATCCAAAAAATCCAATGGCATTTTCGCCCAAATATCTTATAAGACCGACAATTGCTCAGGTTTTTTTTTAATATAATTCATTCATTTTTTTAATTATCAATTTTTCAGATAAAGGAGAAACTTGGCACATTTTACGACATTGAGCTCATTCAGGTTTTATATTTAAATCATTGATGAAATTTAAAATTTAATTTGACAGGAAAATGAATTGAACCCCGAACAGATGGAAAAACAAGTCGATTTCGTACTCAACAAATATATTGACACGTCAATTACTTATGATAATGGTTTTACTAACTTATTCGTTTAATTTAGCAATAGGTGAACTTCAACGAACACGAAAAATCACCAAAATTGCTACAATTATGCATTTTATTTATTTAGTTTTCATTTTTTGAATAAAATTGAATATTATACACATTTACATTAATTTATCGGAAATGGGAAATGATTGATAATGTAATGTGAATTGAAATAAAAAAATTTTGAGTAATCATTCGCTTCGGGTGGTTTTTCGAAAAGCATGTTTTGAAATGTAATTCAAGAGGTCATCTTTCTGAATTGGATAACAAATTGTATTCCACACTGATTTAGCAGTTGAAAAAGCATTTGGGTGGCTTTTATCCGTCCTTTCCCGCATAAATTCCCAAGTCCGTGTTTCTCTCTGAAAATTGGAATTAAACCCATAGAATAATTATAATGATAAAATACCACAAATTTGCATTCTATAATGCGTCCATTGAGTTTTTGTAACTGTTTGGTTGCCTTCATGCAAGCAAATGGCTGATCCATATGAAGTACATGCAATTCTGCAACCCATTGGGCCAATTCACCTTGTCTTTGAATTTTTTTCACTTCAAGCCGAAAATCGATGGACGACTGCTCCGGTGGCTTCCATTTTAATAAATAATCATAGCGACCGGCAGTATAGGGCTGGAATAAAAATAATTCTGACCATAAATTTGTCATTTTCTTACCCTATTGACCGGTTGAAAAACCAATCCGTCCACTTCATGGCAATTGAGGAAACCGGGTGCAATTAATTTGTCCGTCGATTCAATGCTGAAAAACCCTTTTCTCCGCACCCCGATTGGCTCCTGATCCCTCCGAAGTCTGCCAGCCATGAATGCTTCTGTCCTTGGCCTTATCAGCTCGTGTTCGATCATCTCAAATCGCTCCATGAAATTTTTGTTTCGTACATCCTTTCCCTGTAATTTTTTTATTTAATAATAATAATAATGAAAATATTATCAATTACCTGTAATGTGATCAAATCGTAGATCAATAACCTGGGCACATCTTCCAACTGACCGCCCGGCTGCTTTTCGACCCGATCAATGACCATTTCGGCGTCCACCAATGTGTCCGAGATAAATTCATCATCCGTGAGGGGTTGGGAGGGATTACTCCTTGATCGATGAATAAATGCCAGTTTATCAATTTTGAATGGATTATTGTCCCGGTCGAATGCGAAAACACGATTCTTGCCATCAATTAAAACCAAATATCTGGAAAAATTTGTCTATATTTTTTAAATTGGAGTTAAAAAATAAAATTTAAAATTATGTTAACTTGCCTAACTCCATCCGCTTTCCAGCTGACCATATAAGGTTCTAAGGACAAAAATCGGATATTGTTTGTACCATCTCCGCCTGGCCCTTCCAATGAAACAGGCTATAAAATTTATGGAAATTAATTTTGGTAATATTTTACAAATCGAACCTGACTGCCTGGGAAACCTTTTGCTTTGTAACCACAAAAAACGCGTGACTATAAATATAAATTTAGTCAAAAAATTTTTAAAATTGTTTAAAACCTTTTCCTGCACATTTTTTCTCAACTCCGGATCCGTAACATAATGCACATTGGAAACCTTTCCATCCATAAATAGGGGTACATTTTTGTTGTTTTCAACTAAAAATTAAATTCAAATTTATAAATATGCCAAAAATCACCTGATGATGAACTGGCGGGTGCCGAATTGGAGGAAGAAGCAGAAAATGAAGTAAAAGGTACTTCTGTATTATTTTGTTCATTGGCCATTTTTCCATTCATTTCCAATTCCAGGGAAAATGCACCATCATTTTTGTATTCCTCATCGCTGAGTGGACCATTTTCCCAGAGTGGTCGTCCCGGTGACTTTAAAATTATTATCATTTTCAAATATTTCTTAAAACCAACCATCAAATCTTCATCATCCTCGTCCCCATATCTCGCCTTCAAATCGTCCAAATATTGTTGCTTATAAATGCCTTGGGGTCGGGCATCAGCAAATTCTCGGACGGCCATTTCTAAGCTCAATCCCTCTTTTTGTAAATAGGCCGTAATGAGGAAGCCAGTTCGATTCTGGTAAAAAATTCGTGAATTAAATTGACTTTTGATTTTTAAACTGACAAATCCGTGGGTGCAATGGACGGCGACAATGCCATTTGGATTTACCTAATTTTGGTTTATTAGATAATTGAATGAATTTCATTATTGGATACCTTGAAAAATTCGTCACAGCATTCGATGAATTTGGTTGTCTGTTCCTCAGTTGGCGATTGATCATGGCCAACCTAAGAGAATTTTGTTGAATTAATTTTTAGAAAACATTTTTATTCACCATTTTCATTTTCACAAATTTGCAACCGTGTAACAAAACCTATAATATAAAATCGTTCAAACAAAAAAAAAGAAATTTTACCTCATCTCCACCATAAAAATTGTCGGAATTTGTCAAATCAATCCAAAGGCCAATTTTTGCACCAGGACTCGCACCCGCCAAAGGGAGTTGAAAAACCGAATTTGGATGGAATCGATATTTGGTTGGCTCAATCAAATGGTCGTAGGATTCATCAAGTGGTGTTTTCATGGGCAAAAATTTGTTAGAAATAATCTTAAAATTATTTGAATAAATATTTAAAATTAAGAATTTCTAACCTTTCCAACTGGTGGGCAATAGAGCCAACGTGGTGGCAGGCGTGTTTTTGGGAATTGTTTGCGAGACCCATTCCTCAATGATGCCACCTCTTGTTCGTTGGAATTGCTTTGTGGGGTTGTTGATGAAGCTGAAAAGGTTATTGCAATTAGTTTTTTATAGAAGAATTGTATTTCTTTTGTTTAGTATATTTTCCAGAAAGATTTGTTTTTTATCTGGCTAAATTTATATTTTCCGAAAAAGTTGTTATTCCCGAAAAATTATTGCATGATTAAAGAATGAATTTTTTATATTTTTTTATTAACTCACATTCAACAAATTTCCTCTTCCGCATTATATTTTCTCTTGACTGTATTTGCTTGTTGCAATTCTAATCTTTAATAATTAATGAAATATGAAAATTATCTGAATTTTACAAAATATATGGAAAGAAACCAAAATATTAATAATATCAATCAAGAAAAAATAATTGAATTTTATTCATTAATAAATTATTCAATATCAATAAAAAATAAATTTGAAAAATAAATGGGAAAAAACAAAAAAAATTGTTATTTTGAAGTTTTATTGTGCATCATTCGTTTCTTGAAAAGATCACCGCCAAGCGATACTTCCCTTTGCTCATCTTCGGAATCAGAATCGCCACCATACGCCCTTTTCCTCGGCAAAATGTATGGTTGATTTTGTGGCTGATAATCTTGTGATGCTAGCAACTAAAAAAATAGATAAACTAATTCACACCAATAAAAATTTTACAAATCAGAATTACAATCGCAATCATCGCAATCGCAAATCAGAATTACAATTACAATCGCAAATCAGAATTACAATTACAATCTCAAATCAGAATTACAATTACAAATCAGAATTTTACAATTACAATCGCAAATCAGAATTACAATGCAAATCAGAATTTTACAATTACAATCGCAAATCAGAATTACAATTACAATAGCAAATCAGAATTACAATCGCAATCGCAAATCAGAATTGCAATTACAATCGCAAATCAGAATTACAATTACAATCGCAAATCAGAATTACAATTACAATCGCAAATCATAATTACAATCGCAATCGAAAATCAGAATTACAATTACAATCGCAAATCAGAATTACAATTACAATCGCAAATCAGAATTACAATTACAATCGCAAATCAGAATTACAATTACAATCGCAAATCAGAATTACAATTACAATCGCAAATCAGAATTACAATTGCAAATCAGAATTTTACAATTACAATCGCAAATCAGAATTACAATGCAAATCAGAATTTTACAATTACAACAGCAAATCAGAATTACAATTACAATCGCAAATCAGAATTACAATTACAATCGCAAATCAGAATTGCAATTACAATCGCAAATCAGAATTACAATTACAATCGCAAATCAGAATTACAATTACAATCGCAAATCAGAATTACAATCGCAAATCAGAATTACAATTACAATCGCAAATCAGAATTACAATCGCAATCGCAAATCAGAATTACAATTACAATCGCAAATCAGAATTACAATTACAATCGCAAATCAGAATTACAATTACAATAGCAAATCAGAATTACAATCGCAATCGCAAATCAGAATTGCAATTACAATCGCAAATCAGAATTACAATTACAATCGCAAATCAGAATTACAATTACAAATCAGTGCCAATTTTATAATTTATAAATAAATTTGACTGACCACCATTGGATCAGTTGTGGTATTGAGGAGTTGGTAAAATTCCTTTTTCACATCTGCCGCCCGATAGCCATTAAATGTTGCATTGGGATCGAGTGAAGGGGTTCCATCTTTGATGTTCACTTTTGGTGCTAAATTTTAAATAATTTTAAAAATGAATGTGAAAATAAAATTGACTCACGTTCCCTGTTGAAATTAGCCAAAGTTTGCATCAATTGTTCAACATCAACAAATGGACCGTTGAATGCCCTTGGGGGTGGTAATGTTTGCAAAAGTTGTGAGATAATTTGTGGCGGTGGAAATACTCCTAAAATATTCAAATCATAGACATAAAATATTTTTTTCGAAAATTACCTCCAGGAACCGGATGTGATGCTGCCGGTGGTAATTTCGGCTTGAATGGCAACATTTGATTGATATCCGGTTTTGGGTATCCGCCAATCTCGATTAGTCCTCCAAGGTTGGGATTTGATGAATTAGCGTTTGGCGTAGGTCGGCCATGCATTTGTGAAGAGGTGGATTGAGTGGGCGCTGCAAATTTTTGTCCTTTCTGCAATAGAAAAAATTTAATGAAATATTTTCTCTGCCATTTACCGTTGAAGAATAACCCATCATTTTCAATTGATCCTGAGTGCAAGGAGTCAAATCCAAAAATTTGTATCGATCAACGAGAGAAATGGCACAATGCTCCTAAAATTTGAATTAATTTTTTAAATTTTCATTTTCCTCATTCCACCTCATTGCCCGGATTCAACGCCCTCTTTCGCTGATCAACATTCAAAACGCTGATAAGATCACCAACTTGGGACTCAAATTCAAGGTATTTGTCCCATATTTCCCTGCAACAATTAAAAATTATTCTAAATTGGGTAAAAATTAAAAACCATGATTTTTCTGGTGCAATTGCATTTTCCGAGTTCAGCAAACGTTCAAAAACAACTCGAGTATTTGCATCTTCTAAAAATCAATGTTAATATTGCATTATAAAATGGATTAAACCGTTCAAATGTGAAAGGAAATCGACATAGGCGATGGCAAATTCCGGTTCATTCCCATGTTTTCGTAAGCCCAAATCGAAAATGCGCTTGGCAATGTTTGGATCCTTAATAAAAATTAATTTTAAAAATCTATATTTTAAAACTAAAATATTTGAAAAAATGTGAATTTATAATTAATTTTTGGAATTTCAATATTTACCTTGCTGCAAAAATATTCCATATAGGCGGCAGCAACATATATTTGAAAACTACTTCGTCGATCTTCCCTGGCCCGTTTGAATATTAGCCTTGCTTGTTCCACGCCCTCAGTGCGGCGAATAAATTTCATCAATTGTATATAAGTCTAAATTAAATATTAAAAATTCAACTGTTAAATAATTTTTTGACTTACCAGACTTGGATCCACATTTTCTCTGGACAAAATTCGATGATAAATTTTTTTGGCATTCTCGTATTTCCTTCTTCCCTCCTCAAAATCGGCATAGGCAAAATGCAACATCTGATTGTCCTTCATCAAGCCGGAAATTGCTTTTTCATATAAATCTAACAAAAATAAATTAAAACATTATAAAATTAGACGTAACTTACGAATAATGTCGTTCAGCATCACTGTTGATAATTTCACATCACCCTTCTCGGTCAATTTTTGTGCTGCCTGTTGTTGGAAGGCAGCCGCCTCATACCAAATATCGGGCATATAGCCAAGGCAAAGCAACGCTTGTTCATAGACATAAATTACTGAAAATAATGGAGAATAATATTATTTTTTAATGGTTAGAGAGGTCTAAGATTCGAATCCCGGTGACGGCTAATAATTTATAAAGGGTTGGAGATTAAAGGTTCGAATACCGGTGGCGGTTAATATTTTTTATTGGTTGGAGGTATTAAACAAGCTCAATTGTCAGAGTCAAACACACCTCTTCGCGCAAATTGTCCATATTCCTCGGTGTTCATTGGATTGCTCTTCTCCCATTGAATGTATTTTCGCCACAGCTCTGCCTGCTTTATTTCCATACTCATCCCCCTCTGTGGAATGGACACCGCCTGACGATTTATGCCCCGCACAATTTGCTCATATTGCCTGGCCACTTTGGATGCATTCTTAAATTTAAATTTTATAAAAGTTTCTATAGAAATTTTATTAACCTGAAAATCCCGTTTACTATCCGAGATCATTTTTTCTGCCAATGTCGGATTGACACTCTTAAATATTTTTCGCAATTATTATTTGATCAAAAACCATCTATACCTTTTCATATGCACAATAATCGGCCCAAAGTTGGTCAATATTGGCCATTGGTGTGGCCAGTCCCTTTTTGTAAATTTTTCTTATTGCCGTAATCTTTTGATTTTCTGCATATTGTCCTTTGACATCTCTGATGAATAATTCGGATATTTTGTTATAAAAATTAATTCTTACTGTGATTTCAAAAAGGTCACGCAATCATTGTAAATTGAATAGCTAAAATTCCAAAATAATTTATTAAATTAATTTGTGAAAACCTTTGAAAATCCATTCCAACTTTGTCAATTGCGAAATCGTATGTTTTGGCCTATGAATTAAATTGGTTTAAAAATCAGGAAAAATATTACAAACCATTTGTTCACGAAATGATGGCAAATGCCCCTTCGTTTCACGCACATAATATACGTATGATTTCCACAAATCAATGTTGAGTACACGGACAAGGCACCGCTCAAAAAGCTAAAAAAATAAACAATTAAATATTGAATAATTAAACAGTAACCTTTTCAACATTCTCAAAATTCTTTGCCCTCAATTCATGTTCGATGTATGCTTTCCAAAATCGACCGGCATTGTTGAATTGGCTAACAAGCCTTTCGTAAAATGAACGAACTTGATCAATGGGTCGTGCCTTAATTTGCCCATAAATAATTTAGGGTAGAAATAAATTACCTGACTCTCACGAAGCAACAAATTCCAAGCATCAACGTCGTACGGATTCAATTCAATTCGGCGTTCTGGGCTTAATACCATGTTCTAAATTCTAATTTATAAATACAAAATGATGGAAATTATGATAAATAAATAATAAAATAAATGGTCAATAAACCATTGAACAATAATAAAAATTAACAAAATAAAAATTTAATTTTATTCATAAATTGATAACAAAGTGAATAACAAAACAATGAGAATAAGTTCAAAAATTTGTTAAGAATTTATTGTTTAATAATTTCTTCAACAACATGGCCAACCGCAACCAACGATTTATTTTGGTTTTCATTTCCAATAAATGCTTCAATTCGAATATCCTTGCTTTTTGCCATTGTTTTTAAATCGCTTTCCGAATCAATTTCAAACATTTCCAACTGAAATTAGCAATTAAAATTTTAAAATAATGAGATTAACCTCATTTTGTTTCACAACATAATTCAATTTAATTATTCGTCCTTTGTTTGTTGTGGCAAAAAATTGGTGCTCATTTTGTGCCGATGCCATATAGGCAATCCATTCAGTTTCACAAAAGCCCAATTCTTTGCTGGATTTGACCAAAAGTTGTTGATTTGAAAATATGTCGAATATGACCAAATGCCGGTCCAAATTTGACATCAAAAATGCAATTCGGCCATGGTTCATAAAAATATTATCATATGGAACATCCGATTGAAAATTGAGAATTTCAAATTTTTGGAAAGATGTGCCTTTGAACAGTAGAGCGGATCCGGAATTTGTCAGTGCCAAAAGTAATGTTTCTGATTGATTTGTGGAAATTTTGAGCAAATAACCGTGATTGGCTGAAATTGGAATTTATTCGTCAAAATTTTAAATTAATTAATTACCCTCTTTTGATATTGTTTCCAATTTTTTGTTGGATAAATCAATTCGGAATAGTGTGAATTCCCCAATCGCATAATACAAATGCCGGTCTGTACAATAAAGTGCTGTCACTGAAAAAATTATTTAATGAATTTTATTAACTTGTTTAATTTACCTGGTTTTCCTCTATCAACCTTTTGTTCCGCATTTTTATTCTTATTATTGGTCCAATACAATTCTATCGGTGAATTTTGGTCATTCGTTGAATCTTTGCCCTTGGCTATTTTCCATTCTTTAATTTTCTTCGTCGAAACATCTTTGATCCGCAAAATTGAAAGTGCACCATTGAGATTGCCAGAAAAACAAAGGAAAGTGCCGTTCGGTGAAAGACTTGCCTAAAAATTATTTAAATTATTTTTTAAAAATTAATTTTAAGTATTTTTTTAAGTTAGGTAAATTACCTGTTTAATAATTCCCATTGTGCCGCTTTTAATTCGAATTAACAAACTTGGCGAAAATGTTTTAAATCTTTAAAATAAATATGATTAAAAATTAACCCCCATTTTACTAACTTTTCATGATTAGCCAATCCTCTATTCTCTGGTTTATGCCAAATATCAACAGTGATAAGTTTTCGAAGCGCCAACAATCCATTCGCATTGGAAAATGTGCATTCAGGCTAAATATAAATTTTTTAAAAAATATTTTTTACTATTTAAAAGAAAATTTTTGGTCCAGAGGGGTACCCTTTAGTCTTGCAAAATTTAGGTCACGGGTTCGAATCCGCTCAGAGGCAAATAATTTTTCCAGGCTTGGAAAATATTTTTGTAAATTTTTATAAATTATACAATATATTTTTAGACAATAAACAAATATTTTGAATAAAAAAAAAGGTAAGAAATCCCTACTTACTCGCAATTGAGGTTGACATATTGTGTGCTTTCCCGATATGTAAAATCCTTCATATCCACCAGAAACGAGCCAATCCCCATTTAAAGTGCACAATGAACGGACAGCTAAATGCGATTTTTTAAATAATTATGTATTATGTTAGTTTTATTCTACCATTTGAGTGAAAAACACGTTGTCCAGTTTGTTGCCAGCCAAAATTCCCCTTAAAAAATAAATTAAACTAAAAAATGATTTAATTAAAGCTACCCTATCAGTTTTAGCCATAATCTGAATTCTACAATCATTGCCGGATGCGAATATTTGCCGTCCATCGGTTGTCAACGCCAAAACATTGTTCAAATGGGATTTGAAAGTCTAAAAATTATCCATTTTTAATTTAACATATTTACAAATTTTACCTTAATTATTTGACCATTTTCGGCATCGTATATTGTGACTTCTCCTCTTGAATCTCCAGTGAATAGAAAATTGTCTCTAAAATTGACGAAATTTAAATAATTATATGGATTTAAAACTCACAAAAATATGAGGGAACAAATCAGAATTGAATTGTGTTTTGTGTGAGGAATTGGAATGTCAATGCGCTCCGCCTCCTCTTCCAGTGATTTACAATTTAATTTCAATACCGATATCCAATTGACCATTCCAACCGCAATAAATGCCAAATTCTGTTGCCATCTCTCCATACATGCCAAAGCGATTAAATGTCGATCCGATGGGAATTTTATGCGTTTTCGATTTGTAAACAATGGAAATGGGTTGTTGGATGTGCTGTCCTCATCGCCCATTGCTGGTTCTTGTTTTGAAAAGATCATCAGTTCAGCGGAATTATTTGTGAGAGCGAATTGTCCCGAATCCAATTGGGCAATGGCCGTAATTTCGGTTGTGGAAATTTGAGTGCGCTAAATAAATTTTACAAAATTTCATTCAGAATTTTACCTTGAATCGGCAAGTAAATGGTGTGAAATAGTACAATTTCCCACTCAATCCACCGGTCACTATCCAATTTTTCATCCAAATACAGGATTGAAGTGAATCGAACAGAGGAATGCTCTTTTCGAAGAAAATTAGCGGAGGATTCGATGCATTGTAGAATTCGACCATTGTCAGATTATTAATGCCAATTTCCCTAAACAAATTAAATGTTAAAATATTTTAATGAATAATCCATACCCATCCTTTTCCATTTTTCTGATCACGCATAACTAAAATTATTAATTAAAAATATTTTTTAAAAGACAATAAAAATACCCGATTAAAATATTCAGAATATGCCATGGCATAGACTGGTAACTCCTGCCGGCGATGAAGATTGCATCTTTCAATCATCAATTCTTCTCCGTCTTCATCATTTTTTGCGACCACCAATTCTTTAACCTGACTTTCTTCGGTTATTAATTCTTCGTCGTGGTTTTCATTTTTGCTTCTTTTAATCATTCCTTCCTCTTTGTTTTTTCCTTCATCCTGGTTTTTCTCAACCGCTGTTGATTCGCTTTTTCGACTTCGCTTTCGTCGCATTCTAAAAATTTTATTTATTTTATACAAATTATAAACCCATTAAAAGGTATTTCATTGAATTTGACAAAAATTCATAAAATTAAACAAAAAATAAATTCAATTTATCAAAAAATATATTATCAAATAAGTATTTTGAGAATTATTATAAATTAAAAAATGTTAATATGGAATTTGTGTATTCTTTTTTGGATTTGTTTGTTTACGAATGTATGATGATTTGGCGCGTGATGAGATTAATATTAATTAAGTATAATTTAAATGCGTAATTGACAATTAATATTTGAAATAAGAAAAAGTGCACTTCTTCATTCTTCTCAGTCAGCAAACATTGCATTCATCAAAGGTCCGTGTCAAACCAAGATCCATTGTTTCGGCTACCCTCAATATGGTCCTGACGCATCTCACCCAAACTTGGCGGGTAATTGTAAAGTTCATTGTACAATTCCGGTTCCTAAATTTGTTTTTATTGAATATTTTTTCTTGTTTTTTTACCATTCCATCGTTCAACCAGCCCATTTGGTGTTCTCGATTTCCGCCCATTCTTTCCAGCGTTCCACCATTATGATATCCATTATTGTTGCCGCTGTTGTTGTAACCACCAATGTCGGAGGAGGCAAAATTATTGAAATTGCGAATTTTCTGCGGTTCAATTCCCATATTCTTCAAAATGATTGTGGAATAAGCGGCTGAATAAATTAATTATTTTAGTAAATTAAACATAGTTAAAACCTATTGATTTATGGTGTGAATTCAACGCTGCCGAAACGTGCGGTTCCGCCTCATATGCCATCACAGCATTGGCGCCTTCCCTCGACTTGGTCAGTTGATAAATTAAGCCCATAATTTCACGTAATAAAAGTTCATCATCGCTGTGGATCACATTTTCGTTGGACATCAACTTCAAATTATTATTTTATTTAATTTAAAATTCTCAAAATTACATCAATCAATAAATTCATCAGCAATGGTCGATTGATAATGTAGGCGGCGGACATTGGATTTCGTGCCAATTGATGTAAAGCAGAAATTGCGCCTTCCACCATTTCGAGCAAGGAGACTCCCTCCCGAAGGCCGGTCCATTCATCGGCCAATTCCTTCCCAGACTCCTCCAATAATTTGACGGCCAAAGTGAGCACATTGTGACCGTCCGGTGTTTTTTCCTTTAAAAATTATTTTTGTAATTTTGCTAATTTGCATAAATTAACCGTAAGTATAAGCCGTAAATTCTCATTTGTAAGTGAGCAATTTCGTACAAGTCCAAGCGAGGCTTTCACAATCGGCGGGCGCCCGGTTGAGAGCAATGCCAAAATGATTGGATATGCCATTCGAAGCTCATTTTGTGCCTGTTGAGCCAGCGGATGTCGAACAGTGCAATGGCTAAAAAGCTCAAATTAATTATAAAAAAGGGGAAAAACCGTAAAGTGCAAAGCGCCGGCTCCGTAACATCTTCAATATTCCCAAACTCAGAAAGAGCTCTTGCCAAAATTGCAATTCCATTGTTTGTGCAAACCTATTAATTATAAAATATTAAATCAAATTTGTGTAAATTTTGATTACCGTTTGCTTGTTCAAATTATTATTGCAAGTCAAATTTGACAAAATCCCGCAAGCGCATCCAACAAGTTCATCATCCCGATTTTGTGCGATCAAATGTATTAAATCGACCACAAGGGGCGTTAGGGTCTCCAAATTTGTGGCCACATCCGAAAGATTGCGGAGAGCATTCAAAGCAGCCAGCTTTCTTTTGTCCTCATCAATAAGTTTGAATGCGCGATGTAAAAGTTCAAGGCCGCCTGAATTTAAACAAAATTTATTAAAATTTGTGAAATTATTTTTACCAATTGCAGTTAATGAAGCTTTATTCTGTCTGCAAGTACTGATTGAGCGTATGCAGCGAACAACGGCGTAGATTAATTTAATGTAGTTGGTTTCGGTGTTCAAAATTTCGACCAGATAACGAGGGCCTTGAAGTGACAGGAATGTTAATTTGCATTGAGGTCGATCGAGCAGCAGGAAATATAATGAATCGGCAACCTGAAGAGAATAAATTAGCATAAAAATTTGCTTAAATTTTAACCAAAGCTTGAAGTTTTGGATTTGGCCCAGATTGAGGAATGACGGTTTGGGGTGCCAGCAGTGGGACAAATGCCTCCAATGCACCGCAGGCAATTGCTTCTTCCTTGGCCATTTCCACATAAATAAGTAGATGGTGGAGAGTTGTAACGGCGTAATTGATGACAGTCAGGATTGGGCATCGCAACATTCGAACCAGCTCTGCAATGCCGCCACTTCGAAAAATGTGGTTGGCACCAATTTGATGAGCGGAAATATGGCTTAAAGCTGCGGCAACATGGCACTTTGTTTCATCATTTGATGAACTAAATATTTATGAATAAACCACTAAATGATATATTAATATTAAACTAACTTGAGAACTTTAATCAATGCATTCACAAGTGGTTCACTTGATGCTAAACTAACAATAACCTTTCCTTGTTTCGATAGCTGATGAACGGCCATGACGGCTTGTTGTACTTCATTCTGTTGAAAAGTATAAATATATGTTATCGGTTTATAAGATTTTACTTGATCATTTGCACTCAATTTTTGTATGAATTGTGGAATGCTATTTGAAGCCTCGCTGAATTGACTTCTAATGCTTAAAAGTTCAATAATCGATTCTTTCAATTTTCTCGTTGGTTCATAAAATTGCGAGAGCGTTGACTTTGTAAAACCTTCATTTTCTGTTGTAAGATCATCATCGATCATTATCTCAGGAAATAAAATTCGCCGAACACGTTGTGTTGTACAGCTGTACACTTCTAAAATGTAAAATTTAAAAGGTCTTTATCTTAAAAACTGACCATTGAAGTGGTTGCTGGCATTAAATTCTGCATAAATCGTCGTTTCGTCTAATGACATTGAGATTATAGTTTGACTTTTATCTTGTTAAAAACATTAAGATTAAAAATGCGTGTTTCATGTTTTGTTGTAATTTTATTTAGGAAAAAAAAATAATGAATAAAAAGGAAAGCAGAATTATAAAATTCCAAAACAACACTTTCGAACTTAAAAAGGTTTTTAGAATGATGATGCTTTGATGAGTATTCGTTTAAAAAAGAAAATTGGGTGAGTGTATATGGGTGTATACCAAGAGGTTTTTCTTTTTATTAACAACATTACATTTATTTGGACTTAACAAAATACAAAATATACACTCTATCACAAAATTTCCAAAAAAATCGGAGTTACTTTTAATAAGATAATTCTTCTACAAAAGTCTTGCTTTAAATCATCAATTTCACGGAAATTAAACAAGTAAAAAGTAAAAGTATCATCATGATTTTAGAAATAAAATAGCAAAAATGTCCAACATCCAAGCAAACAATTTTATCGCAATACAATAATAAAATAATACACAATACAACAATGGGGAATACAAAATACATATATTTTACAACAAAATATGGGGATTGGGACAAAGACAAACAAAACAATATAGAGATGGAAGGAAGATTGTCGGTTTAGATTCTTATATTGGTCCAGCACAACTATTCATCTTCATCGGCAGCAGATTAGCATTTTGAGACTTTGATCCGACACTCGGCATTGATGGCGCACCAATATTCCAGCAGAGCTTCCATCGTGGTAAACCTGAAAAAATATTCAATGTGAAATGGAATAAATTGTTGTGAAGACACTCACCCAATGCAACGCGTTTCTTTCACCGGCTTATCATCTCCATTGAATTTGACGCCACGCCATATGTCTTCTTTGCCGCTTTCATCCTTGCACGTGTAGCATTTGACTTGGTAATGAGTAATTTTGCCATTGGAACTTCTGCATGCATACATCAGTGGAATGGCGGTTGACAATTCGTTGATGCGCCTGTTGTGCACGCTGGGCATTTGGTAGTAGATCATGAAGTTCCGTTGCTGATATTGGTTGAATCTGCGGGTTGCATGCTGTGAATGGGAGAACAAAAATTAATGTTTTGTTAAAAATCAATTTATTCAATTACCTTCATTGTCATAGCTCGGATGTCGAATACCATTGCATCTTCATCAGCGCAGGCCCTCAATTCACATTGCCGGATCAATTTTGCTTCCTCAATGTCCTCATCAGTGGCCTCTGGTTTGCTTGTGCCGATTCGCATTTGCATCTCCGCTTCGACTGAATGTGTTCCATCCTTCGGGCGTTTGGGCCAATCAATCTGTGTAAAAATAAAAATGTTAGAAATGGTTTTTGGAAGGAAATCAACATACCCTGTATTTTTGACTGTATAGACGGCCGGACTCATTAGATTCAACGCTGTATGTTGGTGGCGAAAGCGATTCCTTCTTTGGGACTGAAAATGGGGAGAAAGTTTAATAATGGAAAAGTAAATTAATAAATCACCCACCTTTTGTTGGTTCTGAAGTGCGCGACATTCGGACTGGATTGATGGCAGCAATTGGCAGAGAAATTGATATGGAGATGTGCAAATTGGGAAATTTTTTGGTGGATTTTTTGGTGGGCATTTGAATTCCAATTCTATTTTCAGCCTTTTTATATGAAATTTGCTAGCTTGCTTTACCATTATTTATTTTCTTATCGATCGATAAAATAAAGAAAAGCATACTATATATTATGGCTACAGTAGCATAAGGTATGTATCGATATCGATTATACCAAAAAAAAAACACTTCCGGGCTTCTGTTACACTTCCCCAACCTTCCAGTGGCCTTCCAGCAGGCCATTTCCCATCCATTTTGGGGCTTAATCCCCCTAAATCAACCTTAATCCCCATATATCCGGATATATCCCGCGCACCCCCTTTTGGCCTATTTTGACCTTAATTAAACCTAGTTTATCCATATTTCCATATTACAAACCATTTTATATTGAATATTTAATGTTTATTTACATTCGGCAAAAGAATTCACTTTTTCGGCAAAAGAATTTAACTCTTTCGACAAATAAATATTATCTCATAAAAAATGATTACATTTTGCCTATTTTTTACTTTTTTGTACCTATTATTTTCACTTATTTTGCAATTTTTATTGACATAATTATTTCAGCTCTGTTAATTAACCATGAAAATTGAAAATTTGCCGAATGAAAACGAAAATGTCAACATTACATCATTTCCATACTTCGAAGAATGTGCACTAGGAGAAGCCTATGAGAGTTGTAATTTCGATAAAAATAACAAGTATTATATAAAAATTCAATTAAATTAATTCAATCCTAAAACTTAAGGTTTTTATGCATTGCCTCCAAAAATGTTGTTGCGGTCTTTGATGTGCACAGTGGTGAACGTGGCAACGTTTTTAAACATAAAAATGAACTCATTGGACAGACATTTTATAATGGAATGGTTGGGAAATTTTTTAAACAATAAAATATAAAATGAATTTGCAGTTGATCACATATTCAAAAGCATCGGAATTGTCCATTTGGAATGTGGAGGATGGCGAATTAATCGAACAATTTCTGCTGGAATTTCCCGATGGTGGCGCGTTGCCACAATGTTTTTACGAAACAAATGCAAAACATTTTCTTCTCACTTTTGATGCGGTTAAAGGAGGTTAATAAAAAATAATTAAAATTAATTATTGTCGATGCAAAATCAAATGATTAAATTAAACAAAAATTTAATTAATTTAATAGTCAAATTTATTCAAAATTCTATTATTTTCCTTATTAGAATGGGCACTATTCCAAATTCAAATTGCCGATGTCGTTCAAAAATTGTCCATGAACAAAGGAAAAAACATCCAAAATGGAGAGCGAACATTTGTGGATGTAACGAAAGTTGCCACAATTCAATTTGATCCATCGAGACCGGTTCAACGAGAACATTTGTCCATTGGCGATGGATTTTATGTGAAATGCGATCGAAAAGCTGTTATGTTGGTCAAATTTGGGACCAGCAGCAATGATCAGAAGGAATATGCAAAAGTAAAATTGCCGTAAGTTTTATTTTGGCAATTTAAATTGAATTATTTTTATATTTTTATATGCTCTTAAATTTAAAAAAAACTTATAAAATTAAAAATGCTGACCATTTTTTTAGAATGCACGACATATTTTTTTTGGACTCGAAATTCAATGTGACTGACCAAGAATTGGTACAATACGACGGGGTGTATATTTCCGGTGAGCACCTGTTCGCTTCAGTGAATGTTGGTCGCATTTGTTCATGGTAAAATACAAAAAAAAAATGTAAAAATTACACCGATTTTTTAGGACAAATTTCACCATAAATGGCCTTGCACCTTCAAATATGTCATTTATAACACTTACTGGGTAAATTTCGTTTTTTTTTTTGGAAAAATTAATTTTCCTATTTTAAGACATCGATCGATTATATGTTTTGCGAAACAAGGCGGTTCAATTTATATTGGGACAGGCAAATGTTTGCTCTATAAATACAATTTGATGGGAACGAGGTTTGGTTTTAAGCCTTTAAATTTATTTTTAATTTATTTTTTAGCGGAATTGGAAGATGGAATCGATTGGAAATGTTGCAGTTGGATGCTCCTCCCCGCTCATTGGTATTAGAATTGTAAAATGAATTTAATAAAACTAATTTCTAGGCATTGAGTGCGGATTCATCGATGCTTTCAGTCATTTTATCAGACAATTCTGTGTTGATTTTTCAAACAGCCGGCATGAAAATGATCTCAAAAGCTGAGGTAAAAAGCATAAAAATGTCTAATAATTATTTTTTTGTCAAAAATGAACAAATTTTTGACACATTCTACAAACCAAAAATATGAAAAAATTATCCTCCCAGTCCGGGAATCGAACCCGGGTCTCGCACGTGACAGGCGCGGATACTTACCACTATACTAACTGGGAACTGGGTGGTTTTATTTCTTATCAAAGGAATAGGGAAGAACTTTTTAAATGGTTAATTCTCCCAATTCTTTTGAGAATAAATTGCAATTTTAAATCTTTTAAAAATCTTTAATTATAGGTTTTGAATACGCCTCAGAATCTGCCATTAAACTGCTTTCGTTTTGGAATTGTTCCCGATCCAATAAATGCCAAATTGCTGATCACAAATGGTCGATTCGGTCATTTGCAATGGATTAATCCATTCCATTGGAAAACCGTTAAACAGGTATAAAAATATTTTTTATTAAAAATTAAATTAATAATTTCATAGTTGGATGTTTCCGAGGAGAATCCACCCCACGAAGATACATTTAATGTGCCGGATATGCTATGGCTGAATACTTATTTGATTTGTGCAACCCCAACTGGAATTGTGACTTGTGAATGTCGACGAAATGATACGGAAAAGGTAAAATAAATAATATTAAAATTAATATTAAAAATTAAATTTTTTTCCAGACTTACTTGAAATTTTGGCTTCGGAAATCATCATCAACATTTGAACTGGAGGATTGTTTGACCCTCCAAAAAAGGGTGGTTTTTGTTCGTTCCACAATCGATGACATCGATTCTGACTTGGGTGAACAGGAATTCCTTTGCATTAATTCCTCTGGCGGTTTGAACGCGTATATTAGAGACAAGGAACGAAGGTAAAAATTCAAAATTTTTTTATCAAATTTTTTTACAAAATCGATTTAAAAATAACAAATATCAAAAAATTGAAACAATATATTTTTCAGTGGTCATTGGTGCCGGGCATTTGGAAGGCATTGGCAAAATTGGCCAGGAATCAAAATGAAATCCTGCAGTCGAATTCGGCAACAAACCTTCGCCACAGTGAATGCATTAAATGAAGATGAAAATAAATGTTGCATTTGGGATTTTGGCAAATTGCGAATTCGTCGAGTGTTGGAAAATTTGCAAAGACCAAATCAGGTGAGATTCTTTCATTTTTATTTGCGAATTAATTTTATATATTAATTTATTAAAATTTAGGTTGAGTGGTCATCCATGCCCGGAATATTCCTAATTGTTTGCCAATCGGGCATTGTTGCCTACAACCATGACATTAACGCTTTTGTTTGGACGATTAATTCTCCAGCCGCTGATCATCAACTTTCCATTTTCTCCAATCGCCTTTGCACATTTGCCTATAGCGAAAGAGAAGGTAAATAAAAATTAAAGGATAACTATTTTTAATTTGCCGAAAAATGCTGAAATTGCTTAATAAAAAATTATAATTCTGATTTGCTGCGATTGTAATTCTGATTTGCGTTTGTAATTGTAATTCTGATTTGCTGCGATTGTAATTCTGATTTGCGTTTGTAATTGTAATTCTGATTTGCGTTTGTAATTGTAATTCTGATTTGCGATTGTAATTGTAATTCTGATTTGCGATTGTAATTGTAATTCCTGATTTGCGATTGTAATTGTAATTCTGATTTGCGATTGTAATTGTAATTCTGATTTGCGATTGTAATTGTAATTCTGATTTGCGATTGTAATTGTAATTCTGATTTATAATTGTAATTCTGATTTGTAATTGTAATTCTGATTTGTAATTGTAATTCTGATTTGTAATTGTAATTCTGATTTGCGATTGTAATTGTAATTCTGATTTGTAATTGTAATTCTGATTTGCGATTGTAATTGTAATTCTGATTTGCGATTGTAATTGTAATTCTGATTTGTAATTGTAATTCTGATTTGCGATTGTAATTGTAATTCTGATTTGTAATTGTAATTCTGATTTGCGATTGTAATTGTAATTCTGATTTGTAATTGTAATTCTGATTTGTAATTGTAATTCTGATTTGCGATTGTAATTGTAATTCTGATTTGCGATTGTAGTTGTTGTTGTTCTGATTCTTTTGGCATTTCCAATAGTCTCTTCGGCAATTTAACAATTTATCAATCAATTAAATATTTATTACAAATAAAACCAATCAAATTTTTATTTTAGTGTTCATTATTGACCCAGAAAATGGTCTTCGGAAAGGGGATGCACTGGAATTCAGCAAAGCTCAAGCCAATATAATTCCATTAGAGAAAAATGGACAGCTCTGCTTTTGCGGAATTACACAAGAGGTGGGCAAGCGGGGCGGGCATTAATTGAATTAAAAATAATCCATTTTAATTTAGGGCTCACTTTCCCTGCTTAAACCGACATCAATGACATTGGAAGATGAAAAAGGAAATGAAGGGAATATGACAATGACAAATGGGCACAATCAAACGGCATTTTCTCGATTCAAAATAAATGGAATCAAAAAGGAGGAGGAGGAAATGCTCACGGATGGGGATATTCCAATGCAACCACTTTTAAATAATGTTTCAATAAAGAAATTTGTGGATGGACCTGCTCATTCGCTGGCCCCAATTTCTCAATTGACAAACAAATTCGTGGAGTCATGTTTGACGAAAAGGAAATGAAGACTTTTATTTATTGACATTGTTGTTTTATTATTTTATTAAATTTGTTGATGAATAAAAGAAATATTTAAAAATCTATTTCGGTAATTTTTTCTTCTCTTCCTTCTAAATTGTTTGCATTTGTGAATCCAATTGGCCTATTTGAGAGCGGATGCTGGCAAGATCGCAGAGAAGAGGGAGGACCTATAATGTAAAATATTATTTTAAGTGATTTGCTCTTTTAATTTGAAAAGAGGCAATTAATAAATTTAATGAAAAATTAATATGGAATTTTGAATTTTCACATATTTTTCATTTAATACTAAAAATTGAACCGTTTGAATGTTTTTCCTCGCCAATTTTGCGCATTCCGGTTCCATAATTCCAAATGGTTTGAATGCAATTGTTGCGGATTTGTTGGCGGTCTCCTTTTCGTCATTTTCCTCTTCTTGTTTTTGCTTCCTAGATCGAACATTTTGTTGTTTTTCAGCATTTGAAAATTCATCAGTCAAAGTGAATATGCAATCCGCAACATTGATTCTAAATTTATTAATTAAAAAATTCAGGAAAAATCGAATAATTATCATACAAAAATGTTGGCTCAATTTGGGCATCCTCCGCCACTCCATGGAATGATGACCTCGAAAGACTCCTTTAAAATTATTTTTTAATTTAATTAGCTTCATAAAAAAACCTGGTTTTGGCCAAATTCACTCGATATTCCGCCAAAATTGTCTCAATTTTATGCATCATTGAGAAATATTGTTCGGCCAGAAAAAGTCGCCGTATCGCAAATTCATTTTTAGCTTCCATCTATTAGTGAAAAAATAATTTTAAAACAATTTTAAAAAGTGAAAAAAATATTCGAAAATTGAACGATTATTTACGAGTAAAGGAAAAATTAAATAATTTTATTAATTGAAAAAAATAAATCAAAAATGTTTTTTCAATTGTTCATAAATGGAAAAAGGTGAATTCAAGGCCATCAAAATTCCTCCAGCGTGAATATTTCTGCTATCATCCATATTTGCTGTCCCGATCTTCTCCTTCATCCCGTCTCGTTGCTTCGTCTTCCCTTTGTTGATTGAATAATCCAGTGGTAATCCATCGGAAAGAGAAATAAGGGCACCACCGGCAGCCTTAAATTAATTTAATATTAAAATTTATTTTAATAAATTGGATAGTATTCTCATAATTCGGATTTTTAGGTCTCAAAAATTGTAAAAAATATTTCTGGAATGATTTTTGTTTTTTATGACATTATTCTAATGAAATTTTCATCAAAAAAGTGCAAAAATATGTATGTAAATTGGTTCAAAAATATATCAAAAACGTTAAATAAATTCTCAATTTTTATTATTTTTTTCTGATCAAATCAGATGAAAAAAAATTCAAAACCTAAAAATCCACTCCTTATAATATTAAATATTTTTCTTTAAAAAAATTTACGCGAATGATGGCATCTCCCGCGCAAACATCCCACTTCTTTATTGCTGTTGTATGAATGTACAAATCTGTGAATAGTTCAATAAATTAAAAAATTTTTTAAAATTTATTTACCGGCAGTTTGTTGAATGAGCCTTAGCGTTTTGTAGCCGGCACCTCCTTAAAATAAATATATAATTTATAAATAAATAAATTTTGACCTGCTGGTTCAACCAAAAATGGCGGCCGCTCATCTTTGAATGCCTTTTCCAATAATTTTGTGACATTTCCTGCATGCGATCTACAAAAATGAACTTGCTGAAATATTTTTAAAATATTTTTATTTGTAAATTCGCATTTATAGTTGGTTTTTACAATTAAAATCAAAACCAATAGAACGACGAATTCGGAGTTGATTTTTGCCCATTTTTCAACGTCATTTTGTACAAAAATTGAGGAAAATAACGTTCAAAGATGGGCAAAATATTAATTTTTAGAAAAAAAATTAACCTCGAAACAAGAACAGTCCTATTTGGATTTGATGGAGGATTTGTTTTGATTTTAATTGGTCCAGCAGTCCGGGAACTGAATAATCCTTGGTCCACAATGCCGAGAACTTTTAAGGTAAAATTGGATTGAATAAAATTAAAAATATTTAAAATTACTTGTTTCATTTCGGAATGGGCTATGAATGGCTCCAACAATGGGTTTCCCGTCCACACAAATGCAGGCCATCACTGTCACAAATTGAGTCAGACCCTCTGTAAAATTAAATAAATTTCATTGGGTATTTTTATTTTTTCATATTTAAATTTTTGGATCACTCATAATATTTAATTGAATAAATAATTCTAAACTCATTAAAATGAGAATTCGGCTTTTTCGGAATTGTTTTTTATTTAAAATTTAATCTTAATTTCTTATTTTTTAAGAATAAGAACCAGTGTATTCTTGCGTAGCATCCAATGGGTCAATCCAAACAGTAATCCGATGAAGTGGCACCCGCCAAGACGGCAATTGGCCCAATAATTCACGCATGCCCAGCCAAACTTCGTAATTGTCCGCTCGATATTTGTCCAAATTCCCATGCATTTTAGTTGCTTTCTCCTCACTTATGACCTAAAAAAAATTTAATTTTAATTATTATAAATATTCATTTTGGGTTAATTTTTCTCAATTTATTTATAAAAATTTTAAATTAATTTAAAAATATTTTCAAATTAATTATAATGCCTACTTTGAGTAATGGGAATCGGCCAAGTAATTCCAGCATCAGTAAATTTGATGTTTCATCGGCCCTTGTCAACAATTCGACTCGGCCAACGTCCATTTTGCCTTTGTTGTAAATTTCCAAGTTGGCATTTTCGGCGTGAATTTTGGCCACTGCATTCCCGCCAATTTCAACGGCCAAAACAATGTAACTAAAAAATAGTGGAATTTATTTATAAAAATGATTTTTTTAAATTAATTTTTAAGAATTTTTCCAATAAAATTATTAATTTTTTCACAAACCTAATGATGCTTTTCAGCTCCAAATCAATTTGCGGCAGTGCATCCCGAGCAGTCCAAATCAGAATGGCAAGGTAGAAAAATGAACCGGTGAGTAGGAAAATTAACAAATTTTTTAAATTCGGTTTAAATTGCATTTTTCTTCTTTTTTGGCATTTGATTTTTTTCACTTTTTCTCATCTCCACTGCCAAAAACAGATGAATGATATTGTATTTGGACCCGACCGAAAATAATAAAAAATTTTCTTTAAAAATTTATAGAAATTTTTAAAATAATAAATTGAAATTATTTTTGATTCAACAAATTTTTAAAAAAAATGAATGAAAAATATTTTTTAAAATTTTATGAAAATTTATAAAATTGGTAAATTGGTGTGTTATTCAATAATAATAAAAATGAAATGTTTGTCCAAAAACATAAAATGCTAATCAATTAATCAATCCATTGACATTGTTTGTGGTTGTTCCGTCATCAATATTTGTTGCTGTTCTCCCTCTCCATCCTGCTGCTGTTGTTGTGTTGATGTTGATGCTGTTAAAGAAGAGGAAGATTGTTGTAAATATTCAGACGGTGCCGCCGTATTTGGCGTTGTTACCGTTGAACTATGATGATGATTATTTGTATGGGTCGTTACCTTTTTTGGAAAGCGTTGTTGTCTCTCTTGTACCTCCAAATCGCCATGAAGTCGTCGAATTTCGGCCCAATGATCCTCGCTGTCTCCTCCATTGTTTTGGCATATTTGACATTGATTTGGCGGGGCATCCCGCAATGTGGTCAATTCGGAAGGACACCATCGTCGATAGGAGGGAATGTCAATGTCAACATTTTCCACTTTTTGGATTGCTGGCAATGGCAGACCAATGTCCATCAGTTGGGCGTCGTAGTCGAACATGGAAGCGCCAAATTCCACATGGGACATTCGGCGTCCTTCCAACTTTAAAAGTAGAGGAATAATTTATTCAGATTAAATTTTAAATATTTTTTTTTGTCAAAGTATTGAATTAAATTTAATTCCCAGGGTAGACCAGCCTATTTCCAACACAGTCGAGTATAGTATAGTATTATTGGATAGATCTCAAGGAATTTATAAAATGGCTACGATTTTGGCTAGGTCTAGGATGGCTAGGATTTAAGGTGATTTTACCAAATGTTTTTATTAAATGATTTGGTTCGATGGGTAATCCTTTTGTTTTGCAAAATTTAGTTCTCGAGTTCGAATCCGCTCCGGGGTAAATAATTTTTATCCGACTTTATTTTCACATTTTTGCAATTTTATACATTTTTAATTTTACTGCGCAGTATATTTCCAGACTAAATATATTAATTCAACCAAAAAATGAAGGGAGGAACCAATTTTTAATTCCCATACCAAATCATTCGCTATTTACCTTTGATGGTTTCGAAGCAGTGCTGAGCTTCTTTACCGGATGGTGGTCCATCGTCATTCGTCGTCTCTTTTTGGCCATTGCCTGCGGCATTGCAAAGTTTGGATCCGTTTTTTGGTTGTCGTTCTCATCCTCCGTTGGACTATCATTGCTGTATTTTCGCTGCAGCGAAGAAAAGGCAGCGGCCATTGTTTTATGTGGACGGCCCCGGCCCCGCTTCATGATTGTTTTGCGCAGTGACAATTTGATGGCTTTGTTGGTGTGGTCGTCGCCGGCATTCAGCCGCCAAATTGCAGCACCCTCCTTCTTGTCCTCAGCCAAATTGTAGAATTTTCGGCCCATATTCTTTCGAGCTGTTTTGGAAATTAGCTGCGCTGCTTTGTGCCTTCGGATTTCGATTTCGGGTGGGACAAAGCTGACCACGTGTAAATATTTTTGCAATTGGACATCCATGGAAATTGCTGGAAAGTATTTTAAAATTAAACTTTAGAAATTAATTTTTTAAAAATTTATTATTAGAAGTCGAATTTTTTTTGATTTAAATTATTTTTTGTATGCATTTATTTTATTTTTTTAAAGGAATTTTTGATCAATTTTATTTTGGTACGTTTGTTTCAGGGGAAAATTTCATTAGAAAAATAGAATCAGCTATTTTGAGGCTAAATCTCAGCTATTTTGAGGCTTCTATTTGGCTAATTAAAAAAAAAAAACTAAATAGATTATTTTGTGATTTTTTTTGGCCCAAGAAAATCGACTACATAACTATTACCAAAGAAAAATTCACAGTCAAAAATTTAGAAAACTCCTAAAAAAATTTGTTGAAAAGAAAAAATTACCCAAATAATTCCCAATTTTTAGTCCCAAATAAATTAATTAAAAATTTACAGGAAGGAATGGATAGCAATGGATGAATGGATTGATCCGTGAATGCATATTCTTCTGTCCCGCATTTTTTGTTCGAAATAATTGGCCGAAGTGGAGAAGAGCCCTTTTGGCTGAATAAAATTATTAATTTAATGTTCTTTTTTAAAATAAAAATTTACCTCTTAAAATTGTGCTTAACCAAAATTTGACGCGAATTTTTGGCCAAAATTGGTCGGCAACGGGCACAACTCATCGAATCCTCTTCTTCGTTGTTCGTTTCGGGTGGCGCTTCAAACAAAAAATTATCGCCCAGATTTTCTAGCTAAAAAGAAGACAATTAAATTTGTAAAATAATTTTTTGTCGTACAAATGCTTCGGTTTGAGCCAATTTTTTGCCGATTTCCTCCTGCAATCGTTTTGCTTGTTTATCCGCTGCCAATATTTGTTGTCTTTGTTGCAATAAATCGTACAATTCGGCGCTGAAAAATTAGTGAAATTTATTTAAAATAAATGTAAAATTTAGGAGGATACCTGCAAGCAGTTTTTGGCCCGAATAAGTCATCGTCCTCGTAGTCTGTACTTTCCTGCATTAATTTTAAATTCATTAAAAATTAATTAAAAAAATAATTCCAACCTCCTCTGTGGCTTCATCATCCGTCAGCATCGCTTGTCCTTGTCCACCTATTGGTCCTGCTGGCCCAGGAAAACGATTTCGGCCCATCATTCGCCTTTCCTCCTCCGCAAATGCTCTCAACTCATTTTGGGCCATTATTGGAAATGTCGTTTTGTCCACTTCTTGCCGTTTCGTTTCCTTCGTTCCACTGCCTTTGAATGTTTCCAGCGTTTTTGATGATGCCCCGGTCATCCCGACTTCATTCACGAATAATTTGTCCAGCATAGCTTGGGAAATCAGCGAACGGGTTTCGACCAATTGCTGGGGACGACGCATTTTTTGAAGATATTGGCTCAGTTGGGACAGGGTTAATTGTGAAAACTGAAAATTTGGAAAAAAAAAGTTAATATTTTAAATTTTTCGTAAAAACCTGAGGAATTGTGAAGTTCATTCCTTGGCCACTTTTCAACCGTTCAAATCGTTCCATCAAATTTCGCCGATTCTGGGCAGCCAACGCCGCCCTCCGTTGCGCTTGTTGTGCATATTTTGTATAGCTATGGTCAAATATAATTTATTTTTCAGTATTAATTGAAAACCTCATCGGTTCCTTGTTCGCAACCTCTTGAATTTGGTGGTCATTGTTTTCAGTTGAAATTGTTTGCGTTGGGCTGCTCAAATGGCTGGAAGCTCTCTTTAAAAATAAATTAAGTTTTGTTGAGGAAATTAAATTTGTAGTTCAAAAATTGTTAATTTTTGTTAATGTGACCTTAATTTTGCAGCATTCTCTCTCTTAAGGACACGGCTTGGATTAAGGTTAGGTTTAGGATTTACAACGATTTTAACAAAAATTTTACAAGCTCTCCCCTTTTTCTTTTCCCAAATTTTTGGCTTGTAATTTAAAAATCAAAAAAAAAAAACCTCATCGCCATATGAAGAAGCTTGGGAAGCGATTGGTGGTGCAGAGAAAAGTGAAATCTTCAAATTTTAATAATTCATTAAATTATAAATTTCAGGAGAACTTACACTGCTCGGATCCATTTTGGCACCGCTGCCTCCAATTTCATCGTCCATCTTTCTTTCTTTACTAATTGGATATTCTTTTTAATTAATTTAATTAAAAAATCAATGAATTATTAAAAATAATCAAATATATAATTGGTTAATTAAACCAAAATGGAAATTTAGAACAACATTTTATGCAAAATTGCAATTTTATTTAAATAAAACGATGGAACCAATGAGTCATCATAAAATTGAAAAATGGAAATGTCTTCAAAATAATTATTTTAACGAGAGTCAGTCACAACAAAATCCATTCCATTCATATTTATTTGTCATCCCAAAATAATTTCATTCTTCCATTTCATCGCCGCCATTTTCCTCTCCTTCTCCGCCAATTCCATTTGTACGTCCATTTTGGTGCAGAGAACCACTTTGAAGCATTTGTTGAAGCATTTCCACTTCGGCCAATGTTTTTGCGCTCGAAATCATTTCCTTAAAAAATAATCCAATTTTTATAAATTTATGACAAAAAAATTTTTACTCGAATTTTCTTCTGCTCCTCCGTTGGACGTTTCTTCATCTGCTGTTCCACTTCCTCAGTGCCAGCCGGCATTTGTGAACGGCGAACAATTTCTTTGCGCAAACGAGCACCGGCTTCACCTTTAAACATTTTTTTGGCCGCTTCGCGTTCCTAGGTGTTGGTGGGGAGAAAAAAGTGTAATATCTGCTTTAGAATTAATTTGTGTGAATTTTGTGTGCTTCTCGGCCAACACAAAAATATCCACAAATAATGCAAAAATAAACTCACGGCAAGTTTTATTCGCTTATAGTCGAGCACTCGAACATTCTTCAGCTTGTAGATTACGTATTGGCGGTAATTTGGTTTGTGGGTCAATGGATTTCCTTGAAGACTAAAACACAAATTAATTTATTTGCCGTAATTTATGTAATAAACCTTAAATATTCGAGACATGGAAGTGTTGCCAGGGCATCGATGTCGCCAAGTTCAGCCAAATTGTTGTTTGTAAGGACCAAAGTGTTCATTTTGGACAATTGTTCGCCAATTTCCTTTGAAATGTATTCCACACGGTTGTTATGCATCAGCAGTGTTTCCAGGCGTTTCAATTTTGGCAAATTGTCCAACTTCCGGATGTTATTGTCGCTCAAATCGATCACATCAAATTGGTCCTTTGTCACGCCCAAATTCTCAATTGTTGGGATTTGAAGGTTGCGAAGTGAAATCTCACGTTGTTTACAAGGATTGATAAACTATGAAATTATATGTAAAATTATTTAATAAATTTTCTAATTTTGAATGAATACCTGGTATGCATCGTTGATAACATCAATGGAAATTCTGACCATTTTTTTACTTTAAAACCTGTTTTATTAAATTTATATTATTTAAATGATTGAAAAATAAATGTATATTAATCAACTTCATATAATAAATAAATAGATATTCTCCAATGTCAATATATTTATCATAAAATTATAAATTCACAAATATAAAATCAATTATAAAAATAGAAATAATATCAATGCGGTAACGGCGCCCCAAATTAGGAATGCAGGTGCATATTGTCTCAAAAATCCGCCAAAACTGAAAATAACATTTATATAAAATTAATTTATAAATTAAATACCCAACGAATTTTCCTCCAAAGTTTGTCATAAGTGCTAGCCTTAAATGGGGATTATTTAATAAAAACTTACATTATACAAAATACATTACCAACCTTAACATATTCCAATCCGTCCGATTTGCATATTTCATTTTATTCAATGCCAAAGCAACATGTGAATGACAATTATCGCAGAATAAATTGTGAACGCGATGATGATATTCCTAAATTATAATTTTAATTAAGAAATTAAATTTAAACAAACTTCGCTCGCTTCCGCAACAGCTTGATCCCATTTTTCAGCGCCACCATTCACTTGTTCCAAAGATAATTGTTTGTACAATGTGGGCCATCCAAATGCCATTTCATCTTCAGAGACAAAATAATTTCCAGCGAAATCGCGGATTATCCCTTAAATTTCCAATGAAAATATTTTATCGAAAGAAAAATATTTACCTTTACTGGTTGCAATGCCCATATGGCCTAAATTATAATATGTTTTGCATAAAAAATTCACACAATTAGCAAACCGATAAATGGACAAAACCATGTTATAATAGGTATCGGAGTCCAAACAATACAAAGTGGAAATTTATGCCGCGCGGAACAGATTTCCATTTAAGAAGCTAAGCTGTAATTAAAATTTGGAAATCATTGGTAAAAAAATATGACTGCATCCCGCAATTTAGATGAAAATATCAAATTCGAGGTTTGATTTTTAGTTTAAGTAGAAAGTATAGGTTGGTTAGATAGGCTGTTGGTTTCGTTTTTCGTATTGAATATTGATTTGATTATGATTTCGGTTTTCGGATTTTTCTTTTTTTGCTTTTTTTCTTGATAATCATATATGAATAAAATTTTATTTTTTATTTTCCCAAAAAATCACGAAATTTTTACAAATTTTTTGAGATCACGTCCACGCTCGCCACGTTAAATTGGCTAATGGCTACAGCTAAATGATGATTGATGACTTTCAGACTTAGGTTCAGAGTTAGATTTAGATTAGGAAGATGGAAGAAATCTTCAAAAAACCTGATTTAGCCAAGTTTTTTGCCCTAAAACCTCCAATTTTTCGTTATAAGTTTTTGAAACATAATGAATGCTCACGCAATATAAATAAAATCATTTAGAAATTTGGAATAATGGATATTGATCTAAATGCAATTGAAAAACAACTTGGAATTGGCGGAAAAAGGGCTCAAGAAGATGACGACTTGGAAGAAGATGAGACTTTATTGGCAGAATTGATGGAATTACAGGATAAAACTAGTCAATCAACAAAAGAACAATCAGCAGAAGGTTTATTATAATAATACAATCTCATATATTGATGAATTATAGAAGATGACGATGATGATGAGACTTTACTAGCAGAATTGATGGGATTTCAGGACGAACCTAGCAAGCCGAAAAAAGTAGAACCAGGTTTTTATTTATATAAATGTGAAAAAATATCCTATTACCCACTTTAGATAATAAAAACACCAGACAACCACCAATTCAACAAAATGAACAGCCAAAACCTAAAGCACCGATTCAACAAAATGAACAGCCAAAACCAAAGGCAGTCGCTCCAACACCGGCTGCTCCTTCCTCCTCATCATTGAATGACACCGAAATAAAACCAAAAACTCAACAAAATGAAGAGCCGAAACCTAAAACAATCGTTGCCCCTCTTCCTCCGCCCTCTTCATCATCGTTGAATGATAGGGCCAAATCATTGTTGATGCATAGAAGGAAATTGTATTTGGAAAGAGCAAAAGCCGCAAAGGAAGCAAATGATCGGGCAACAGCCGTCGATGCATTCGAAACCGTCAAATTGTTCAATCAAGCATTGGGTCAGCTAATTAAATTTGATATAGCGTATTGCGCATTTAATTTTTTATTCAGAGGCCATGAATGAAGGTGCCGAATTGACGGAAGAGGATCTTGCTCAAATTCCACCGAGTCCTCCGCCATACGGCTCGCCTAAAAATTCTATGGAGGTTGGCTCTGACATCAAAAATGCGGATGATAAAAAACCAAAGGAAACAGAAATTCAAATAGCAAATCGAAAAACCCAAATAGCAGAAAAAGGTAATTTTAATATTATCGACAATTATTAAATTTTATTATTATATATTTTTTTCTGTATTTTTATCAACCAAAAAATATTAAATTTCATAAAATTTTATTATCATAAATCGTCTAATTTTTAAGAAGGCCCATCCAATGCCACCAAAATGCTTGAACAACCTCATATTTCTGAGGAATTGCGCCTTGCTTTGATGCGTCAAATTCAATTGAAAAAGGAAGCAATGGAGGCGAAGAAGCGGGGAAATATTGAAAAAGCCAAAGAATTCCTGACACTTGCTCATCGAATGGACCAGATGGTAAAATTTTATTTTTAAAAATTTAATCATTTTAATTATTTTAAAGATTGAGGCAGCAAAATGTGGCCTACCAATTGATATTCAACAAATTCCAGCTGTTCAATCCACATCCAAGGCAATGACCCCAAATTCGCTGAAAAGATCAACAATTGGCTCGGATACTTTGAGTAAATTTTAGGTCAATTTTAATTTGAATAAAAATTTGTATTAAGGGAAATGTCAACTTTTGGAACGTGAATTGCTCAAACAAATTGAATTTTGTCAAGAAAAGGCAGCACAATTCCAGACAGTCAGTGACTCCAAGAACATTCTTTTCTATGAGGAATTACAGCGAAAATGCAAGGTTAAAAAATATTTTAATTGAGAAATAATATATTTTTTAAGGTCGATCTTCACATTGTCCAAATGGCAATGCTGGGAAATTCAACATTGCCAGGGTTTGTGAAAATTGTCAATAAAATCGAATAATAATTTTTTAGCTTCTCATTTGGTGAAATCCTCCTCCCAAACATTGAGTTGAACCCGTCGATTGGCGAGGATCAGCTGCAATTGAAAATTAGTCGAATTGAAAATTTACAATTACCGCAGGTTTTTTCAATAAAAAATTTAAAATATTTTATTAGTTTTTTTAAAGGGCTGGAAACCTTCGGATTGCTCAATTTTTATATTTTTCAAATTCCCATTCCCGCATGGAAGTCAACAAACTGGCAGAACTACGGTGATTCGAGGAACAATTTCACCTGGTTTTTATATTTTAATATTTAATTTAATCATTTTTTTTAGAATTTCCTGACACTTTTCAGCTCAAAATCAATCGAAAAACCAAACAATTTGCACGAATTTGCAAGAGAATCCCACTCAAATTGGAGGCATTAATTTTTTAAAATATTCTTTTGAATTTATTTATTTTACAGATTTTCAATAAGGGCGGATTTTTGCGCAGTGACAAACCATTTGGACATGCTGAAGTAGGATTGGAGGAATTGGAACGGACTGCCTTGATCCAGAGACGTTCCGAAATTCTCGATGGCCGCAAGAAAACCGGAGGATTTATCCACATTGAGGTCAGTGATGGAAAAATCAATAAAATGTATTAATATATTTTTGATATTTTTTAAGATTCGAATAAATAAGCCATTGGGCACCGATGACAGCGCCAACAACAGCGGGGCAATTGGAATCAAAAGGAAATGGATTGAATTGCAGCATTGATCAATCAACCAATCAGAAATTCCACGGGAGAAGGAGAATATACGGGAAAAGAAAAAGGAATAAAATTTTTGCAATTGTTTTGTTTATATTTTTTTATATGATCTTGTTTTTTTGATTCTATAATTCGCCATATCTAAAATAATTATAAATAAATTTAATTCATTTATCCAATAATTTATTTATTTGTGATTTTGTTTTTGCATATTTTATATCAATCAATTTTTCTATATGTCATTTTTTTAAAATTAATTTTTAGATGGACTCTGCCCATAATAATAGCAATTCACGGAGCAGCAATCATCATGCGCATTCATCCGGCGGTGGCCGACATCATTATCATGGCCAGCAACATCATAGTGGCAGTAGAAGACCACAACATGGGAGTCGACAAGAGTTGGTTTTATCATTTTTTATTCATAAATTAATTCAAACTAGAAAAATAATAATAGAAATTTGAACAATTTAAACCCTTTTTAGTGCCGGTGTTGACATGATTTGCAAGGTGAAATACACGAACACGCTGCCCGATTTGCCATTTGAACCGAAATTTTTGCAAAGTCCATTCATTTCGTTAAATCGGTTTGTTTAGAAAAAAATTCACCAATAAATTTAATTTACTTTTTGCAGTTTTGTCAATTATAAACCCTCAACGCTGGAGAAAAATTTCAAATATGAGCTGTTGACAGAACCGGATTTGAATGTGAAAATTGATTTGATCAATTTGAACACCTACAAAGTTGATCCGAATGATAAACCACCGATGAATCCAATGGATGAGGAGTTGGTCGAGGATGAGGCCATCTCGCAATTGAACACAAAAAGGTTTGCCTGGGAGAATATTTTGACGATAAAAATCAAAATAAAATGATTTAAAGGTCTATCCAACATCGCAAAGTGGTTCCATGGATGCGTAAGACGGAATACATCAGCACAGAATTCAATCGATACGGACTTGGCCAAACTGGTTTGGATCGACCGGACACCAAAGTTGGCTATGGCAGCATGAAGAAGCGAGCAAAGGACGAAACATTTGAATACAAGGACAGGGCCTCACAGATTGCAGCCATCGAGCGAACATTCGATGATGCGAAGAAACCAATTCGACGGCATTATAGTCGACCTGGGGTGCAGCCAGTGGAAGAATTTCAAATATTCCCCGATTTTGATGTAAGTCAAATTGAATAGATTGAAGGAATAATTGCATTTCAATTTCAGATGTGGAAATATCCATTTGCCCAGGTCATTTTTGACGCGGATCCATTGCCATATACCAAAACGAATCGGAAAGAGAAGTTGGAGCAAGCCATTCTCAGGTAAATTTAACATATGAATGAAAAAAGTAAAAATTTTTCCATTTTTTGATTTGTAAGTTTATTTTGGTTTATAATTGTAATTCTGATTTGCGATTGCAATTGTAATTCTGATTTGCGATTGCAATTGTAATTCTGATTTGCGATTGTAATTGTAATTCTGATTTGCGATTGTAATTGTAATTCTGATTTGCGATTGTAATTGATTTGCAATTGTAATTCTGAGTTGCGATTGTAATTGTAAAATTCTGATTTGCGATTGTAATTGTAATTCTGATTTGCGATTGTAATTGATTTGCAATTGTAATTCTGATTTGCAATTGTAATTCTGATTTGTAATTGTAATTCTGATTTGCGATTGTAATTGTAAAATTCTGATTTGTAATTGTAATTCTGATTTGTAATTGTAATTCTGATTTGTAATTGTAATTCTGATTTGCAATTGTAATTCTGATTTGCAATTGTAATTCTGATTTGTAATTGTAATTCTGATTTGCAATTGTAATTCTGATTTGTAATTGTAATTCTGATTTGTAATTGTAATTCTGATTTGTAATTGTAAATTTTGATTTGTAATTTTCATTTTAATTAATCGGATTTAATTTTATTTTAAACATTCAATTAAATATTTCAGGGGTATGGCGGACACAGAAGGGAATCAATTTGTGGGCTTTTTCTCGCCATTCGACGATGCATTGGAGCAAAGATTGGCGGATGATCGCGAACAGATGGGCTCATTTCAAGAGAATTTGGAGTAAACAAAGGGAAATTAATTCCATCACATTAAATAATTTGAAGGTATCAATACAAATTGGAACGGGAATACACTTGGGCAGTGCAAAACAAAGCCACAAAGGGCTATGAGCAAGAGAATTATTTTATGATTCGACGTCAAAATGCATTCTACTACAATGAGTTGGAAACACGCGTCAAATTGGCACGACGGTTGAAGAGTAGCAGCACAACAGGAGCAAAGGTGGGTCATTAAAATTAAATTTAATCTTTTCCACCTTTTAGAACACCACACTTTCCGTCATAAATCGCCAATTGGACAGCAAAGAGCTATCACAAATGGTAGGCAATGCTTCCATCTTATCATATTTTTACCGAATTTTTAAGAATCGTCGCACCCGAATGCTTTTCGCCATTGCTGAAGAAGAAGAAGAGGAGGAGGAAGAAGAAGATGAAGCGGATAATCAAAAGGAAGAAAATGGCCAAGGTGGCGATGATGGTGTTCAAGAGGATGAAGCCATGGAAGAGGGTGAAGAAATCGAGCACGGTGAAAAAGATGAAGAAGACAATGACTCGGAAGCCGTTCAAAGAAATGGGGGAGCAAAAGAGGGAGAGAAAAGAATGGCACAATCGAACAATGGAGCTGGCGAGGAGGTGGGAAAAAGTACGGAGGAATCATCAAGTGCCGAATCATCGGAGGAGGAAAGCAGTGAAGAGGAGGAGGAAGAAGAGGAAGAGACATAAAAATGACATCCATTTTCCCATTTTGTTCATTATTTATTAAATAAAATTTTTTTACTTTTTATTAACCGGTTTAGCGCACATTTAAGAGGGGGTTTAGGGAATAGCAATTTTATTAAAATTAGAAATATTCAACTTTGTTGCAAATCAAATTTGTGAAAGGATGACACCAACGTCATCAGTCCAAAATTAACTCCATTTTTGAACGAAATGTGGCGTTGAATTCATTCTTTCGTCTGCTGACGCACATCAAAATTGAAATTTGCTAAATTTAACTTTTTTGTTGGGACTATCAAAAAAATTTGCCAACTTCCAATTAAAGTGAATTTTTAGTCGTAAAGCTAATCAAATAAATTATTCACAAATTCACCTCTCAAAATGGCATTGCCATTCGAGCCGTGATTGAGAAATAGGGGAATTTTGAGGTTTCATTTAAAAAATTTGGGCAGATTTACAAACAAACTACGGTGCTTTGGTGGCTTATGATTTTTTGGGAAAGGTTGGAGCCATTTACGCCATCCAACTTCAATTTGACACTTAAAATTCGTATCTTTGTTTGCTTAAATGCCATATGTGCCGATGGGAATATAAAACCATTGAGGTTGAAGGCCAAAAAATCATATCCAAAATTCCTTTACAATCCATTTGAGTGGATTTTACACGAGAATTGACAATGAGACTATCAAATTTAATCCTTCTTTCCAACCTAATTTTCCTTTTTGTTATCCTCATCCAATTGCACTCTACAGGCAATGGAAGAGTTGAGGCCAATCCGGTATATATTAACGTTTAATATGAAATTTTATGCTTAATTAGGCATTCGGAATCCCTGGAGATGGGATGCTCTTGAGGAGAAAGCGAGATGGAGAGGATGATGGTGATGGCGGAGGAGGAGGTGGAGAAGAAGATGGTGGAGGAGGAGGAGAAGATAAACCGGAAGAAGGAGGAGGAGAAGATAAACCGGAAGAAGGAGGAGGAGAAGATAAACCGGAAGAAGGAGGAGGAGAAGATAAACCGGAAGAAGGAGGAGGAGAAGATAAACCGGAAGAAGGAGGAGGAGAAGATAAACCGGAAGAAGGAGGAGGAGAAGATAAACCGGAAGAAGGAGGAGGAGAAGATAAACCGGAAGAAGGAGGTGGAGAAGATAAACCGGAAGAAGGAGGAGGAGAAGATAAACCGGAAGAAGGAGGAGGAGAAGATAAACCGGAAGAAGGAGGAGGAGAAGAAAAAAAAGAAGATGCAGATGGTGAAGAAAAAAAGGAAGATGGAAATGGCGAAGAAAAAAAGGAAGATGGAGATGGAGAAGAAAAAACTGAAGATGGGGGCGAAGATGGTGAGGAAGGTGAGTAAAATGGTAGGGTCTATTCCCGATACTCGCCTAAAAATAAACTCGGTCCTATCTCCAATTTAAGGAGCATTAATTAATAGTGTATGATTATATTAATTACCCCATTCCATAATTCCAAGGGAACTGCCTTCCTTTCTGAATTCTGATCCACTGAATATCTTCCCTTATTTATATTTACAGGTGGTGGAAAGAAGAAAGGCGGTAAAAAGGGAGGAAAAGGGGGCGGAAAGAAAAAGGCTAATAAGTCAGAATCGGAGGAGGCGGCTGGAGGGGATGCCGAAGCGGATGAAGACAGCGAATCAAAGCACAAAAAGCCGAAACATGATGAGGAAGAAGGCGGGCATAAAAAGCCAAAGGATGATGAAGAAGAGGGTGAAGGTCGAACGGAGCATGATCGAGGAGGTAAAATACACTCATCGTTTTGTATGAATTCCTGATTTCTAATACAGAAGGTAGACCATCAGAAAATCACCCTCCAACTCATCATGAATCTGGCGAAGATGATCCGGCATGTTTTGACGTGGAAGGTGAAATAGAAATCCTTGAATGAACATTCCAATATCTTCCATTCCGTTCCAGATAGTGAATATTGCCGAAGGCGAAGGGATGAAGACAAATGCATGAGACCATCTGAATATATCCATAGTTATGTGAGTATTCCATTCGGCGGATTTTAATATAAAACCACCAAAAAAAATTCAGGAAAAATGCCGTAAAACATGCAAAATGTGCGCAAAGGAAAAGAATCACGATCCATGCAAGGATCATTCATTGAATTGCGGCCACATGCGCGTATTGTGCTCATCGAAGAACAGAGCGCAAGTGAATTTCATGGTGGCAAATTGTGCCGGAACATGCGGAGTTTGCGGACTACGACCTCCTCCACCAGGTAGCAGCTATTTTGACATTCACTTATTTACAAAATCATTTTAGAGCCGGCTTGCCGAGACAGGGGCACCAATTGTGACGAAATGTCCCATTATTGCGATGATTCGGTAATCCCCCCCCCCCTAATATCATGCATACTTGTTTAATATTTGCAGAATATGCGTACAGCGATGGTCCGTGATTGTGCCGAAACGTGCAAAGCTTGCACCGACCATATTGCATTGTATGGGACGGCAGCAGCAGCAGCTTAGAAACTTTTCGAACGAATTTTGGGAAGAATGGAAGAATTCTATAAAAACATAACACACATTTGATTTGGGTTTTAAAACATTTGTAAAATGGTCACCCACAAAAATAAAAATTTCCATTCGTTGTTTTTCATGTTTATTTTGTTCAAATAATTTAAAAATTTCTTTATAATGCAAAAAAGAATATGCAAATTGTAAGGCATCATTTTTCTTTATGGCATCAATAAAATGTGCCGGAAACATTTACGCCTCCACTCCTTGATGAGCCTTGGCCGCCCGTCAAAATGGACAACGGAATGTATTGGGATGGTGGCAAAAATTGATGTTGCTGCTGGGCATATGTTGAAGATGGAACTGCGGTGGGCGGAGGAGGCGGCAAATCATTTGGTGGCAAAGAGGCAGCGAGCAAAGGGCGCTGGGAGGGCGGAATGGAGCCGGGACGTGAATGTGAAGTAGAGGGAGGATGCAATAAACGTGGACTTGCTGAATATGGTATCAGGAATAAATTATTTTTATTTGAATTTTGAAATAAATTTCTGCAGGCAAAAATCAAATCTCATTTATTATTCTGTATCCGAATTGAATCCAAATCAGAATTACAATTATACAATAGCAAAATCAGAATTACAATTACAATCGCAAATCAGAATTACAATTATACAATAGCAAAATCAGAATTACAATTACAATCGCAAATCAGAATTACAATTACAATCGCAAATCAGAATTACAATTACAATCGCAAATCAGAATTACAATTACAAATCAGAATTACAATCGCAAATCAGAATTACAATTACAATCGCAAATCAGAATTACAATTACAATCGCAAATCAGAATTACAATTACATTCGCAAATCAGAATTACAATTATACAATAGCAAAATCAGAATTACAATTACATTCGCAAATCAGAATTACAATTATACAATAGCAAAATCAGAATTACAATTACAATCGCAAATCAGAATTACAATTACAAATCAGAATTACAATCGCAAATCAGAATTACAATTACAATCGCAAATCAGAATTACAATTACAATCGCAAATCAGAATTACAATTACATTCGCAAATCAGAATTACAATTATACAATAGCAAAATCAGAATTACAATTACATTCGCAAATCAGAATTACAATTATACAATAGCAAAATCAGAATTACAATTACAATCGCAAATCAGAATTACAATTATACAATAGCAAAATCAGAATTACAATTACAATCGCAAATCAGAATTACAATTACAATCGCAAATCAGAATTACAATTACAATCGCAAATCAGAATTACAATTACAAATCAGAATTACAATCGCAAATCAGAATTACAATTACAATCGCAAATCAGAATTACAATTACAATCGCAAATCAGAATTACAATTACATTCGCAAATCAGAATTACAATTATACAATAGCAAAATCAGAATTACAATTACAATCGCAAATCAGAATTACAATTATACAATAGCAAATCAGAATTACAATTACAATCGCAAATCAGAATTACAATTACAATCGCAAATCAGAATTACAATTACAATCGCAAATCAGAATTACAATTACAAATCAGAATTACAATCGCAAATCAGAATTACAATTACAATCGCAAATCAGAATTACAATTACAATCGCAAATCAGAATTACAATTATACAATAGCAAAATCAGAATTACAATTACAATCGCAAATCAGAATTACAATTACAATCGCAAATCAGAATTACAATTACAATCACAAATCAGAATTACAATTACAATCGCAAATCAGAATTACAATTACAAATCAGAATTACAATCGCAAATCAGAATTACAATTACAATCGCAAATCAGAATTACAATTACAATCGCAAATCAAAATTACAATTACAATTCAGAACTTACAATCTTCCCTTTCCGGAAAATGTTCGCCAAAATTTATTTTCCCTTCCGAAAGAAATACAAAAAATCTGATAATAATAAGTAAATGAATTATTTTCCGAATACCGTATACCTTCTCTCGTTAAATCAAATAAATTCCACACTTACTTTATCCTTTTTATTTTATTTTATTTGCATTTTATTATAATTTAATTCAACAAATTTATTTTTTTTTTTACGAATACTACAGGCACCCTTTTCTTTACCAAATTTGTCAACAATTTTATTTCATTCTACTCACCTATTCTATTTCCTATCAATCCCAATTGGATTGGTGGCCTTTTCTGCTGTGCTGGCCAACAGCAAAACAATGTTCGCCTCCAAGATATCAGCGTTTTTGGCGAAAATATCCAAAGGCCTGTGGCCAATCCGCCAGCAATTGCCAACGTTTGACCAAGAACATAAAGTTCCGGTTCAGGCTGCTCCGGACGAGTGCAATTGCCAGAGAATATGCCGCCCATTGCCTTGCAGCCAATCGTGTTCGGTTCCCATTTGGTCCAGATGGAAAAATTGTGAAAATCGGCAAAACATGCGATCAATGAGGAAAGCACATAAATAACGGCGAATGAGCCCATTTTGAGTAGGAATTTCTCCAGTCGTGATGTGTCAGTCCCTCGACGTCTGAATTCAAAGAGGAAATTTGTAAAAGTTGAGGGTTTTTTGCCTAAAGGAATTTCGCTCTTTGCACATTGCACAGAAGCCGGAAAGTAGAAGCAAAAGGCCCAAAATGGTGAGACAAAGCCGAGGGAATAGCCAAAACCATAAGAGTGCCTTCGGATCGGAATTGCCTGTGGGAAATCATCAAATTTAGGAGGAATTAATTCCCTTTCTTTATATCCTATGGCCTCATTCCCTGAATTTTTTGGCCTTAATATTATATATGGCCAAATTAATTCATTTTCTTCTACTAATAAAGAGCCTTTAAGCTTGTCCCATAAAATATTCGCCCATAAAAATTCACCGATTGAGCAAATGCCAGTCAATTCGGATGCATCCACCCTCAACAGATTGTTGGTGCTGAAGAGGCCGGTGGCTGCCATAAATCCAGGCAATGTCCACGCCAAAATGTGCAACAAAATACTTCGTTTTCCAATCTCCTCCTCAACCCATTTGCGTGCAGCCGAAAGATACCCAAAATTGGGAAAAGAAGAAAATAAAGGATGGTCCATAAAAAGGAAGGAGTACTTTTGTATGGATGGTATTTAATTTGGCAAATAAATTATTGAAAATGGCAAATAGAGTATTTAATTTGGCAAATAGGATTTTTTGTCTCAAAAGTATTGAAAATGGCAAATAAATTATGGAAAATGGCAAATAGAGTATTTAATTTGGCAAATAGCAATAAAATTATCATTGCGTAGGAGGTGCGCGGGATTTAGCCGGATATAGGGGGATTAAGGTGGATATACTTGGATTAGGCCGGATTAAGCATAGAAATGGAATAGAAATGGCCCGGAAGGCCACTGGAAGGTCGGGGAAATGCCTGAGAGTGCGGGGGATATAGGGGGATTAAGGTGGATATAAGGGGATTAAGGACCAAAATGATGGGATTAAGGCGGCAAATGGGTAGGAAGTGATGGGGAAGCCTGCCGAAGGCATGTGGGCTGTCCAGGGGTGCGCGGGATATACCCGGATATAGGGGGATTAAGGTGGATTTAGGGGATTAAGCCGGATTAAGGCCTGGAATCGATGGGAAATGGCCCGGACGGCCAGTGAAAGATCTGGGAAGGTCCTGAGAATGCGTGGATATATCCGGATAAAGGGGATTAAGGTGGATTTGGGGGATTAAGCCGGATTAAGGCCTGGAATCGATGGGAGCGAGCTCGGTTTGGGCTGCTTTGCTTCCGGCTTCGCGAGATTCCTTTGCTCCGAACCCCTAACCCTAACCCTAGCCCATAACTAAGCTTAATCCGGCTTAATCCTCATATATCCACATTAATCCTCCTATATCCCGCGTGCTCCGAACTCCTAAACCCTTGCCCCAAAATCCCATGCCGCCCATAACCATAACCCTAATCCCTAGCCCCTAACTAAGCTTAATCCGGATTAATCCCCCTTAATCCACGTATATCCTCCTATATCCGGGGCTTATCCCGCGCTGTCTCCGGGTCTTTCTTACACTTCCCCGACATTCCCGTGGCATTTCGCATCCATTTCGGAGTTTAATCCTCCTATATCCACCTTAATCCCCCTATATCCGGATATATCCCGCGCATCTCCTGCTCAATAATAATTTTATTGCTATTTGCCAAATTAAATACTCTATTTGCCATTTTCCATAATTTATTTGCCATTTTCAATACTTTTGAGACAAAAAATCCTATTTGCCAAATTAAATACTCTATTTGCCATTTTCAATAATTTATTTGCCAAATTAAATATTTCCCCTTTTGTATTTTAGAAAATAAATTAGTCCCTTTAATTAAAAAATATTACAATAGTTTATTTTTCACTGAAAATATTCCCATCCTTCAAGATAATGCGCCATTTTGGCCCCAATTATTCATTCAATTTTATTGGATTTTGAGTGGATATTGGATGGGCCAAATTTGCCCATTTTATTTTCCCCTTTCCAACCAAATACGAACCAAGTGAAGCCGAGCAAAAACCACCAAAGGGCGCCGGCCAATGAGAAATAATAATGAAGGAGGAAAGTGGCCACACAGGCTGAATTCTCGTGAGGGCCATCCAAAATACTGAAATAGGAAAATACATGAATTTTGGCAAATAAATTTGGGGAATATTTTTGAGTGAATGGAAGTGAAATCGATGATTTTTGCTTACAGGAATTTGGCACCAGATGCAAGTTTGGCACAGGCAATTTGCTCGAAACCGAGCAGTGGTCGAAGCAAATGCGGGATGGAGGAAAGCAATGAGCAAAAGGCCAAAAAGCAAACAGATCTAATAAATTAAAGGGATTGAATTTTTATATGAATTTTTGGGTCATTTGGTGCTGAATGGAACCTGCTGGGACTAAATATTGGCCTTTACAGGGAAAAATCATTAATTAATTTGAGTAAATGCGGACTTAATTCAGTATATTCAAGCCTTTTATTTACAGTTTCATCAAATTCTAGGCCAAAACACTTTATTTTTTCTAAATAATTCTAATGTTTTTCCCTCAATTTTTCAAATAATTCGCCGAAGGTCTTTCCACACAATTTTTTGCCTCCAAATCCATTTTTTGAATTTTAGGCCATAAATCTGAGTCAATTCGGAGGCCAAAGTATCGGCGTTGAATTTGTGGTGGTTGTGGCGCATTTTCCGCCATAAAATTGCCCCCAAAATCGGCGGGCGTCGCCGCAAATTCAAATTTATTTGCCCACCACCAAAACTCAGCCATAAATAAATTCGCCATTCCCCTCGTTTAATTCCTTTCATGCTTGCCGCCTTCCCCTCCTTTTCTTGGTTATTGGCCATTTCTCGCCCATTTTTGGTCGTGGACAATAATATAAAATATTTTAGCCTTTTGAATTTGCCGAAACTTCTATCGATCCCTTTCATTTCCGCCTTACCAAAATTTGCTAATAAATCTTCTTCCCTTTTGTCGGCCTTCCTTTGGGCAATTATACCTCCATTTCCTCCGTTATATCGAATATCAACTCCACAGATTGTATTGGTCACCCCCATCAGAGAATCAACCCAAAAATCCTTCACATAAGGGAAATTTTAAAATCTAATAGTCAGCCAATGTTAGGCTTAATAAAATGGGGATTAGAATTTGTCTGATTCCTCTTTACACAATAGTTTCTGAATTTTATTCCTTTTTTAATATAGTATTTCACAAAATTAAAATGAACTCCTCGTTTTTGGGGTTTATAAGGCTATTATTATGATGTATCCAATTATTTGGTTCCATTTTCAATACTCCCATTCCATTTTCCAACCTTTCGGGAAATCCGAATCTTTTTTTGTCGATCCAAAAGGAGCAAACAGTGAACAACGAAACGCCCACATTCAAAAGTGCCCAGCAACTTAGCCAAAGTCGGGCTTGCTCCTTTCGATCCTTTAAATGATAAGAAAATTGATGAAAATTAATTATTAATTGCTAATAGACTAAAATTACGAGTTTGGACATATTCAGCAAATTTATTACATTAAAATTATTTACAAAGAAAAAGGAAATTTGTTTGATTTCTGCTGAAAGGAAAAGGAGTATGGTATTCGGAAAAGGAAATCTTTTGGCGAACATTTTCCGGAAAGAGAATTGTATCTGGTTTGGTAATTGTAATTCTGATTTAAAATTTTATTCGAATTTGTTATTCTGATTTTTTGTGTTTCCGTATCTGATTCTGATTTTAATTCCATTTTTTAGTATACCGTACTCCTTCTCTGATTAAATTAAACGAATTCCCATTTTATTTTATATCAATAAATTTGTTTTTCTTTTGATAAAATAACAAATTTGCACTTTTCGCCACAACATTACAAAATGGATGTTTCTCAAAAAATATTTAAAAAGGCTAATCCCCTCGTTCACCTTTCGGAACATTGTGGTTTTGTCGCATCGAAAGGCACATTTTGCCATCGCATCATTTGGGTCCAAATCGATTAAATCCGGTGGACATTCTGGCATTTTTGGTGGTCTTTTTGGGGAAAACAATTCTATTTTTCCAACATTTTTTTCCCAAAACTAACGGCGAATTGATACGATCATCAATGTTTCGAATTGGTTCGGGTTGCATGCAAAGGGCCGGCGCTGCTGGAAAACGGGAACAATTGAAGAGAGGAGGCCAGGGAAAGTCGAATTCTTGGAAAATTTTGATGCAATCTCGTTGCACCTCTTCGCAAACCTTAACATTTTTTGGGTATATTTTAAGGAGGAAATTGGAAAAATTGGGAATTGGACTGATAAAATATGAATTATGCTCGAAAATTTGTAAACTAAATGGAATTCTTACGGATCGGCATGAGGTGACAGCCTGCGGCATTTGTTCAGGGCACATTGGCGCAAATGTGGAACAAACAAAGAAGAGAATGTGCGGTGAACATTTAGTCCGAATCAGCGGTTTGAAATGTTCGGTTTGGGATTGGAGCTGAACAATGGGAGGAATTTGGAATGATTAAATTGGCTGCATTTTTTATAAAAACGAACGCTGGGCCAATCGAGATCAATGAATGGGTTGGGAAAGATTGTTCGATTGTAGGGAATTTCACGGCATAGTGGAATGTTCAATGGACGACATGTTGGTTCCGGCTGAATGAGATTTATTCAATTTATATATCCGCAAAGTTTATTCTTTGTTATTTAGGTGAAAATATCAAATTAAATTCCAAAATTTCCAAAGTATTTGCATCAATATTCTCCCAAAAAATTTGATTCCCTTTTTGTGCCCCCCTTCTGTTTTATGTCGACCTTGACTCGTTCAAAAATGGAAGAACTTCGTGGTTGATGATCGGCCAATAGTAATTCGGCTAAAACTGGGAATGGCGAAAAGAATTGGGCGAAAATGGCCAAAAAGAGGGGAATTCTTTTGGATGTCGGCATTTTTTTTTCTGCTGGAAGATTTGTGAGGCAAAATGAAAAATGCGGGAATTGAATTGACCGCGGGGAAAATGTGAAAAGAAGGAAAGGGCCAATGAATGAATGAATTGAGAGGGGAAAGGAGGCGGGGAAAAGGGAAATGAATTTGGAGGGTGGCAAATGAATGGCAATGGGATAAACCCACCGGCGAATGAGTATAATTTAACAAAAAATGGATGAATTAATAATTTGTATTATGATAACGGCATTTTCTTAACAGAAAAATGTATAAATTGTGTCCAAAACTATTATAATTCATTTCATAGTTTTTATAAACTGCATGCTTTGTTTTATGTCATTCAATAATAGAGGATTGGTGTACGCAATAATTGGGAATGAAACTGTCTAGTGTGGAAGGTGATAATGCTGCTGGGTAAGTTTATATAGCATTTTATTTCGCATAAAATTGGCTGCAAAATGATATCAAAATCATAGGCCAATGCTTGGTATTTATCGAGATATGGCCAAAAAACTTTGGTTTAAAATCGTGTTTTTGGCCATATTTTGGCCATAACTAGGGAAATATCCAATATTGGTCAATACTTTGAGATATCATTTTGCAGCTAATTTTATTCCCAACAAAATGATAATATAAATTTACCCGGAAGCATTATCACTTTTTAACACTATTACCGTTCCATCTTCTATCCCTTCCCAAATTATCGTACAGCCAAGAATAAATTTGCGGATGAGTACAAATTAAATTATAAGCCAAGAAAAATGGACAAAAATACATTGTTGGATGCCCATTTGGGCCATTGGGAAGAAAATAAAAGGGTTTTAAGGGTTTTTGGCAAGAAAAAATGTGGACGCAATTAACAGAATTGAAGGGGGAAGAAGCCATCGTCTATTTATGTTTTAGGGAAAATTGGGTGCACATTTTGGGATATGAATGAATGAAATGAATTGAAAGTCCCCCTTTGCCCCCTTTTTTGGATGGCCGACAAAAAAAGCCGACAAAAAAGATTTTTTGAGGGAATTTGTCAATTTTAACAAATCAGGATTTTATAAAGTGGCAAAAAATGTGGAATTTATTCGTCAAAAAATGATCAAAGATTAATCAATGATGGAATGGGATTGTGAAGGAGATTAAATGTGCCGATGGAAATCGGCGATAAAATTTTGGATGATGCCGAAAATGGATGAAAAAATTTGTACCTTTTGAATTTGAAAATGTATTCAAAAATGGAAAAGAAGAAGGTGAATGAAAAGTTGACCTTGGGAAATTGATGAGAAGTAAAAGAAAAATGGAAGAAAAACATGGAAAAATGTCCATCTATTCATTTGCGAATTTTGACCCATTCCAACATTCATTTTGTCCCATTTTTTCCTCTCACTGTTGGAATTGAATAATGAATGGAAAAAAATGGCTGGCGAGAGGTTTTTTTATAAGTAAATGTTGGGGGAAATATGCAAATTTTGTGAAGCACAAAAAATCGGTGGCATTTTCCCTTAGCCAAAATTTTGGTGGCGCTGAGAACTGGGGCAAAAATGCGAGGGTGAACAAAATTTGATGATGAATTTGTGAAGGCAACATTTTTTTAGAAAATGGCCAAAAAACCATCCTTCCCACAATATTAATTGGATGGAAATGGAATGGACATCAATTCAAAGGCCATAATTAATCTTCCTTCCCTTCCTTTCTTTGTTGCGAATTGTGTGCCAAAATATTTTCCCAAATTTTCAATTCCATTCGGGATTTGGCAGAATTTAATTGAAAATGTTCATTTTTATTTAAATTATTTTTCTTCCAACTTTTTTGAGGCTAAAATTTTCCCTAAAAGATATAAATTGCCTATGAGAGGAATTATTGTTACCGTATATTTTATATTTTAATAACCCACGGGGAATTATTTTTCATCCCCTCGAAAATTGGGAAAATTAGGGGATGGATCTAACTCCTTAATTTGTGGATCTATCTTTTTAACAAATTATAGTTGATTTTTTAGAATGGAACTAATAAAATGAATTAAAACATTTTCAAGTTCATTTTGCCTGGGGCAATGGGTGATGGATCCTCAAGACAGAGGGCGGAAAATTATGAATTAAAGGAGGTTATACGGTATTCCAAAAAACACATTTTCTCAACAGTGAATTTGGTGTCAAAAATTTGTTCTCAAATGAATTAATTTAAAATTGGATTTGACCTGTTTATTGGCCAAAATGAGCACCTGGAAAATGTTGGGAAAAAAATAAATTTGAACCCTCCATATTTTCAATACCGGAACATTCTTCAATTTCTCCTCCTCCAACAGTTCCGACAATTCCTATAAAAAATGGCAATTCATTTTTGATTGTGATGGGGATTCCGTCCATACCATTGCAGTCTCGTCGAATCTTTTTCGATCGCTGCTATCAATCACGTAGATTAGCACCTGAATTTTGGTGTAGTTTTGCATGGATTTTGGAAAAAAATATTTTCCTAATTGTCTAGAAAATATTTTTTTAATGATGAATTTGTCAAAAAGCTCTTCAATGCCAATAATGAAGAATAATGCCTAGGGGCTTTTCTATATTCATCCTACTGTACTCCCAATTTTTGCCTAATCGCCCTTCACCCTATATTTTCCGCACAATAAATAAAGAACAATTTAAATTAAAGTCAAGTGTCTCCTTATCCATATCCCATTTATTGAGCCAATGGGTCATAGGCTTCCGGCGGAAGCCCGGGGCGAGATCCTAGGCCCATCTCTCGCCCCAAACAACATTAGCCCTAATTAGGACTAATAGGCCCTCTAAATCACCTTTGAAAAAAGTCGAATTCCACTTTTAAAAGTCAGTGAAAATTCCAATTTTATTTTCCAACAAAATTAAATTCTACTTACATCCGTCCCTTCGAAATAATTCTTCCAATATGGCCGAATTTTGCGTTGCCCACCAATGTCCCAAACATTCAATCGAACCTAAATTAATAAATGCTCTTTGAATTGGGCCATTCCATTCAATTTTCCCCATTTCATTACATCCTCTGCCATCACACTTTAAAATATATGGAAATTTTAAATGGCCACAAAATGTGAATTGGCCAACCTTTTGATGTTGAAGCCCTGGGTTGGCGAAATATGCGTAATGTCTTCGGAGGCCAATTTTTTCAGGATCGTTGTTTTGCCAGCATTGTCCAGGCCCAACAAAAAGAAAGGTGAAAAAGATTTTAAAATCGTTTGAATTGTTAACATTTTTCGAATGGAAATGATAAAGTGCCATTTCCCAAATCAAGTTATGCCCTAAGGGTGTATCATTACCATTTCATTTGGAATTGAAACAAATTGGAATCATTAGAAATAGCTCTAGGTAATATTTTTTGCCAAACATTTCAGACTACGATCCAGCCGGATAAATTAAAAGATTATGAGGCCAAAATATGATCCGTAAATTGTTTACTTTTGTAGTATTTTTGTTTCTGATTAGCGTATAAAATTCATTTTTTCATTTCAATAATTTAATTGCCAATCATTTTTACGTTGGCATTCAGAATTCTTCGAGTTCCAGAATCCGAATTCATCAATTCAACTTCAATGACAATTAAACTCACCAACAACAGAATCCTCAGCTCTCGTCCCTGTTGCTGTTTGGCAAATTTGCGTAACATTCCCAGCAAACCCTTCATTTAAATTATTGACAAATGTTTAAAATACTAATAAATGATTCAACCATTTTTGGTGCTCGATCAATGTGAATGGATGGACCAAAATTAAACAAAGTTTTTAACAAAATTGAGGAATGGCTACTAAACAGCTAAAAGCGTGAAATAATGTTTTCCTATGTTTTTCCTTCCAATCCCCTAAGGGGAAAATCACCATGGAGACAATGATTGGAAATGTAAAATATAAAAATATGTAAAGCTTTTTTTTGTCATTTTAAGTGCTAATTATATTGATCCAATTCATTGAAATAATTATGTAAAAACAAAAATATTTGGACACGGGTGGGATTAATAATAATTTTTCGCCTTGTTTAAATTAAAAATACAATAACAAATTCGCCTTCAAGGTTTCCCAAATTTTCATTAAATTATTTTAAAAAATTTTATTTATTCCAAATGCCAAATTTCCAGAATCGATACAAAAATTAAATATTTTATTTTGATGATTAAATAATATAGCTTAAAAATGGCGAAAATATTACATAATTTATTTTTATTATTAATAATAAAGCGACACAAAAAAGCACATTCCATTCATTCATTCAAAGCTCTTCCTTGATTGGTCGTTTGCCAGACACCGCCTTTTTGAGGTCCTCAACTTAAAATGAAGGAAAAGGAATTAATAAAAATTATTAATCAAAACTAACGTATTTCTCCACGACTCTTCAATTCCGTAGTGCTTTCCACCGAGCGGAGATCGCCAACAATTTGTCGGGCTTTGCCAAAATAGACCTCATTCAATGTGGCACGCATTTTGTTCTCTTGATCCTATTTTGAAAAAGAAAATTAAGGTTAAAATGATTTTAATAATTTTTATGGCCTCTAATGAACGAATTGGACACGTGGATGGTGTGTAAACATGGTTTTATTTCATGAAAAAAAATAACTTCCTCTGAGCGGATTCGAACCCGGGACCTAAATTTAGCAAAAGTAGGTTTACCCATTCGGCTAAAAGAAAATTTTTTTGTAAATCAGCCATAATTTTTGTAAAATTTTTATAAATAATTTTTGCAAAATCTTTATAAATCCTATAGCCAGTTGCCAGCCTAAACTAGACCCTAAAAACCTAGATTGCCCATTCCCCATTTATATTGTACTTTACCTCAATCATTTTTCCAATATTTGCCAAATGTGGATTCTGCTCGTTCACAACACAATCCTGCTCCGTTTGTCGGGTCAATGAGCCGCCCAAATTCATTGTGCCGGTTGTGGCCGGATTCTGGGTTTGAAGCCAAAGCATAACCGTGCTCGTCAATTTGTATTTGGCATGTTTTGAAGACTAAAAAAATTCCAAAAAATTAATTAAATTTATAATTCGCCAAAAAACCTTCATCGTTTTCTCATTCACTTCCAGCACATGAATTGAGTCCCAGCAGCCTTTGACCCCTTTGCTTGCAGAGAGACCACCGTCCGTCTCCTTTTTCAGCAGCACAACACCGGCAAAACCACTGTCGATATCCCAAAAATAAACACTGGAAACACCGCCTTCAAAATACCTGAAAAATATTTTTAAAAATTAATTTTAAAAAACTAGTAGCATTTACATGTCTCGATAGGCTTCAAATGCTGCATTTACTTCGATTTCCAATTTGCGAAGTCTATCAGATGGCACAACTCCATCTTCGAGTGGAGGATCATAGGCATTTGTCCAAGGCGATCTAAAAAAAATAGTAAAATAATTGGTGTGATGATTAAATTGTGATAGAATTACTACCTGTAACTGTCGCCATCCCGGTTGTAATCTAATTGAATTGAAAGTATTTTTAAAGAAATTGAAAATTGGAATAAATACCACATAATAAATATTCTCGTCCAGTCGTCTTGTCTATACGGATAAATATTTTTAAATAGTTATCTATAATTTTAGAAACCTTTAGCAACTTTCAATGGTTGATCCACGGTCGTGAGCAATGATTCGCACAAATCTGGGGCCAATGCAACCAAATCGGTCAAATGTTTTTCGCAATTTTGAGGAGGCAAACGTCGCATCAGATCCAAACTCGAATCAAATCTTAATTCGCTGCCCTAAAATGAATTGGTGGAATTAAATTAAAATTATTAATTTACCATTTTATTGTATAAGCTCTGGCTCTGTTGTTCTTTGTGTTGAATTAAAATGAATAAATTTGCAAAATCTATAAATTTATTTATAAAACATTGGTTTAATTTGAATTTGTTTCGATCCTAGTTTTCGAAGAAGGCTTTATATTATTTATCAGAATTCTTAAATTGAAAATAGCCGTGCCGGAAAATTGGAATCAGATCGGAAGAATCTGATCTGGAAAATCCGGAACGCGAAAAGCGGAGCGGAATCGGGAATTGGATATGATGTCATTTTTTATTGATTTTTTATAATTCGCTTCGAAAATCTGGCGCCGATCTGACTTTTTAAAAAGAAAAAAGTTCATTTTCATTCTCAATTTTTTATGAATGAGACAAATTTGGTTTGCAAACCACTTCCTCAACTTCTGAACCCTTCTATTCAAATTCGATATTCGTGTTTTTATTATTCAAAATTTTAGATAAATTAAAATGAGTGATTCTGATCAAGAAAGTACACGACAAAGTCAAGGGCGCGACAATAATTTGGTTCAACCAGCAGCAGATGAAGCCAACAATGATGATGAAGAAAACGTGATTGAACAACTCTACGGTGATGAAAGAGAACAATATGATGATGAGGACGATGAGGATGGTGAAAATCTGTTTGGCGATGATATGATGAGGTTTTTACTTTACAGAAAATTGCCAACAAATTTATGTTAATTTTTAAAGGGATTATCAAGATCAACCCGAATTGGACCAACTCTCACAATCCGGAATTGATGATCGGACTGACATTACAGACATGTCTTTCGATGCCCGACGCCGTGCCGACATTGCCATGGCCCAGCGTGATCATGTGGCTTTAGATGATGCGGTTAATTTTCACTATATTCAGCAATAATAAAATATTCTCGTTTAAGATTTATTGGGGCGAAGGCGATGAAGATGGCATTGGCTTTGCGGCACGACGAAGGAAACATCGTCGAGGCGCGGCTTCCATTGATGAACAAGCACTTGAAGATGAGGACATTCCAATTGATATTCTGGAAAATACACGTGGCCGATCATCGAAGGATCATTGCAGTGATGAGGCCATTGGGATTGCAATTGCAAAAAGGTACGAATATTTGACCATTCTTTTATTTATGATTAAATTTCACAGATTTTCAAAATTTTTGCGCGTTTTCAAGGATCCATCGAGCGGACAGAACAAATATATTCTGGCAATTAAGCATATGGTCGCCCATAATCGCGTTTCTCTTGAAGTGGATTACAACGATTTGGCACATGAGAGCGGTGATCCAAGTATTGCATATTTCTTGCCAGAGGCTCCAATTCAAGTTTAAAAATTTCATTTGAATTGTTTATAAATTCTAATTAAGGTTTTGGAACGTATGGACCAGGCTACGACCACCGTTGTAAAATCAATATTTCCGTGGTATGACAAAGTGACCAGCGAGGTCAAAGTGCGCATAAAAAATTTACCATCGGAGGAGGAAATTCGACTGCTTCGACAAATCCACCTAAATATGCTGATCAAAACCACCGGAGTGGTCACAATGACCACAGGCATTCTCCCTCAATTGGCCATCCTCAAATATGATTGCAAAAGTTGCTCGTTTGTGCTTGGACCATTTGTTCAGCGTCAGGATGAGGAAACGAAGCCAAACATTTGTCCATCTTGCCAGAGCCGAGGCCCATTTGAATTGAATACTGAAGAGGTGGGTCATGTCGTGGGGTGGAAAATTTATAAAAAAATGAAAAAATTAACAAAATTGTTTAATAAAATCAAGAAAATACTGAGAAAATATTTTAAAAAATAAGAATATTTTTAAAATAAATTTAAAAATCCTTTTTAGACAATCTATCACAATTACCAACGAATAACAATACAAGAGAGTCCAAATTTGGTGGCTGCCGGTCGTTTGCCACGTTCCAAGGAAGTGGTCCTGTTGGGTGATTTGTGCGATTCATGCAAACCTGGAGATGAAATTGTGAGTCATTTTTTGATTAAATTGTGATTAAAAAATACAATTTATAGGAATTGACTGGCATTTACACGCATAGCTATGATGGATCGTTGAATTCTCGCCAAGGATTTCCCATTTTCAACACGGTTATTGTGGCCAATCATGTGGTCAAAAAGGATCGCCTTGAGTCTGATTCGCTCACGGATGAGGACATAAAAGCCATTCAAGAACTCTCAAAACACCCACAAATTGCCCGCCGAATTTTTGCCAGCATTTCTCCAACTATTTATGGGCATGATGAAGTTAAACAGGCCATTGGATTGGCACTGTTCCGAGGGGAACCAAAAAACCCACAAGGGAAACATGCAATTCGAGGTGGGTGAATTTGGGGAAATTTTAATTTAATGAATTTATTTGATAAAGGTGATATCAATGTTTTGCTTTGTGGTGATCCCGGCACCGCAAAGTCACAATTCCTTCGATATGTTGTTCATTTAGCACCGCGGGCCGTGCTTACCACAGGTATGAGAAAAGAATTATTTCCATTTCAATTTTTTAAATCCTCGGGATATATTTTAATTATTAGAAAATGGGTAGCTCTAGTGCAAAGGTTTTTAATGATTTTTTTTTTGTTAGAATGAGAGAAATTTAATATAGAATAAATAAAAGTGGCTACCAAAACCGAAAAAAAATTATTGTCATCTGAGCGGATTCGAACCCGAGACCTAAAATTTTCAATAGTGAAGGGTCACCCACTCAACCAAAAGATTTCGAATTTTTAATTAAATCTTCGCTTCCTCTATTTAAAATTAAAAATGAATTAAAATTTTGAAAATTAACTAAAATGTCGAAAAATTTATTTTGCCATAAATATTCGTCCTATTGAAAAGTCCGATTCCCATATATGGAATTGGAATTTGTGGAATAATTGGGAGCCCCCATCAATGAGGCCATTTCCAGTCCACCTTTTCAAAAAATAAATGTCCCATTCACTTTTTGGGACTAATTTGCATATTCCTGATCGCAGGGTACAGTCCCGATGGGATGAGGACCTATGGGAAAAACCATGCAAAAGAACAATTTAAAAAAAATAAATTTAAATTTTTTTTTAATATTTAATTTAATTTTTATCATTTAGGCCAAGGCGCATCAGCCGTTGGGTTAACCGCCTATGTTCAACGCCATCCAGTAACCCGGGAATGGACACTGGAAGCTGGTGCAATGGTTTTGGCGGACACTGGCGTTTGCCTTATCGACGAATTCGACAAAATGAATGAGCAGGACCGAACCAGCATTCATGAGGCAATGGAGCAACAATCCATTTCAATCTCAAAAGCTGGCATTGTCACATCGTTGAGGGCCCGCTGTACGGTCATTGCGGCCGCAAATCCAATTGGTTTTTTATTTAAAATTAATTAAAATTGAATAATATTTAAAATGGTGAAAAAAAACATCAAAGTGGCAAAAAGATAGACCACCAAACCATATACTCAATCAATCTCTTTGAGACGCGTCAATGTTTTGGTTTTTATTTCACCAATTTTAAATTAGTTTTAATTTTAAGCCGAAATTCAAAGATGATCTGAACGGTTTAAAACTATTTTAAATTCAATTTTTAAAGGTGGTCGATATGATTCTTCGAGAACATTTGCCGCCAATGTGGACTTGACCGAGCCCATTCTGAGTCGATTCGACATTCTTTGCGTCATTCGTGATCAGGTTGACCCGGTTGACGACGAACATTTGGCAAATTTTGTCATCAAAAATCATCGAAAATTGCATCCCGATGTTTTGCGTGAACAAATGGAAAAGGCTGAAGAAAATAATGAGCCGGCTGTGAGTCAAATTTAAAACATTTTTGCCAATATTTTTATTATTTAAGCTTGAATTGGATCCAATTTCTGGCCTGGAGTTGATCCCTTCAACACTCCTTCGAAAATACATAATCTATGCACGGGACAATGTGCATCCAAAACTGGACATTGACGATGAACGCATTTCCAAATTGTACAGCGAATTACGGAAAGAATCAGAAGTGAGTTATTTTAAATAAGGTGAAAATTTTTGAATGACTTAAATTATTTTAAGGATTAAGGGTAGCACATTTAATACCCCCATTTATTGTTAGAATTATTGTATTTCATTCTGAATCAAGTCCAAAAAAATTATTGTCCCCTTAGCGGAATCGAACCCGTGACCTAAATTATGTAAAAACGGAGGCTTAACCATTCGGCTAAAAGATTTTAAGAAAACAAAAAATTCTTAAAAATCATCAAACTCAGCTCTAAATCCAATTTTTTAAAATAATTAACATTCAAATTTTAAGGAAACTGGTTCAGTGGCCATCACAATCCGAAATGTGGAATCAATGATCAGAATGGCTGAAGCGCATGCAAAAATGCATTTACGCTCATTTGTCGATGATACAGATGTAAAAATTGATTTAATTTAAATAAATTTTAAAGTTTTCAAGGTTTCTGTGGCCACAAAAATTATGTTGGAATGCTTCATTAACACACAAAAGGTAAATCCGAATAATAAATAATTTAAATCGATAATTTCCACAGGCTTCCGTTATGCGTCATATGAAGAAGGTAATCCAATTCGATTAATATTGATTTAAATTTTAATTAAAAATTCAAGAAATTCTGGAAACAACTCACCTATAAAAGGGAGAACAACGATTTGCTACTCTTCGTCCTTAAGCAATTGGTCCATGAACAAATTGTCTATGAACGGGCACGCCATGGCGGTGGAGGCGGGGATGAGGTTGGCGTCGATACAATTGCCGTACTTGAGAGCGATTTAATTGATAAGGTTGGTTAAAAGGGACTGTGGAAAATTTTTAATTTCCATTTTTTCACACAGATTCATCAAATGCGAATCGATTCTCTGTCAATAAAGCAATTCTACAAAAGCAAACAATTCACCGACAATTTCCAATACGACCCACAACACAAACAAATTGTGAAGACAATTTCATAATAATCTTTCTCCGCATTTTATTTATTTATTTATTCATTATTTATTTTTGCATTATTCAATTTTGATGATAAATTTGTCCAAAAATGTTTCAAATTAATTTACAATTTAAATGTGAAATATTCAAATAATTATTTATATTTAAATTTATTAATTATGGAAGAGGATCAAATGATCAGGTGAGATGCCATTTTATTTAATTATAAATGCTCATTTTTTAAGTAATATTTTTTAATTAAAGATTAAGCATTTATGGAATTTGGTTCCAGCATTGTTTGCCGCCGCACCACAAATGGAGAGGGGAATTTCACGAAAATTCGATTGGAATCGGGGGATGATCAATTCAATTTGAGCATGTACAATCAACCAAGCACCGAAACAATTCCAATTGAAGAATTCCAACAGTTGGGCGTTCAGCGATTGGCAGTGTTGCGAGCAGTGGAATTGCTGAAAGAAAAATATGGGAATGAACCGAAAAAATATTTGGAAATGTTCAAAGAGGTTAGCGAACTTGAATAATATATTTTTTAAATATTTTTTTACAGAAAATGGAACATTTGATGCCATTTTATGCTGGCAAATTATTGGCAGCCGCTCAGAAAAAGGCCCGTCGCGATGATCGAATTTCCCACTACATTCTACGCCTGGCCTATTGCCAATCTGTGGAAATGTCCGATTGGTTCGTGCGTCAAGAGACTGAATTGTTCAAGTGCCGTTTTCAAGTGGAAAGTGGCGGAGTTTCGGGTTTCCTAAGAGCCAACAATATTATACCGGAAGAGGTTAAAACTTTGAATTTAATTAAATAAATTTAAAAAGAATTTTAAAGGTCAGCGAAATGGATAAAAGGGCACTTTTGGATGAACTTTCGCAGGCATTAACATTGAGCCCCGATTCAGTGTTGAACAATCCAATTTACAAGGTCTAATTTAATTACATTAAAATCAATATTATTTAATAATTCTAATTTTTAAGGTTAATTGCTGGGATGTCATCGACCTATTCCCCAGCTATCGCCTCCTGCTCCGCGATGGATTTGCCTTCATCAATGCCGCCGATTTGATAGCACTTGTCGCCCCACAATTCAAGGAAAACATTGCAAAATCGTTGGCAAATGCCCGCCGAAATTTGGGTTTTATCCAAGAAGAGGATCGCCTCATCCCTCTGATGAAGCAAATTGTCACAAATGGAATTGGCGTTTACAAAAGGGAATATGGCAACGGGTAAAATTAGTAAAAATGAATTAAATTGATTCAGCTTTTATAGAAATTCGGACGAAATTCACCCAGAAATGATTGATGATTTGGCGAGGGAGTCTTTTCCACTTTGTATGCGAAATATTCATTTCAATTTGCGCAAAGAGCACCATCTTCGACATCGTTTGTTTGCTTTAATCAATTTTAAATTAAAATTTATTATTAAGATGCTCGTCAACAATATGGCCTATTTTTGAAGGTTAGTAATTTTTGCATTAGTCAATAAACATTTTATTTAATATTTTCGGACCTTGTTTTTTGGTCGAATTAATATATTTCGTCTATAAATGAACTATAAGAATATGTAAAAAAAATGCGCATAAAAAAGTAATGAAGCCTAAAAAATTAGCTACCTCTGAGCGGATTCGAACCCGAGACCTAAATTAAACAAAAGTGAAGAGTCCCCTCACTACACTAAAAGTCGGAAATTTTTAAAATTTTATTCGACCAAATTATAGGTCAATTAACGGGTTTTAATAAGCTAAATACTGACCATAAATACCAATATTCTAACTAATTTAATTTTCAGGGCATTGGTCTTTCCATGGAAGGTTCATTGGAATTTTTCCGTACCGAATTCTTGAATCGAATGGATGGCGACAAATTCGCAAAGGAATATGCATATAATATTCGGTATGAATAAATATTAATTATGAATAACAAAACAATTTTTCAAAGCCACATTTACGGCAAAGAAGGCAGCCGAATTGATAGAAAACCACTTCCATGTACCGCAATCATTTTGGGCACCGCCCCCAGTCCATTGGACTGTCATGGATGTCCGTATAAGCATTGGGAGTCGGCGATGTTGAGTGAAAGGCTGCAAACGTTGGGTTTGAAGAGCGACCAAGTTACGGAAATTCAAGGACTTTGCAAAATGAATCGATTTGACAAGGTAAATTGGAGGTGGTTTTTCATTTGGGTAGAGTTTTTTTAATTTACGGTCCAAACTCCAAAATGTAATTTATATTTGTAATATTTAAAATAAATTATTTTGAAGAGAAGACTTAAACACAAAAATGACACAAATAAATTCATTTTTATAAATTACTGATTTTCAATTTTTAGGCATGCACCAAATACTTTGAATTTGTGCACAAAATTCCGGAAATGGAAGATTTGATCACCCATCCGAACCAATATTACTCTTTGTCGAGAAAAATGCGAGGAGGCGATGGTGTTGACCAAACAATGACGACCACTATCAAAAATGAGGAATAACAGAATTTATGGATAACATTTTTTGACGAAATTACACAAATATTGAAACAATTCACTTAACATTTTTCTTTTACAATTTCACAGATCTCCATAATTTATTTTTACTTTTTTGATAATAAATTTTGAAAATACATTTTATTATTTTTTTCACATTGTTTATGCACACATTCAATATTTGTTTAATTTAATTTTAAAAATTTTATCACAAATAAATATTTTAGATAATCATTAATCAAGCAACCAACAAATGTCTGTGTCCGGAGAACATTACAGAAAGAGGGTTTGTTCTTTATAATATTCATTTTAGTTTTAATTTAACTTTAAAATTCAAGGTCGCCTATTACTATGATTCAGTGAGTTTTTTTCTCTTCTTAAAAGCATTATTTTAAAATCATTTTAGAATGTTGGCAATTATTATTATGGCCAAGGCCATGTGATGAAGCCTCATCGCATTAGGATGACCCATCATCTTCTATTGAATTATGGCATTTACCGATACCTTGATGTTTATGTAAGTTCGAGAGTCCAAACCAAACCATACTTTGGGTTTTTGGTTATTAAACCGAAACCGTCCAAACCTTATTTGGTTTTGGTTCATAAAACTTTCGGTTTTGAATCAAGACAATCTATAGTTCAATCGGCACAACTCGGCAGATCTATCGAATAATTTAAGTTTTATAAACCCTAAGATCAAGCAATTTATAGGCTTTAGGCAAAAATCAACACCAAGATTTTTATTAAAGAATCAAACATTTAATTATTGCATCATATTCAGCGTCCATTCCCGGCCACTTTGGAGGAGATGACCCGATTCCACAGCGAAGACTACATGGACTTTTTGAAGAATGCAACACCCGAAAATCTCAAACAATTCAACAAACAAATGTTAAAATTCAATGTGGGCGAGGATTGTCCAGTTTTTGATGGACTCTTCGAATTTTGCCAACTCTCCAGTGGAGGATCATTAGGTTTTTAAATAGAATTATTCCATAAAATTTATATTTTTAGCCGCTGCCGTCAAACTGAACAAACAGAAGGCGGACATTGCCATAAATTGGATGGGCGGTTTGCATCATGCCAAAAAATCAGGTTAATTTTTTGGGTGGTCAATTCAATTTTTAATCGACCAATTCTCCTTTCTAGAAGCTTCCGGTTTTTGTTACACAAATGACATTGTGCTGGGCATTTTGGAACTTTTAAAATACCACAAAAGGTTACTCATCCAATAATATTATTCAAATTATATTTTTTAATTTTTTCAGAGTTTTATACATTGATATTGATGTTCATCATGGTACGGATTTTATTTAATATTTAATTCATTTTTATTCTTTCAAGGCGATGGCGTCGAGGAGGCTTTTTACACAACTGACCGAGTGATGACCGTTTCATTCCATAAATATGGCGATTTCTTCCCGGGCACTGGAGAATTAAAGGTTGGCTAATTAATAATATTGATGAGCAGAATTTATCCAATTTTCACAACAGGATATCGGAGCAGGCAAAGGCCGCCATTATTCGGTAAATGTTCCCTTGCACGATGGCATTTCTGATCAGGCTTATGAGCAAATTTATGTTCCAGTCAGTTTTTCTTTTCTCATTTAAAAAATAATTTGATTTTATTGAAGATAATGAAAAAAGTGATGGAAGTATTCCAACCGAATGTGGTCGTCCTCCAATGTGGCGCCGATTCATTGAATGGTTTTAATTGCTGGATAATTTTTCATTTCTATTTATTTTTTAGGCGATCGGCTTGGCCCCTTCAATTTAACCCTAAAAGGTGGGAAACAAATTTATTTTTTTTCTTAATTTAATATTTAATTTTTAGGACATGGAAAATGCGTAGAATTCCTTCGAGCCTACGATGTCCCATTGATGCTCCTTGGTGGAGGAGGGTAAGTGAGTGGGTTAATTGTAAATTCTGATTTGCGATTGTAATTGTAATTCTGATTTGCGATTGTAATTGTAATTCTGATTTGCGATTGTAATTGTAATTCTGATTTGCGATTGTAATTGTAATTCTGATTTGCGATTGTAATTGTAATTCTGATTTGCGATTGTAATTGTAAAATTCTGATTTGCGATTGTAATTGTAATTCTGATTTGCGATTGTAATTGTAATTCTGATTTGCGATTGTAATTGTAATTCTGATTTGCGATTGTAATTGTAATTCTAATTTGCGATTGTAATTCTGATTTGCGATTGTAATTGTAATTCTGATTTGCGATTGTAATTGTAATTCTGATTTGTAATTGTAATTCTGATTTGCGATTGTAATTGTAATTCTGATTTGCGATTGTAATTCTGATTTGCGATTGTAATTGTAATTCTGATTTGCGATTGTAATTCTGATTTGCGATTGTAATTGTAATTCTGATTTGCGATTGTAATTGTAATTCTGATTTGTAATTGTAATTCTGATTTGCGATTGTAATTGTAATTCTGATTTGCGATTGTAATTCTGATTTGCGATTGTAATTGTAATTCTGATTTGCGATTGTAATTATATATTATAAATTCTGATTTTACCGAATGATTAGAAAATTTCATGCTATTTATTTCAGTTATACACCAAAGAATGTGGCTCGCTGTTGGACGGTATTTTCTTTTTAAATTTTATAAATCATTGTTCAATTCAAGTATGAAACTGCATTGGCCCTGAATTTGGACATTCCAGACGGTAAGCAATATTCTTCAATAAATTTAAATATTTTCACAAATTTATAGAACTTCCTTTTAACGACTATTTTGAATATTTTGCACCCAATTATCGTCTGCATATTGATGCATCTAATGCTCCAAACGAGAACACGCCCGAATATCTTCAAACCGTGATGTGAGTTGCCAATTTGAATTTCATAAAATAAATTAAGAAATTTGAAAAAAAAATTTTTCTAAAAATTTCTATTTATTAATTTTATTTTTAGGTGTGAAGTGCTCAAAAATTTGGGAGAATTGCCGCCCGTTCCCAGCGTTCAATTCCAACGTTTGTTCAAATAATTCAATTTTAATTTCATTAATTCATTCAATTAAGCAATTCCACTCGATTTTATGCAGTTGGACGAGAACAACGAATTGGACGAATCCGACCTGGACAATCGGCTACCAAGTAAAAAGAATGAAGGTCAAAATTTTTGAATGTTAAATTGAAGGGGCAATCAGCGATCGAATGGTGGCCGATATGGGCGAATTCTATGATGGTGAAACAGAGGGGGATGATCGAAAAAATAGGCAAGATCCGGCTGGCAAGCGAAAACAACCACAAATGGAGGAGGCATCGACGGCGGAAGAAGGCGGCAGAGTGGATGAGGGCGATGAAATGGAAGATGGCGACAGGAAGCCGGAAAGTTCAAAGAGGATGCGGATTGGTGGTGGAGGAAATAACGCGGAGAAACAGCAACAACAACAGGAATAGAGAGGACCAACCAATAACAATGAAGAATAATGATGATCTGATTATTAATCATTTTTTTTATTTTCATTCTAAATATTCGAAAAAAAAACCATCTTCTTCTTTTCCCACCCCTTTTTATGCGTTTATCTGTTATCTCTCCATTTACTCCTCTCGAAAAACATAATTTTAGCGCACTTGTATTAGCCACCTCACCTTTCTATTTTTATAATATTTTGATGATATTTAATAAAACTTTTTCTCACAATTTGTTTCGATATTATTTGAATCAAAGTGTCTGGTTTTAAAAATTGATGAGAACTTTCTGGATTTAGAAATAATATAGGATAGGAGTATTTTAGCTTTAAATTCTTTAATTTTACTCAAATAATTTTGACTCACTGTTCGAATAGCCAAAAATATACACAAAATGGCCGAATTTTTCCCCTCATACTCAGATAATTTTTACACATTTTAAATTTGTGACGTGACCCATGATTCCCAGAGGGCCTAGCTCGACAAATTATTTAAAATTCCAAATTCAATTTAAGTTTAAAGTGTCCAATTTATACGATAATATACATGTGTTTTACATTAAAACAAAAAAGAAAGCCATAATTGAAGCAAACAAATAGAAGAAAAACAAACATTATGGGCAAAGAACAACAATAAATAGAGAAAATAATGAGATTGGGTGGGAAATATGGGATTATAAGCACAAAAATACATAATAATAATATGTCACAATTCAACAATATTGAGCAATATAGGTATATCCGTACATCTGTTCATTATCATTTATCCTCCATCGCGCACATAATCCTCCTCCCGCGTCGTTCATCGTCCATCACATATTTTCATATTGGTCAATTCGGCGTTGCGTATTCCCTGAACGAATTTGACGCAGCGTTTTGTATCGATCCCGGCCTTGACGCTGAAAATTGAAAAGAAAAATTAAAATTTGAATCACAATAATCCCCAATTTTACCTTATTTTCCATGTGCAAAATGTCAAATTGGGTGATTGCCTCCGGGTTTCGTTTAGCGTCCAACTCCTTTGTCAGCAACTAAAAAAAAAATAAAAACTATTAAAATTATTCCAAATTTTCCCCTTATTCCTTACCTCGAGTCTGTGCTTCAATGTTTGATTCCGCTCCGTCACATTTTGTCGATCCAATTCCCGCTGCTGGCCATATCCCCCATTTTGATGATGATAAGTGCTCAATTCTGAAATTTCAAAAATTTAAATTATTTAAATTATTTAAATTTCACTCACCGGCATGCCCAATTGTCATCAAATCATCGTCATCACCAGCAGGTCCGTCGCCGTTGAATTCACTGTGCAAATGATGATGATGATGATGGTGTCCCCTTCGATGATTTGCACTGCCACTGCCGCCGCCGTTCACTTCCTCCTTCAGCTTGTTCATTTCCGTCGTTTTCCATTGCACTTCGGAACGCATTGCCACCACCTGCGCGCGATTTTGCTCAATTTCGGCCAACAGTCGATTTCGTTCCCCTTGGCTCATCTGCAAAAAATAAAACAAATTAAGTTATTATTTTTGATTAACCCAAAAACCAACCGCTCTTTCCGATTGCAATTGATGGTTCAATGCGTCCAATTCAAGTTCTTTGCGCTCCAAAAGTCGTTTTGCCTGAAAATTTGAAAAATTAAATTTTAATTAATTTTTTTAATTTTACCTCATTCAATTCGCAAATTTGATATTCGAGGCGGTGAATTCGATCTTTGGCCATTTCCAGCTCATGCACAGCCGCATCCTTTTCCGCCTTCATTTGCATCATTTTTGCCGCATATTCGTGTTGTTTTTGTTCGGCATGCTCCCGCGCATTCATTTCACGTTGCAATCTGAAAAATTAATTTTGCATAAATTATTTATCTAAAAATTTTTGTTTAAAAAATACTTTAGAATGTGTAAAAATGACTACCATTTCCGAAAAAAAATATCTGCCTCTGAGCGGGTTCGAACCCGAGAGCTAAATTTTGCAGAAGTGAAAGGTTACCCATTCAGCTAAAAGTGCCACTAGAAAACAAACTGATAAAATCCTATTTATAAAAACCCAATTAGTCTCTTAACCTAAACCTAGTTCAAAAATATTATGTGTTCAACCAACCTTTCCTGCTCAATTTGTCGCTGAATTCTCTCCTCTTTTGCATGTTCTTTCATTTGGTGCACTTCAAAGGAATCCGGTTTTCGACGGCGCTCATACATTTCGTGGTTGCCCTCGCACAGTGCCTAAAATATATTCTCAAAATTTATTCATTTAATATTTGAAAATGTTTACCAAAATTTGCTTATTGACGGACAATCTCGGAGAATAGAAGACGAATTTCTGTAAAAGTTAATAAATGATTTTAAATTTTTTGTTTAAAAACCTGGTATTTTTGTTGGTGGTTCCGCGTTTCGATGATGAACTTCTTGTCGTTGAATGCAATATTCTCGATTTCGGACCAGTGGAAGCCGACTCTTGGATTCAATTTGTCACCTTGATCGTAGATGTTCAGCCCAAATGCATCCACACCCAAATACAAATGCGTCGATTTTTTGTTGCGAACTTCAAAGAACTAAATTGAAAAATAAATTAATTATCAATTTAATTTAGAATTCAAAACTCACATTGACTCCGTACATCTCCAAATCCTGTGCAGTGCTCAAGTATTCCAGCATGGCCGTCTCACGTTGCATTCCCCGATGATCCACCCACCAAACTGTCATTCGATGTGCCCATTCGTAGATATCCATTTTGAACTGAAAATTTCGATATAAATATTAATTACAAAATAAAAGATAAAATTAACCTGTCTGATTATTCGCGGCGAAAGGAATCGATCCTGGACCAAAAGTTCCGGAACATGTTCATTCTTAAATTAAATGCAATTATTGATTAATTTAGGCAAAAATATTGAACCTTATTGAAGTCGCCATATTTTGCCTGCATTGCATAGGAAGCCAACAGAAGTGCCGAATCAGCCGGACAGTAGATTTCATCGCGCAAAATCAAATCCTTCACTTGGAAATAGAACAAACGCACCGTAACATCCTGGATCAATTCCTCAGTGACATCTGAAAATTGCGATAAAATTAGTATTTTTCCCACAACAAATTTTCCCTTTCTTACCTTCGGGATAGTACTTTGCACGAAATTTGAATTGCAAGATTGGCTCCTTTTTCACATGCTGTTTGAGTACTTTCTGGAAAATAATAAAGAGGAGAAATTTATTGTTAAAATGTGGTGGTGAATCAAACCTTTTTCAATTGCAACCAAGCAGTCGATCCTTCCGAGTCAACAAATTGAAGGCCGAAATACCAAATTTCATGCAGATTGATGGCTTTGACAACTTGATCGAATAATTGTTTGCCCAGTGTAGTTGATTGAATCTCAAAGTCGAATTGCGCGCCGTCCATCGTGGTGACATGAACCTTCTGCAAAAATATGGGAATTATAATTATGAATTGAAAGTAATTTTTGATGGACTTACCACATTTTTTGACGGCATTTTTGTGCGAAGAGATGATGACAAAATACTTATTAGCAGCAGAATATATGGTTCGATTTATTTGTAGCAAGTATTTTTGGGTGGATTTGGATTGAGGAAAGTGGGGAGTGGTTGTTTTTTGACAGATGTATTTGATAAAATACCCAGGCTTTTATACTTTTTTTTTCTGATGAATGATGATTGTTGTATTTTTCATACCGTACCATAAAATCTCAGTTATTGATTGATTGCCAAAGTCGTTTCAATAAATTTTTATTGGCGCGAATTCAAATAGTATGAATGACTCTTTTTATTTCTCTCAATTAACAATCAAGCAAGCTAAAGCTAAAAAATAAAAATAGTTAAGCTTTTTGATTAGCGTAAATTGGTTAGCTCGAAGTTTTTAAGCCTTTTTAGTTAGAGTTCGATACCCGACCCGACACCCGACTCGGTAAAGGTCATTTTTTCATTCAAATCAATTAACACGGAAAAAAGATAATTTTCTTTTTGCATTTTAGGCAATAAACATTATACATTAATGATAAAAAGGTCATTTCCTTCAAAATTGCTTAAAATCAATCTAAAATTGACTTTTTAAACATACTCATCATTTCAATTCTTCATTTTTAGCAAATTTAAATGATTTCGAGAAAATTACTAAATGCCCGAGCATTGCCGGCTTGCACACATCAATTAAGGCGTAATGTTCTTACGGCTGTCCAGAGCCAAACATGCCGTCAAAGCCAGGATGCCCCGCCGCTCACTCAATTTTCAGAAGAAGAATTGGCCTTCAAAAATTCAGGTTTAATCGATAAATAAATAAAAATTTAAAATGATTTGGTAAATTTTTCAGTAAAACTTTTTTCCAACGATGTTATCAAACCATTGGTCCGGGAAATGGATGCCAAATCTGCGATGGATAAACGCGTAATCGATGGGGTTTTTGAGAATGGAGTGAGTAAATTTAAATTTTCTGACTAATGGGTTGACTTTTTCCAGCTAATGGGCATCGAAATTGGGCAAAAATACGGAGGGCCCGAGTCAACATTCTTCAATGTGGTGATCGTTGTTGAAGAGTTGGCCCGTGTTGACCCGTCCGTTTCGGTGTTCGTTGATGTGCAAAATACGTTGGTTGCCCCGCTGATCATGCAATTGGGAACGGAGGAACAAAAGCAGAAATATTTGACACGAATTTGGAAAGATTGGGTTAGTTGGTCATACATAAATTAATTTGACATAAAATTTTGAATTCAGGTTGGAGCTTTTTGTCTGTCGGAAGTGGGCAGCGGTTCGGATGTAAACACATTAAAATTTTTATAAAAATAAATTTTTAATTTATTTTTAAGGCATTTGCGATGAAAACAGTGGCAAAACCAGACGGCGATGATTTTCTAATTTCCGGCACAAAAATGTGGATTTCCAACGCCGAACATGCCAAATTTTTTCTGGTTTTTTCCATTCAATTATTTATACTTTTATACGAATAATTTAAGGTAATGGCAAATGCGGATCCATCCAAGGGCTATAAGGGAATTACATGCTTTCTTGTGGACCGTGACCAAAAAGGTTTGAAAAATAAATAAATAATTAAATGGAATTGAATTTATTTAATTTTCCAAGGTGTTTCCGTGGCCAAGCACGAAGACAAATTGGGCATCCGGGCCAGTTCCACATGTCCAGTCCATTTTGATGAAGTCCGAGTGCCAAAATCCGCAATTTTGGGTGAATTCGGCAAAGGTAAATTTAATAAAAACAGTCCAAAAAATAATTTTATTCCTCATTTTAGGCTATAAAATGGCGATTGAATGCTTGAATGCAGGTAAATATGGGCAGATCGTAGATGATTATATTCGAGAAAAGGTCGAATTGGGATTGGCGCCCAAATGATTGGATTGGCCGAAGGATGTTTCGAACAAACTGTGCCATATTTACAAGAGAGGAAACAATTTGGGCAGCGAATTGTCGACTTTCAGGTGGGTGGATTTTATTCATCTTTTAGGGAATATTAATTAGTTTAAAAATTTTCCCATTATTTGAGACTTGAGAGTATCCAAAAAAAATCCTGATCCAATTTCTCATAAAATTATAATCGAAGAAAAATAGTAAAAATGAGAGTATGGGTAAATATAAATATATAAATTTATTTTCCCTAAATTTTCCACTTATAAACAATCATTCATTTTTCAGGCTGTCCAACATCAATTGGCGGATTTGGCCTGCGAAATTGAGGCGGCCAAATTGTTGGTCTACAATGCTGCTCGACTCAAGGAAGCCAATATTCCCTACATAAAGGAGGCCGCAATTGCCAAATTGTACTCTTCAAATTGTGCAACAAAAGTGACAAGCAAATGTGTGGAATTGATGGGCGGGGTCAGTTTGGCCTTGATAATGAATAATACATATTCAATATTTCATTTTGAAGGTTGGCTTCACCAAGGAATTTCCCATTGAAAAATTCTATCGGGACTGCAAAATTGGTGCGTTTAAATTTTCTCATTTTTAATTAATTTTAAAATTTTTATTTTTTGTTCCATTAATAATTTATTACAATTAAATTAAAGGCACAATCTACGAGGGAACATCCAATGTCCAGTTGAACACAATTGCCAAATTTATTGACAGTGAATTCAGGCAATGAATGGAGGGAATTCGGTCGAAGAAGGAAAAAGAATGAAACAAATTATGAATTTTCTTTTTTAATTCTACATTTTTGTAATAATTATTTGTGTGATAATTGCCTAATAAATTTAACATTTATTGTGATTTGTAAATTTATTCTGATTTGCGATTGTAATTGTAATTCTGATTTGCGATTGTAATTGTAATTCTGATTTGCGATTGTAATTGTAATTCTGATTTGCGATTGTAATTGTAATTCTGATTTGCGATTGTAATTGTAATTCTGATTTGCGATTGTAATTGTAATTCTGATTTGCGATTGTAATTGTAATTCTGATTTGCGATTGTAATTGTAATTTCTGATTTGCGACTGTAATTGTAATTCTGATTTGCGATTGTAATTGTAATTCTGATTTGCGATTGTAATTGTAATTCTGATTTGCGATTGTAATTGTAATTCTGATTTGCGATTGTAATTGTAATTCTGATTTGCGATTGTAATTGTAATTCTGATTTGCGATTGTAATTCTGATTTGTAGTTGTAATTCTGATTTGAGATTGTAATTGTAATTCTGATTTGCGATTGTAATTGTAATTCTGATTTGCGAATGTAATTGTAATTCTGATTTGTAAATTTTAATTCACAAAATGCCTTAAAAACAAAATAACATTTGCCATAAGGAAGGGAATTAAATGTTCTTCAATAAAATTGGGGGTGGATCGGCTTTATTCCCCCTCATCCATTCCCCATGAATCTTCTCGAATTCCCATCAAGAAGGATCGATCCACATCCATCCAAATGAAGGAAAAAAGGGAAAGATGGCGCGCGACTTTTTCGCGGGAGGAGAATTCGATTGGGGCAAATCAAACGAGATTCTCTCATTTTGGCGCCGAATGCTTTTCCTCTCACCACAGGAAACAGCTACTTCTCCCCTCAAAATCCTCATCAATTGCACTCCGCGTCATCCATTTTTGTGCATTTCGTTTATTTATGCATAAAACCGACAAGAAATTTCCTTAAAAAGCCCAACAACAAATGTTCATAGACAATCTTTACTGAATTTTGATTCAAGCAACCATGAAATTATTTAAATACTTTGTCCATATGGATTATAAGCTATAAAAAATATCTGCTGATAAATGATATAGAAAGATGTCAACATATTGTAATTGTAATAATACCCTTTTATGCTTATTTTGCTTCGGGGATTATTTGATATACCGTATATATTAAATCTACCCCTCTCTTTAAAATAATTCCACCCTCAATTTTGAGGATCCATAGTTCCATAGCTCCTGTGACAAGATATTATTGCATTTTATTAATTCCCTAAAATTCTACAAAATCCATTATAATTTTTTTTAAAATGTTCATAAATTAAGGTATTAAAAAAATTAGAGGAGAATCCATGCAAGCGCATCAAAAATTTTCAATAGTGATAATTGAGCCATTTAATGAGTATATTTATTAAATAATTGTTAAAAAATGATTTTAGCTTTAAAAGTTCCTCCAATATCCTCGCAAACCCAATGAATTTCTCCACGATTTCCCCTCCTCCGTCCCCAAATTTTTCCTTGCCAATTTGGTTGGCCAATGCCCATGGCCATTTGTTTCCAAACACTTCGTTGGCATTTCGCCTCTATCATCGGCTGGATTTGGCCAATTTACGACATATTTTCTACTTGACCACTCCCTGGGAATCGGCATTTGCCAATTTGGATCAAGTGCCCAACTACAATGTTCAAGTAAAAAAATAAAATTCCATGTTTAATACCTATTTCATCATTTATTTCACTTGAACATAAGGTATAGAGAGGTGATCTCATTCAAAAATAGATTATATAAAACAGGAGAATGATTTAAATTAAATGGCAACCTGCGGGTATCGGGAATGCCCATTCTTTTCTCCATAAACAATGTTAGTGCTTAGTGGATGCCCATTTAAATTGATTGGTTCATTCAAAATACTTTTCGAACGAAACAATGATTCCCCGAAGGAATGTCATAAAATTTTTCCTTTCTTGACTTTTGTAGAATTACACTCAAAAATTTGAGCTATGTCTTCACAATTTGTCCATTCCATTGGCCACATACATATTTCGGCCTAGTTATGGATATTATTTCTTTGTTTTTTGAACATTCTCAACACCAAAAAATTCATTCATTTTTGTGCAGGTTTCAGCCTGGTGGATGGCATTAATCACCGCAGAATTTGTATTTCTCACACTCACTGGCCATTCGGATCGATTCGCTTTGAACGATTCGATCACGTCCGTTTGTGCCGGAATGTGTTCCCAATGCTTCAAGTACTGTATTTTAGGGAATAATTTATCAGAGGGAAAATATACGACTAAAAAGGAATATAATTGCTTGATTTTATCCTCATCAATTATTCCTCTTTATAATGAATTTCCCTCCATTTCGTAGATTCGGTGGCCGTGCAGTGGCCATTTTTGGCTATATTTGGGTTTGGGACAATTTTCGGATAATTGAATTGCCCTGGGATTCGCCATGGACTTGGGCAATGTTCGTCGTTTCCACATTATTCTTTCTTAGTTGTATTATTGTTTTGCAGGTGTCTCATCACACAGGATTTTGCCTACTATTTAGGCCATCGGGCCATTCACGGTTGATACTTGACATCATAAACTTAAATTATATTTTTAATTTTAGTAATCCATCAAAATCTTTAGGGTTTATTTTTATTCTATCCACACTTTTTCTGATTGTTATTCCTAATTCCACAAAATTTTTCTCCAATTCGAGTTCTTTCCATGTAAATTTGGCACAAAATTTGCCAATAAATTACCAATTAAATTTGACCAAAAATTCCATCAAAGTGTCCAACTTCCAAATTTTATATATTTTCCTCCTCCATTTTTGTAGAAGCTGGCATCTTTTGGGGCCTCCATACCATTCATCATTCCAGCCAATATTATAATCTTTCTACGGCCCTTCGCCAAGCTGCCATTCAGGCAATTCCTTCCCCATAAAATTTATGCCAAAATATTTTTAAACAGGATGCCGGATTGGCCATTTATGATATTGCCCAGGTCCATTCCGCCTTTAACTCATCAATTATTATATATTTCCACAATTTGAAGGCTTTCTTCATTCCACCGCCCATTTTCCTTGTCCATCGATATTTTTCGGAAATTTTCCAATTTTGGATGCATACAAGTGTTCGTTTGAAATGGATTTAATTAATCCCCTCCTCCTCCCTTTTTCCAGTTACTCGGCTCACTTGGCCCAATTGGATGGGTGCTGAATACTCCATCCCATCATCGGGTCAGTTTTTAATGGAATTGGAATGGCCATTTTTATGATTTAATTTGGTGTTGAACTCCGATAAGGGATTTCAGTATCTGGGCCATTCTTTTGTTTATAGCGCAGCGAGGTAATTGCCAATCTGGGAAGGATATATGCCAATTGAAAACCCTAAATACCTCCTACAAAGTGGCCTAATTTAAATTTTATGAAATCCAATTGGATTTAAAAATTATTATTGAGGAAGATCCACTTATTTACAAAAAATTTACTTCTGTTTTTCCTCCTTTTTTTGATGAAGCGAGGTAGCCACAAATTTCTAATAAAAAATATTCTGGCCACTTTTTAGAGGAGAATTAGGGCTTTCAAATAGCATATTGTCTTCCCCAGATTTGTTATTGCCTCGCCGAATTATAGGCAAAAGAATGAATGCCTATTGCCTACTGAATCGTTTCCTTATATCAAATGAATTGATGTCAGTTAGGCACCTTTGTCTACCGTAATAACAAAAGGGAAGGCACCTTTTCGCAGAGCCCTAAAAGTACCTTCAGGCATCAATCAATTCATTTGGTATAAAGATTCGATTCACTAGGCATCCATTCTTTTACCTATAATTCGGCGAGGAAATAACCAATCTTGGAAGGCGATATATCATTTGAAAGCCCTAAATGTCCTCTACTAATTGCCTTTCTTTGATTTGATGAAATTCAGGATTAAAAAAGTTAAATGTCTTTGAATGTAATAGACCCGAATTTGTTGAGGATATGTGGCTCATTTTACAAAAAAATTTCGATTTTTAATAAAAAAAAAAGTGGACACTATTTAGAGGAAAATTAAGACTAAATTTTTAATAATTCAAAAAATTAGTAAAGCCACTTTATAGAGGACACATTTAGGGCTTCCGATCATATCGCTTTTCTGAATTGGTTGCTTCCCTGATGAGTTTTGGCTAAACGAATGGTCCAATGTTAACCAAATGTGAATGCCACAATGTCATCGATCAATTCCATCATTTTTGTTCAGGTTCATCATGGCCGTAATCCATATTGCATTGATCGCAATTTTGGAGGTGCCATCCATCCATTTCCTAAATTTCCCCCAATTCAATTCATTTAAAAGGTGTTCTCATCATTTGGGATCGAATTTTTGGCACATTTGAAGCCGAACGCCGCAATGATCCGCCAATTTATGGGCTAATCAAAAATGAGCGATCATTCAATCAAATGTGGCTTCAATTTCACACACTCAAAGTTGGGAAGATTAATTTGAATATTTAAAACGAATTTACATAGGAATTATTATTGGACAAATGGCGAATGAAGGATGAAAAAGGGATGCCATTATTCCCTGGATTATTGGATAAATTTAAAGTGAGAAAATATTAAATTAATTGAATTGGCCAATTTAATTAAATTATAGGCAATGTTTTTTCCACCCGGCTGGTTTCCCGGCATACCGGTATGATTTTGGGAGAATTTTTAGGAAAAATGGAGTTATGGTTTTTAGGAAAAGTAATAAAAATAATGGCACAATTTTTCTGAATAATTAAGAAAAACAATTTAGAATATTTTCGGGGAATATTAATTCAACGAAAAATCCATCCAAATCACAATTCCTCTTTAATTCACATTCCCTTCAAATTCTCAAGGTTCGTCCATTTTGTAATTGGGCTTCATTGGTCAATTCCGCCCACGATGTTCCCCAACCCGAATCTCCACCAATCCTCTATAATCCGCCCATTCCAAATTGGCTAAAGGCCTATTTATTTGGCCATTTCCTTCTCCTTTTGGCCATTTTCCTTCATTTTGAATATGACCGTGATGAATTGGATTGGCTTGATTTTTGCCTAAAATTGGCATTTTTCATTTGCACAAGTTTTTGCGGACCAATATCACTAAAAACAAATTCCCTTTCCCCAAAAAGTGCAATCATTCGGTGCCTTCTTTGACAATCGCCCTTGGGCTCCATTTTTGGAACTGTTCCGTTGCATCGGTGTCCTTCTATATTACTGCACAAAAATGGCACTGGAAACCGGTGGAATTCGGCCAAATCGAATTTTTGTCGGCTCCCTCTTCGCTTTGTTCTCCATCTTTTGGGCAATTCACATTTCCGTAAACGCATTCCATGTATGGAGGGAAGGACGAATGCAAAGGAAAGTGGCAGCGGCAAATGGAGGGGAAAATGGCAATAAAAAGGTGGGCAATTTCTGTTCAAAATTCAGAATTTTCTCTATTAGAAAATCCCACCCTAGAGAGTCTCCGAAATTTATAAACCCACAGGCTTCTAATAGAGGAAATATTGGTATTTATGAAAGGGTTCTTTTTTTGTGGTAAATTATTAGCTGGGCCATTGTTTTGGCTATAGCTCAACGAGGCAATGACCAATATGAGATGAGAAGGCGATATATCAATTGAAAGCCCTAAAAGCAGTCCCAAAAGTGGCTATAAAATTCATATACCGTTTTAATGTTATTAGTCTTTGAATACCCGAATTTCTTGAGGAAAAACCACCTATTTTAGAAATTCTTTTTAATTTTAAAAATTAGTAAAGCCACTTTTTAGTGGACTGGCTTTCCAATGGCATATCGGATATCGCCTGCTTGAATTGGTTGCTTCCTTGATGAGATATGGCCAAAATAAATTGATGTATTGAAATGGCGGTAGAGAAATGTCCTATTTCGTCTTTTTTGTGTTATTTTTTTGAAAAAAAATTAGGAAATTAGACAAATTTTAGGGAACAAAATTTATTTAAAGCCATAACATTAAATAAAAACAGGAAAATGGGCAAAGGACGGCGATGACGACAATTTCGGCCCAAATTGATGAGGAGGAAGAAAGGAGAAAAAAACACCGGCAACAAGGATAATTAATTGGAATGATTGATTTGAATTGAAATTTATTGAAAAATTGAAAGGAAGGGAAAAGTGCCTCGAGCATCATTTTTTTATTGTAATAAATTTACTGCCCTTTTTTGTGGTCAAATTGGCCAAATAAACACATTGTAAATATTTCGTCTGGGTGGGTGAAAATAATTCGAGTTTATAGGCCTCCAAAAAAGTGCGATTAAGTACATTTTCTTTCATCCTCCTTTTCACTAAATTTGACTTCAATAAAATGCACAATTTATTTGTTATTTCCTTCCTTTTTGCCTTAATTTCCTTGGCATTTGTGGTACAAGGCCAGGATTTGATGGGAATGTTCAGCCAAGGTAAAGAAGGATTACATAAATCCTCTATTAGAAGCCCGCTTCTATTTAAGTGCCCCTTCTAGAGGGTCTGAAAATTTGTGGCCCCGGTTACGGTAGAAGAAATTGAGAACTAAAATAAAATTGCTTCTGGGCATATCACTTGTTTGCTAGGATAATCCACTTCTAGACCTGCTTTTTCTCAAAAACAAAACTGTTAATGTTAAAAATATTAAGTTAGCTTTAATTCTTATAACCTTATTAGATCTTTGTATTATTATTGTAGATTTAATAGTATGGTTGCTCAAAATAGGTTTAAAATCCGGTTTTCCGTTAACCGTTGGTTTTCAATTTCTCTTACTTTCGGTTTTAAAGAGCTTCCTAATTTCGTTTTTAAATTTCATCGATTTTCTGAAACCGAAACCGACTTTGTACACATATTATTAAGAGGTTTAAAAGATTAAATTACCAGCGGACATAAATTGAATGAATCAATTTGATGGTGAATTTATTAAAAATTAATTTTCAAGGGATGGGAATGTTCACTGGCGGTGGTGGCCAATCCGGCGGAATGGGCGGATTGAGCTCATTGATGGGCGGTGGCCAGCAAGGAGGCGGCGGATTGGGCGCATTAACCGGATTAATGGGAGGAGGAGGAGGCCAACAGGGAATGGGCGGATTGGGCAGCCTTTTGGGAGGGCGAAAACGGCGATGAACGGTTCCGAGGATTTAGAATAATATTCGCATTTTTTGTATTTGTGTAAAATTATTCAATTTTTATTGAAATAAAATAAATATGTATAAAAATCGAGCTGCATCGTCAATTTAAAACAACTTCGGCGAAACATTGAAAAATATTAAAAATAAAAATCTAACCGGATGGAAACACAAAAAATCGAATTGTTTCTGGAATACCGTAGCCTTCTCTCATTAAATTAAATTAAATTCTACATAATAATATAAATCCTCTTATTTATTTGTATTTTTTAATAGGTAAAAATTTTATTATTTTAGAATCACTAAATGTGATATTGGCCTTTAAAAAGGCAAATGGACAATTTTTATTTAATTATATTATTATATTTATTGCATCTTATTAGGCTGAATATTAATATGCACAAGTACATAACTAAATCTAAATATTCATTGTCCTGAATTCATTTCATCCATTTGGTTGGTTCTTGGCAATATTTCGGCCAAATTCTTTTTGTTCTTTTTCATTAATTCCATTCATTTCCTCCTCCCGATTCTCGTTGCTTTCCGTCACTTTGATTTGAGGCAACGTTCCACCATTCAATGTCAAATTGTCGGCTACAACTCCCAAATTGTCTTCGCCACCATCGCCTTCGGCAGCAGATTGTTTTCGCGCAATAAACTGAGCAAATTTTTGTAAATTATTGAAGGTTTTTAACAACGCGGTCAATGCCAATTTTCTACGATTTCCCTCTGTCGGATTCATTTCCATCATTCTCATTAAATTTGACCCTTAGGCCAAGTGAATTTTCCCATTTTTGTCAATACGATAATTTTAATTGGCAATATTTCCTACCTGATTGATGCAAACCAGCCGTTCGCGTTCGCCTAATTCCGCCTCCTCTTCCGCCGCTTTTTCTCGTCTTTTTCGTTGCTTCTTTACCAAAATATTGGGCTGTTTATTTGATCATTCAAATTCCATACCTTTCTTTGAAGTAATAAAGTGCGAAGGCAACAGCCAAAAGCGCATAAAATTGCTAGCCCAATAATGAAAAATGCCAAAATGACCAGCGCCAAATGGAATTGGGGAATGGGGCCAAGGCCATTGGGATTTGGCCCATTCAATGAAGGGGAAGGGGAGGTGATGGTGGAAAATTCGTGTGGCCTTTGGGAGGAATGCACCGCTGAAACCAAGAATGGATAATGAGGACCATGTATAAAATATTCAGAGAGTAATTTGTTAAGCTAATTGTATCCAAAAAATTAAATTTTTTCTGATTAAATTAAAGCCATCAATTGTAATATTTTCCGAATGGAATATTGTATCAAAATTTAACCGAGATTTGGTCTAAAACTTCAAATTATAAACCTAAATGCATATTTATTAAATTTGATAATTTTACAAAGATTTGTATGCTGATTTATAATTGTAATTGTAATTCTGATTTGCGATTGTAATTGTAATTGTAATTCTGATTTGCGATTGTAATTGTAATTGTAATTCTGATTTGCGATTGTAATTGTAATTGTAATTCTGATTTGCGATTGTAATTGTAATTCTGATTTGCGATTGTAATTGTAATTCTGATTTGCGATTGTAATTGTAATTCTGATTTGCGATTGTAATTGTAATTGTAATTCTGATTTGCGATTGTAATTGTAATTGTAATTCTGATTTGCGATTGTAATTGTAATTCTGATTTGCGATTGTAATTGTAATTCTGATTTGTAATTGTAATTCTGATTTGTAATTGTAATTATTCAATCCAAATCCTCCACTTTCCTTTTTCCATCAATTTTTTTCAATAAAATTGCCTACTTCCATTAAGTGGCCTTCGTATTTGCTGATTAGAATGGGCGAAAGCATGAACATGTTTTTGTTTGTGTTTATTTGATGGCCACTTTTGTTGCTTTGGCTTCTTTTTTGACGCCAAAACTTTGTTCGCTGGATTCAGATGCTCCATTTTGGCACCGGAAATAAAAATGAGGAGATAAGCGATTGGGGGCTAAGAAAGTTCAACGTTTACAAATGGAATAAAAAAAGAATTCGCTTTTGAAGGAATAATTGAATGAAAAATGGAGACCAAAAACCACAGAGGGCAAATTTGTTGGCGCCTTTTCCTGGGGTATTGAAGGAAAAAAATGGGATAATGGGGGCAACAAAGTGTCGTCGTCAATGGAGATTTTACATATGGGATGGGGGCACCAAACCAGACTTGAAAAAGATGTTTAAGAGGTAAGGGCAAAGGAGAAGTGCCAAAAATGGAGGAAGGCCCCAAATGGAAAGGATTTATATTCGGGAATCCAACAGATTGGATTGGGTGGGGGAATTTTGCGCATTAAAAGTGGAAAATTAAATGGAAAATGTGCCATTAATGGAAATGAAATAGGATGCGAAATTTTAAAGGAAATTGATGGGAAAAAGAGAGAATTCACCCCGCGGGGCTGAATGAATCATCCATTCATTTCATGCACTGCTGGACACTGTTTAAATAGAGTTCGAGAAGGCAACAAATTTCCTTTGCGTTGTTCTCATATTGATCAGCAATTTGAGAAATGAACATTCTTTGTAATGGAATTGAGAGGTGTGATTAATTTATGAATTGGAATTTGGAAGAGTAATTAATTGATATTAAATGTTTTCGCCAATTAAATTTTTAATTCGGCCTATTAAAAGAAGTTTATATTAGCTCTAATTGAAATATATATTTATATTCGATGAGAAAAAGCATTGATTTGATCAAATCAATTCATGGATGGCGAGATTGATGCCAATGCCAAAGTCTATTCAAGCTGAAGGGAAAGAATCATTCTGGAATCTGAATGGCCTTGGAGAAATGTTCATTGTTTGTTGATAATCTCTGCATTGTCCCAGACCACAATCACCATCCACCCATTGGAATGTTTGTTTTGTTAATTGGCCTCATCAAAAATATGAAAAGTGTGCTTTTAAGTCGGCCGCCAATTTACGACCAACCACCACCCCCTTCTCATCATTTTTCCTCTCTTCATCAAAAATTCCAATGGCCCATGGGGCATTTCGACCAAATCAATTTGCCTATTTCCAAAAGGCTAATTTGGTTGAAAATTTTCTTCCATTCCAGCAAAAAAAGGAGTGCAAATTTTTTTTATGAATTTTTGTGGCAAATGCCAGCTTTTTGACACCCCTGGCTGCCGGTTGGCGCCTTTCCATTTCATCAATTCCACATCATCACATTCCGCCTAAATGAGTTTTTGGACTCACATCGGCTTCATTCCATATCCGTGTACCCAATCAATTCGATTGGCCTCCTTTCCCGCAATCCACTTTTGGGGTGGTCCATTCCATGGCCCAAAATTGGATTAAGTTTTCCTGTGGAAGTGTGGGAACACTGCCTAAAATAAAACAAAAAGAAAAAAATGTGGAATGAAATTATTTGGGCCAAATTCGGTGGCTTTTTGTTAAAATTTTACACCCTAAGATTGCCTATTTCGGTTTTCGGCAATTCATTGGGCCAAATGGATTTTGGTCAACCAAATTTCCCAAAAATAAATCTCATCATATGAGCCAAAACTTTGTGGACTATTCAACTATTTTTTCCATTATCCATGCCCTTTAATAATTCTCCAATTTTTGTAAAGAAAATGTCTATTGGCGGCTTCATCCCATCGTGCAATTCAACGGATCCTTGGCGTCCTCTGGGCAAATTCCTCGACCTCTACGTCCTTCCTGCAATTTGCCTCTCCGGCTTATTCCTCAACATTGCTTGCATTATTGTTTTTGTGCAAAGGTTGTCTTTAGTGTGAATTGGATTGAAATAATTCAATTTTAACCAGAAAAACAGTCATCATTTATTTTTCCTCGACCATTTCCGCATTCCACGGTGCATCGCCGAGCAGGAAACTTTCACCCGAAACATGTTCCGAGAGGACGGCCAGTCCGGAACGAGAAAAGGCCAATTGGAATGGAAATGGAAGGGACAGAAGCAGATTGTCATCAAGCGGAAATGGTCATTTGGAAAATGGCCAGAACCAAAGATGCAGAAGAAAGAATGGAAGGACTCAAACAACAAATTCATTGACGCCAATTTTGAGAACACAGCAAGCCAGACCGTAATTTTAATGAAAATTTTAAAGAAAATATTGAAAAATTGATCATAAACTCCGGAATTTATTGGATACTGGGCTGGTGAATTTAGGAAATTTCGGCTCTATCGATTCGCCTGATCGATTTATTCTATAAAATTACAATTTTAAACCTAAAATAAAGCTTAGACAAAACTTATCAAAACCGGATTTGGTTTAGAAAACGGTTCAGTTTTTCAAAACAAATTCATATCGGTTTAAAATTAATTTCATTGAATTAATAAATTGAACCATATTAAAGTCGTATGAGTCTATTCTTTCTCCTGTACGGTATATTGAAGCCGAACTAGCCCAGCATCTAGTAAATTCGGGAATTTTCCCATTTCCAAAAATATACTACTATCAAAATCACCTATTTTCGTACAAAGGCGTTCTCATCCATTGGTGCCAGTCCTAATTGTCCTCTGCTGTTGCGATTCTTTGCAGCTGCTTTTCTCCCTTTTGGTCCTCTATTTGCCGGCTTTACATGATCATTTGGAAATGGACCCCATTGGAATTGTTGCCCAAATTGCTTATTTGGCCACGGGCGGATTGGCTGGCGGATTGTTGGCCGCAAATTGTGCTTCAATTTGGACAATGTCCGTTTGCAAATTTGGGAATTGGAATTCACAAATGATTTAGAAGATATAAATTAGGATAGAAATCTACAAAAAATTAGTTTATATTTGCTGTTGTAGACTCTATTTTAGGGAGAGAAAATCATTGTTATTTTTATAGGCAGATTATGAGAAGAACACAGAACACATAGGTGAAGAATCCCATTGGGAAATGACTGTCAATTAGTACAGTACTTTTTCCCTTGCATTTAATCAACGAGTGAAATGTGCCTAATAAGGTATTATTCACTTCAATTATTCCTCTCTTTTCTCTTGGTTTTGGTATCAAACAATGGAAATTCATCCGATAAATATTAGGAAAATATTTTCCTTTTCTCAGTTCCAGCATTTCCATTAAATATATGTATTTTTAGATGCTTCATTTCCCTGCAACGGCATCGTGCCATTGTTCGTCCATTGTCCACGATTTCGGCATCCAAATCGGCCAGTCATTTGCCACTTTTCCTCATTGCCATTTGTGCCCTTCTTTTCAATTTGCCGGTTTGGTTCGAATTTCGATGGTCCATTGCCCGAATACCAATTGCCGATGGTCAACAGTATCGTTCATTACTGATCCATCAACGGTCGGCGCTGGCCCAGAATGAGGAATATCGTTTCATGGTTAGGCCCTGAACAATGCCCAAATTCCATTCATTTTCAGATGCACAAAGTGCTCTATCCAGTTTGCGTTTATTTGGTTTGTTTTCAGTGAATAAAAAGTGCCAATTTGGGACAAGAATAAAAAGCCTAAAATGACCACAATTATTTAATGTTTTGGACCAAAAAACACTGAAAATGGCGAATAGAGTTATTGAAAATAGAGAAAAGATTATAACGGTTTAGAGTTTAGACCCCAAAACCCTGAAGGCTTCAGTTTAATTCATAGTTTTGAACTAAAACTGAAAGACGGTTAAAATTGCTTATTAATACATTTTAATTTTTGTATCAAATTATACAAATAATAAACTGAATGGCAGATTCCCCTGTTGCTTATTTCCTTCCTGAATATTCGCATTCTGGCCTTCATCCATTCATCGGCGCGATTGCGGGAATTGACCGTCGGCGGCAGTGCCACACATCATCGACGGCGAATTGCCAAGGAGCGCCGATCGGTTTGGCTGCTAATTTCCATTGTGCTCCTCTTCTTCCTTTGTCATACCGGTTCGGAATTAGTGGGAAGTCAAAAGTGGGGGATAAAATTATGGAAAGAATGTACTTTAAAAAGGAATTAATTATGCCTAAAAGAATGGCAATTTGGAGCAATTTAATATTTTTTGATCCCATTCATTTTTGAGGTGGCCTAATCATTCGTTTCGTCGATTTGCGCAAACATGGAAATGAACCGGTTAGTACAGAAATTATCCCATTCAAAATTCCTCCAAAATTTGCAGTGTTTTGTATTTGCCAAGGATTTTGTGAATTTCCTCTTCAATGTGAATTCATTTGCCAATCCAATGCTTTATTTTTTCTTCACCAAACAATTTCGCGATTTACGGACAACTTGGGCCAGTGGCCTATTGCGGGCGAGCACAATAACAGCAGCAGCTGGTGGTGGTGGAGAATATACGGGAATTGAGAAAGGGAACGGTGGAATAACAATGCCATCATCGGTGAATAGAAATGGAGGAGGAATTTATCAAAAAATGTTGAGGAATGGGAAAGAAATTGTGAATAATGAAGACTAAAAAATGATGCGCGAAAATTGTATCATTTTATAATATTGAAAAAATGAATAAAAATAAATAATTAATGAGTGCATTAAACTTTTTATTGATACAATGAAATTTGGAGAATATATTTATGGGAAAATTGTGAGGTGAAAAAGTAATCACAGTGGAACAGCAAATTGTCAGCTTGAAATGGTGACCAGCATCGATGATAATGCTAAAATGGCTATCAGCCAAATATTTGTCCATTTCATTATTCGCCTTTCGGCTCCACTCAATTTTGCTGTTTGCAAATCATCGTGAATGTTGCATTCATCTAATTAAATGAATGAAAATAAGGGAAATTTCTCAATTAAAGCCGCGCTAATTAATAAATGCACCCTTTGGAAGGTATCCGAAAATTTGGAGCCCAGAGGTTATAATAATAGAGAATTAAGGATAAGGGGAATTGCGATAAATTAATTCATTCTTTTCACATTCTCATCGATCAAGGGGAATTCAACGAAATACTAGGATGAGTGATATCACTGATTAAATCCCAAGGTTATTCTTATGAACATAGCTCAAAAAGTCATTAATGAATTTTGGAAAGAGATATGCCATTCGAAAGCATTAACTCTCTTCTAAAAAGTCGCTTTTATATTTGGGAAACATATTAAATTAATTTATAGAAAAAGCCGTTTTTCCTCACTCAATTAAGAAAATTCGGGTTCATTACGCTCAAAGGCATGTAACTTTTTTGAAAGTTGATTTTCAAAAAATTTAAAATGGCAAAATTAAAGAAGACACTTTTGGCTTTAAAATGTTATATCGCCTTCCCAAATTGGCTATTGCCTCTTTGAGCTATGGGCTAAAAGATAATCGCAACTTATACCAAATGAATTGATTGATGCCTGAAGGTCCATTTTTAGGAGCTGCGAAAAGGTTACTTTCCTTTTGTTATTACGGTAGGCGATGGCGCCCAAATGCACCCCACCCTTGTCACTCAAAGGCATCAATCAATTTACTCAAAGGCATCAATCAATTCATTTGGTAAAAGGAAATGACAAACGATACAGTCAGCTCAGCAGAATACATCCATTTTTTTTATCTATAACTCAGTGGGGCAATAACCAATCAGTGAAGGCTATATACCATTCGAAAGCCCTAATTCTCCTCTAAAAAGTGGCCATTTTATTTTAATTAAAAATTAAAAATGTTTTTAAAATAAACGACTTTTCCTCACCCTATCAGAAAATTCGGATTCATTACATTCAAAGGCATGCAATTTTTATCAATGCTTGAATTCTTTAATTAAAAAAAGCCAAATTTGTAGAGGGCACTTTGGGCTTTGAAATGAAATATCATTTTTTCAGATTCAGTATTGCCTCGATGAGCTATAGTCAAAATAATTGCCCGGGGATTCATTCGGCGGTACCCAATGTTCCCTTTGATAAAATTACCATTCGAGCAGCTGCAGACCCGCACAAGTTCTCTGCAATGAAATATTCAAACGCATTAAATTTGCCAATAAATTCATTCAAACTTTGTTGAGCCGCTGGCCGTGCCCAACTGTGGCCAAATTTGGTTAATGGGCAATTCCAAACAGGCCTGGGTCCGATGCAAAAACTGGAAGAATGGAGGCAGTTATTAGAGACAAAAATTAATGGAAAATAATTATTGTGAAATCTAAAAGAGATGATGAACCAAAATGGCCATTAATAAATATGAAAAAGCCTTCAATTCGCTGCCTTTTAATTTATTTGTTTTAGCTTAGATTTAGTCTTATTAGCTTCGGTTAATATATTGGAGTATTTTTTGCCAAAATGCAAAAGAATCGCCATTAATAAATAGATAAAAGCCTTAGTGCTTAATGGCTTTAGTTTGACATTATTAGGATGTGCCCATCAAGATAACAAAATGAGTTTGGACTTGGACCTCAATTTCAGTGGGTACTCCTTCGGGTCCGGCCGAGGCAATGGCTAGCTCGAAAATGTCGCTGGCACAGCCGCGCACAAATGTGAATGGGCGACGTTCGTTTTGTACACCTACAAACTCAAATTATTTCATTCCCCAAAATGATTTAATATAAATTAAGGTATTAATGAAGGAATATATGATCCAGGGATTTAACTAAAGCTAAAACATAGTTCAAGAGCCAAGACATAGATTTGCCTTACCGCCAAAGTATTGAGGCTCCAGCATGGAAATACAAGTAGAGTCGCATGGCACCAATGCCGAACTGCTCATTGTGGCCAATTCCAACCGAGAATCACATAAACGATCAAAAATGACGGGGCGGCCGAAAAGGGCTGGGCTATTAGCGCGCAAAAAGATGGACTTGAATATTTTTTTTTTCGATTTGATTATTTCCAGCAGAGGAGGCGGACTAACCTCGTAATCTTCGGAGGCACAAGAAAAGCAACTGTAAATTTAGGGGACAAAGTTTGGCTTGGAATATAATAGAAATGGTAATGAAAGGAATAGTCGGATTCGGGTGTAAACTGTAAATGGAAGGGGCATTGGATTTGGATTCATTGGGATTCCTTCCTTAAATTCCTTTGAAGGCAATCGGAATTGCTGGAAACAACCCAACTTTATAACTTCACAATTTCTAAACCAATTAAAAAATTAATAAAATTTGATAGCCAAAAGTCTGATCTTTAATTTGATACCAAAAACATCAAATACAGTTCTTTATGAGTTATTATAAATGGCGAAAAGTTGGCCGGAACTAAATTTATTGGCCATACATTGTCCTGTTAATATAATTAATGGAAAAAAGTTAATTTTCGATAAAAAATTACCACTTTCTCCTCCATTTCAATTGGCCAATTTTCCTTATTGCTTCAATATTCATCCATATTTGCCCTCAATAAATGGGACCTAGCCTAGCCTTCAATTGTTCTATTCTAAGTTCTAACAAAGACTCGAAAATGTCGTTGGCCAATTTCATTGGATTTATGACCTGATGAATGGATATTCTGGCAAAGGAGATCCGATGATGAATTTTAGGGGCTGGAATATGATAAAAAGGAGGCAGCAATAGGCGGTCGGTAGCCGGAACAGAAAAAGCAAATCCATGCGCATTTCATTGGTGGCCCATTGTGGAGAATAGAAGAGAGGGAGGAATTGGTTAATGGGTTGAATTTAATGGCAAATTTTATGGCTCTGAAACAGTAAATTTTTGATTTAAACTGATTTTGAGGAGCAAATATGGAATAAAATAGGCAAAGAAGCCTCAGAATTTGGCCTGGTTTGGGCCTCTCTGATTCACGGTGAGGGCCGTTTTGTAGCCGGGTGATTTTGAACCGAGGGTTACTCTTTCCTGCTGGGGTTCATAATTTGAGAGCCTAAATACCCGTAAATTCTTTAAAAGTGGCCCCGGGGCTATTAATTTTCAGAGAACTTCTAGAGGGGGCTAAAATAGAGAGGGGGTCGGTCAATAATAAAGAATTTACGGCAGTCCCAATAAGACCAATGGTTCCGAGCCCTAAACCATAAACCTTAATCTTATAGCCCTAAATCCTGAAGATGGCGCTACATTGGCGGCGTCAAAACGACCTCTGGTCCAAGTGATTCGTTTTTTGATTTATGGGCTTCCTATTATTTAATTTTAATAAGTAGAAATCAATGTGAAAAAAAAAGAATTGGCAAACCAATATCGAATGAGGCGAAGCTAAATTTGCCCAAAAAAATGTGTAAAATGTAGGTAAAAATGAATGATTTGTGGAAAGAAATGAGGCAAAATTCGCGCCACCAAAAGCACCTGCCCCTTTCGTAAATGTCGATGGGAAAATAAAGAGAAAATGGGAGAAGGTCCACTAATTGAGTTATAGCTGGGAATGGCCAAAAGGGGATGGAATTTGTTTGGTGCGCGAAAGGGGGAAATGGGCGAGGGAAAGGCGCCGGTGGTTGGTGGATGAATTAGCTGGGAAAATGTGCCGAGAATGGAATTTTGAGTGAGGACATAAAGTGCTCCTTGGCCAATTATTGTAGAGGGGAGAAATGCACTGAAACTAAGAAGAAGGCGAGGATGGGGACGAAATGGATGCTTATTCGAAAGGAATTGAGGGAAAGTGCCAATAAACTTATGCGCCAAAAGGAGGGAGAATTGTGGGGGCGGAGGGTAACGAAATTCAATCCAATCCCCCTTTGGGGAATGAATTTTTGAAGGGGCCGCCGATGTGCATTTACCAATTAAGGAGGAAGTGGATTGAACAAATCCAATTAATTCAATTCAAAAACAAAAAAAAAATTAGGGTAATATGGAAGAAATGGAAATTGGAAATGGAAGTGAGAATGGATTTAATCAATGCCTTCTCTGGGCAAATTCATTTAATTTCAGACAGGGATTGTCATAAATTTATTTGCAATACCGTATTTTCTATCAGAAACCCCGACGGAGTTTGTAAATTTCAGCAGAGACCTTCCAAGAGAGACTTCTAATAGAAATGAGTCTTCTATTAGAAAAATATGTTATTTATTGCTAGAAAGAACTAAAATTTGCCTTTTAAACTTTGATAAATTCTGCCATTTCTCGAGGCCACAAAAATTGGCCAAATAATGATTTTTGATGGAGAATCCTCACCCGTAAAATAAGTCCTAAATTCATATTGAAAAATGCTTCAATTTAGACACAATGCAAAAAAATGGGGGAAGAATGGACATTCAGGACATTTTTGAGCGAATAAAATTGGTGGCGGATGAAAAGCCTTTGAAATAAACAGCAAATTCATTGAAGAAGGTGATGGGGCATTTAGGCGAATTTTGTGGTCCAAAATGCCGAGGAGGAGCAGCAGAAGAAAAAGAGGTCGATGAAGACAATGAAATAGACCAAAGCCAAAAGCGGTTGGAAATTGAGCCGGAAGGAAGTTGGAAAAGTGGGAATTGGGTGCCAAATCCGGCGGTGGTTGGCGGCGGCTTTATGCCTGGTTGATTTTGAATTGGCCCCCAAATTGGGGGATGTTTTGGCCGAAAAATGGGCGCCAATCAGTGGTGGAAGAAGGCACACAAATGGGGAAGTTCCCAAAATATGGGGTGGGCATTGTCAATGAAAGAAGAAAGGAAAAATGCCGGCTTCTTGTCGATTCATGTTTAAGTGGAAGGGTGAAAAGCCTTTCTATAGGCTAAAAAACAAAAATATCCTTTACTCTTCTCAAAAAATGGAAATGCAAAGGCTAGGCTATCGCTGGAAGGGCATTTTGTCCATATGTTTATTTCCTCCATCGTCCAATTTGGTAATTGCCGTCTCCGCTTTATGACACCATCCATCCACGGCAAGAAAGACACGATTTCTGCACAAAAGAATTCCAAAGGAAGGAAAATAAATTGGAAAACGAGTAAAAAAAGGATTACTTAAAGCTTTAAAATCGGGAAAATCACATTAACCAAGAACTGAAAGACATGCTGGTTTTTATACAATCATTATTTTTAAAATCATCATTTTTTACATCAAAAGTAATAATTAAATTAATCCAAATTAAATTCATAGAGCAGAGCTGTCTTCAACTTGTACGTGCCACTTATTTGTCTCCCAAAATCGACTTATTTTTGCACCAAATTTTTCCCTCTCCCAAAATCGACTTATTTTTGCACCAAATTTTCACCTCTCCCAAAATCGACTTGTTTTTGCACCAAATTGGGCGGAAATTTGAATTTTCACATTTACTTCCTCTTTTCTCTACTCAAATCTAATACGGAAAAGCTTAATTGTCCCTCAAAATGGGCTCGAGTCCTGTCTTAGGCTGTTTTTCTTCCGGCTTCGCGAGATTCCAATGCTCCGAGCCCCTAATCCTAAGCCCCTAGCCCCTAAATCCCATGCCGACCATAACCCTAAGCCCCTAGCCCCTAAATCCCATGCCGACCATAACCCTAATCCCTAGCCCCTAACTAGACTTATCCGGCTTAATTCCCCTATATCCACCTAAATCCCCCTATATCCGGCTAAATCCCGCGCACTTTCCGGGCCTCTATTATACTTCACCGACTTTCTAGTGGCCTTCCCAGCCATTTCCAATCCATTTCTATGCTTAATCCCCCTATATCCACCTAAATCCCCCTATATCCGGCTAAATCCCGCGCACTTTCCGGGCCTCTATTATACTTCACCGACTTTCTAGTGGCCTTCCCAGCCATTTCCAATCCATTTCTATGCTTAATCCCCCTATATCCACCTTAATCCCCCTATATCCACATTAATCCCCCTATATCCGGCATAATCCCGAGCACCTCCTTTTTGACTTCCGCGTACCCCAGGAATGTCCCAAAATCGTTTTATATTATTTACAACGTGAAAAACAAATTCCCCCGATTTGGTGCAAAAACAAGTCGATTTTGGGAGAGGTGAAAATTTGGTGCAAAAATAAGTCGATTTTGGGAGAGGGAAAAATTTGGTGCAAAAATAAGTCGATTTTGGGAGACAAATAAGTTTTTCCGTCAACTTGTTAATAGGATGTTTAGCTTACTGTAGTTTTAAGAGGTGGTTATTTTAATTTTTGAATTGTTTACCGGAATATTGTAGCCGAAAAAGAATTGGCGAAATGTATTTTCCGACGCCGACGTCAGAACTCAGAAGTCAGATCAGCACACATCAGAAGCAAACAGCAAGCAGAAAATCGACATTCGAATTCGAGGGAAAATATTTTTTTGCAGAAAAGAAATGCTTGTTTTGCAGAAAAAAAATATTTTTGACTTCTAATAAAAATCAGGCCCAATTCGTACAATAAATACCATAAGAGATCGAATGAAACCGATTTAACCCCAAAATTTTCGGGTGGTTGGCTTGGATAATCGAATCAAATTTTATTTATTAATCATGTTATAATATTTTAGCGAATATCAAGACTTAAATTTGAAAATTCAACAACAAAACAAGTTCAAAAACATCCTAATAAAAATGCAACAAAGTAAGTTGGAAATAAATTCACATTGAATTCAATTTGTTCTTAAGATTGCTACAATTGTGGCCAGCCTGGACATCAAGCGCGTGATTGCCAAATGGGCAACCGTATGTTTATAATAATCCTTTTTATTAAGTCATTTTTTAATTTAGGAAATTGTTACAACTGTGGCGAATATGGTCACTTCTCGCGTGAATGCCCCAGCCCACTCCGTAAATAATTTTTGATTATGCGTTCCATTAAAATCAATTTTCAGTCTGCCGCCGATGCCACCAGCCAGGTCACGCTATTGTCGATTGCACAGAAGGCCGCGAAATCCAAAGTTAGTGGACTTAAAACACTAAAATCTTAATTTTTCAGTTTGCTATCGTTGCAACCAACCAGACCATATTGCTCGATTTTGCCCATTGGGAGGAGGAGGTGGTGGAGGCAGAGGTGTTGGAGGCGGAGGCGGTGGCCCAAATCGTATGTTTTTAACCTTTATATTCTTAGTAATTTGTTAATTTAGGAGCATGCCACAACTGTGGCGAACATGGTCATTTCTCGCGGCAATGCCCCAATCCACTCTGTAAATAATTTGATTATGCGTTCCATTAAAATCAAATTTTCAGTTTGCTACCGCTGCCGCCGACCGGGGCATGTTTCTCGCGATTGCAATGAACAAGGAGGCGGAGGTGATGAGGATGGGCAGCAACTGATGGAGGAGGAGGCGCAGCACCCGATGGAGGAGGCGGAATACATCAAACTCAAAGTGGTTGGCCAGGTTTGTATTTTTTTGGAATTTTCTTGAATAAATTGATTTTAATTCAGGATTCCAATGAAGTCCATTTCCGAATGAAATATGGGACCAGCATGGGCAAATTGAAGAAGGCATACGCAGAACGCGCTGGAGTCACGGTTTGTTTTTTCGGTTAAATTCTTAGGATGGGACACGAAAATATTCTCATTAAAAAAACTGAGTTTGATTTTCAAAAATTAACTATAGAATTAAATAATCATTTTAGGTCGGTTCGCTACGCTTCCTGTTCGATGGACGCCGAGTTAACGACGAGGACACTCCCAAAAGCTTGGAAATGGACGAAGACGATATCATTGAGGTATGTTAAATTTTCAATCAAGAGCACAATTAACTAATCAATTCGTTCTCATCTTCAGGTCTACCAAGAACAGCTGGGTGGCAGCGACCAACTCTGATGAATGAAGGCAAAAGAAGAAGGATAAGAACTGCGATGATTGGAACGTTGTTGTATTTAAATAGTATTTTGACTTCAAATAAAAATCACATTTGTTTGTTTTATTGTTTATTCTGATTTTTAATTTAATTCTTGAATAAAATAATAATTTATTTTAAAAATTTAAATATTTGGTGTTCTGCTGATATTCACGAAAATTATCGATTTTTTTTGAATGAATGACGTTGGATTTTTTGTGATATGTGTGGAATTGCACTACCAAATTAAGAGATCAATGTCATATATTAATTTTGTTGGAAGTTGGAAGCTTGGAACTAAATGTTTAATCCAATTTTAAAATTTAAACCCAATCCTCTGCCCCCCACATTCGAATAATTAAATAAAATGAATTTTATAGCAGTAAATTTTGGATTAATAAATTGTGTGAAAAACGAATTGCTTTTGAATTTGAGTTTTTATGTCTACAGCATTACCCGGTAAGTATTTTGATGCTGAACATATTGAAAAAGTCATTCTTTTCAGCAAACTACAACAATACAAATACAACAATGAGTCAACAAGCCCAAGGTGCTGCCTATGATCCACAGGTTTTTTTGGATTCCTTGAAAGTTGGTAAATTACAATTTTTGAAGCTGGCACAACAGCAATACGAAGCTTGGCAACAATATTATGCACAAGGAGGAGGGCGGGCCGCACAACCCCAGCAAAGTCAACAACCGGGCCAAGAGGTTTTTTGGTCAAATTGTATTTCAATTTAATTTCGAATTAAGAGTGGCGGAGCATATCGAGCCTATTTTGATCAGTCCAATGCTTCACAACCGGCACCACCTCCACAAGGTTTTAAGTAGATATTGGAATAGTAATCTCAAAATCATGCTTAAGTTGGTCAGCAACAAGCCTATGGACAATCTGCGCAACAGCCAATTGCAGGCAATTATGGTGGTGCCGGTGCACCCGCAATGCCACCACAACAATATGGCGGTGGAGCCGGTGCGGTGCCGCCTCAACCAACAAATCCGTATGGACAAAACCAATATTATGGGTGGGTTATTTTTGCTAGTGAATTGAGCGGAGACGGATTTGAAGAAGGTTTATTTTGGGCGTAAATCTGCATATAGAGAACTGTTTTTTAAATCAAAATTAACAACATAGAATTAATATTCTAATTATTTTTATTTAAGAAATGCGCCCGTTTTCCCTCCTGCGCAACCAAATCCGGCGGCGCAAGGCCGCCCACCACCACCGGGAGCATGGTCTGGAGGAGGCGGTGGACCACCACAACGAGGAGGCCCTCCACCATTGAATGCATTCGTCGGTGGACCACCGGGCGGAGGAGGCTATGGCGGCGGACCGGGAGGAGGTTATGGAGGCGGCGGCGGACCGGGAGGAGGTTATGGAGGCGGCGGCGGAGGAGGCCAATGGGGTGGAGGTGGTGATCGCGGTGGAGGACGTCGACCTTATGATCGAGGGTGAGCTAGCAATTTTTTAAATTAAATATAAAATTTGGTACATTAAAAAATGGATTAAAAAATATCCGTATCCTTATGAGTCAGGGGTTCGATGTTATAACATCCATACATCCGAATCCGAATTTCAAAATGTTATTAGACCTGAATAATTGGTCGTGGTCATCGCGTTAAGCGCCCAAATGTTAAGAAATCGAGTTTATTTTACACAACAAGTTTTTCCATTTTCCGGTCTGGGTTGTGGGTTTATTTTGGCAATGACTTGGATTAAGGATTAGCTTACTAAAGTATTTCGAAAATCAGTACCGATGACCTAAAAATGTTGCAAAAGTGAAGGGGGTCCCCCTTTGAGTTGATTTTATTTGGTAAAGTTCTCTTTAAAAACCATTAATTTACGGATGAAAATAAAAAAATAACACCACTAATCAATCAATTTATCATAAATCACATCATCTCGCCATCATAAATGTGTCTGTCAAAACAGGAAAATATATGTTATTGTGGTGAAAAGGTAAATGATCACAAATTGTTCAAAGAGTTCAGACAAAAGACAAACAAAACACGAACCATCCATTCATCTTTGGTGTGGGGGCTCATCCGAGCCCTCCTCCTCATTCATAATAAATGATTGATTGATTACATTTCGATGATTTGCAGACCCGGTGGCGGTGAGGGATACCGACCGGGCGGTCAGGCTGGTTACAGAGGTATTTTGTTGGGTAAACTGTGAAAGTGAATTTTGGTCTATAAAAATGGAACTACCCAAAAATAGAGCAAATTATGTTCAAACGAATTTTAGAGTATTTATTAATGAGTTTATTGGTCTCAATTCTCCAAATAATAATTAACCATTTGTGATTATTGAAAAGGGGTAAAATGGTAATTAATTTGCCATCTTTTACGAATATATTTTATACATAAACTGGTTAATAACATTGGTCAAAGTCCAAAAATTAATCGAAATTAATTGTAAAAAAATAAATAATAAGCCCTAATTTAATATTTCTATCAATTCAAGGTGGAGGCAATGATCGTCGTTCGGGTGGTGGTGGTGGAAGAGACGGAGGCGGTGGATATTCTCGCAATGATCGAGGCGGCGGTGGAGGCTATGGCGGAGGCAGTGATCAACAATACGAGAGCAAGAACATCCTCTATTTTTCGGGACTTCCTTTGGAGTGAGTTAAATTTAAACATTAAATATAAGAATATAACCGTAGAAAAATGAATTTTTTCCCAGAAAATATTTTAAAAAGATCTCAAACCTATCCAAAAATCCTTTATATTATAAATTCATGTTTCAGTGCCAACGAACAATTCATCCACGATGTGTTCAGCATGGAACAGGGCGACGTTGAATCGGGGCCAGATGGGCGGCCAAAAATCAAAATCTACAAGGATGCTGGCCGACCAAAGGGCGAATGCACAATCACGTTCCGCAATGAAGAAGTGGCCCAACGTGTCATGAGCACTTATAATGGTTGGTGTGAAAAATTCAAAATTAATAATAAATTAGAATTAAAATAAAAATTAAAATATTTTCATTTCAAGGTCAACCATTTCCTGGCAGCGAGGGAGTTATGAGCATTTCTGTGGCCAAATTTAGTGGCAACAAAGGAGGAGGAGGGGGTGATGGTCGTGGCGGCGGTGGTCGTCCAATGCGCGATGGAGGTGGACGAAGCGGCGGAGGAGGAGGTTTTAATTCTTTTTAATGTAAATTTATATACAAATAATTTAAGGATATGGAGGCGGAGGAGGCCGTGACTACGGTGGTGGGGGAGGCCGTGATGGCGGTGGTAGAGGTGGCGGAGGGCGCGGACCACCGGGACGCGATGGAGGTAAGCAAAAATTTGAATTTTTGGCAAATATTCCTCAAAATTCCAATCTTCTCACAGGTGGTCGTGGCGGTGGTGGAAGAGGAGGCGAACGTCAAGGCGGCGGCGGTGGTGGAAGAAAGGGCCTGGAAATACGCAAAGGAGACTGGACTTGCCCGTATGCATTCTTCACAAATTTTATTCATTAATTCTAATCAATTTTTTGTAGATGTGGAAATGTCAATTTCGCCTTCCGTCGTGAATGCAATTCCTGCAAGGCTCCAAAAGGACAAGATGGAGGCGGCGGTGGATATGGGGGCGGTGGGCCAGGAGGACCAATGGGTGGCGGATATTATCAAGGAGGACCACCCCAGGGACCATATGGTAAATATTATTGTTATAAAACTTAATTTTAAGCCAATAATAAATAAAATTAACCTATTAAAAATTTAATTTAAAAATTTCAGGAGGAGGCGGTGGTGGACCAATGCGCGGCTATGGGGGAGGTGGCGGATATGGTGGCCCCGATCATTCTCGTCCATACTGATTCGTGCGGATTAACAACAATCAATGATAAAGAGTGAAGGATGCTTTTGATGAAATAATATTTTTGTATTTCATTTCTGTTCTATGTTAATTTTATTTTTATAATCACACAAACATTCTCCATTCTCCCGCAATTGTGTCGTGATTTGTCATTTCCAAAACACATTTTCATCTTTTATATTATAATATTTTTCGATATTATTATTATTTAAATGTAGTCTTATCTTAATTAATTTTGATTTTTTGGGATAAAAAATTTTTAAATTTTAATATTCAACTCCATTTCGAGGAAATCATATTAAACTAAAAACAATAAAAAAATAAGATGGATTAATTCGGCCATACTCCTTCTTTCCCTTCCTCTTAATCTCCCCCAATATTATATCATAGCTGCTGTAATCGTTAAAATTGATGGGGTGCTCAAGAATATGCTTATAACGAGTCCTTGCTTTTATGCATATTTATTAGGGCCTCATATGTCTTCATGGATATTTATTAGGCATAAAATAATATTAAAATAATATTCTGCTGTTGAGATTTATCATTTATTTAATGTTGTTGTAGAATTAAAATATTTGTAAACATGGAATGAGTTATGCAAATGCAACAAATAAATAAATACAATATATTTGCTTGTTAATCTTCTTTCGTCTTCATTCATCGGTGCGAGGGTTATTCAGATTTTCTTCCTTCCTCAAAGGCTTCATCCTGTGAAGATGATGGCGGATCCTCGTCGAAGAATGGGGGCATTTCGGAATCCTTCAAAATGGATAAAAATTGTAAGAAAATTAAATATAAATACCTGTTCAAGTCCTCCGTTTTCCTGGTCCCTTGTTTCGTAGCGATAAAATTCCGTATGACTTATCAGGCAGAGCACAAAATCATGGCCTTGTTTGCATTTGAGCAGTTCATTGAATGTTATCCTGAATTTGCAAAGAATGTTTTATGATATAAGATGGTGCAATATTAGGCTAAAAAAAGAATAAAATATTATTCACAATCGCAAATAAGAATTATAATTCAGAATTACAAAATCAGAATTTTACAATTACAATCGCAAATCAGAATTACAATTACAATCGCAAATCAGAATTACAATTACAAATCAGAATTACAATTACAAATCAGAATTACAATTTACAATTACAAATCAGAATTACAATTACAATCGCAAATCAGAATTACAATTACAATCGCAAATCAGAATTACAAATTACAATTACAATCGCAAATCAGAATTACAATTACAATCGCAAATCAGAATTACAATTACAAATCAGAATTACAATTACAATCGCAAATCAGAATTACAATTACAATCGCAAATCAGAATTACAAATTACAATTACAATCGCAAATCAGAATTACAATTACAATCGCAAATCAGAATTACAATTACAAATCAGAATTACAATTACAATCGCAAATCAGAATTACAATTACAATCGCAAATCAGAATTACAATTACAATCGCAAATCAGAATTACAATTACAATCGCAAATCAGAATTACAATTACAATCGCAAATCAGAATTACAATTACAATCGCAAATCAGAATTACAATTACAATCGCAAATCAGAATTACAATTACAATCGCAAATCAGAATTACAATTACAATCGCAAATCAGAATTACAATTACAATCGCAAATCAGAATTTTACAATTACAATCGCAAATCAGAATTACAATTACAATCGCAAATCAGAATTACAATTACAATCGCAAATCAGAATTACAATTACAATCGCAAATCAGAATTACAATTACAAATCGAAATCCTAAATTGCAATCCAAATCAATTCAAAATATTTAATATTTAAAAAAATTGTTGTTTTTATGTTCCATTCCCACTTACTTTCCATTGTCCACCGGTTTAACCATGTCAAAAAATTGATCGGCAAAATCATCGAATTCCGGCATTGCCCCATCCATGAACCAAGAATTATAGGCCAATCGCAATTCCCCATAGAAATAGTACAGCTCATGCCGGGTGATTAATCCATTGCCGTCCACATCGAGTATTTTGAAGAAATAGGCCAACGAGGATGGATGCTAAATGTCAATTGGTTTTAATGGATTTAAGAGAAAAGCAAACCGCCAAATGATTGAAGGCAATTTGGAATTGGACAAACTCTTCGTAGCACATCATTTTGCCACCATTATGGACGTGAATTTCGAAGAGACGTTCAACAAATGTGGAAGTGAATGCGCCATTTTGAATTCGTTGAAAGTCCTCTATTGTCAAGTAGTTTTTCTGATCCGTATCATAGATTTGGAAGAAGCCATTTTGCTCATGTGTCTTTTCCGGAGAAAACCTTAAGATTTGAAATTTTAACAAAAATTGTAGAAAAAATTACACTAACCAATTTTCGAAATCCTCATGGTTGACTTGCAGTCCGAATGCATTCTCCAAAAAGCCGCAAACAATGGCGTCGTTTATCCGAATCCGACCAATGTGTTTTGGGTCAAGGAAGAAGAAGAACATCGTCTCCACTGTGTTCATATAGCAAATTTCGAATGTTTCCTGCAGTTTTTGGGTTATTATTTGTATTTAATCTGATAAGACCTCCAAATCACGAAGAACATCGACTTTGGGGATGACCTCGTTTCGGTAATATGCCGAAAATTGCTAAAAATTATAAAGAAAATTATTAATGATGAGCGTAAGACTACCTCTCTGGTCAAACTGCCCAATCCATCCTCATCATATTTGGCCATGTTGAGTCGATTACGGAAAAATGCAGTTTTATTGGTGACATAGTCCTGGAGTGCCTCAACCGTAATTTTTGGATTTGATGGTTTTTGTTGAATTTGGTGGGCTCGAAAGAATGTTGCGGGTAAAATAAAATTCATCAGACGTTTTGGAAGTCGTTTCCGGAGAGCCTAAGAACCAAATAAATTTAGCGATTTAATAAAAATTTAATTTGGGTTACCATAAATTGGTTGAATTTGATTGTTTTCTGTTCGCCATCTTCAGTTTCGGACTCTGATGCGCGGCCCAATAATTCTTCGAATTTCTTAAATAATTTAATTTTTAGTCTGATTTCTAATCAAATTAAACCTTTAAATCTTCTTCCGTCGGCAACTTTTCCTTCTCCAGTTCAAAGGCAATTCGGTAAGAAAGTTTCCTAATTCGTTCTGAGAGCAAATTTTTTCGGTGAATTTGTTGGAAGAAATTTGGCTCCTCTCCATTGCAATCATTCAAAATGCTTTTGTATTTTTGAGCATTTGACAATTCAATTGGATCATCAATGTTCAATGCATCCGGAAATTTGGCCAAATATTCATCCAAATATGCGGCAATTTTTGTCGATTTTTTAGTCATCGTTTTGTTTTTGTGTTATTATCTAAAATATTTACGGGTGAATTAAAAAAATGATTAATTGGAAATTAATTAAAATATTAAATTCGATTTATTTTACGAAATAATTAAATGAATAAATTAATTTTGAAACATTTATGCAGTCATTTTATATATGTCTGGGGGTTCAAAGTTGCGAACATTGATTAAAAAATAAATAAGTGCAAGAAATTAATGAGGAAAATATGTAAATTTGAGCTATTTGGATAAGGAAAGGAATGTCATTGTCATGGGAGTGGGTCATTTCGGATAATTTCGTTGAGTTTAGTGAGTATCCATCCATCATTTGAACAGGTCATTTTGTGTTTGATCCGAGCGCATTCACACAATCGACGAACAGCAAGGGGCCTTCATAATGGTGTCGACCAATTGGAGGAGCAAATGTGTGCAGAGGAAAGAGAATGTCACAAGGCAAAGGTCCATGCCAAATTCCCAGAGCAAATCCAGTAAAATTCCCAGCCAGATGACCTTTAAAATTATGTAAAATTTTTTGCTTTATTTTAAAATTCATACCATTCGTTCGTTCAGTCCGGAAATGAGCAAAGTGTTCACCAGGTAACCATGTTTTGGATACTTTTTGAGCAGGCGCTTTTGGGGAATGGCCACCGCCAATTCCCAGGCACAAAACATCCCTGTGAATGTGAGCAGCACATATTCGAGCATGGCCAGTTGGACGGCAATGCGGAACGCAAAGCCCAGTGTGATCATCAACCAAAAACGATGGCGGTCGACCAGCTCGCAATAAATGGGCGCAACAAATTGGATCTCATCCTTAAATGTAATATTAAAAGAATATTTTAAGAATTTAATTCAATAAACCTGAACAAAACTGGTCTCAGCACCACCGCCAACCCTTTGTCCATCTTTGTTGTTAATTTTGTCTCCGTCCTCCGCCTCCTCTTTTTCATAATAACCCTCAATTGATGGTGCCTGTCGTTTTTCATTTCCCTCGGGTCCAGATAAAATTGCCGAAAGACGTTCCTGGCCATTTTGCAATATCCGTTGACGACGACGTTCTCGGCGCATTGCTTTATGGAATTGAACATATTTATTTAACCATTTAATTGTAATTTTTACCGGCTGTCTCACTGGCACAATCAGCGATTGTCATTGACATTTATTCTCAAATTTATTGTTAATTTTATTGCTTTAAACTTTTAAAACATAAATTAATCAATTAAATAGAATTTAAATATGGCAAAATAAAAATAGATTACATAACTAATTAATTTTAAAATAGCAATTTAAACAAAATAACTTTATACTAAATGAAAAAAAGCAACAAATTTATCCATCAAATGAATGTGATCGAATTGGTTTCAGCGGATCAAATAGTTTCGGATCGCGTAAATACTTCGGTTCTTTAACCAAAATTGGCATATAACCGGCTCTTCTGCAAAATATAAATGCATGAAATTTTAATTTAATTCCAATTTATTAAACCTGCTCATTGCAATTGTCTCGAGAAGTGCTTGGTGCTGTTTCTTGCAAAGTCCAGTAATATCTGAAAATTTGTTCAAAAACCTTTAATAATCAATTCTCTTACGGCGTTCATAGACTCGTCCACTGAATGAAGAAACGAATTGTTGAAGAAGGCGAGCATTTTTGTAGTCCAATTTTATGCCAAGTTCACAAAGTAGGCATTTTCTGGTTGCCTTAATTAGAAAAATTTAATTTAATAATTCTTAAAAAAAATTTACATAATCGTAAGGATTGAATCCAAGTTGAACGGGTGCATCCGGATCTTCAGGGAACAATTTTTGCTTCTCCACTCTGACTTTGTTTGCCGCCAAATTGCAACGGACTTTGCCAAATTCAATGTTGTCTCTGGGAATGAGTTTCGTTTTGGCCAGTGAACGCATTCTAATAAATTTAGTTGGATTATTTATATTTAAATAATTAAAATGTTACCCAGCGGATATTTTTCGAGAACCCCTCCGCATCATTTTTGTCAGTTGGCTTAAATAAAATTAATTAAAAGTTTAAAAGTGCATAAATAATTCATAAATATTTGATTGAACAAAACATTCATATAAATTTTCAATAAATAAAATTAAATAATTTTAATAAGTGAAATTAAAAGAAAAAATATTGGATTATCGCTGATGGGCAAAAATTCATCATAAATAAAAATGAGATAATTAAATTAAAATAATTGTGGGAGATCAAAATTGGATAAATAAAAGTGGAATAATGCCATCTCAATGATTGTTTTCGGTTCGTGTAATCGATGAGCGTCCATCCTTGAATTGCACTCGATAAACAACATTTGCATTGTCGAAAAAGCCTTGTTTCAACGAAACAACAATAAACTAAAAAGAAAATATTATAAATTAAATCTAACATTTTTATGAAACTTACTTGGCTTTGACTGAAATGATTTTTGATCATTTTTCCGATATTTTCCGTATGCGACATGTCCAAAGCGGCATCGATTTCATCGAGAATGTAGAAAGGCGCTGGTTTGAATTTTAACATTGCCAGAATGAGTGAAAGAGCCACAAGTGAACGCTGCCCTCCGGACAATTCGCTCAATGAATCCTAAATAAAAATATATTTAATGCGAATTAAATACAAAAAAACCTTATATTTTCCATTAAATGCCACTCGAACTTCCAATCCATTAAGGCAATCCTCCTGCCCGTTTGGTGGAAGCAATTCGGCACTTGCGCCCGGCAAAAGTGTTGAATAAATTGCACAAAAATCAGTGCTGATTTGTTTGTGTGCCGCAATAAGTTCACGTTTCTTCTTCACATCCAGCTGTTCAATTGAATCCAATAATTGTTTTCTGTCCCTTGCCAGCTTAAAATTCAAACATATTTTCATAAAAATTTCCTTTTTTTTCTTACTTGAGCATGTTTAATCTCCAATTGTTGGCATTGTTCTTCGGCGGTGTTCAACAATTTAATTGCTCTAAATTTTTAAAAATAGGTAATATTAGAATTTTGTAATTTATTTTTTGGTTAAATGGCAGTATTTCGTCTAGAAATATATGGTAGAATGTATAAAAGTGTGTACCATGCTTTAAAAAATTATTGGACTCTGAGTGGGTTCGAACCCGAGACCTAAAATTTTGCAAAACTGAAAGGTTTAACATATGTACCAAAAGTTTTTTTTTCTAAGCAATATCTTTTCATTAATCTTAGCCAACTTAAAAACTAACCCTAAACCTAAATTAATCTATTCCATTCAACTTACTTGGTATTCACTGTTTGAAGCAATTCCTTGGTTCGATCTCGGCGTGTTTCCACCTCTCTTTTGCCAATTTCAAAATTGTAATTGCTAAAATCGTAAGCACCGCCAGCGTTGCCAAATGTGTTCTTCTCCTCTGCGATCCATCGATGCGTTTTTTCTAGTTGTTGGGCCTAAAATTTAGTGTTAATTTATCGATATTTTAAAAAAATTTTTTACTCTTTTTGCAAATTCATGTGAATTTTTTTCGTATTCCTGTGCATCTTTTTCCTTCGATTGTTGTTTATTTTCCAGTTGGCGCTTTCTCTTCTTCATATCTTCAATTTCGGCCATTTTCGTTCGGATCGCTTTGTCCTTTTGTCGAATTTCCTTATTAAATTTGTCCATTTTTTGTTGGGATGCATTCACTCTCTCCTAAACAAATATTAAATAAATTAATTATTAATTTTAATTAATTTCCATACATTTGCTTCGCGAACATTTTCATTGAATTGATTTAGGTCCGCTTGCTTCTCTTCCTTCTGCTTTGACATTTTTTCCAATTCCTCTTCATCTTCACGAATTGAAGTTTGCATTGATGCAATTTCCTCTCTTAAAAATGAAATGAATTATTAATAAATTCATTTTTAATTTTCAAAAATTACCTTAAGCTAGCCAACACTTCTTTAGCATTGGCAAATGTGTTCTTCAATTTGTCCAACTCTTTTTGGGCATTCGCCAATTCCTTTTGTGCACTCTTTTTCTCATTTTCTTGATAATTTCCATCTTTCTGCTGAATTTCCAGTGCTTTCACTTTCTTCGTCAATGTTTCAATTTCGGGTTGATCATTTTGGATTAATTCATTCCCTTCGGCGATTTCCCGTTCCATTTGTTCAATTTCGGCACGGATCACCTCCACTGGGCTCATTTTCAATTTTGTTTTCACTGAATCCAAACGCTTCTTCCTCTCCACCAATTTATTGTTTAAATCATCAAATTTGAGGCCAATTTGTCGTTTTGTAACCAATTCAGCTGAAAATTTAAAAAATATTTTCGTTGATAGTATATTTAATTAATTTAGCGAAAAAAATTGAAAATGGCGAAAGTTAAAAAACTATTGAAAATGGTGTGAATATTATAACGGTTTAATGGTTTTTCCTAGACCCCCAAATCTTTTAGCCTAGGATAGCAGATAGCTGAAACATTACATTTTTATGCCACATTCATTTGCCAAATTAAATATTTTCTACTAAATAAATTACCATTGATTTCATCCAATCGCTGGTTGATGGCCTCAACGCGAGCATATTTGCCGGACAATTCATGAATTGACTTCAATACGGACGCCTTTGCCGTTCGCGAACCGCCAGTCATTGTGCCCCGTGGATTGTAGTCTTCCCCACTCATTGTTACGGTTCGACAGGCGTGTTGATTTTCATAGGTGAGCACTTTGGCTTGTTCCATGGTTTCACAAATCTTCAAAACAATAAATTATTTTAATAAATTAAAATAATACCAATAAATTAAAATAATACCAAAGAATTTCCGAAAACATAATCAACAATTGGCTTCAACTCCGGTTCATAATCAATGAGTTGGCTGGGCACATAAACATTTTCGGCGCCAATCAACTTTTTTGCCTCATCAATATGTTTCTTTGTGATTGCCGATCGACCATCAATTTTGTCCAACGGTAAGAATGTGACACGGTTTTGGAGGCATTTGTTGTTCAAAAGAATTTTGGCTGTCTCCGCTTTGTCCACTACAATGTTGTAAATCTTAAATTTATAATTAAATTAATAATAAATTTTATTTGTTTTTACTCTTCCGCCGCCGACAATTTCCAGCGCAGTTGCAAATTTTGGATCTTTCAGCTTGAAAAGGCGCACAACCAACCCTTTCACTTTGCTTTTATCAAAGCCAGGATAGGGATCCTTGTAGTTGAATTGTAAATTGAAATAACTGTTAAATATTTTTGTAATTAAAATTATAAAAAATAATTTTTACTCTTTCTCAGTTGAATCAATTTGTTGGCTGAGTTGATTTTTCTCTTTGACCAATTGCCTTTGCTCTTCTTCCAATCGCTTCAGTGAATTAGAATCGAAATTCAATTTGCCCAATTCATTCTAAGAAATTAGCCAATTTTACATTATTTAATATTAAATTGAAAAAAAAACCTCAATTCGTTTAATTTCCTCTTCTAATTTATTCTTTTCCCCTTCATCTCCAATGGATTTTCGGGCCATTTGACGCAATTCAGTATTCTTTCGGTCAACTGTTTTCGTCAGTTCTTTCAGCCTCATTTGTGCTCTATTCACATTTGTTTGACGTTCAGCCAATTTGGAACGAGTTGCTAAATAAATTATTTTAATAACTCATTTTTGGATAATTGATGACCAGTTGCAACATTTTTAAATTGGTCAAATCAATCTCTAATGGGTTTAATGAATGAATTAAACAATAGGAAATCGTGAAAAATGTATTTTTATGGACGGAAAAAACTATTAGACTCGGAGTGGATTCGAACCCGAGACCTAAATTTTGCAAAAGTGAATGGTCACACCACTGAACCAAATATTTGAAGTTTTTTTTTATGAAATCCTGTATAAAACTAATCTGGCAAAATCTAGCCCTAATCCACCCTCTAAGATTTATGTGTAAATTCTAAAATTCATGGTGGAAATGGCCTTTTTTTTATTAAACAGAATACAAATTTTGCTGGTGATCATCTCTATAAGAAAGCCCATATTAATTTACCAATGAGTTGTGCTTCCAATGTCACCGGATTCCCATCATCATCGGTGGTCAATCCTCGAGCCAATGCCTCCAGTTTTTGCCTTGCGCGAATGACAACCTCTTCGGCGTTCTTCCCAATTTGCTCTTCATTCCCACAATCCGATTCAGTTTGAGTCAATTGCTTTCGCTTCTTTTCCAGCTCCGAATTGTCATTCTTGATTGATTTAATTTTCCGATCGATTGCTGTTTGTAATTCGGCCAAATTTGCCTTTAAAAAATTTTAAATATTAAAAAACGATTAATGTTTTGGTCACCTCTTTTCCATCTTTTTCCGATTCGATTTTTGCCAATTCTTTTTGCACTTCTTTCAATTCTTTTTCCAAATTCTTAGTCTCCGGTCCCATTTCATTTTGTTTGGCCTTTTCCATCTTTTGTAAATTCGCTTGTTCTGCTTTCAAATTTTCTTCCATTTCCTCCGATTCTCTGTTCATCCCTTGAATTTCTTCTTGGATTGAATCAACTTTTTTGGCGAATTCGCGAACTTGCAGCTAAATTTTCATTTTAATTTAAAATAATATAAAATCATCAAACTTTGCTATTGTAATAATCGTATGCGTGTAATTTCCGTTCATATAATTCCAATTCTCGCTCAATCCTTTGATAATCCAAATAATTTTGCCGATCTTTTTTCAATTTATCAACAGAAGGTAAAATTTCCTCTCCAAGCAGCTTAAAATAGGATTATAAATATCTTTCATATTTATGAGAATTACCCTCGAAATCTCATCCAGTTTGGCCTCCTTCTTTTCAATTGTTTTAATTGCACTCAATTTCTTGCATTCATACATGCGGACTCCGGCTGCTTCTTCCACCATTGAAAGTATCTATAAAATTATTTAATTTAAATATTTTAACAAATAAATACCTCTAACGGTTTCATATTCAACACTTTGGTTATTCGTCCTTGCATAATAAGAAAGTGCGGATTGTTCACATTGATGCCAACCATTTTGAATAGATCAGTCACCCGCTGGTTTGTTGCGGTTACCCCATTAATTTGGTAAGTGTTGCGACCGTTGAGAATTACCTTCAATTTAAAATTGTAATAATTAATTAGTAGTATTTAATTTAACAAAAAATGAAATTATACATACTTGACGTTTCACAATGATCTCTCGGTATTTGTTGTACCCGGATGGTTGTTGTTCAGGTGGCACATTGTTGTCGAAAGTGATCGTTACGGTTGCCCGATTTATGCCTGCCTGCCCTTGTTTATAGACGAGATCCGTGAATGAATGTGCGCGAACATTTGATAAATTTGTGATGCCAAGTAGAAAGCAAATTGCATCCAATATATTCGATTTGCCGGAACCATTTAGGCCCTGTACATACTTGGTGACAGCTATCACCTCACCACGCTATTTTCTTTCTCTATTTCTTGCCTCACAAGTGGTGAGTGGTTGGTGTATATACTGTTTCCCCCTTTTTTGTGAGTTGTGAGGCTCACATGGTGAGTCGTTGCGAATGCCTCTCCAATTTTTTAAACCGGTTTTTCTCATCAAATTCGTGGCCAAATCTCGTTCAAATTAATTCCATATAAAGTAAATCGACTACGGAGAATCCAAAAATGAAATCAATTTTGAAATTTGAAAACATGGATATATGATAAGCGGATTTGGATATAAAATGAGTTATAAAAATGGACAAGATGAATATAGGAAATTGCTTTTCACATATTTTGTAGCCCTTTTTCTCCTCTTTCCAACAAGCTATGCAACATCGAATTTGGTCAACTACATGGCGAGTTAGCGGCTCTGGAAATTTGCATATTCCTGACATTCTGGAGGCCATAACTTTTTTATTTGACGACCGATTTACAAAATTTTTTTATATTATTATTCTACTCGACGAGCCCTATCCAATGATGTATAGAACATGGCGTTAGAGGTTCACAGGAAACCGGTTTAAATTTTGGTTCAAAACCTTGGCAGGAACAAGAAGCAGTTTGACGAAAATTTCTCCTTTTATTTTTAAAATATTCCCCATTTTTTTCTGATCATTTTTCACTATCACATCATTGGGATTGGCCGGTGTTTTCCATCAAAACATGGGTGGTGAGGCGTTCATTTTAATTATTTTCAATTGCATTTTTCTCGAAACCGGATGGATAAAAAATTCTGAAAAAAATTTCTAAAAATATTTTAAAATATGCTTAACAATATTGGAAAAACAATGGGGCCATTTGGTACCATGGTTGTCTTGATACATGAGTGGTGACAAGTGCAGAACGGCTCACACATTTTTTCTTCCCCTCACCAAAAAAGTATGTACGCATTTTTTGGTGACAGAGTCACAATTTTGACTCGCTCACACTCTGCCGGAAAGGGGTGTGGCCTCACCAAGTATATACGCGAACGCCTCACCAAAGTGTGATTGGGCCACCACTCACTTTGTGAGGCTCACATGTGACTCTGTCACAAAAAGTATGTACATGGCCTTAGGCCAGTAATTGCATTGAATTGATGGTCAAGAACGTCAACAACCTCCCTTTGTGAATATGATTTGAATCCTTCGATTTCAATCTTTTTAATTCTCATTTTCTTGAGGATTTACTCTAAAAATCTTAATTAAAATTAATTTGGCTTGTTTAAAATATATTGAAAAGTATATTGAATAAATAAACATTGAATAAAAAATAAAATAATTTCCAAATTTATCCATTGAGAATATTGTTGTATGTTTGGTTTTATCAAATAACGAGCAAAAAAGTAGAATATATAAAATCGATTGTTCTTAAAAATAGGTAGCAAAAACAATGGATTATCACGAGAACACAATGCAGCGCAAAAGTGTGCATTTCTTCCGACTTCCGGTCAATTTTCATTCATTACTGCTGCGCACATTGGACATGTTGTGCTCCTCCCGGTCCGGGCATATCATCGTCACTGCCGCTGTCATTGTAAGCTTCTTGTCGTCCGGCACCACCCGAATGGCGATCATAGCGATGAGGGTCGAATTCGGACAGGTTGACTTCGTCCACTTCCACATGTGCTGACAATTTGGGTGGTGCTGGTGGTCGAGGTGGCACGAGTGACTCCAATTTCTGCAAAATAATCAATAATTTCTGAATTAGTAAGAAAAATTCCAAACCTTATACAAATCTTCCTTTTTCAAGAAATGATTCGAAGGAAATTTGACTTCAAAGACAATATATAGATTTCCAAATTCTCCTGGTGTATTGTGTTTCGGCATTCCCTTCCCAATGGCACCACGAATCGATTCTTAATATTTCTTTTATTTGATAATTAAATTAATATTTGTTAACCTGGATGGATGACCTCACCGGGCGAAGTGGTCATCACAATATGCTCACCATCAAGATGCTTAATTGTCATGGTAAACCCGCATAATGCCTGTTTGAGTGTGACAATTCTGAATAAATTCCAATTAAATTAGTTTAACTAATTTATTACAAACTTTTTCATGAAGAGATCATCACCCTTTCTTTCGAATAATTCATTCGGTTTTGTTTTGATGATCAGCACAACATCGCCTGGCTCGATTCCCGGCTCTTGATCACCTTCACCGTAGAAAACAATTTTTTGATTCTCGCGCATCCCTGGTACAATTTTCACTTCGATGATCTTCTTCTCTTGTACCGTCTTTCGTCCTTCGCAACTTTTGCAACGACCAGCTTCATCGATTGACTCTCCTGTAAATTATTTGTTATTTTAATCTTTGAATTATATAAAATAAACCTTCGCCATGACATTGGTCGCAATGGGTTGCCATTTGTTGAATCATTCCTGGTCCAACTTGCCGAGTAATGAACATCCGCCCACTGCCACGACAACGATCACAACGCTTTACAGCATCAGCTTTTCCTCCAAGTCTTTTAAAGAAAAATTTAAATAAATTAATATAAAATGATTATTATAAACCCATTGCAAGATTTGCACAATGCCTTTTTGGTGAGTTGCAATTTTGAAGTCTTCCCTTTGTATAAATCTTCCAATGCAACATGCAATGGTTGAACGGTTGCTTCTCCTAAATAATTTGAAGTCATAAATGCGAGCAATATAAAATTTTTACCTTTGCGAGCTCTGCGTCTTCCGCCACCACCGAACATTTGACTCAGTAGACCACCGCCTCCCATTCCCATGAAACCTGGCATGCCGCCCCCGCCACCATTGAGCATATCAAATAGATCACCTTCGTCACCATGTCCTAGAAAAATATTTGTAAAATTCCAATGATACGAATGATCTTACCAGGAAAGCCGTCCATTGCTAATTATTACTCTTTGTGATAATGAACAGATTTATTATAATTGATTATCTAAATTTTAAAATCTTCAGGTTTGAAATAAAACAAACTCATGAAATTGATGAAAGAAGGGGAAAATTAAATTTAGGAATTTTATTAGTTTTTTTATTCACGCCAAAGAACGGGGATTTTGGTTTTGGTAACCATTTTCTGCTCTTTAGTTTTATAGTTCATTTTCTTCTAGAATTCTCCGCGCTCATTTATCTATGTCCAAAAAATTGGCAAAAATAAATGCGTGCTATTTTTACTTTATTTCTTATTCATTCACCTCGATCTTTTATTTACAAATTTTTCTCATTATACTTCAAATTTTAAAAAATTTTAAGCAGGAATTTTTAAAAAACCAATATAATTCCGAAACTTAAATTAGGTAGGCCATGTACATACTTTTTGTGACAGAGTCACATGTGAGGCCATGTACATACTTTTTGTGACAGAGTCACATGTGAGCCTCACAAAGTGAGTGGTGACCCAATCACACTTTGGTGAGGCGTTCGCGTACATACTTGGTGAGGCCACACCCCTTTCCGGCCGAGTGTGAGCGAGTCACAATTGTGACTCTGTCACCAAAAAATGCGTGTATACTTTTTTGGTGAGGGGAAGAAAAAATGTGTGAGCCGTTCTGCACTTGTCACCACTCATGTATCAAGACAACCATGGTACCAAATAGCCCCATTGTTATTCCAATATTGTTAAGCATATTTTTAAATATTTTTAGAAATTTTTTTCAGAATTTTTCATCCATCCACTTTCGAGAAAAATGCAATTGAAAATAATTAAAATGAACGCCTCACCACTCATGTTTTGACCTAAAACGCCGTCCAATCCCAATGATGTGATAGTGAAAAATGATCAGTAAAAAATGGGGAATATTTTAAAAATAAAAGGAGAAATTTTCGTCAAACTGCTTCTTGTCCCTGCCAAGGTTTTGAACCAAAATTTAAACCGGTTTCCTGTGAACCTCTAACGCCACGTTCTATACATCATTGGATAGGGCTCGTCGAGTGGAATAAGAATATAAAAAAATTTTGTAAATCGGTCGTCAAATAAAAAAGTTATGGCCTCCAGAATGTCAGGAATATGCAAATTTCCAGAGCCGATAACTCGCCATGTAGTGGACCAAATTCGATGTTGCATAGCTTGTTGGAAAGAGGAGAAAAGGGACTACAAAATATGTGAAAAGCAATTTCCTATATTCATCTTTTCCATTTTTATAATGCATTTTATATCCAAATCCGCTTATCATATATCCATGTTTTCAAATTTCAAAATTGATTTCATTTTTGGATTCTCCGTAGTCGATTTACTTTATATGGAATTAATTTGAACGAGATTTGGCCAAGAATTTGATGAGAAAAACCGGTTTAAAATAATTGGTGATGCATTCGCAACGACTCACCATGTGAGCCTCACAACTCACAAGAGGGCGGAAAATAGTATGTACACCAACCACTCACCACATGTGAGGCAAGAAATAGAGAAAGAAAATAGCGTGGTGAGGTGATACCTGTCACCAAGTCTGTACAGGGCCTGAGCCTCACAAAGTGAGTGGTGACCCAATCACACTTTGGTGAGGCGTTCGCGTACATACTTGGTGAGGCCACACCCCTTTCCGGCCGAGTGTGAGCGAGTCACAATTGTGACTCTGTCACCAAAAAATGCGTGTATACTTTTTTGGTGAGGGGAAGAAAAAATGTGTGAGCCGTTCTGCACTTGTCACCACTCATGTATCAAGACAACCATGGTACCAAATAGCCCCATTGTTATTCCAATATTGTTAAGCATATTTTTAAATATTTTTAGAAATTTTTTTCAGAATTTTTCATCCATCCACTTTCGAGAAAAATGCAATTGAAAATAATTAAAATGAACGCCTCACCACTCATGTTTTGACCTAAAACGCCGTCCAATCCCAATGATGTGATAGTGAAAAATGATCAGTAAAAAATGGGGAATATTTTAAAAATAAAAGGAGAAATTTTCGTCAAACTGCTTCTTGTCCCTGCCAAGGTTTTGAACCAAAATTTAAACCGGTTTCCTGTGAACCTCTAACGCCACGTTCTATACATCATTGGATAGGGCTCGTCGAGTGGAATAAGAATATAAAAAAATTTTGTAAATCGGTCGTCAAATAAAAAAGTTATGGCCTCCAGAATGTCAGGAATATGCAAATTTCCAGAGCCGATAACTCGCCATGTAGTGGACCAAATTCGATGTTGCATAGCTTGTTGGAAAGAGGAGAAAAGGGACTACAAAATATGTGAAAAGCAATTTCCTATATTCATCTTTTCCATTTTTATAATGCATTTTATATCCAAATCCGCTTATCATATATCCATGTTTTCAAATTTCAAAATTGATTTCATTTTTGGATTCTCCGTAGTCGATTTACTTTATATGGAATTAATTTGAACGAGATTTGGCCAAGAATTTGATGAGAAAAACCGGTTTAAAATAATTGGTGATGCATTCGCAACGACTCACCATGTGAGCCTCACAACTCACAAGAGGGCGGAAAATAGTATGTACACCAACCACTCACCACATGTGAGGCAAGAAATAGAGAAAGAAAATAGCGTGGTGAGGTGATACCTGTCACCAAGTCTGTACAGGGCCGTAGGCATAGGCTGGGCTGGCATAACAAACGTAAAATTTTTTATTTTACGCTTTGCTTTTTGATAAAATTTTACGCTTTTCTGAGAGAAAGAGAACAAGCGGAAATAGAATAGTAAAAGAGAGAAAAAAGAGAGAAAGTAAACAAGAGAGTATGATAAAAAAAAATGACAAAATATCCAAATTTTACGCTCGAGCTCGAGTGTAGGGTCGAGGTCGAGGCTCAACGCACAATTGAGTAAAAAAATTTTACATTTTTTTTACCCTACCCCTACCCTTAACTTAGGTCAAAATCTTGTATTATTTTACTTTTCATTTTCATCAATGGTAAATTTAATATTTCCTTCAGTTTTAAAATTGTCACAATTTATAGGCAGCGAGGAAAAATCGCTATGAGAAAATTAAGCATTTGGGAGAGGGACAGGTTTATTTAATCTTTTTTTTTATTTAAAGTATTAAAAAATTTTAGTTTGCTAATGTTTATCAAGCAAAGGTAAATTAATGAATTAAACACAAACTTATTACCTAATTTTTCAAAATATTTAAGGATTTGGAAACAGGAATTATTGTTGCAATTAAAAAGGTATGAATTTTAATTATTTTGTAATTATTTAAACTTTAGATTAAACTCGGTTCAAGGCATGAAGCTCGAGATGGCATAAATCGAACGGCAATACGGGAAATAAAATTGTTAAAGGAAATTCACCATGACAATATTATTGCACTTCTTGATGTGATCGGACACCGAACAAGCATTCAATTAGTTTTTGATTTCATGGAAACCGATTTAGAAGTTTGTTAATGATTGGTAAAAATAAAAATTCTATTATATTTTAGAATTTAATCAAAGATTCGACTACAATTTTGCAACATTCTCATATCAAAAATATTCTGATGCAAGTTTTCCTCGGACTCGAACATTTGCACCAACATTTCATTTTGCATAGGGTTTGTATAAATTTTAATTACTAACTTTATAAACATAAAATTTTAGGATTTAAAACCGAATAATTTATTGATGAACATGGCTGGCAGAATTAAAATTGCTGATTTTGGTTTAGCCCGTTATTTTGGCTCTCCTAATCGAATTTATACACATCAAGTGGTCACAAGATGGGTAGGAAAATTTAATTATCATACAATTGTTTTATTTACAGTATAGAGCACCCGAGCTTTTGTATGGAGCAAGGACTTACGGTGTTGGAATTGATATTTGGGCAATGGGCTGTATAATTGCTGAATTACTGCTAAGAGTTAGTGCTTAAATAAATTTAAAAAATAATAAATATATTATAGGTGCCAATATTCCAAGGAGAATCCGATCTTGATCAACTGGTCAAAATTTACAATGTACTTGGGATGCCAACAGAACAAGATTGGGCGGTAAATTTTGGTCCTAGATTTAAATTTATTAAATTTTCAGGGGATGAGCGCATTACCCGACTATATTCAAATTCAAAATTGTGGACCTGGCCATGATTTGAAGCTGGTTTTCCCTGCAGCCAGTTCCGATTTGCTCGCTTTGATCGCCCATTGTCTCCAATTTGACCCGTTGCGACGTTGGACGACGACCCAGGCACTTCAATCGGAATATTTTCAAACACAACCGTATGCATGCGATGACGCAGAATTGCCTGTTGCTGCGGGAAGACGAAAGAGAAAACAACAACAAACATCAATCCGAGAAAATGTGCTTGATGGAGAGGAACCACCGTTTAGTCGAAGACGATTGGAATTTTAATTATTTATTTGTTTATGTTTTATTTTGTTATCAACACAATTTTGTCCATTTTTTTAAAAGATAAAATTAATATTTATAAATTATTTAAAAAATATTCCGAACAAAAATGGGATAATTTAATTTTTTATTCAATAATTTATGTCAATTTAATTATTTTATTTATTTATTTTTTATGATGCTTTATCCGCCTTCAATAATTCAAAATGATGATGAAGAAGACAACTCGATTACTGAAGATATTGAGGAAGATGAACAGCGAAAGACGAAGGTCCATTCAATTAAAATTCTTTTATAAAATTTATTTCAGAAATTTATGAAAAAGGGAACAAATAAAAACGGCAAAAATCACGAAGAACTAGGCGAATTCCGGGCTGACTTTAATTTTAATTTCGATGATGATGGAATTAAAGAGAAGAAAATTTTGAAGAAAACCAACAAACGAATAGAAAAAGAAAACATTACCGACGAAGAGGCAGGCCAAGTGAAAGAATTCACAAAAGTAAGACATTATTTTTCGATTAAATTCATCCAAATAAAAAATTACAGCCATTTTATGAGCCAAATCAACGAAAACCGGCAAAGCCCTCTTCACAACCAAAATTGGAAACATTTGATGGTTTGAATTTGAGCCGACCAATTTTAAAGGTAATAAATATTTTAAAAATTATTCAATATCAAATTTTGGATAGGCTGTTTTTGAAGCCGGATTTCAGCAGGCAACACCAATTCAGGCAGCATGCATTCCGGTGGCACTTTCGGGACGTGACATTTGCGCATGTTCAGCAACGGGGACGGGCAAAACTGCGGCATTTATGCTTCCAATTTTGGAGAGGCTTTTATTTAAGTAAGTAAACTAATTAATTAAAGCTGATTTTGACTAATATTGAAATTAGGGATAGCCCAATAGCTGGATTAAAATATATTTCATTCTTATTTCTTAAGAAAATTATTTTTTTTAAAATCATTATAAAAAAATCGAACCAGATTAGATAGGCCGATATATAAAATCTAATTAAAATAAAATTATTTTATCTATTCCAAATTATTCTTTTCCTCATAATTTTAGGCCCAGAACACAGAACAGATCAACGACCAAAGTTCTGGTGTTGGTGCCTACACGTGAGCTGGCCATTCAAGTTTTTCAAGTCAGCCGTCGACTTGCAAAATACACAAATATCGAAATGTGTTTGGCAGCCGGTTGGTTTTAATTTTATTATTTCATTAATACAAAATAATAAAACATTAAATTTGTGTGCGGATTATGTGGTAATTAGACTGGGTAACAAGGTTCGCATTCTGGCATTTGTCTCTTTGGCATACACCGTTATATAGGCCAGGGTGCCCAACATCACTAGGGCACTTGTGTAGAATGCATAGGTATAGTGCCAAGAATCGACCAAATGCGAAGTGTAGAGGGGGACGAGAAAATGCGCAGTCCATTGGACCATTGAAGCGAGCCCGGTTGCTTTGCCCAAATCACTGATTTGAACCGCGCTTAAAAATATTTGATATAGGTTAAAGAAAGCTGGTTAATACATATTTATAAAGATTTTACAAAACAATTTGGTTGAAAATGCTTGGTTCAGAGGTATGACCACTCACTCGCTTTTATAAATTTAGGTCTCGGGTTCGAACCCGCTCAGAGGCAAATAATTTTTTTTCTGGCTTGCTCCACATTTTTATGCGCTTCTATACATTTTAAAGTATATTTCTAAATGAGATACAGTATTTAAGTGTTACCCCTAACCCAAACCCCTAGGCATTTTTCCTTCATATTCCTATTTCTATTCCCAGTTCCCACCATGTTATTTGAGTGGAAGATTCGGCATAGGCAACCGCATATGCCCCAGTTTGAATTGCGGTGATCAGCAAATATTCATACAGGGAACCGATCATGGTAACGGCAGCATAGGCTGCGATTAGGGCGATGCTGGCAAGTTGGAGCAACGTTTTTGGGCTCACATGGCGTTGTAGAATTGGCAAAATGACGAATTGTGTGATAATAAGTGATGCACTGAAAATGTTCAATATTTTAAAATAATAGTTTTTGGTATTTATAGCATTTTTTAATGTTTCCTCGAAAAATATCAAAATAGGTAAAAAAAATTGATCAAAAAATTGTCAAAATCTGGACCAAAATGTTTTTTTAAGTAATTCAATTATTTTCCCTACCCATTGATCATATCTACTCACCCCATGGTAATCATCACTTCAGCATTATCGCTGGTCTCGTGCATATAAGCACGAAGGACAAAATTCCGCGCAATCAATTCATAACAAACATAGGAGACAATTAACAGGGCACGCAATATAAGACCCTCGCGAAGTGCTTGATTTTGCTTTAACATTGGCCAATAATCCTGTACATAATTAAGGAAATTATCATAAATTATCCCTTTTCACTAAATACCTGTGGCCGCAATTTGGCTGTGGCCAATCTGGGTATGGAATGAGTGCTGGGAAGGAAGAATAGGACAAATGGTATTAGCAATCCGGCCATCACAATGCCATTTGTGATTTGCGAGAAGCGAAGTGTTGTGTAGGCAGCAATTTTGCTACCAACTTAAAAATGTTGGCGAATACAGAAGGTATAATATTTAATTTGGCGAAAAAGGTATTGAAAATGGCAAAAAGATTATAGCGAATGGTTAGTCCTAGGTTCCCAAACCCAACCCAACGATAGATCTCATCAAATTGCATCGAAATTTCCCATAAAGAAATGAATTGTTCCAATTTTCGGGAAAGGTCTATATTCCAATTTGAACGCACCGATTGGGGCAAAAAACATTGAAATTGCCTGGGGAATCGTCAAAATCATCAAAGCCCCAGTTCGTTCCCTTTCCGTTGTGACGGTGGCCAAATACATTTCCGCTGTGCTATCCAATTGATAGCCAATTCGAAGAATCTTTAGAGGATAAAATATTTAATAAAAATAAATAAATTGGATAGACTTGGAGGAGGAAAAATGTCAACCATGTGCGACATAGGCCAAGTCCAATAAAATAGAGTGAAGTGAAAATAATGGAGAAAAGGAACATTATTTTTGGGCCAATTGTGTCGGTCATCTAAATTCCAAAAAAGGTAAAAAAAAGTGACTATTCGCGCGCACCTGTCCAATTGCCAATGAGCCTACCGCATTGCAAAAGCTTCCAAAGGCTGAAAATTTTTAAAAATAAATGAATGGGTTTTTAAATTGAAGGCAGAAATTAATTAAACCAAAAAGAAATTCCATTTATGACCAATAAAATTGATATTTGTACCCTGAATATAGGCCAAATCCACAATGGACAAAATCTCTGTGGTGTCCCATTGGAGAAATGAGAGAAGGGTAGTCGTCCAATTTGTGCCAAAATGCCAAATCCCATAAAGTATGCATAAAATGGTAATTATTTTCTGCTTCTTTTCCATTCTCCACATTTCAGTGTCTGCGAATGAAATTAAGTTTATAAACACGCAAATAATTCTGATCAAGCAAAAATCTTAATGATCGACTTAATAAATGTAAATAAAAACAGTCATCAATAATAAGTATACGTATAAAAGTGAAGTAAAAACTTGCTTCAGGGAATATATAATGGATTTATGTGACTATGAATGAGAGGAAATTGCAAATGATCAAAAGGAAATTTGTGTCTGAGAAGGGGAGAGTGGGATTGTGCGCGAAGAAAATGCGCAGGGCTACCCAATTGTGGGTGGATGGAAGGACACGATTTGTGGATTACAGAGTGAGAGGAGAGAGTGGACGATGGACCGTCCAACTGACTTTTTTTGACTACTTTCCCCTTGAGGGGAAGCCAATACTTTTCCTCAAGGCGATCGGACGCATCAAGTGATGGTTGTTGGGCTTGGGGGTTGACTTTGACTGACTATCTGGTTTTTTCTTATTCCGGATTTTCCGACTAAAATTAATAAAATCAATTCTTTTGGGTGATTGAAAAGATCAAAAAAAAAATATGAGAAAAACGCATTCAAATTTCAGGTGGTCTTGACAAAAAGGCACAAGAGGCTGCATTGCGCCAAGGACTTGATGTGGTGATCGCAACCCCGGGACGATTGATTGATCATTTGCATAATGTGCCGAACTTTTCACTCTCGGAAATTGAGGTGATTTATTTTTTTTGCTAGAATCACCCTAACTTGGATTGGAGCCGTTATATTAATTCATAAAAAGGACTGAACCAGTCTTGATGAATTTCTTATTAAATTAAAGAGAGACTTTTGACTATCAAATGATATTATTTTTAAATTGGTTCAGAATTGATGAAGTTGTGCCCGAAAAACTGCTGACAATTACTTTAATCCATAGTAAATATAATTTTAAATCGTTTTTAATCACAACCACCAATTTGAATAAAATTAATATCATTTGATAGCCAAAAGTTGCCTCTTTAATTTGATATCAAAATCAGAAAAATTGTTTTAAATCCTATATGAGTTGTTATAAATAGCGCCAAGTTGGTTTCCTTTTTTAAATTTTTACCATTTATTTTTTCCTCTTCAGGTTTTGATACTGGATGAAGCGGATCGCATTTTGGAGGAACAATTTATGGATCAAATGAAAGAAATCATCAAATTATGCGCCCGGAATCGTCAAACAATGCTATTTTCCGCGACAATATCCGAAGAAGTGCAGTAAAATTTGTTCAATTTTTAATTTTAATTAATTTTCTTAGATCGAAGTTTTGGCAAATCTTTCATTGAATAATCCAGTCCGATTGTTCATCAATGAGAACACTGAAATGTCACTGAATTTACACCAAGAATTCATTCGAATTCGTGTGGATCAGAAAAACAACAAAGAAGAGGTTTTCCTTGAGAATTTAATTTTAATAATTTTTTTAATTAAAAAGGAGGATTCAAAACGCGAAGCAATTGTTGCCGGTAAAATTTGAAATTTAAAATCGAATAAATATCTCAATTTTTAAGCCCTCGTGACCCAAAATTTCGCCGATCGTTGCATCATTTTCATCCGTACAAAACAGGGTTGCCAAAGAATGCAAATGTTTTTGAAGCTTTTGGGCGCTAAAGTCGGCCAATTGCACGGCGCCCTGACCCAGGCCGAACGAATTGAAACACTGGCCGCATTCAAGCGGCAAAATGAGGTGAAAATATTGTGCGCAACGGATTTGGCCGCTCGTGGATTGGATGTTGAGGAAATTACAACGGTAAATAAAATGTGTTTTCGACCATTTTCATCAAAACATTTTTTAATTAATTTTAAGGTGATCAACATGAATATGCCATCAACCCTCAAACAGTACATCCATCGGGTGGGGAGGACGGCCAGGGCTGGCAAGGCGGGTCGTTCAATTTCGTTGGTTGGCGAAGAGGAGAGAAAATTGATGAGGGAAATTTTGAAAGCCACCAAAAAGAACAATGCCCCATCGCCGTTGAAGCGGACAATTGCGCCAGGTTTTTGATCAATATTTGGCAAATCGCAAATATAATAAAATATATTTAAGAAACGGTGGATTTGTTTATAAAAAAGAAAGCAGAATTAGAAGAGAGTATTTCGAAAGCACTGGAAGATGAAAAATTTGAAAAGGAAGTCCAAAAGGCGGAAAAAACGCTGAAAATGGCGGAGAAGGAAATAAAAACATTGGATGAGAAGAAAAAACCAACAAAACAAGTTAAAATTATTAAATTCTATTTAAATAATTCCATTTAGGAATTTAAATTGGCCAAAAATCCGCCGAATTTGAATGGGAAAAAACGGCAAAGAATGTCAAAAGGGCGGAAGAGGGAAGAAAAGAAGAAGCAAAAAATGGGCAAAATGGACGGGGGCGGCGATTACAAAAAATCGTTGATGAACGGGACCGGAGAAACCAGAAAGAAAAAGGACAGGAAACCTAAAAGTAAATAAAAATTGCTTTTTAAATTAAATTTTACATTTAAGAGACTTCATTTACCGAAGAAATTGCGAACACTTCAACCAAGGCTATAAAACGCTACCGATATGGGTTTGTTTTTTGGAGGAGGGAAATACCAAAAATTTAATTATTAAATTTATAGCCCCGATGATTTTGAGTTCAAAAAGAAGAAACGGGAACAGATGGATAAAATTGGTGGAAGCAGAAGAAAATGAATGAATAATTTTATCATTTTTTGTTGATTTATTTATTTTTAAAAATTGGAATAAACAATAAAAGAAAAAATGTGTTTATTTAATTCATGGATAAAAATCCGGGTGGTCTCTATCAACATTTGCTTCTTCAATTTCGGCCAAATGTTTGTTGGCTGGATAGGTTGGCCTCTCCTTGTAGTTGGAATGGTCCCACCGCCAACTTCCTTGGGCATATTTGGGCGCAGTCAACAGTGATGTGCATGGATGTTGGCCTTGGACTTCGCAGATGCATTGCTGAAATTGGGGGAAATTTTGATCAAATAATTTATTGTGACATAAATGGGTAGTATTTAATTTGGCGAAAAGATTCTAGTGGTTTAATGGTTTGTCCTAAAGCCTTAATGCTACCCTCTCATAAAGATAGGCTGTAGGCTGATGAGTGGTTTATAATTTGTTATTGTTTTGTCAACAATTAAAGGGTATTAAACTGTTTATTTAAACCCATTTTGGTTTAATGGTTCAAAACCAATTTAAAATTGGTTAAACCTAAACCAAATCATAATCAATCGACACGTCTTGATTGGTTCCATCGATTGGGTAAAGGGTTTGGGAGTCTAGGACAAACCATTGAACCATGTTTGTGGTTTTTTGTTTTAATCAAAATGCACCACAAACCCTTTTGCAATTGATTCCAAAATCTGCCGGATTGTTTTTGAGCAGTGTGACCATATGGTCCCTCTTTTGTACCAGCGCCGTGTTCCCCAAAGTTGACAGGAACATTTGCTCAATTTCTTCCTGTGTTTTCCACTCCAAATCGAATGGAACTTCCCGTCCATCTCCTCAAAAAAAATAAATTTTAAGATAGGAAATTGTTAATTTATTCTTACGCAAGAAAGCCAAAGCAAATGGATTGACGCTCATTTTATCATATTTGAGGAATTGGATTTGCGGATTCTTGAATATTAACTGGGCCCAATGCCAAAAAATGAAATCCTTTGTGCCTTGTTGGGCTGGGTTTGGCCGATGATGATAGGAAATGATGAAAATCTAATAAATAAATAAATTATCATTTTTTAATTATGTATTTTACCTTCACTTCATCTCTAAATTTGATTTTGCCCTAAAATATTTGAATTTTATTTGCACATTTTTAAATATGAATTAGTAAACCTGTCTCAGAAAGAAAAGGGTCCGCCGAAGCGGCATCATGCCGCGCATAAAAGGCATTTTGATTTATCTTGTTTTGTTGTTAGGTTTAACAATTTTTTTTATCTTATCTGCTAAAAATTTATATTATTTACTCCCAAACTTTTGCATTTATGTGAATTCAATCAATAAATATCTGGGATTTTCGACATTGTCTGGAAAAATACAACAAATTTTAATGGCATTTTTATAATAATTTATCGATTATCGAAGCAATTCAACAATAACAAAAACAAATGAATACAACAATATGAATATGAGTAAATATTAAAAATACAATATGAATATGAGCAAATAATAAGAATACAATATGAATATGAGCAAATAATAAGAATACAATATGAATATGAGCAAATTATGAATTATTTACAATAACAAAAAGACAATGTGTGTATAATCCTGCACTTGATCCTCTTCATTTGGTTGATAGTTGCCAAAAATTCCAGGGAAAAGTTGCTTGAAGTCATCCAAATTTGCTGCATAACCAGGGGAAGCAGGCAGACGCATTTCGATGTTGAACATTTTGTCGGCCAAACATTCCAGCAAAGCGTGTATTGAAGCAATCCGTTCTTTGTCCATTTTCCAAGTCTTCAAACTGATACGTTGGATTGGCCGTTTGTCTGCGATTGATCCATAGCAAAGAGTCGATTTGCCTATTTGGGAGATATCTAAAATACACAAAAATTATTTTAGGCGTTAATATTTGGTTTTTTACCTCAACGTTGGTGGGTTTTCAGTGTTCATTCCCGGAGCAAAACGACGGCTGGCAATGGTTGATTCTGTCGAACTTTTCTGCTGAAATAAAGGGAAATTTTTACATGGTCTTTAATAAATAAATGATAACTCACCAAATAGGCTTGAGATGTTCCCGGCTTCGACGCTTCATTTGCTTCTTTCAGTTTGTCCAGTTGCTGCTTCAGTTTGCCATTTTCCAACTTCAATGCATCTCTTTCTCTTCTCATTGATGCGAACTCGACCTAAAAAATGGAATTTACACATTGAAAATTGAACTCTTAATTTTTACCTCCAATTTGTTGAACTTCTCGGCCAGTTTGCTTGAATCCATGCCAACATTGGAAGACGAACATTCGGATCGATGCTGCTTGTTCTTCTGGATGTTCCTTCTGTGAGCCGCCATCATTGTCCTGTTGTTTCGTTAGTTTGTCGCTCATTGTTGTCAGAATATTTGCGCAGTTGAGTTGATTGTCTTCTTCCGTTGAGTTGATTGTCTTCTTCCGTTGAGTTGATTGTCTTCTTCCGATGAGTTGATTGTCTTCTTCCGTTGAGTTGATTGTCTTCTTCCGTTGAGTTGATTGTCTTCTTCCGATGAGTTGATTGTCTTCTTCCGATGAGTTGATTGTCTTCTTCCGTTGAGTTGATTGTCTTCTTCCGTTGAGTTGATTGTCTTCTTCCGTTGAGTTGATTGTCTTCTTCCGTTGAGTTGATTGTCTTCTTCCGTTGAGTTGATTGTCTTCTTCCGATGAGTTGATTGTCTTCTTCCGTTGAGTTGATTGTCTTCTTCCGTTGAGTTGATTGTCTTCTTCCGTTGAGTTGATTGTCTTCTTCCGTTGAGTTGATTGTCTTCTTCCGATGAGTTGATTGTCTTCTTCCGTTGAGTTGATTGTCTTCTTCCGATGAGTTGATTGTCTTCTTCCGATGAGTTGATTGTCTTCTTCCGTTGAGTTGGTGTGAATTGATGATGAATTGAAATTCTTGAAAAATTATGCTTGCTTATATAGGATTTTTGAATACCATACCCCAATAGTAGACTAGACAGTGTTTTTTTTTGGTAATCGATACCTACCTTATGCTACTGTACCCATAATATATAGTATGCTTTTCTTTATTTTATCGATCGATAAGAAAATAAATAATGGTAAAGCAAGCTAGCAAATTTCATATAAAAAGGCTGAAAATCGAATTGGAATTCAAATGCCCACCAAAAAATTTCCCAATTTGCACATCTCCATATCAATTTCTCTGCCAATTGCTGCCATCAATCCAGTCCGAATGTCGCGCACTTCAGAACCAACAAAAGGTGGGTGATTTATTAATTTACTTTTCCATTATCAAACTTTCTCCCCATTTTCAGTCCCAAAGAAGGAATCGCTTTCGCCACCAACATACAGCGTTGAATCTAATGAGTCCGGCCGTCTATACAGTCAAAAATACAGGGTATGTTGATTTCCTTCCAAAAACCATTTCTAACATTTTTATTTTTACACAGATTGATTGGCCCAAACGCCCGAAGGATGGAACACATTCAATCGAAGCGGAGATGCAAATGCGAATCGGCACAAGCAAACCAGAGGCCACTGATGAGGACATTGAGGAAGCAAAATTGATCCGGCAATGTGAATTGAGGGCCTGCGCTGATGAAGATGCAATGGTATTCGACATCCGAGCTATGACAATGAAGGTAATTGAATAAATTGAATTTTAACAAAACATTAATTTTTGTTCTCCCATTCACAGCATGCAACCCGCAGATTCGACCAATATCAGCAACGGAACTTCATGATCTACTACCAAATGCCCAGCGTGCACAACAGGCGCATCAACGAATTGTCAACCGCCATTCCACTGATGTATGCATGCAGAAGTTCCAATGGCAAAATTACTCATTACCAAGTCAAATGCTACACGTGTAAGGATGAAAGCGGCAAAGAAGACATATGGCGTGGCGTCAAATTCAATGGAGATGATAAGCCGGTGAAAGAAACGCGTTGCATTGGGTGAGTGTCTTCACAACAATTTATTCCATTTCACATTGAATATTTTTCAGGTTTACCACGATGGAAGCTCTGCTGGAATATTGGTGCGCCATCAATGCCGAGTGCCGGATCAAAGTCTCAAAATGCTAATCTGCTGCTGATGAAGATGAATAGTTGTGCTGGACCAATATAAGAATCTAAACCGACAATCTTCCTTCCATCTCTATATTGTTTTGTTTGTCCCCCCCCCACCCAATCCCCATATTTTGTTGTAAAATATATGTATTTGTATTCCCCATTGTTGTATTGTGTATTATTTTATTATTGTATTGCGATAAAATTGTTTGGACATATACATATTGCTATTGCTATTTAATTATTCTCAAATCTTGTTGATCATAGATCATGATGATGATGATACTTTTTAGAGTTTAATTTCCATGAAATTGATGATTTAAGCAAAGAGTTTTTATATTTTATATAGTGCCTCGTGCCTGTTGGTTTTTGAAAATTTTATGATCGATTGAGCGAGTTATTTTTATTATCTCATAAAAAATCTATCATACCAATATCCAAACCAACCAAATCTAAAAAAGACTAAATATTTGATATAAATTGTGGAATTTTAGAGTCGGGTTTATTAATTGATTGGTATAAATTCCAACAACAAAAATGTCCACCGGAACCAATTCGGCCGCATCTTCTTCAAATGGGCCATCGACTACTGCTAGTGGGATTAATTTAAACCATTTGTCCCGAAATCAATTGGAAAAGGTAAAAACATTTGAAATAAACTAAAGATAAATAAACAAACAATTTAAGATTATCAATATGCGAATAAATGCGCAGACTTGTCATGACGTTAAATGCAAAAAGGAGAAGGAATATTTCCAAAAAATTATTTCAAAAATGGCCGACTCTTTCACTGAACTTATTTCTCAGGTCGAAAAACAGGTTTATAGGACTTTTGAATATTCTTTTGAATGTAAAAGTTCAGCGAAGAACTCTGCAGGAAGTGGTCCGTTTGCACAATAAAATCTGCAATGAATTCGCGATTCCGAACAAAATCAATAACAATCAAAATGAGGTGGATTTCCAAAATTTGAGAGGCATTGCCGCAATGGTTTTAATTTAATGTTATAATATTGACATCATCACGGATTTTCAGTTCCAAGATTTCTTTGCAAAACAAGCAAAAAACGTAGGCGTTGCTGTCGTCAAACAAAGTCCACCAACGATGATAGTCAATATGTCGGAGATTTCAACAGGTCAATATTATTCATATTTTTAATTGTCATTTATTGCTTAAAAATCGACCAAATAAACCAATAATTTCATTGATTTTAGTATCGAATGAACGAAAAAGAAAGTTTCCGGTCGCAGGGAATGTTTCCGCCAGTCCGGTCACTTTCCAAACTTCATCGATGAACAACAATAATTCGGCTTTGGCTGGGAAACAATCGTCCATCAAAACACCACCATTTACTCCGCAAAAGCCATTTACAACACCATCGACCTCCAAAATGACCGCGGCAAATAATTTTGCAACTCCTCTTCAGCATAAGGTTCGCATAATAATGAAATTATTTAAATCCGCAATTTACAAAAATAAGGAGGAACCCTTTTACTATTGCAGAATTGCTCTTACGGTTGTTAAAGTTTTTAGGCTGGACAGGAGCTACGTTTAACCTTAACCTTTAAAACTGGCTCGAGTTATATAGAATATTCTAACAAAAAATTTTCCGAAATATCGAGTGAAGGTCCAATCCTTTACTTTTGTAATTTACTGAAAGCTACCATATAATAATGCAATAATTAAATTACAATTAACCAGAAAAAATAATATTAAACCGTAATGGATCAAATTCAAGTTCCCAAAATATTTTCAGACTGCCATGCTGTCGGGGAACACCATTAACACCAATCTGGCAATGGCAACACCTCCAACCGCATCAGCATCGGCGATTATCTATCAAGGAAAGGAACTGTCATTCGGCGGCGGCGGATCGAACATTGCAAATTCAACACCAAAGAAACCAAAATTCACATTACCAAAGACAACGAAGATCATCTCCAATATTCAACCAAATGAAATTGATATCATCCAAATTGACTGATTTTGGGCATTGATGATGATGATCTGTGTTAATCACCACTTTTTCATTTTGTTCAATTTGATATTTGATATTTTTAATGTTCGCATATTTTCAAATTTACACAATTCCCACACTTCCCCACCATTTTTCGCGCCGCTATTTTATTATATTTTGATTATGTCGTTAATAAATAAAAATAATTAAATAAAATGATTTACATATGAGTTTATTGCTCTTTCATTATTTTAAAATATTTTTTTTTGGATGGATTAAATCGGAAAGAGATTTAAAAATTGAAGGAAAGACCTGTGAAGGTTCAGCCAATAAATCCAAACCAAAACCGTTCCATTTTTAATTTATTTAAATAACCCAGTTAAAATGAATTTACCTAATTAATTAAGCATAAATAAAATCAATTAAAAATGCTTCAAATGGTATTTTGGCCGATAACGGACGACGAAGATGTTCGGGACAAGGAAGAGGATTGGGAATGTTGTTCCGGGACAATTCATTCAATGTTTGGAGCTTTGCTTTTCCTACTCTTCGATTTCCTGGCTTTGCCGGTAAATTTTTATCAATTAAAAGTAGGGAAAACATTGAAAATGGCCAAAGGTTTATAAGTAACGGTTCAATGAACCTCCAAACCATACATCCAATCGGGTAGATCTCTTCAGAGACGCATCATTTGATTATGTTTTGCCTGCTTAGATTTAAACAATTTCAAATTAGTTTTGAACCAAAAACCCAATGATGGTTTAAACGGTTTAATACTCTTTTGTCGCCAATGGCGACCTTTGGAATTAACAATCTTTGCATTTTTTTTGGTTTTTTATCTCATTTTAATCAAAATTTATCAATCATTTTCTCCTCGTCTTATATTGCCTTTGGCAAATTTATTATTCAGTGAATCCATATTTTTGCCGCATTTTTCCTTCAATCCATTCATAATATATTCATAAATCAATTTTGTTTCCCTTCAATCAAACTCCGCCCATCCCTTTTTCACTTAACCTTACCTTTTTTCAGAATTCACAATTCGTATACTTTTTTCAATTTTTAATCGAAAATAAATAAATTGGAAAATTTTAATTTTTATTCATTTTTTTGGGGAATTAGTTGAAATTGGGGAAGTGCATTGACGGGAAAAGAGTTCATCGAATTCGGAAAGGTTATTGAATTTGATTTGGTGCCTCGAATTTTTGGTTATATTGTGGACTGCGGATTGATCCACCCGCCCATCGAATTTGGTCCACGATATAATTTTGGAGCCCCGTACGGGTCATTTGAACGAAAAAGCCGCCGGAAAAGGCTAATTTTGTGGAAATTGCGGATTATTTATTGGAAATTTGGAATATTTGAAGGCGCCCCGGAGGCCCATTTGATTATTTATTGGAAAATTCGAATATTTGGAGTGCCACCGAAGGCCCATTTACTTATATTAACGGAATTTCGCCACCGAAGGCAATCTTTGGAAAGTTTATCGAGCAAACCCTTTCGAATTGAACAATTTTCGATTTTATTGATCCATTCATTGGGACCAACGCATTTTTGTCCCATTTCTCATCGAATCGGAGAATTTTGCCCACAAGCCACTTTTCTATCTACTCTTTTGAGGCTTTACTCATTTTTTGTGTACCATTCGGAGCAACCGAGGGTGCCCTTTTCATTTTTATCTGCGAATCTCCGGTCGTCAATTGTGTAAGAGGGAAGCATCGCTTTCCCCTAGCGCCGGACACCTGCATAAATTAGTGAGAGGCGAACTTTATATTGGAAAAAGGAAGAGGCGGACTTTATTCTTTTCCCATTTTTCTGTGAAATTGGTGCCTCCTCGCCGAAAGCAACCTTCATTCGAAAAAATTGTTTGGTCTTTGAACGGAAAATCGAATTGCTCTCTTTTAAGTTTATTGGATTGGTGAATTGAAAAATTGCTTGGACTTTTGATTTTGGTCTCGGAAATATTCGTAAATTCGTGTAAAGTTTCGGATTTTTGATTTACATTTACGAATTGTCGGATTTTCGGATTGTGAATTTGAATTTTTGTTGAATTTGGAAAAGAAAATTGTAAAAAATTCCTGGAATTTACTATAACTTGGAAAATTAAAAATGCAAAGGCGAACATCCGGCCCTATCAGAAGTGCTCTGGGACCCGCTTTGAAGCTCCTTCGCCAGCATCTCGCATCAGCACAAGTGACAATGAATTCAGAAATTTCACCCGAGAATGAAAGAGAGTTGAAGAATGAAAGGAAAGTGATAACAGGAGTTCTCAATCGGGTGGAAAACCAAAACCAACTCTGGATCGAATATATCAATCAGCTGCCAGCAGATCAGATTCAGGCGGAGCAAGACTTGTATGACGCGTTTCCCCCGCGCCCTCCTCCGCCGGCTGAAGGTGCACCGCCCCAACCCGAGTACAAAACATTGGTAGAATGGATTGAACAAGGGCGATATATGTTAGATATGATTGAAGCAGCTTTAGAGGAGGATGAGGATGAACAGCCGGCCCATGTGCCCATTTTGGAAAATGCGCGAGGCCCCAGAAGGGCGGATGCGGTAGCCACCAGCCACCCGCGCCTTCCGCAGATCGAAGTCCCAAAATTCAGTGGCGATCCCGCCAAATGGCCCCAGTTTTGGGGACTATTCGAAAATTGTATTGACAGTCAGCCCGTTACCGGTATCGAAAAGATGAGCTATCTCGTGTCTCGCCTCGAAGGGAATGCCGCTAAATTGGTTGCCGGATATATGCCCACAAATAAGAATTATACGACGGTGGTCAAATTATTGAAAGAGCGGTATGGGGATGAGCGAGTTATTTCCGAAGCACTCCAAAAAGAATTAATGAATTTGCCGCGTCCCAATGACACCGTTCATTCTTTGCGCACTTTTTCCGACTCAGTCGAGCGCATTTGTCGCCAACTCAAAGATCATCGCATTGAAGGGAATAATCCGTTTTTTGTCACCGCTATCAGAGAACGTCTTCCTGAATCGGTTTTGACAAAATTGGTCGAGAAAGAAAGGGCGGAAAGAAGAGTGTGGAAATTTGATGATTTGAGGGAGGCATTGGGGGAAGTTGTCACAGTAATGGAAGATGTCAATCGAATTAAGGGGGGAAGTGATTCAAATCGAGTAAAGCATGTTTCCCCAACCCCGAATGTTCAGAATCGGCCAAATCAACGCTTTCAAACCGGGACCAATCGGGAGCGAACTTTTGTGACCCTTTCTGGAAATCCTCATTGTTCTCTCTGTTTTGGCGGTCATTTTCCCTCCGAATGTCCACAATACAAGAATGCATTCGAAAAATCAGCCAGATTGAAAGAGCAGAATCGATGTGTGAATTGTTTAAGGGGAAACCATGAAGTAAAGGATTGCACGAGCAATCGAAGGTGCCCGAACTGCGGCGGCAAACATCATAAGATGGTTTGTTTCAAGAGCCAAGGAAATGGCCAAAATAACAATTTTGGGCGTCAAAATACAAATTCTACGCCCCCCAAGTTGAATTTTGTCCCATCAAATTCTAATTCGAACAATGCCAATTTCGTTCCCATTAATTCCAAGCCATCAAATAGTGCCTCCAAATCGGCAATGGCTCCTACTTTGGTCGGTATTTCCACATTGGTGAAAAATGAGGCAAATTATTTGAATGAGAATTGCGATGAAGAAAAGGTGGACTTGTATGAAAATTTTGGTAAATATGGCGAATTGAAAGGCCAAATAGAGGAAAATGAGATCGAAAATTTGAAATTTGATGATAATGAAAAGAATTTAAATAATATGAAAATGGATGAGGGAAAATGGGAATTGGAAGCCGAAAATGGAAAATTTATGGGCATGAATGAGGATTTGCCAATCGAATTGGATGATGGCCAATTGAATGAATTGAAGAATTTGGAAAATGCAGAAGATTTGGATGGACTTGTAAAGCAAATCTCTGCCCTTTCGTACCAGAATATTCAGAAATTGAGAAAAATGGACCATGCCTATTACATGACCAAAAAATTGACAATTTCTTCCAGGCGAAATCCCCGACATCAGCTTTCTGCAGTTGTTTTGTGCGATGGTGCTAGCGGATTCAATTATATTACCGATCAAATTGTCAGACGGCTTCACCCCCCAAAAATTCATCAGGAGAAAGTTGAAATTCATGGGGTTGGGGCAAGAGAACCAATCAAAATTCGGTCACCAACTTATGCAGTGAAAATTAAAAGAATGGATGGGGAATGGGAAGAGTTGGAATTAAATTGGATTAAAGACTTTTGTAGTCCCTTCTTGACTGTGGAATGGAAATCGAATGGGGAAATACCGGAAATGGATGAAGTGGAATTGGGGAATGCCTTGAATTTTTCGGTTGAAGCGCCGGAGATTGTGATCAGTACCAGAGATATGTGGCGATTCATCGTTGGCACCAAACAAGTATACCACAAAGTTTTCGCAATTATGACGGTTTTTGGTCCAATGGTTGCCGGCGAATCATTTGTTGGGCCAACTCAAGAAAATCCATCGCCTTCTCTGGTTGCCATTAATGCTGAAAATATTGAACAAATGCCGCCCGCTAATTCGGTCCAAGAATTTTGGAGTTTAGAAACAATTGGAATAACGGAAAATAATCCGGAAGAAGAAGAGGCTGATGCAGAAAGAAAGTTCTTGCAATCCATTAGACGTGAATCCAATGGACGATATGTGGTGAAATGGCCGTGGAGGCGTGAAAAATGGGAATTGGCTTCAAATTTTCGTCAAGCGCATAGCAGATTGTGTTCACTCGTTCGAAAGGAGGATCTTTTGGAGAAAATTGATGGATATTATAAGGATTGGATGAATCGGGGCATAATCGAAATCTCGGATTTCTCGACAAATAAATTGGAGCATTTCTTACCGCATCATGCGGTCATCACAAGCAAGCTCAGAATGGTGCACGACGCATCCAGTCATGAAAAGAATGAGCTCAGTCTAAATGATTGTCTATACAAAGGTCTCAATCAACTGCCAAAAATTGCATCTATTCTGCTTCGATCTCGTTCAACCGAAATTTTGCTGACGGCCGATGTTGAAAAAGCATTTACTTGTGTTGGGTTGGATGAAGGCGAACGAGATTTTTGCAAATTTTTATGGCTCAAAGATTTCAAAAAGCCATTGACTAATGAAAATTTACTCATTTATCGCTTTGCTAGAGTTGGCTTTGGAATAACATGTGCCCCATATATGCTTTCGGGAGTGATCAAGGTTCATTTGGAGAAGCACTTCCCCGAATTAGCAGAGCGCTTTTTGGAAAATAATTATGTTGATAATTTGGCCATGATGTGCCAAAACAGCCAAGAAGCAATGGAAATGTACAAAAAATCGAAGGAAGCATTTGCTGGAGCACAAATGAACCTACGCGAATACACCACTAATTCTGTAATTGCTAGAGAAATGATTCCAAAGGATGAGTGCATTCAAGATGAATTAGTGAAATTTTTGGGCATAAAGTGGAACACTCATCGGGACTCCTTTATATTCGAATTCCCGGATGTTCCGGCAAGCAGAGCTCCAACTCGGCGGGTAGTGTTGAGTGTGATGGCTGGCCATTATGACCCGTTGGGGTTAACCGGTCCGGCAATGCTTTATGCAAAAATATTGTTTCAAAAATTATGGGGAGAGAAAAGCAATTGGGATTCCCCTTTAATTGGTGAAGAAAAGGCGAATTGGATGTTCATTTTGGACCATTGGCGGGGACAAAAAATCGAGATCCCGCGCTATTTTCTGTTTCAAAATTCGGAGAATGTCGGAGTCCACGCCTTTGTGGATGCGTCGGATTGTTCTTTTGCGGCTGCCATTTATATTGTTTGTGGGCCAATGGAAAATCGAAATTCGTCGTTGGTGTTCTCGAAAAATCGCCTGAAGCCAGCAAAACGGGCGAAAACATTGACCATTCATAAGCTTGAATTGTTCGGAATTCTGTTGGGCATTCGAACGTTGAAATTTGTGATGGAAGAAATGAAAGTCGATTCAAAGGATATTCATTTGTGGTCTGATTCGCAGGTGGCATTAGCCTGGCTCCGGACAAAGGAACCCCAACCGGCAATAATTGACAGACGAATCAAAGAAATTAGGACTTTAGAGAATTGTGTTTTCCACTATGTGCGAACGAAGCAAAATCCGGCGGATATGGCCACGAGAGGCACAACTCCGGAAGGTTTACGCAATTCGAATATGTGGTGGAAAGGACCGGAATGGTTGACGGATAAGAGTTTGTGGCCGAATGAAATTGAATTTGAATTGAAGGGGGATGATGAGGAGAAAATTCCGACCATGATGACGGATGAAGTATTTGTTGGAATTGGTGGAATATTGGGAAAGAATGAATGGCTAATTGATCCAGAAAAGTATAGCGCATGGTATAAACTCATTAATGTTGTGGAAAATTGTTTGAAATTCATTTTGAAAATCGGGAATGAAAAAATGTGGCAAAATCCAATTTTCAAATGGTTCATGAGCCATAAAGATGGAATCGATTCTGTGCCAAATAGAAGGAAATGTGCGGAATATATATTTATGAATCAAGCTCAAAAATTTGAATGGGAAAATTTGAAAAAGTATGACGTTTATGAAGACGAATTGGGGATGTTGAGATTGCACACACGAATGGGAAATAGCGATTGCAATTATGAACAAAAATTTCCCCTGGTTTTGCCGAAATCAGCTGTTACGTTTCTAAAATTGAGGGAAATTCACGTGAAATTGTGTCATGCTGGTGTTGAAACCACATTAACGGAATTCTTGAGCCAATTTTGGTCCCCCCAAGCGAGAAAGCAGACCAGACAAATGGTCAAGAAATGCCTTCAATGTCGGCGCGCTCATTCAGCTCAATTCGCTCTCCCGAGAATGCCTCCTCATCCATCAAGAAGGACAAGAGCAAGCGCACCGTTTCTTCACATTGGGGTGGATTATGCCGGGCCAACCCTTACGAGGTTGCCCGAGGGGAACATTGTGAAAGTGTGGTTGGTGCTTATCACCTGCTTGATGACAAGAGCTGTGTATATTGAACCAACACTTGATATGACCACCGACTCGTTCTTGAATGTTTTTCGCCGTTTTGTTGCTCGGAGAGGTCGCCCCGAAACTTGTCTCAGCGATAATGGTTCACAATTCGTCCTTGCAAATAAAACAATTCAACTTTTGACGGATGGCACGAAAGGGGAAATCAAATGGCGCTTCCTTCCCGCCCTCTCCCCGTGGGCGGGTGGAGTTTATGAGAGACTCATTAAGTTGGCAAAGGATGGGTTCAGAAGGTCATTGGGCAGATTGATTCTGCCATTTGATGAATTGCTCTCGTTCTGCGCCGAAATTGAGTTTTCGATGAACTCTAGGCCCATAACGTATGTGTCGGATGCTGCCGGTGAACCTCGACCCTTGAGACCAATCGATTTCATCCACCCGAAGGGGATACATTCGATTGAAATAATCGATCGGGATTTCTTTGAAATCGAGAAAAGGTCCCCCCAAAATCGATTAGCCGCCGAATTTCAGAGTAATGTGGAATCTTTGGAAATGTTTTTCGATCGTTGGAGGAAGGAGTATTTGAATGTTCTCCGGGAAAGATCAAAATGGAACCACGTTGGACCGGCAAGACTCACCAAAAGGGAACCGAAGTTGGGCGAAATAGTTTTGATTAGGGAAGATCATATTAGCCGAAATAATTGGCCAATGGGAAAAATAATAGAATTGGAAGGAAAGGAAGGTGCCATTCGAAGCGTTAAATTGAAATTGACCAGCGGAAAAATTTGGGTGCGCCCAGTTTCTCGATTGCATCCGCTGGAAACAGATTTGGATGATGGAAGAGAAACGGAGAGTACAAATGTGGAAAGGGAAAAAGTGAATGAAAATTTCCGAGTTGCGAAGGAAATCACGGTTTTGGCGCCTGAAAAAGTTGGAGAAAACAAGCACGGAATGGTCACAAGAGCAAAGGCAAAGTTGGGAATGGCTTCCATTTCGTTAATTTCCCTCATTTTCTTGTCCATTTTTGGTATTTTGAATTGTTCACCCATAAAATTCACGAATATGAGCGACTGCAGAGGTTGTTTGGTCCAATGCTCCGAAAATGGAATTCATGCGCTCGTCCCTCGCCCATTTGAGAAGGCGGAAATTTGTTGCCAGGACCTATGTGTTGTGCGCACCCATGTTGATAAAATAGACTTCAATCTACCGACGGAAATTTTGTTGAACAAATTTTCTTGTGAAATTAAATTTTGGAAAAACAATGCACCCAATCCCCATGAAAAGTCAATCAAATGCGAAGCATTGCATGAATGCCAAGTTTTGAAATGTAGCTGGTGCCTTGACCTGATTCTCAACCCATTTTGTTCTCCAAAAATGGCCATTTTTGTATTTGGCACTTTGCTTTTATTCGGCTACTTCGCAATTTGTTGCTTAGCCCGAACTATGAAATGCTGTTCCAGTAAATTACGCCATTTGTGCTCAGCCATCATTTATATTTTGGCCGTTCCAGTTAGTCTTTGGAAATGGTTAAGGTGGGGAAAGCCCATCGACCCGAATGCCGCTAGGCAAACTGTTAAGCAAAAAATCCGAAATATCAAAAAAGGAGTGGCAAAAACAAGTCTAAATTGGCGTCAAAGAAGTTTGAAAGCAGCGGGACTGATTATCGTACTTTTTATGGTTTTTGATAATTCGAATGCGAAATTGTTGGACAAATTGAACGATGAAAGGAATGAGCAGATAAGAAATGAAAGGCAATGGAAATTGGAAACTTTTTCAAAATACGATCTGGTATTAGTCCTGATTTTGGGAATTGCGTTGATTTATTTGGGATGGATCTTTGTGATTCTTGAAGAGAGGGTGATGGAGGAAATGGAAAACGAGAGGCGAGAATTAATGCGGATTGAAAGAATTAGGCGAAGGTATCAACGGAGAGACCGACGGGTGCATTGGGCGATTGTTTTGTTACTTTTGATGGCTTCCCCACAAGTTGGCGCCTTTTCAAATATCGTTTCCATTGTCAGCCAGAGCCAACATTGTAGCCAGAACGGTCAGGAAATGATTTGTAAATTGTCAAGTTCGAACACATTAACCTTGCTGCCAATGGGGCAAACCAATGTAATGCTCATCAATGACGAAACGAATGGAACATTAGGCACATTATCAGTTATTATGCATAAATTGACTAAAAAATGTTCGGCGAAGATTAAAAGATTCACACGGTCCTATGAAATGGACGTGGAGGTCAAGAGAAGATGCCCTGGGGCAGGAAATTGTCAATGGGGAAGTTGTGAGGAATTAGGAAAAGAAAGTTTGGTAGATGAAATGGAAAACAATCATTTGCCGGGGCACACATTTTGCCAACATGTGCCTTCACAATCTTCGGATCTTTGCCCTCTGGGGGTGCCCATTGTTCAAATGATTACTGGCCCCCAATCGTGCCTTTTTTATCGGCAATTTGCTCGACCAAAGGGCGATAATGTTTATAAAATATTGGAGTGCACCGATTGGGAAAATGTATTAAAGGCGGAGGCAACGTTGGAAATTGATGGGAAGGTGCAATCTCACTCCATGTGGCTTCAAGCAGCCCAAAAACACCGTTGGAATACAATTAGCTTCACGCCATTGTCAATAACGTCGACCGATCCCATTTCAATGAGGCAAAAATTCCTGCTCGGGAAGGATGGAGTGGCGGTTCTCCCCGAAAAAACACAATGGGGTGACCTATTTTGTGAAAATAAAGAAAGGGCTAACAATTTTGACTGTCAAATTGCCTTGGAAGCATGCCAAGATTGTCAGATTGGACAAACATCTGTTAAATGCAATTGTAGGGGATTTGATGGGGAGGAAATAATGGGGAACATCGAAAATAGTCTGCCATTGAGCATGGGAAATCATCGCTTATATTCCGAGAAGGATGAAATATTTGTCGAGCAAGAGTATAGTGCAGTCCAGCTAAATGTTGATATTGAAGGATTGGAATTGGTTCACAAATCACAACAAGCTGAATGCCGAATTGAGGTGGAGGAATTGCAAGGGTGCTATCAATGCGCCACTGGGGCGGAATTGAAGGCAAAATGTTGGTCTGATGGACCAAAATTCATGGCTAGCGTTGAATGTGCCGAATTGCAATTTGTCCTTCATTGTTCGAAGGAAGGTGAACAAAATACTGCAATAATCCCCTCAAATGCTGAAAAATTCGAAAAGAAGTGCATTGCGAAATGTCCATCCAATTCGGTTGAGTTGCAACTGAAAGGCCAATTGTATTATGTCCCCCCAAAATTTAACGAAATATTGAAGCAAAAGATTGTGGGTGAAAATGCTGGAGGGGAAGGACAAAATTGGGGTAGTTATGCCGAGAATACAGTGGAAAGTGTGAAAGGCCTTTTGGATTTTTCATTCGATCCATTCATTTTATTTTCTAAATTTTTCTCCCTCGCAAAATACGGTTTTCTCATCCTTATATTTTTGCTTTTCGCCTTTTTGGCCATTGCAGTTATCGTAAAGATGAATCCAATTGGGAAAGTTGTCCGCGCCCTTCTGCGAACTTTGATCCTTTGGTCCATCATCGATTTATTGGCCAATGCAGAGAGAAAGGAAGGGCAATTACCCTTGGCCCCTTTCGGGGTCAATTGTTCGGGTCCTCGTACAAGGGGAGGGGCAATGGATAAAAATGTAAATGAATTGAATGCTCATCCTATTCGGCCAAATTCATTCATAAAATCTTTCCACCACTCTCATTCCATTTCCCATTCGATTCTTTTTACCAACAATTCAATTATTAATTTTTTATATGGCAAATCTTTTCCCTTTAGCTTCAATCAAAAATATTATCTCTATATTTCTTTTGTCGTCCTCGATTTCGGTCAAATGAGTCATTCTAGTAGTGAAAAATTGGATTATGATGAAACCGAGTCAGTCTTCGCCAAAGGAGAATGGTCAGATGCAAGTTCAGAGTCCACGAGGGATGAAGAGGAAGATGGTGAGAAAAGAGGCGAGGGAAATGTCACAACAGAATCTTCAGAACCTCGAAAGTGCATTGAACATAGTGCAGAAAATGATATGGAGGAATGTCAGAATGAGAATCGCAAAAATGAAAGCGAGAATGGAAAAGGGGAGAGCAGAATTGGGGAAAATGAGAACGAGAATAAGGTACCTAAATCTGATTCAAGAATGGAGGAAAATGACGTTAAGGATCCACGGAAGGGTGTGCCATCGCCCGCATCTTCGCCTGCACCTCCAATGAACTTGAAATTGCCACGTTTTGCTTTGGTTGAAAGAAGGGAAAAGGTGAAAGAAAGAATGAACCAAAATCTCGTCAATGAGTATGCCGGAAGCGAATATTGGGAGTGGCAGAAAAGGGAAGGCGATTGGAAAAGGAAATTGTTGGAAAAAAGACAAAGGGACTGTAAATTGAACCGGGCGGAGGTTTTTCACGGTGCCTCGAACACAGTTGAACAATGGCGAAGCGATTTGTATGAGATTCGAAACACCAACGCCTATCATGACAATTCAACGGCTGAAGAACGGGTGCGAAAATTGAAATATGAATTGTTCGCAATAAATGGTGAAAGAATGCTGAAAAGAGCTTTAGAGAATGTGATCCGTTCAATGAGCAACTCTGAAGGGAAGAAATTGGAGTTGATACCGCCCGAAGGGCTTCAACTTGTTATTCCCAAGCTTAAATATACGCCAGGCATTGTTTCGGACAAGAGAAAATACCCTCCAATTGATTGGATCAACCCGCAGGATGTGGATGAGCGAAATGACTTGAAATTATTGGAGGAGCAGAAAGGGTTGAAACCAGAGGAAAGAAAGGATAAACTGCCGCCTTATTGTCGATATTGGAATAAGAATGGCGAAAGGGGTGAAAGAGAACGGATGAAGAAGATTTTGGATGATGATGAACGCCGAGAAGTGCGCCGAAGACAAAGAAAACGTCGAATGGAGGAGGATGATGCCCGAAGGAATGAGAAGAAGAGGGATGAAGAGGATGAAGTACGAAAGACTGAGAAGAAGAGAAAGGAAGAGGATGAAGAGAAAGGCCGAATCCAGGCGATGGTTCCTCCCGCATCCCCTCCACCGGAAGAATATGAACCCAATCAGTTGAAAATATGGGTGGATGAAGATCGAATTCGAGAATGGGTGGAGGGAGTAAAGCCTGAAAGTGAATTGGTGGAAAGTGAAAAGGGTGATGTGGAAATGAAAAGCGAATATATTGAGGAAAAATGTGTGGGAAATGTGTCATTGAAGGTGGAGGAAAATAAGGGCCAAAGGGCTGGAGCAAAATTGGTGCAAAATGTGAAGAAGGAAAATGTAATGATTAAATTGGAATTGGGAGGAAATGAGGGAATTGTTGGCAAAATTGTTGGAATTGGAGGAAATGATCTGAAGGATGTGAAGCTGGAGAAGGATGACGAAAAGGGAATGCGTGAGAACGAGAAAGGAAGTGGGAAAGTAAAAGAAGGAGATGAAAACGTCATCAAAAAGTATCTGCTCGATCGCTGGCACACCGTAGAAGAGCAATTGATAGCCAAAATGCTGGAGAAGAAAAATGTGGAACAGCAAATTCAAGACTTGACCCAGCAAATATCGGAATTGCCGAATGATGCAAATGGGGCCGTCATTAAGGAATATTTGATGAAGCGCAAAGAAAAGTTGGAGGAGGAATTGAGAGAGATGAAAATTTGGGTGCAAAATTATGAGCGGCAATTGGTGGCATTGGAGGAGCAAATCAAGGAATTGAAATGAGGCCGGAAGCAGCGGAGAGGGGACTGTCGCCAATGGCGACCTTTGGAATTAACAATCTTTGCATTTTTTTTGGTTTTTTATCTCATTTTAATCAAAATTTATCAATCATTTTCTCCTCGTCTTATATTGCCTTTGGCAAATTTATTATTCAGTGAATCCATATTTTTGCCGCATTTTTCCTTCAATCCATTCATAATATATTCATAAATCAATTTTGTTTCCCTTCAATCAAACTCCGCCCATCCCTTTTTCACTTAACCTTACCTTTTTTCAGAATTCACAATTCGTATACTTTTTTCAATTTTTAATCGAAAATAAATAAATTGGAAAATTTTAATTTTTATTCATTTTTTTGGGGAATTAGTTGAAATTGGGGAAGTGCATTGACGGGAAAAGAGTTCATCGAATTCGGAAAGGTTATTGAATTTGATTTGGTGCCTCGAATTTTTGGTTATATTGTGGACTGCGGATTGATCCACCCGCCCATCGAATTTGGTCCACGATATCTTTAATTTTGACCAAACCATAACAAATTTATACCATTCAAAGCGTCTTGATGATATCTATCGATTGATAGCGGGTTTGTTGGGGCTCTAGGAAAAACCATTGAACCGCTACGCTAAAATTACGTCATTTTCATTACTTTCTTTCCCAAAATTGAATACCACCCATTAAAATTATGATTTTCAGTTGATTTTGTCCGCATACGTTGCCATTCTTTTTCAAAATGTACGTTTAAGTTATTTTTGAACATTGAAAATTCAAATTTTCAGCCGGATTCATCAATTGCAGAAATAAATTTTCTGGTGCCAATCACCGCTTTAAGGCATGTTCAAATTAATTTTTCCAAATTTTCATCCAAATTATTCAGCCTTGCCATAATGATTTCGCCTTTTGGGATGATTGCCTTCGCCCGGCTTGTAAAATTATTTTTTACCGTAAATTCAAATTTACCCTTTTAATTTTATAGTATCTTTGTCTGTACGAGCATAAATGTTCGCCGCTTCACAAAAACATCATTGTGGGATCGATGCGGATTTATTTGGCAAGGTAAGTACAAACAATAAAGCAGAATAAAAGGGTTTCAAGATGGAAAATATTTAAAATGGCGAAAATAGTATAACGGTTTTTAAGGGTTTTAAACCGTTTAAACCATCTTTGGGTTTTCGGTTTAAAGGTATTAAACCGTTTAAATATTGGTTTGATATAGGATTTTGGAGTCTAAGATAAAACGCTAAACACGCTATAATCTTTTTGGCCATTTTCAATATTTTTTTTTGCCAAATTAAAAATATAAATTCCCAAATGCTTTTTAATTATTCTAAAATCCTTCATTTACAGGGTCATCCTCTACACATTTTTTTCCATTTCCTGGTCCGCCTATACCCTGTGGCGTGTTTTGCAAGGCTGCTATTGGATCATTTGTTTGCGGAATGCCTCATTGTTCACGTTTTGGGCAATGCTTTCTCTCCACTATTCAATTGGATGCTGCCTTTGTTGCAAGGCTTTGGGCTTTATGCGGGAGCGATATTTGTTCGTTTTTTTTGCAATTTAATTAAATTTATTAGTAAAAAGATTATTATACCGTTTCATCGTTTGTCTTAAACTTCCAAACCTAAACCTGATCGATAAATCTCGTTAAGAAGCATCGGTTTGATAATGATTTGGCTTTGATTTAACCAATTTTAAATTAGTTTTGAACCAATTACCTAAAGGTGGTTTAAACGGTTTAAAACCCTTAGTTTTTGACCAAATCATTACATTTTATATACCAATCGATGCGCCTTGATGAGATCTATCGATTGGGTATTGGGTTTGGGGGCCTAAGACAAACCATTGAACCGTTACAATCTTTTTCGCCATTTTCAATTTTTTTCGTCAAATTAAATACAACCCATCAATTAATTCAAATTTTCCAGAGGAATGTGGGACAATGATCCAAAACAATTGGACAAGGAACTTTTCCCGGATGAGTCGGATTATTGAGAGGATATTGAACCAACAGAAGAACCCTCCCGGTTGTGATCTCTTATTTTTTCTTTCAATACCTCATTTAATTTAATTTTAATTCACATATTTTATTATTATAATATTTAAAGCGAATAAAAACAATTTTTTAAAAATTAATTGCGTAATTTTAATATCAAATTATAATTGGTGGAAAAAACATTTTAACTAGTGATTTGGAGAGATGAATGATAAATATGATGGGATATTTGGGCTTTGAGGGAGAAAATTTGCACAATTTAATACTATGGAATTTCTTTTAAAACATATTTTTGAATGAAATTGTGCAAATTTGGCAAAAAAAAATTGTGTCGATTTGGGCAAATATAATGATAAATTTGGTAGATGGGAATTATTTTTGGTTTGTGATTAGTTTGGCAATCTCAGTGCGCACAATTTGGGTCATTTCTGTTTTCATTTTGTTCAACTCCTCTGCGAACATTGTGGCCAATTCTGCTTTTAGCCGGGCCAAATCATCGGTTGTGACCAGCCGGCTTGTTCCGGTGCCATTTTGTTGTTCAGCGATGACATTTCTGCTACCAATGGAATTATTTGATGAATTGGCGTTGGCATCCTCTTGACTGGAAAGTGAAGTGCCACTTGGAATTCTAGTGCAAAAAAAAACAATTAAAAATAAAATGAATAATTGATTACTTTTTATGGCAATTTGTTGTTGTGGAATGAACATTTGTTGTTGCATTTTTTGAAGTGTTCGGTGCAATATTTGGTGGAGGTGGGGGAGGAGGAGGAACTGGGCCTTGAAAAAATATTTCATTTTAGGAATTAATTTTTTAGTTTATTTTGTATTAAAAATTTTAAAAAATAATAAAATAATTTTACCATTTGTTCCCGTAGAAGAAGGACCGCCAACGCCGCCATTTGTTATTTTTCTTTTATTCAATCGATCCGCCAGCTCACTGATAAAATCCTGATTGCCTTTTTGTATTCCGCCGCCATTTTGTTGTTGTTGATGTGAATTTGCATTCACTGTGGAAGGTGATGATTTTGATTCGGAATCAGTGCCTGGAAAATTTGAACATTATTTATTGTTCAAAGTAAATTTTATCAATTTTTTTTGATAAAAAAATTTTCCAAAATTATGGGTATTTATTTCCCATCGATCCAAACCATTGTTGTTGTTCTTTTTCAGCTGAACATGCCGAAGTTGATCCGCAAAACTTTGTTGTTTTCCACCGGCCAGTGCACTTTTCAATTCGGGCGGAGGAGGGGGCGGTGGTGGCGGCGGTGCATTTTGTTGATGAATAGCCGAAGGAAATTGCTGTTTTGGCGGTAATCCATTCTGCTGTTGAATTGGAGGAGTTTGAGGGGCAAAATTGCCGCCAATAGAATTGTTTTCACTGGACGAATTGCCGTTTATTTGTGGATTTGTTGTGAGAATTGTTGTTGGGAATTGGCCGGGAATACTGCCTAAATTTAATATGATTTTTCCATTAAATTATTATAAAAACTAACCGCCTGTACTGGAACTAATATTCGATCCTTGGGAGGCACGTCTGATCAAATTTTGTTGCTGCTGTTGAGCAATTGATCCATGGAATTGTGAATGGCCATTATTGATGTTGTTGGCAATGCTTGGACCTTTCCTTTCCATCACCCTGAAAAATTATAAATTATACAATTAAAATTTTCATTCGAAATCGAAATTTTTCAAGTCTAATTTCTATAAATTAAAATGTGCTAGTTTCGAACTTTGAATAGGAAAAATTTGAAAACTGAAAATATATTTGGAAAATCAATTGAATTTTCTTCATGAAAATTTCTATCAATTTTGAATTCTTTTAAAACATATCATATTTGTTATTCAAATGGGATTAAAGTGTTAAAATTTAAATTCTTTATTTTATAAACATTTAATTAAAAAACCTCTGTCCTCCACCACCATTCATTGTGTCCGCATAATCCCCACCACCGCCCATTTTCATCATCATTCCTCCATCATTGTTGTAGGCATTCTCGTGATTTGTCGCATAAATTATATTATTTTCCTGTTGCTGATGATGTTGATAGGCGGAATAATTATTTTGATGAAATTGTTGAGGGTCTTGATATGTTCCATTTTCAACTAAAAATGAATAATAAATAATTTTAATAAAATCCACCAAAAATTATTACTTTGTTGAGATTTTTGTGCTGATTGTGAGGTGGAATATTGTTGCTGTTGTAAATTTATTACAATTTCCAATGCTTGTCGAACAGCGGAATAAAAATGGCGTGCATCTTAACAAAGTGTAAAATTTAATCATTAAATTCGCAGGTTTTACCTTGTTCTTTGGGAAAATTGAGTCCAATGACTTGGCGATGCTCATTCCTCCATTGATGGAACATTGGCGTGGCCTCTTTGTATTTTAGCCGATGGAATATTGTCTGGTCAACGATTCGCTTGTTATCCTGGAATTTTAATTAGGTCAATAGGGTAAATAATCCAATAAATCCATTTTATTTATTAAAATGTATAAAATACTCACAATGTTTCGGATTGCAACAATTCTGTACAACAAAGAATCCTGTTGGGTGGTCTTAATCAATTGGATGGTCGATAAGCCGGTTGAGCTAAAAATCACAATTATTTAAAAGCACAAAAACTGCCCAAACCCATTCGTTGAATTGTCCAGGCGAACCCAATTTGCGCCATCATGGAAAAGCACTTCCGCCGGAACAGCCAACACTGCGCCGCTAAAATGATTGATGGAATATTGTTAAAATAAAATTATAAAAGTACTCTGCAGCCATGTTATTGTTGTTGATCATCACTGTTCAATAATTCAATAGTAGCACCATTTTTGGAAGGCAAAATTATGGCAGAAAACATTAGATGAATTGTTAAAAATTGTAAAAAAAAATGAATTCAATATATAACAATTGCTAAATTGAGTCGGTTTATTAAAATGTTTAAATGGGTTTAAGTAAAAAAGGATGTGCGATGTAATAATGTGCATTGTGTTGTGTAATTCTGCGATTAAAAAGGATGGTGAGGGTGGCTGGGCGCAAAAGCGTAGTAGTAAAACTAAATTGGAAATCGAATTTTACCCTCTTTTCCAGTTTTCACTGGTCAGAGCTCAGCAGAGGAATAGTAGCCTCTGCCTAGCCAGTTTGTAAAATTGGCTGGCTAGAATGTGGGGACGGGCATGTTTTAGTAGTATGGATTGGGATGGATGGGAGGAAAGAGAGGCTAAAAGCATTATAAAGCAGTGGCAGAGGAGGCAACGGGAGGGATGGCCGCAAATTATAGCCAACCAACCCCATTTGCCATTTCTTGTGCATATTGTCTTCTACGGACGGGGTGAGTGGCCTCGCCGCGGGCGAGAACCGCTGGGGCGGACGGGACTAGCGGTCACTCTCACTATATTTCATCCAGCACATAAAACATTAGCAGCCATTCATTCAGCTAGTTTATTGTGCGGGTGAAGTAGGAGGATGGAAGAATTTAAAGGAATTAGGTAAGGAAAAGTGTCCAAAAGTTGTGGAAGAATATTTTAAAAAAAAACATTGATTGGATTGTTGTTGTTGCTGAATAATTTGGCATTTGCCTAATTTTCATTGAATTGAAATTGAAATGTTTTTATTTTATTTTTTTTTTTTTTTTGGATAAAATGTATCGGTTAAGCTTTAAGCTTTAAGCATTAATTTTTGCTCTTTATAAACCTGAATTTCTGGGATTTTTTTTGGTATTGTCCTGCGCAAATGGTTCAAAATTGGTTGGTTGATATTGGAACTTGGAAGTTAGAGAAGAGAAATTTTATAATTCATAATAACATAAGTAGATAGACTTCTTGTTTTCTCCGAACAAATGAAAAAAATGTCACTTCATTGTTTGTTCATTCAACAGAAAAAACCTAGATTGGTAATCCAAAATCAAAAACCGAAAAAGAAAGAAAGTGCAAAAATCCAAAGGTCCAAAAGGTCCTTTTTTTTGAAAATTCGTTTTTAAATTTTAAAATTTATTTTTTTTCGGGATATTTTTTCATTTTCTTTTATTGACAGTTTGACAGCTGACAGCCGCAGCTGCTGGTTTGTTTTGCAGCCCCGTTCCGTCGTTGAACTGCTGCGTGGATTTTTTTTTGTCACATGTTACAAAATTTACTCCATTTAGTTTTTTAAACATTTTCAGTCTCAACCAAATACATTTTTTTAACTGAAATTAGACATGTTTATTCATTCAATTTTCCATTTTATTTTAGATTAGATGCAAGAACAGCAACAACATCTTGGGGACAGTGCTAAAGAGAATGAAGATGATAAAGTGAAAAACGGTGCCACATCAACTCAAAAACAAACGACAACTACAACACAACAAAGACAACAACAATACGTGAGGAAAATACACAAATAATTGTAGTAAAATATACAATCATTTTCCAGGGTGCTAGACCGGCATGGTCTTTCAGTAACGAAAGACGCAATGATTTTGCAAACAAACGAAGTTGGACGACCCAAAATAATTATGGAAAAATGCGATGGGAACCGAAAAAGCCGGGAAGAGTGGATCAGAAGAAAACTCGTTCATTGTCCACAACCGCATCCAATCAACTTGATTCCGGCATCACCGGTGCAAATGCGGAAACGACGAATGAACGCAAAGGACGCAAAAATGAACGGCATCGAAAATCAGCAAGTAAAAAAGAAAAAATATTTTCACATTTAATTATTAAATTATTTTTAGCCGATGTTCGAACCAGTTCAAATTCAATGTCAAATGCCGAGAGTGTCGATTTCGATGATAGTTTGTTAATATAGTAATTTTACAAATTTATATTTATTCAGTGGAACTTGATGAACCATTTTCTGAATCGGAGGATGAATACACTGCTCGGAATCGTGCCCTTCAAAAACCATGTTTAGCCATTCCTCGCGGTCGCATTCGATCACTTTCAGGTTATTTTCTTATTAACTGAAATTTAAATATTAAATAACTGAAATGTAAAAACTTTTGGATTTATTAACCAAAATTTTTTAAGGCACAATTCCGCCTGTTGGTTATTCACCGCATTGGGGCGGTCCAACAATGTGTCTGAGCTGTTTGCAATTCTTCCAATTGCCCGAAATGATGAACGAATTTTCGGCACATTTACTCACCGAGCACAAAATTGTCATTGATGGAATCGACATTATCGTGGATTTGAAGCGGTAAATAAATAAAATAATAATTTATAATTTTATTAATTCCATCTCTTTTAGTTATATTGAATATTGGCGTCAGCAATTGACCAAGCGAAGTATCAACGAAATATTTCCAAAAATTGTGCCAGAAGAGGGTCATTTTCTGTTTGGCAAAGTCGACTACTACTTTGAAATGACCGAAACCGTCAAAGAAGGTAAATTAAAAATTAAGAAAATTATTTAAATGCTTTCTATTTAATTTTTAGATTATTCCATCCGACAGCGACAGGCAATGCGACGTTTAGGTATTAGGTTTATTTTTTATATTAATTCCTAAATTTTTTTCAGAAGAGGCTTTGGCTTGCCAGCAACGAGAACGTGAAGAATGTACATTCAGCATGCAATGCATATTTTGCCGTTATACTGCGCGTGGCAATCGAGCAAAAATAGTTCATCATCTCTACACAATTCATCATTTGAATTTGGGCTCACCCGACAATTTGGTTTTTGTAAGTCAAAAAAATATTTCATTTTAAATAGAAAAATAATCCAATTTGAAGGTAACAGAATACATTGAACATTTGCGCGAGAAAATTGCCCGCAATGAATGCATTTATTGCGAGAAAACATTCGCCGATCGGAACACATTGATGGAACATATGCGCAAGAAAAATCACAAGGAAGTGAACCCGAAGAACAATTATTATGATAAGGTTAGGAAAAGAGAAAACAAATATGAAAAACATTCCATCTATTTTTAGTTCTACATAATCAACTATTTGGAATTGGGCAAACGATGGTTGGACGTATTGGCTGAAGATTTTGAGGTTTTTTTTTATTGATCCCCTTTAATTACCAATGGATTTGAGGATTAGGTTAAAAAAAATTTTATCTATCAACCTTACATTTTTTGGGTTTTGAACCAACGTAATAACCTCCTCTCTCTAGGATTTGGATTGGTTCCTATTTTTTTAATCAAATCGACTAAATAGGCTTAATTTGATGAGATGTCAAAGAGCTATGTAGCGCAGTTGGTAGAATCATCAATTTTTTCGCAATAGGTTGAAAGTTCGATTCCCATTGGTGGCAAATAATTTTTTCAATTTATTAAAATTTTTTATCCTTTAAAAATTTACTCTGATTAGCCCAAAAATTATTTTAAAGGACACGATGCCGACATTCGCAGATTCTGATGAAGAAGAGGAGGAAGAGTCATGGCATGAATGGCAAGAGGACAACACGGGGGAGGACGATGCCATGGCCGTGTGCCTTTTCTGCAATCATGGGGCCGAAACACTGGAGGAATTGAACGCCCATATGTTGGAAAATCATAAATTCAATTTGCTTGGCCATGTCCGTGAACTCCAGCTGGACACTTATGGACGAATGAAATTCGTGAATTTCGTCAGGAAAAGGGTAAGACTATTTTAAAATTAAAATTCTTAATTATAAAATATTCAGAAATTCAACACTCGAGCCGATCCAGAGGCGGAAACAAAATTCGCCGAAATACCGGAGAGGGATGAATGGGACAAAGAAGAACATTTGATTCCAATGTTCGGAAATGTAAGTCAATTCATAATGGAAAATTATATTTTACCAAAAATTTAAAGGACCATTTGCTTTGGATGCTCGAAAATTGGTTTTTGGAAAAGGAAATTGGACTTGAAGAGGAAACAAAGGGATTGGAGATAAAAGATGGACAAGAAGGAGGAGAAAATGGAGATAAAAAAGTTGTGGAATTGGGCAATTTAGTGGAGGAATCGAAGAAGAATGCACTCCCTTGGGTGGGTTTATTGTGTTTTGAATGTGGATTAGGAATTTCATAAAAATTTGATTATAAGTCCAAAAAATGCCTGAGGGGAAGGACTAAATAAATAACACATTTAAAAATAAAACTTTTTTTGCAGGTAATCGCCGAGGATTTACCCGATTTGACCGACAGTATTTTGGCAAATGCCGATATTCAGGAATCATTACGCTAGATATACTTATTAGAAAGAAGAATGATTCAAAAGATGATTAATTTGTTGATTAAAAAAAAATAAAATTGAATGGTTCTAAATCCACCTTCATTCAACATATTTCCATATCCTTGTTATTTAAATAAATGCTCTCTGATCCTTTAAATCAATCATCACAAAAATACTCTGAAAGATATTCCAAATCAAAATTTGTTAATTTACGAACGAATGCAAATATTTTTGTTGGATCCAAATAAATTTATGCTTAATTCAAATTCCTTCGTTTTTGTCCGAATGTTGACAATCACAAATTATCTAATTCTTTTTTAGCTTTTCAAAAATCGATAAATTTGTATAAAATTTTGTTAATTATGAAAGAGTAAACACAGCAAAAGATTATAAATTTAATCTGTGAAAATATTTTTTGGATAGATAAAAACATAATTAATCTGAGTACGTACAGCACAAAATGTATTTGAGACAATTCTACCTTGCATCATCACGTTTTAGCCGCCCGGCATTCCAGCGGACTTATTCAATTCCGATAATATCACAAAACTACATTTATAATGCCCAAAAAGTATTAATTTTTGCTTGTTTTTTTACAAAAAAATTTCCCGGACAATTATAGGCAGCACAATTTTAATTTTAATCAAAAATAACCTGCTGCCCATTCATTCAAATCAAAATGGCCTTTCCCAGACAATTTTTATCATCATCCAATTCCGTACATTTTTCTTTGGGGCAAAATTCCATCCATTTTTTATGACTTTTCCCATTTTATTTTACCCATTTTCATCTTTGACCCCACTTCTCAAAGAATGGAAGTTTAGCCTAATTTTTGTTTGATTAATGATTATTTATTTTGTTCAAACAACAATAAGTTCCAAAAAATCTTCAATATTTTTTTATTCCACCCGTAAAGAATCTAACGAGCCCCAAACAAAATGGGTAATATTGGGTAATATTTGTAGAGAAAAGTTGACCTAATAAGTTAGCTCACCAGTTACCACCCTTATTTTGGCAAGAATAGGTACATCACCACAGATCTAAGCCAATTTCCAATCTCCTAACATACACATTCATTCATTCATTATCGAGAAAAATTGTAGATTTAAAAATTGAGATTAAAATTAATATTGATTTGGCTCAGGCCACAACAACCACCACGTCCTCAACTACATCAAGAAGTTCATCAACATCATCTGCCGAAGAGGGAAAATCACAATCTGCCGATTCTTCATACGTTCGAGTTAGAATGCCGAACATCAAAGGTTTTATACAATTTATAGATTATTATTTGAATTGATTGTTTTTTTAGTGTTCTCCGGTTCATCCCATCCTGATTTGGCACAGAAGATTTGTGAACGATTGCAATTGGATGTGGCAAAAGCAGTTTTGAAGCGATTTAGTAACAAGGTTTAAATTAACCATTGAAATATTCTTATTTGATTTTAAAGGAGACCAATGTCGAAATAATTGAATCAGTTCGCGGCGAAGATGTCTACATCATCCAAAGCGGGTAATATATTTACATTAGCAAAACCCAACTAGTCACTGGAGCTTATAACTCATCAAGGAATATACCGGTTTTTAAGGTTTTTTATCAAATTAAAGAGCAGATTAATGAATATCCTTTACGTTGGATTAGCAAAATTTTCTAGTGGTTTTTTGATCATAACTCCTTCAATTCTGAACCATTTTAAATAAAATTAATATCAATGGATAGCCAAAAGTCTGCTCTTTAATTTGATAACAAAATTATCAAAATCGGTTCAGTCCTTATGAATTATAAGCGGTCACATCAAGTTGGCGCATGCCAATATTTACATGTCCTCTAAAATAAACAATGCTTAAATTTACAGTTGCGGCGAGATTAACGACCATCTGATGGAGCTTCTGATTATGATTTCCGCCTGCAAAATTGCCTCGGCCAGCCACGTCACCGCCGTGATGCCATGCTTTCCCTATGCTCGCCAGGACAAAAAGGTTTAATGTGGAAACATCGAAAATATAAATTAATAATTGTAATTTTAGGATAAATCCAGAGCTCCAATCACTGCCAAATTGGTTTTATTTTAAACATTTTTAAATCTGAAATCTTTAAAATCCGTCTAATTTTAGGTGGCCAATATGCTTTCGGTTGCTGGCGCCGACCACATCATCACAATGGATCTTCATGCCTCACAAATCCAGGGATTCTTCGACATCCCAGTGGACAATCTCTATGCGGAGCCGGCCATCCTCAAATACATTCGCGAAACAATTCCAAATTGGCAAGAGGCAGTGATCGTGTCTCCGGATGCGGGCGGTGCCAAACGGTCAGAGTTTTTTCAATAATTTTAAAATTGATTTTGGGGTAATTTTGGATTTGTAAACACACCAATATGCTCTATTTGAGTAATATTTGGCCATTTTGATAAGAAAAAGCCACCAAAACATTTACAAATGTGACTTATACCGCATTTTGGCTCAAGATTGGCATTTGGTATAAATTTTGGACAAAATTAGGGCCAAATTAATGATTGGGATTCTTTTGGTTGCCCAAAAGCCAAAACTCTATAGAAATCCTTTTCTGAATTTAAACACCAATTAAAAATTGAATTTTCAGTCCAATTAAGCCCAAACTTTTAAGTGTGACTTCCATTGCCGATCGCCTCAATGTGGATTTTGCCCTCATCCATAAGGAGAGAAAAATTGCAAATGAAGTGGAAAAGATGACTTTGGTTGGCGATGTCAAGGATAAAACCGCAATCCTCGTCGACGACATGGCCGACACTTGCGGAACAATTGTTTTGGCCGCGGAGAAGTAAAATATTTATCAAAATAAATTTAATACGCACAAATTAAGGTTATATGAGGCCGGTGCAAAGAAGATATATGCCTTTTGTGTCCATGGCATTTTTTCCGGCCAAGCAATTGAGCGCCTGAACAAGTCAAAATTTGAGGCCGTCTTCGTCACCAACACAATCCCGCAGGAGGAAAACATTAAGAGATGCTCAAAAGTGAAGGTAAATTTTGTTTGAAATATTGTATTTGATTTAAAAATCTATCGTTAGTGTCCAAAAATATTTAAAAGTGATTAGCAAGTTAGAAAAAAATTAACTTCCTTTGAGAGGATTCGAACCCGAAACCTAAATTTTAACAATGAGTTAACCACTGGATCAAAATAAGGGAATTTTCTTAGTTTTTTAATTCCCAAAATAAATCACATCAAAAAATGAATTAAAAAAATATTTATTCTGATCAGATATTTCAAAATTAAGTATTTATTGGATAGACCTCAAATTTTTCATTGGATTTCGAATATGACTCGAAAAATTAATTAATAGAATATAGAAAATTTGTGCCATTTTTAGTAATATTGACAAATTAGTCTACTGGGTAGGGAAAAAAACCCAAAATTTGACCTTTTTATGACCATTTCGATTTAAAATTTATAATTTTAATTATTTTATTATTAATTATTTTAATTTTCAGTACATCGACATTGCAATGATTTTGGCTGAAGCCATTCGCCGCACTCACAATGGCGAATCCGTGTCCTACTTGTTCAGCCATGTACCACTGTGAACGGGAAACAAACAAAACAAAAGAAATTGAAAACAAATCAAAGATGAAAAATGTTATGCCGATCTCCCCAAAATATACAAAATTTGATTCTACAACCAAATAATTTGTTTAAGCACCCACCACCACCCACACACAAATATTCAATTATTTATTTTATTTTTTGTTTAAATTAATCTTCTTTTGAATAATAAAGCCTCAATTGCTCATTTCATTTTCACTTGTTTAATTTTTGTGGACCAATACAAAATTAAGTTCAAATTAGTCGGCTTCAAAATTGATGTAATTTTAGTAGGAATTTTTTACTAAAAAACTGAAAATATAAATCGAAAACCGAACTTTTTTGAAAAACCAAAAACTAGGTTTAAAACCGACCAAGAAACCATAAAAATAAAAACCGAAGAAAATTGGTCTTCACACGCATTTCCCTTCTTCATTTTCCACCCATTTTTGGCCAATTAGCATAGAAGAGTGGCAGCAATGCGAGACGGACGGATTGTGAGCGGTTGTCGGTCGATTCATTTTGTTGTTTTCTTCACGCTAATCCGTCCCCTTTTCCCCTCTCCTCCGTCCATTTGACTGGTTATTAATCCGCCCTCCATTCTCATCTAAATGGCTTCTTCTCCCCCTTTTAGTGCCATTGGCATTTTTATTAGAGAGAGGAAAAATACATTTAATAGGTTTTGAACGCGGAGAGGGCCTTCACACATTTTCGCCATCAAATAATCCTCCCCACCACCTCTTCTTAATCCGGCCAAAATCGGAGCAATAGGGCTGTGCCCTTTTGCGGTTGTCCTGGGCAGCCGGCACAAATATTCTCCGGAAGCCATACGTGAATGCCATTATCCTATCCCCCAATGTGATGGCGCATTCCCTCACAAAAAGCCAATTTTCATTACATTTTAAACACAAATTTTGATGGATTCGCCAAATTTGGACATTGAAAAAATTTGAGGAATAAACCTCTATTTTATGATGTAGAGGTAAATCTATTAATTGGTTGCTTTTTGATCAAATTAATTGGAAAATTTCATTCATCGCCCAAAGATCGATCGAACACAAAATTCTATAAAAATTTGGACAAATTTCTTTAAAAAATGCGGAAAAATCACTGTTGGAAGTAATTTTCCCCAGCCGTTCCCTTTTAGTAATTATCATTTTTGTTGCCAAAATGCAAATATGCCCCTTTTTGATGAGGAACAATGAATTTATTGGAGTTGCTCTTTTTGTGCTCATTAAAAATGCCCGAATTCCAAACGCCCTTAACTTTATGAATGAATGATTTATTTTTGGCCTTTTTTGTTGGCGGAAAATTGATTATTCATTAGGTGGAGAATGGAGTGGCATAAAATAAATTTAGCCGCCACTATTGGGGGGGGGGGGGGCAATGGGACACTTTTCTCCAGGTAAAAATTGGATTTTGGTACGTAAAAAAATCCAATTTTCTTCCTTATTTTCGGAGGGCAATTTCCTAATTAAGCTCCCTTATATTTGCACATTTTTTAATTAACCTTCTCCCCAATTTCCCCAAAAATGCTTGCTTCACCCTTTCAATTTCGAATTACCCAATTTCAACCCTATTTTGCCTTTGGCTAAATTCCTCCATCGAATTTTGGCCATTTTTTCCTTCAATTTATGTTCATTTTGAAAAATTCCCGTGCCCAAAAATGAGCACAACTCGGGAATCGTCGACGGAGGCCGCCGATCGTTATCCATTCGGTTATTCCAATGAATTATCCTCCAATCATGAATCATCAATTTGCACGGCAAAAAGGCTCCGACAACGACTTCAACGCCAGCAATCGGGCCAATCCGGCCGACGGTACACGGGCGAAAGCAGCGAAGGATCTTCATTGGTGGTGGGCCAGCCAAAAAGACTGAATTGAACCAAAAATTAGACATAAATTCGGTTGGGGACATTCGGTTACCGCCGTTCGTGTATTCGTGTACCTGAACCATTCTTTTGGCCATAGCTCATCAAGGAAGTAACCATTTCGAGAAGGTAATATGCCTTTCGATAACCCTAAATATACTTTAAAAAGCGGCCAAGTAATTTTTGCAAACTTAAGAATAAGCAGCTTTCCTTCACAACTTAGAAAAATTCGGGTTATATTTTTTAAAGTTGATTTAAAAAAAATAATTAAGTCCACTTTATAGAGGGCACTTTATGTTTTCAAATGGTATATCGCTATCCAAAATTGTTCTATTCTATTGCCTATATGAGTTATTGACCAAAAGAATGAATGCCTAATGCCTATTGAATAAAATCCTCATACCAAATGAATTGTTGATGCCTGTGAGGTCCATTGAGGCGCTGTGAAAAGGCGCCTTTCCTTTTGGTTATTACGGTAGGCGATGGTGCCCAAATGCATCCTCAGGGGCATCAATCAATTGGTACAGTATAAGAGAGCGATTCACTAGATCATTTATTCTTTTGACGATAAATCAGCGAGGCAATAATACATTCGGGAAGGCCGTATACCCTTCGAAAGCCCAAAATGTCCTCTACAATTTGACTTTTATTAGATTTTATGATTTCTAACAATAAAAATTATATGCTTTGATTGTAATAAAGTTGAATTTTTAGAGGAAAAGCCGCTTTTCTACAAAGATGTTTTAGACAAAAATTACTTATAGCCACTTTTTAGAGGAAATTTAGGGCTATCAAAAGGAATATTGCCTTCTCGAATTGGTTACTTTCTTGTTGATCTATGGACAAAGACCACCCAAACAAGTAATGCGAATTTAGGACATATTTTTAAAATAATGGCACAAATAATTCCAAATTATAATTTGATTTTGACCGCAGGGAACACCCACAGAATCTGGCCGATGTTTCACATTTACGGCACCGCAACGAGTGTTGAGAAGCACTGCAGACTGTTCAATGGTGGATCGAAAACCGTCGATGAACCAAAATTTGTCAGAAATGCTTTTGGATGTTCGTTTAGGGCATAGAATTTAATTAAATTTGTGTGGCCATCAAATTGGGATAAGTGTGCCGTGAGCCCCGAAAAAAGATGGATGGACATCTTAGAAAGAATTTATATTTGGAGAAATGAACCAAAAGTTCAATGACATAAAATTAATTTTGTGGAAAATGAATAAAAATTTGGACTCTCTTTGGATTTTCCCGAGGGCATTTGCTAGGGTATTTTCGAGAATTTGACAAATTTGACACTCAAAAACATGAAAAGGGCCTTCAACAAATTATTTGTAATAAATTAATGATTAATGAATAGCCTAAAAATTGCCACTTTTGCCCTTTTTAAATCCATTTATCCCATTCAAAACAATTCAGGCAATCCACATGGACGATGCCCATCTCGTCGATCGACTTTTGCTTTCACATTGTGGCGGCAACAAGGCAAAATAAAATATAAATATTTTCACCAATTTTACATTTACATTTAATCATTTAATTTATAAAAATTCAAAGACCCTTTAATAATTTCCCCCTAGGGCGTTTCATCGAGTCCATCAATTGGTTCGACCAACACATTCACGGATTTGGCCCAAAGGCGGCATGGTGGCGGTGCTGGGTCGGCAATGCAACATCGTCGATCGAATGCATCCAGCACATTGTCCACACATTCCGGGGGAAGGGCCAGCCATTGTGCAGCAATGAGTACATTGTGCGTTTAACTTTGGGGGCCATAAACCATTTGAAAAGCTGGGAAATCTTTTGGCTTTTATTCGTGGAGAAAATTCCCTTGAAAACAACTCAACTAACATCGGACCAACTTGTCGCCTTTTAAAATATCTCATCAAGAACTGAGCCAATTTTTATAATTTTAATATCAAATTAAAGAGTAGACATTTGGCTATCGAATAATATTAAATAATTTTATTTCAAATTGATCCAGAAATGCTAAAGTTATGCCCAAAAACCATTTAAAATGACCATTACAATGTATCAGCAAAATGTTCAGTGCTTTTTTTGGTCATAACACCTAAATTCTGATCCAATTTAGATAAAATTAATATTGTTTGATAGCCAAAAGTCTGCTCTATAATTTAATAGCAAAATCATCAAAATTGATTCAATCCTTTATAAGTTAAAAGAGGTCGCGTCAAGTTGGGGTGCATCCAAATTCCCTTGGGTTTTCCAATTCGAATCATCTCTCCATCCCTCCATATAGACATATGGCCGTAGCGCATAAGCAACGTGACATTGTGGAATTGTTGCTCAAAAGTGGCTATGATCCGAATGCGGTGGCCATTTGCCATTGCAAGGGAGCCTGCACGACGGCGGGGAACATTCCATTGGCCAGCGTTTTGCCACCCAAACAAATTGGTGGCGGTGGTGGAAATAATTCACAAGGAGGAGGCGGCGGTGGTGGTACAGAAATGTGTTCTGTTTGCTCCCAACTCCGTGTTGTGTCCATCCTTGACCAGAGCCCATTGGCCGTTGCCGTGAGTGTTTCTTCATTTTAATCACAAATTGGGGGTATAATTTACCCAAAAATTGGCATTTTTAATCAAATTTTGTTCATCTTTTGGGTAGGGAACAATTTCATACCGTCGATTGAGTACCATTGATTACCGTATTTTTCTTATAGAAGCCCCGGGCTTATAAATTTCAGAGACCCCCTAGTAGAGGGTATTTCATATAGAGAGGTGGTGGCTTCTTTCTAATAAGAAAAATACTCTAATTTTTGAATCGTAGCTTAACGAGGCAATGGCCAATATGAGAAGGCAATATACCATTCGAAAGGCCTAAAATTAGTCCAAAAAGTGGCTATAAAATTTCCTATAAATTTTACCGTTTTAATGTTATTCATCTTTGAGTGTAATAAACTAGAATTTCTTGAGAAAAAGTCATCTATTTTACAAATTATATAAAATTTTCAAAAAAATAGGTAAGCCAATTTTTAGAGGACTATTAGGGCTTTCAAATGGCATATCGCCTCCTAGAATTGGTCGGTTCCTTATTGAGATATGGACCAAAAGAATGACCAGGCCACGTTCTTATTTTTCTTGTTCGTTTTTCGATGCCTAAAAATTGCCTAAATTTGCATAAATTCCATCTTCCATATTTCCCCTTATTTTTATATAGGTTCGTGCCCAAAGCCCAGAAATGGTTGGTTTTTCCATTGTTTTCAAATATTTCATAAAAATGCCAATAATATAGATTGGCCTTCTAGTCGCCTACGGGGCCGATGTGAATGCCGTTGATGAGGACGGCAATTCGGCGTTGATGTTGGCCGTTCGTGATTCGCCCCTTTCCTGGTCCACCCTTCATATGCTCATTTTATTTGGGGCCCGGATTCAGCAGAAAAATGGCCGCGCAATTTGCCCACTGGATTTGGCACCGGAATTGCGCAAAATTCAGGTGAGAAATTTTTGACCAAAATTGGCTATAAAATCATTATACCTTCAAACTCCCAAAAATGTGTAGGAAACTTGCGTGGAGAGCCTCTTCCAAATGGCCTGTGCCCGCCCAATTTCCAGCCAAATGCAATCAGCCGGTGGAAATGGCCACCAATTGGGAGGAGGCGGTGACAAGGAGGGTGGCGAATGTACCGGAGGGACAACAGTGCCAATTAATCAATTGGGTGGAGGAGGAAGCAGCGGTGGTTGTGGCCAAGGCACCGGATTGTCTGGAAGCACCCAGGAAAGGTTGATGCGAACGGCGGCGATGATCAGCTCAACAAAACATTTGAGGAAGGCAAATTTGGATGCAGGTGAATAATTCATTTATGATGGGGGAATTTTAAATGTATTTTGGCCTATTGTTTTTTTGCTCTTATCGTACAATCTTGATTTATGGTTCAATCGATTCTCTAGAGCCATTTTGTTTATAAGATTTCAGTTTATAATCGATTTAAGCTGTTTGAATCTAATTTATGGCCAAAAGAAACTTTTAAACCGGTTTAACATTTTTAAAAATTGAATCTCATGCCGAATTGATGAGCCATAAATTATGCTCTCAGATAATTATGAGCTGACTGAGTGAGATATGGCCATTGATCACAAGAATACAATATCTGCCATCGTACAAAATACCGTAGATCTATATTAGAAGCCCCATGGCTTATAAATTTAAGAAATTCTCAAAGGGATAGAAAAATTGTAGTCAGTTTAAACAAAATCGGCCAAAAACAAGATAGGCTATACAACATTTATTTTTGTCAATATATATTTCACTTATTATTTAGAATCTCTTCTATTGCCAGCAAGTTTTTGTGAACGAGGCAGTTTGAGCAAGTCAGTTTTGATCTATTAGAAGTCCATGGGCTTATAAATTTCAATGACCCCCCAAAGAAAGAAAATTTTAACACTTTCTTCACCTTAAAAAAATTCTCAAAAGTGTGCTTCTATTATAGGGTGGGTGGCTTTTGACTTCTGACTTCTGAGAGGATTTATGGCAATAATAATTACAATTCTATTTGTCATGTATTCGCATATTTATTCCTTCACAATTCAATTCCCAGTAAATCGCCACTTTCGCCGAGAACATCCGCCGCCCCTTCCGTCTCGAATTCATCAATGTTGGAAAGCCTCAGCGTGAATAAGGATCGAATCAGTATGGGCGGTGGCACACAAATGCCATCAGAAGTGCCCAACAACGCCCATCGTAAATCATTTGTTTCCCTGCAATTGCATCGACGGACCCGGCTGAATAAAGATTGTGAGGATTTTATTTTGGATTTGGGTTTAAATGTTAAACTTTCGATTTTGGTAGTCCAAAGACGGTTTTATGAGTCGATTTTAAAACCCATTTTTCGGTTATTTTGGGAAAAGTTCCTAATTTGGGTTTTAAATTGTATCGTTTTGAAACCGAAACCGGATTGGGCTAAACTAATTATGTTAATTAATCCATCCAATCAATTTGTCCAACTTTCAGCACCACTTTTCGAGAATGTGAGCAGAGAGCAAGCCTGGGACACTCTGCAGAAAATGAGCTCCAATCCGGAATGCATTGAGTCAATCATGGTGGGTTTTTGCACATTGAAAGGACTGACATTTATTAGTCCAAATTGTGTTAAATGGCATTGGAAGATCATATATAATTTTTTCTAACATTATAAAATCCCAATTAATGGGCCCCAATTAAATTGGAATTATAAGGCTTAATAAAGATGTGGTAAATTATCAAAAATTTCTTAACTATCCTACCTTCCTATCCAGCATACCTCAATGACAGTAATTTAGTTCAAAAAATACTAACCGACAATTTTGAAACTGTTCAAAAGCAATAATATAAAATAATTTGTTAGCGTTGCCTACACAAATATTGTGCCCAACAATTGGACGATTTCACCAATCCTTTGGGTGGTGCCCAACGAGAATCAATGGATTCACATTTGGGCGGACTTCTCCATCAAGTTTTGCTCACTTCCATTGGCGATTTCCAACAGAGCACACCGGCCCAACAAAAATGGAATCGTCGTCGGCTCGTTGGCGTGTTGGTTTCACTCGTCAATTTTTGCTATTTATGCCTTCAAAAAAGTGGCAGTTACCAACAATTCGCCGCATTGAACACATTGAATAAGGTGAAATTTAAACTGGATTTTTGGGATGTATATTACCTAAAAATGCAACGTTGTTGAATTATCATATTAAAAAATACAAAAAAGGATAAAAGTAAAGAGGAATTAGTTTGATTTAGTGAAAGAAGGAATACGGTACACTAAATAAAGATGATAAAATCAAAATCTGAAACACAAAAATCAGAAATAGAATGAGTGAAATACAAAAATTACAATTGTTTCCGGAATGAAACACAAAACAGGCGGAATTAGTGCAAAAACACAAAACAGGCGGAATTAGTGCAAAAACACAAAAGAGGCAGAATTAGTGCAAAAACACAAAAGAGGCGGAATTAGTGCAAAAACACAAAACAAGCGGAATTAGTGCAAAAACACAACCAGGCGGAATTAGTGCAAAAACACAACCAGGCGGAATTAGTGCAAAAACACAAAACAGGCGGAATTAGTGCAAAAACACAACCAGGCGGAATTAATGCAAAAACACAAAACAGGCGGAATTAGTGCAAAAACACAAAACAGGCGGAATTAGTGCAAAAACACAACCAGGCGGAATTAGTGCAAAAACACAAAACAGGCGGAATTAGTGCAAAAACACAAAACAGACAGATTTAGTGCAAAAACACAAAACAGGCGGAATTAGTGCAAAAACACAACCAGGCGGAATTAGTGCAAAAACACAACCAGGCGGAATTAGTGCAAAAACACAAAACAGACAGATTTAGTGCAAAAACATAAAGCAGGCGGAATTAGTGCAAAAAATATAAAACAGGCGGAATTAGTGCAAAAACACAACCAGACGGAATTAGTGCAAAAACACAAAACAGACAGATTTAGTGCAAAAACACAAAGCAGGCGGAATTAGTGCAAAAAATATAAAACAGGCGGAATTAGTGCAAAAATACAACCAGGCGGAATTAGTGCAAAAACACACAAAATAAAAAATTTTCCAGAATGATATATAAAAAAATTAAAACCTTCCGGAAAGAAACACAAAAAATCATAATTGTTTTGTAATACCTTATGCCCTTCATTCATCAAATCAAAATTTGTACTTAATTTGAATTAATCCATTTGAAATGTGTAATATTTTCAATAATCTTTACTTCCCCATTTCCCAAAAGATCATCGATGCTGGATTGGTCAATTCGGTAATTCATCAATCACTCCTTTAACGATCCAATAATTGTCATTATTCTCACAAAGATGTTCGTCGATTGGCCCCAAATTGTTTTCCATTCCTCTCGTCTATTAAATCGTTCCCATGAATTTCAATCGGCTGATGAATTTGGCGATGGGGCAAGTGCAGTTGGCTCTCCTTCAATTGGAGATTCCTTGCAGGCAAAAATACAATTACAATTAAAAATATTTATTTGAGAAAATTTTAAAGAGTAATATAAAAATTTTTTATTATATTTTTGAGATCATTTTCCCTGTTTTGATTCTTAATTATTTAATCAGCCCTAATCATTTCCATCCCCAAAACAGACACCGACAAAGTCTATCCAATCACCGTTGATCATTGAAAATGGCAACGGAGGAGGAGGAGGAGGCGATAGAATGGATCGTCGCCAAACGGGCGACAGTAGTTCAGCACCGGCACTAATCCTTCAGAGTTTTTACCGTAAACATGGCGTCAATGTGGGAACTCAACATAATAGTACGGTACGGCTTGAGGATTTGCAGAAGGCATTCGCCTGCATTCAGCCAAGCATTGTACGTTCCTAAAAAATTGAAGGACATTTTGGTTGGAACTTTGTATGTTCAGATCATTGCCCATTTGCATAATTCAATCACAATGCTGAATCGGGAGGCGGGAAATCGTTCAGTATGCTCGCCTGCACATCGATGGCGACAATGCTACCATGTTGGGATTTGGGAATGGGAAGCGATAATATATTGGGATTAAGTGATTTAATTAGACAAAAATATTATTGAAAACGTAAAAAAAAACTATCAATTAGTTTGGTTTAAAATTATTAAAATTTGGAATTGGAATTGAGTTTAATTTTAGTGGATTTAATCTTGAATAAAATGCTCTAATTTCCTTGCAGCATTGCACCCAAATTTTGGTAGCCCGTGTACTTCTGTTCCTGACAAGTTTCAAAGAATTCCGGCAAAAATTGAGCGAACGGTCCCAGCTCAAAACATTAGTTCAACTGCTGGAGCCAACACTTGATCCGGTAAATTTTTATTGAATTTTATCAAAAAACAAATAAAGAAACATTCGAATGATTTTCCAAATTTTTAGACTACTAAACTATTTAATCAATTTTCCATTGACAAATGATTTTGATTTTCATAATACAGAAAATAGACTATATTAATTCATTAATATTAAATATCTATTGGCCAGAATATTTATTATCTTTTGTCCCACATTTCTATTTGATTTATTCCATTTCTTATAAATCCAATTTCCCTCATTCTTCCATCTATATAGCAACTTCTTTGTTTGCTCCTTCAAACCCTGGGCCTTGTGGCATTAAATCCGGCCACCCATCGAAATTTCATTGAAATGCAAGTCGACGATCCATTAATCCAAATGTTATTGCCAGCCGATGATTGGTCAGCTAATTATTATCTCTTTTTGGGTAGGATGAATGCTTTAAATTCTTCCAGGTACTACACAAATCATAGCACCAAATTTGGGCATTTTGTGAAGCATCATGCTGCCAGAATTCTTGTCTACATTGGATTGGGCGATCGAGTCGGAAATCGGTCGGCTTTTAATTCTTTTATTGGTTTATTTTAATTCACAATTCCATTTTCAGTGTTTCACTGTTCGGTGGTCAGTTTTTTCCCCTATAATGTGTTTTTAGTTTTTACCCTAAAAATCTTATACACTTTTGATAGATTTAGAGGAGAAGCAACGCTTGTTTATGACTTGGTTTAGGTTTAACACCAATTTTAATTTAGTTTTGAACCAAAAACTCAAAGATGGTTTAAACGGTTTAATTCCCTCAATTTTTGACTAAACCATTGCAAATTATATACCAATCGATGGGTCTTGACGAGATTTATCAATTGAGCAAGGGTTTTGGAGATCTAGGACAAACCATTAAACTGTTATAATCTTTAAGCCATTTTCAATATGTTTTCTCCACATTTCCATAAAAATATTTTTCTATAATTCTTAGTCACTTAAAAACCTTTTTTGATACTATTTAATTCTTCAAGAAATGCCCCACATAATCCTCTTTTCATCTCCCACAATATTATTGAAGATTCCCTAATGCTCGAAAATTGTCCACCCCAACCATCCTCCACCAATGGGGGCGGCACCCGCCGTTCATTGACCGGCGGCAGCCAATCATCGGTGGCTGCTGGCCATCCACCTCCCCCATCCTCCGGTAGCCAACAAAATGCGGCACAATCCGCAAATGAGGATGAATACATTTTTGAAACCCTTCGGCCCACAACCGTTGCCCAGGAATTCAGTCGAACGGCAATGTCGGTTGAGGGCATTCTGTTGAAGATTTTACACGAATTGAGTCGAAGCCAAATGGCCGGACCCGGAAATGGGGCACAGGACCCTATTCGGGAGGAAACGTAAGTATTCATTTGGTTTGGAGGCTTCTTTTGGGAATGAAAAGAAGAAGAATTAAAATTAATCAAAAATTACGCGGAATCACTTGACTAAAGTTGGCCATGAAAATGGATGAACGATGAATTAAATATTTACGATTTACTTTAATTTGTCATAATCTCCCAAAATATTAAAATATATGCCTAAATTTCTTGAATAATAGGCCCAGTGCCTGTGCCAGTGCTGTGGCTTCGCCGGCAATTCAAATGAAATCCATCGTTCCACTGCCACCGTTGCCCAGAGTGTCCTCAAATAATTGTATCATTGAGGAATGCGAGGATATGCGGGTTTGTTCCGTTCCCACTTCCCAGCAAATTGACAATTAAAATTAAATTATATTTGCTGGGGCAAATTTTGATGTTCAGCCGTTAATTTCCATCAATAAATTTAGCTTGTAATTAATGGCCATGGCCATATCTAAGTTCATAGGCATACTAGAATTAATTTATAGCTCATCCTATTCGGCATAGTCGATTTAATTGTGGATCTGATTCTGGACGGATTTGATTTATTTTAAAAATGTTAAACCAGTTTAAAAAGCCTGAAATTTCAATTGGCCATAATTTAGCTTAAAGCACTATAAATCGATTAGAAATTGAAATTTTAATAACAAAACGACCCTATCGAATCAATTCAGCCGTAGACCAAGGCTGTAGGATAATTAGAACAAACCGAAATCAAAATCGGTTGAAATATATTTATTCAATATTCATAAATGCTGTGGAGCCCTTATATTCCTAAAAATTTTGCTTGAAATACTCTCAACCTTCTCATTAAGGATTCACCCTTGCCACCATCCCCGTCACCCTCCTCCTCACTTCCGCCTTCCCCACTGCTTGCAAATCGTCCGGTTACACCGCACACTTTGCCAGCTGGCCCAACAACAATTCCCCTAAATGTGCCACCTTCGTCCACTTCCAATGCATCTTCGGCCACTTTGACCCCTTCAATTGTTTTGCCATCAAATAATAATAATAATAAATGTGGCGGTCAATCATCAAATCAACAAAATCAACAATTGGTTGTGCCGGGTGCCGAAAATGTTGCCGGGAATAATAAAGGTGGCGGAAATGTTGGTAACCAACCGGTACAAAAGGCGGGAAATGGAGGAGGGGCACAATCTGCTAGTGAACCACAATCCTCCGAACAACAAACAACAACGATGGCGACGACAACGGCATCCGCAACATTTTCAGCGGCATCGAAGCCACCTTTACCGCCTCCGGTAAAGTTTAATGAGAAATAGTAATTTGACAAAAAAAGATAAAAAAAATTTCGGTAACATTCATAGTTTATCTTACAATTAGAACCATTTATTATACCCAATCAATAGATCGTTTGATAATGATTTGGTTTAGGTTTAATCAATTCTAACTTATTAGTTTTAAACCAAAATTGGTTTAAACCGATTACTTTTCTTTAAACCAATTAATACCCTTTAATTTAAACCATTTCAAACTTAGCATTTAATACCCTTTAAACCAAAATTCCAACTTAGTTTTGAACCAAAAATGTAAATGGTTCAAACGGTTTAAAACCCTTTAATTGTGAACAAACCATAGCAAATTATATACCATTCAATGCTCCTTGAGGAGATCTATGCAATGTTATGTTTTATTTATGTAGGACAAACCCTTAAACCATTTATATACGTCATTTTTTTACAAATTAAATATCATTCTTATCTAATTTTTAAAAAAATTGATGTCAATTAATAAAAAGTTTATCTTTTTGGCCATTTATCTGTTCATTAATTTCCACAATGCCCTCCCCATAATTTAAGCTCAAATGTGTTGTCCCATCTTCGCCGCCCTCATCGGTCAGTGCGGCCGTTGCCCGTGTTTACAATACACTTTTGTGCATTTCAAATTTGGAGGCACATTTGTGCAAATTCTCGTTGGTCCTCGATTCCATGCTTTTGTTGCGTCTTTTGCTCCATAAACTTTCATGGTCAGAATAATTGAAACAATTTCCATTATTTATTCATTCAATTTGGCATTAAAATAAAAGGGAATATGCTTGGAATAAATTGCCTTTAGCATTTTATGATTTTTTTTCTTAAATTGAGATATTTCAATTAATAATTGGACTGCAAAAATAGATGGGTTTCTGGCCCAAATTTGATTCAAATTAGCGAATGGGAAAATTTTCTTTTTTTATCCAATCTCTTCAGTACCTAATAAAATTCGATTTTTTTTCACTTTGATGAGAAGCAGCCTTTTACTTAAACCCAAAAATAAATTGCCTTTATTATGTTTAGGGATTTGAGTTTGGTGGCAAAAAAGCGGCAAATTGGCGGTGCCGCAGGAATGGCTGCCGCCATTTTGGCCGGCAGTGGTATGGCTGCCCAAATTGGCCATAACAAATCCGTGGCCGATTCACGGAGGGCCCATTCCAGTTGTTCATTGGGCAGCACATTCAAAAGAGGGGGTGACGAAAGGGCCGGAAGCAGTGGAAGCAAGAATAGTGTGAAGGACAGCAAACGATTTTTACGTGTTGAACATGGCGGATCAACGTCGCGCCATGCAAAAAGGGTGCATATTCGACGATCGAGGTGAGCCGAGATTCAATATTAAGGCAAGGGAACAGAACAGCTTGTCGCCGTTTAAAATGATCGTCAAGGGATAAACTAATTTTTACAAATTAAAGAACAGATTTTTGACTATCCAAATTATAGTAAATTTTATTTGAATTGATTCAGAATTAATTGAATTATGCCTAAAAAATCACAGAAAATTTCGCTAATTCATTGTTAAGGTCAATTTTAAAGGTTTTTAGGGCATAACTCCAACATTTCTGACTGAGTCAATTTAAATAAAACTAATATTTATTTGATAGCCAAAATCTGCTCTTTAATTTGATACTAAAATTATTAAAATTGGTTCAATCTTTGATGAGCTATTTTAAATGGCGTCAAGTTGGGCCAACTGGCGCGTATGCAAATTAAGTATTCATTTCATTCCCAATTCCTCTCATATTTGAATATAATGATAAATTTTTGTGACAGTTCTGTGGAAATTCCACGCCCAAAACGATTTAGCAGTGGAGCCAAAGAGTTGCGCAAAGAGCGGAACCGAAAACGATTGGGAACGGATACAAGCAGTGGAAGTAGTAAATCAAAAAAGACGAATTGTTCGAGCACATCCAGCGGAGTGCAAAAACATTTGCCCAAATATTTGGGCTATTTGTTCCGAGGCCGAATGGGCACCGACCCATGCAAAAGGTAAGTTTGTGACTAATACATCAAATTTTAATAATTTGGTGAAATTAAATAAAAATTATCCCTAAATTTGGCTGGCAATAAAAAATTGATTCCATCGAAATTTTAAAAACGGTATTTTAATTTGGGGATTTGGCTAATCAGTAATTTATTGTATATTTAATCTTTCGAAAGCTCAAAGTGTCCTTTATTACTTTTTTAATTTTATAAAATATAAATTTAAAAAAGAGTTACATGTTTTTTATATGAAATAAATCCGAATTTGCTGAGGAAAAATCGCTTAATTTACAAATTATTTTTAAATTATCCAAATAAAATTAAAAGTCACTTTGTAGAGGACTATTAGAGCTCTCAAATGGTATATCGCCTTCCTAGATAGGTTAAAGCCTCGCTGAGATATGAGCTAAAAGAATATGGCAAAAAATAGCAAAATAGTAAAAAAAAATAGGGCCGTCTAAGTTTTTTGGCCGTAGTTTGCTGGGCAAGTAGATTTTTTCAGTCATTCTGATATCAAAATACTCTAGAGACAAAGTTTAACCGAAAATAAGGAAAGATTAGTTAATATGAATGGTGCCGCAAGATTTTTTGGCGAAAGAGAAAAATTCATATAAAGGAAAATCTAATAGCCTTTTTAAATTCAAAATAATTTATTAAAATTTAAAATATATGGAATATTACTTTTATCAAATGAAAGGGAATTTTCCACTCTATAAAATGATACCGAAATCATCAAAAAATATTAGGATTGAAGAGAGTTATGAGTTCCCAAAGATGGGCACCATAAATTGCCCCAAAGGAAGGAACACTGTAGAAAAGATGACAAGTGAAAAGAAAAGAGCCATCTTCTTTTCCTTTCTTTTAATCGAGCGAAACACAATTTTTCCCTTCTTCTGCCATCAAAAGAGAAGAAGGCGAGAGAATACGGTAAATCAAATTGGGGCACAAATTTTCCCTTCCTTAAATCGAGGGAGCACAAATTTCCCTCGTTACGCTCCAACTTGTCACAAACACTTATTTATAATTCATCAAGGACTAAACCAATTTTGATAATGTTGGTACCAAATTAAAGAGCAGACTAATGGCTATCTAGTGAAATTAGTTTTATTAATTTTGGTTTATGCTAATCAAAATGATAATTAATTTAAATTAAATCCTTTTATTTTTAATGGAAATTTTAAAAATGAATTATTCGGCTAAATATTCTATAATATTTAATACTCTCTATCTCCGTTTAAAGGCAAGACCGAACTAGCCGCGAGTCAAGCCCCGAAAGTCAGGCCAGCAGTTCAGAGGCAGTGTTGGAATTCACAAAGAAGCTGCAAAATATTCCGCCAACTCGACGTGAAACAATGCGAATGGCCTATAAGCAGGCTGGCCAACAGGACAGTGCCGGCACTTTGGGCAGTGGAGGCGAGAACAGGGCACGCCAAATGGGCTATTCGGCATTGCCCGAATTGGAGGCATGTTTTGGGGGTTGAGCAGCACAATTTGTCATCTGGTCAGCTTCGCGCCCTTTGAAATAATTCATTAAAGATGGAATCAATTTTTAAGATTTTTATATTAAATTAAATTAAAGAGCAGACTTTTGGATATAAAATTATATTAGTTTTATTTAAATTAGTTCGGTATTTATGAAATTATGACCATAAAAAAATTTGAATTCCTTTATTATTGGTTGACCAAATTGGCAATGTTTTTTGGCCATTAATTCCCTAAATTCTGAATCAATTTAAACTAAATTAATATTATTTGATAGCCAAAAGTCTGTTCTTTAATTTAATAACAAAAATATCAAAATTGGATCAATCTTTGTGAGTTATTTTAAACGGCGCTAAGTTGGGACAGCGATAATTGTCAGTGTGCAGATTTGAATTTTTTTTAGGATTTTTATTCTATTATTCATAAACAATGGAAAAATACTATTTAAGAGTTAGAATCTCATAGCTAATTTTGGAGGAAACATAGGGAAAATTTGGGATGAAAACCTGCACTCAAATAAAAAAGAAATACTGGAAATATTTGGCATAATTCTCCCCAATTAATCAATCAAAATAATTAGGTAAACAGTGCATCCCCTCCCCGCTCCCCACTGATCAGTGCGGCCATCGTGGCCACTGCCACAATTGCGGGTGGCACCGACACCATGACCCTGAATTCGTGTTCCTCATCGATGGCCACTGCCAGTGGCCAATTGGACATGAGACGGCCATCCAGTCCACCGGTTTTGCCCGGCCTCCCACTCATCGAAATCCGTCGCCCATCGGCCCTTTCCCAATTTGAATTTGGCTATTTTGTGAATTCGCCCGAAATTGTTTCGAATGGAGGCAGTGGCCCGGGCAGTGCCACCGATGATTGTGCACCGTTGTTGTTGAGTGGGGCCAGTCAGGTGCAAATTTGTTCACGCAAATCCTCCGATGGTCAGTTTAGAATTTGGATTGGCGAATATTTGGAGATTATTTAAATTTTCAATTTCGAATATATATTTTAAAAGACTAAAAATAACTCAATTTTCCAATCATTCAGAAAGCAGCATGTGCGGTTGGAGTTCTCGGGCCAGTTCCCGTCTTTCGCAACGCTCATCTTCTGGTGGTCTTCGCCTTTCCACATTCTCCGGCGGCACATCGTATGTTAAATATATTTTTGTCATGAAAATTGTGAAAACCATCAGTTTTCACATTAAAAAACGAAAAATTGCCCGATAAATTATTATAAAATGGAGCAAATTAGCCATAAAATCCCAATTATTTATCAGAATGAAGTTATTCACATTAGCTATTTGCTATTGCATCCATTCTTTCAATGAAAATACTTCTAAATCTGAATTAATTTCAACAAAATTATCTGTGTCTTTATTGCAGAATTGCCTCCGACAATTCCGGCCCGTTCATCTTCAGCTTCGTTCTACGCAAAAGGGCATCCACCATTGGCACACGAATTCCCCTTCCAAAACGGGCAATTTCACGCTCTTCGGCAAGTCACTTTCACAAAAAATAATTTGGAATTTGGTGACATTAAGAGCAAAAAAAATAAAAAAATTTGGTTTTTGGCTAATAAAATTCTCTTTTTGCAATTCTAATTTATTCTGCAAATAGGGTGACAGTCTGCGAGTGCCCGATCGTGAGAGCAGTCCTCTTCAACTGCTAATTGGCATTGAAATGAGTCCCGATTTTCATTGTGTTCGCCAATTGTTGCTGAATTTGCTGTGCATGTATGGCAATAAAAATGCCAACTTTACGAGCACTTTGCGCGCTTGTTCCGACTTATTCCGTTAAGTGCTGAATACACCACAGCATCCAAGTGTGAAGAATTGGACGGCGGACATCCTCAATGTCATAAATGGCCAATTGGAGACGGAGGAGGAATGCAAATTGGAAAGCGAGGAACGCATCAATGATGATTATTTGGATGTGAGTTAATCAAACATGAAGAGAATGCTAATAAAAAGATGAGCAATTGTCTAAATACATGTGGGTTAATTAATTAAAATGCCGAGGTATGCGACGATATAATACCTGCATTGTCTTTTGCCCATAGCTAAATTAACGAATGCCATTAGCCAATTTGGGAAAATGATATACCATTGGAAAAATTAATAAAAGTGTCCTATATATTTGGAAATTTTTAAATTTTATGAATTCCTGTAAAAAAGATACATTTGAGTATAATGAATCCGAATTTTCTAAATGATTCGAGAAAAATATATTTGAAATTTTTTTAAAATTTTCTTAGAAAAGTGTCACTTTTTAGAGGAATATTAGTGCTTTCGAATGACATAAATAATCCCATATTGCATTTAGGTGAAAGACAAAACAGGCGGAATTATTGCAAAAACACAAACAGGCGGAATTAGTGCAAAAACACAAACAGGCGGAATTAGTGCAAAAACACAAACAGGCGGAATTAGTGCAAAAACACAAACAGGCGGAATTAGTGCAAAAACACAAAACAGGCGGAATTAGTGCAAAAACACAAAACAGGCGGAATTATTTAGGGCAAAACACAAACAGGCGGAATTATTTGGGGCAAAACACAAACAGGCGGAATTAGTGCAAAAACACAAACAGGCGGAATTAGTGCAAAAACACAAAACAGGCGGAATTAGTTGGGCAAAACACAAAGAGGCGGAATTAGTTGGGGAAAAACACAAAACAGGCGGAATTATTTGGGCAAAACACAAACAGGCGGAATTGTTTGGGGCAAAACACAAATAGGCATAATTAGTGCAAAATGCAAATTTACCACTAAAAATTAAATGCCAAAATTAATAAATGAAAATCAATTATCATATTATCCACATACATTATCCACATCCACACGTAAATTTGCAGCTCCAAGACCAAATAATTTCCGGCTCATTGCCCTGTCCCAAGGAGGAAGCCGCCCTATTAGCCGCCGTCCAACTTTGTGTTGAGGAGAATTGGCCAAACAATAAACGAACACAAACAATTCGGCGCCACCTTCTCAAAGGACAATTCGGTCGAATCCGTGAATTGGCACAGAAAATAATGGTCACCCCATGGGAAGTTGATCAAAAGGAATTGTATTGTACACCGCCACGGGCGTTGAGCGATTCAGCAGCGAGTAACCGTAAAATTTCAACGCATCCACAAGGCGCTGGGAGGGAAGGCGGTCGAGGAGCATTCAACAATGGCGGTGGCAACAATCAAAATGATTCCCAGGATCCAAATCATCCCCGGAGGCGCAGATCCCTTACATTGTTCAAATGCATTTCGGAGCCGGATCCAATGCTGTCGGAAGATGTGCAAGCACAATGCCTACCCGTGGATTTGCGCGGCGATCGTCGAACTGTTCGGTTGATTCGAGTGAGTTTGTTAGGGGCATTAATATTGTAAAATGGATCCCAATTTGCCTGGACAATTTGTTGCTATTTTTGAACTTTTTTTGATGATTTTTGTATTAAATTAAAGAATAAACTTTTGGCTGATATTAATTTTATTTAATTTGGTTCAGAAATTGATGAAGTTATGCCCAAAAAAACCATTTAAAGACCATTACAATATATTAGCGAAATTTTCATTGTTTTTTTTTAGATAACTTCACAATTCTAATTCTAAATCAATTTAAATAAAATTAAACATATTAGATAGCCAAAAGTCTGCTCTTTAAGTTGATAGCAAAATTAGAAAAATTGATTCAAATCTTGATGAGTTATTTTAAAGGCGACAAATTGGGCTATTCAATGGAGTTTTATTGAATAAAATTTGGATTATCCTCTGGGTGAATGGCCAAAACTTTGACTCTCAAATGAATGAATAAATAATTTCCCATTTCCACATTCATTTTAGGAACGAAAACGCAAACTATTCCACAGTCAAATCTTCGAATCGGAACAAGCCATGAAGCGACTTTACGTTCAAACGGCCAAAAAATTGCCGGCCTATGGATGCAAAGTGTTCCAGGTGAAAGAATTGCTCCATGGGCGAACATTGCGCAAAACCGTACGCCTTCTTTGTCTTTCGAGCTCACAAATTTGCCTCCTGGATGGAGGCTCCAAATTGGCACTTCGCCGTCAACATGCGGCCACCCTTCAACAATGGCGTGTGGGCGGGGGAGTGAGCAAACATCAATTGTTGTTGGAATTCCGGGGCACAAAATGGCAATTGATTGGTACAATAATAACATTTTAAAACCTTTTGAAACAATGGAATAAAAATTTAAGGAATTTAATATTTCAGGATTTTTTGAAAGGAGAGAGAATGAATGAATGGGAAGAAGCTTTTTGAATTTTGATGATTCTTTCTGGGAAAATGATTCCATTCTTTTTGATGTTGACTATGCCTATTGGGCCCATTCATTCATTCATTCATTTTTGGTTCTTTACGATTCATATTCCCCCAATTTTGTCCTCATCCAAACAATAAAAAACAATTCAAAAAATAACATATAAATTTAAAAACCAAACCATTTTACTAGGGAATAATGGCCAAAATGGGTTTATTTATTAGGGCATTTTGAGTAATTTCTAATTTCTTCTAATCCAACGCATAAATCCCCCTTATATTCCCCTTCGAATTGCAGCCCCCTCCTACAATATCCTAAAATCCATTTCGATGACTCTTTGGGAGATTATGCAGTCAAGAACGAGCATTTTCGTGCAAAAGTCCTTCAATCGTTCGGCACGTCCCTCACTTGGCCTTTGCATGGATCGGCCCGAGAGTGGGGCCGGCACAAATCATTCGGCTGGTGGATCGCGCACTGCCTCATATTCGTCCACTTGTTCATCGGTTCGAACCAGCGGGGCAATTTGTGCGGCCACAGAGCCAATCACATTGTTCCGATTGGAGTTGGAAAGGTTGCAATATATTTTGCATTTCCCAGAGGAGGTGGCATTCCAGGTCAATTTTGGCATATTCAATTCCTTTTTTATAAATTAAACTTTTAGCTCTCCTCGACTGAATATCAACTTTTTTATGGCATTGCCCCATTGGAGTGAGTTTAAAAAAAAAGATTCAATTTAATTGAGGGGGAATTTAATAGGGAATAATTGTACAAAAATTATTTTTACGCTGATTTTGTTTGAATGGCTTTAGGCTATAAATGAAAAGAGATTTATTTCCTTCTTTAAAAAATGGAGGGAGAAAAAAATATTACAGTTCCTCCAGCAATTAGATTAATTGATTCCGCCTGTTTTGCCCTAATTAATTCCGCTTGTTTTGTTTTACATTAATTAATTTCGCCTGCTATAAATGAAAAGAATAGAGAATAAATGTAATTTTGAGGAAAAATTATGCAGAAAATAATTAATATTATTAAACAAATTTCTTTCACCAAAAAATCTTCTTTTCTTCGCAGTTTTGTACGCTATGTGGGCTGCGATTTGGCGAACATTTGCGTGCAGGACAATCCAAGTCCGGTGAAGAATTTGGTGAAACGTCTTTCGGAAGTGAGTTTGAAAGAATATTGGGGGGAAATGGATGCCAAATAAATTGTTGAAGGTTTCCTCCTGGATAACTCATGTCATCATCAGCCAACCGACGCATGAAGAACGCAAAAGTTGTTTGTCGGCAATAATTCGTGTCATTGACACTTGTTGGAATATTGGCAATTTTAATGGAGCCGTCGAAATTTTGCTTGGTCTCAAAAGTCCACGTCTTCGTATGTTTTTTTGGTTTTTTTTCTTTTTGGCCAGCTTTTAAAATACACTTTTTGATAGGGGGATTTGATCCAAGAATCTTTGTTTTACCTATGTATTTCTACCTTATTATTCTTTCAAAGACTGGAGCAGCCCAACTTGTCTTCGGTCTAACTTGTCGCCATTTAAAATAACGCATCAAAGACTGAACATGTTTTGGTTATTTAATTAGAGAACATACTTTTGGTTATCCAATGATATTAATTTTATTTAAATTGGTTCAGGAATTAATCAAGTTTTGCCAAAGAACAACTGTAAATTTCTCAAATCCATAGTAAAGGTGTCAATTTTAAATATTTTTTTGGGCACAACTTTACAAATTCTGAACCAAATACAATGAAATATTTTTAATTTAATTAGATAGATAATAGTCTGTTATTTAATTTGATATCAAAAACACAAAATGAATTATTTAATTTAAACACCGATAAGTTAGGACTGGCTTCCAATCTATAAATATAATTATTAATTGTACATTTTTTAATTCCCTCTCATTAGGTCCATTTTGGCTATCATTGAAGTTAGAAGAGCGTCAACGCTTCGATGAATTTGTGGAAGTGCTTTTACCTCCTGATCAACATCAACAAAATGCAAATAGTGGAGGAGGAGGGCATTGTGTCGGCGGTGATAAAATGCAACGGAACGGTGCCATCAATGCCAGTCCACATCCACTCTATGTGGAGGCAATGTTACGGGCACTGAAAATGCCACAATGCAGAGTAAATTCAGAAGGAATTTGTCTAGATTAATGTGCATATTAAGCTTATTCCATTCTTCGGCACATTCCTTTTTGATTTGTACACAATTGTGAATGATTTGCCAAATGTTGTGGTGGTTGGCCACGATGGGGAGACGGAAAAATTGAAGGCATCAAATTTGCTAAATTTGATTAAATTTTAATTTAATTTTATTTAAGTTTCTGCATGACATCAACGGCGATGACCATTTCTCATCAAAATTGGGCGTTGGTGGAATGTTGAACACGGACAAAGTCAATTTGGTACGTTTTGATTGCCTAAACATTTCGAAAAAACCCAACTTGTCGCCGTTTAAAATAGCTCACCAATGGCTGAACTAATTTTGATATTTTTAGTATCAAATTAAAGAGCAGACTTTTGCCTATCAAATGATTTGAATTGTATTTAAATTGGTCCAGAATTTATGGAATTATGACCCAAAAACTATTTAAAAATTAAAATGATATTTACTATGGCTATGGATTAGTGGAATTATCAATGGTTTTTTGGGCATAATTCCATCAATTTTGTACCAATTTAAATAAAATTAATATTTATTTGATAGCCTAAAGTCTGCTCTTTAATTTGATACTAAAAATATCAAAATTGATTCAGTTTTTTATGAGTTATTATAAACGTCGACAAATTGTCGCTCCGACAATAAGTTGGGCATAGCCTTTTTTGTTTATTCATTTGAATATGATTTAATTTATTTAAAAGGTTTGCCTAATAATGGACAATTTGGAGGCCTACCATAAACATCATCGCCAATTGTTGCGATATGTTCCCAGTGAATCCTCATCATTCGCATCCACTGCCAACAATGTGGCCATTCAACCCAACAATGTCGCTGGATCGCCAACTGGGGCCGAAACAACGACAATGACAATGGCAAACAATAATCAACAATTAAATATGACAATCACATTCCCAGGCCAACAGCCCACAACATCAACGGTAAATACACTTACAATTGGCCAAAAATGGTTCAAAAAAGCGAATTTAGTAGAATAGACAGAGTCGATTTCGATTTCAGAAAATTGACCCAATTTAAAACTGAAATTATGAATTTTTATTCAAAAAACCAAAAATAGAGGAAACTGAAGCCGAAAACTGACATTTTTTAAACCGATATCTGTCTAAAAACCGACTCTGTCTTACTCTAATTTATAGTAAAGAAAAAAGAATTAATTTCGATTAAAAATTTGGCGTCAAAAAACTTCACTTTTACAAATCCAGCCTTATAAGCCTAAAATAAAAAAAATACAACTCATGGCAAAGTTATTTGGCCACAAAAATAAGTTTATGTAAATTAATGTAAATTTAATCAAAAATAGAGAATTTTCTACTCTTTCAAACCATACTAATAAGAAATTCGATATAATGGGTTTAAATTAAATTGAATAAAAGTTGTGAAGGAGTAAAAGTGGCGTTATCCTATAAAAATCCAAAGGAGGGAAGAATCCACCTGCTGAGAAGAATTTACCCTCAAGGCAAATCAGCGGGGGAGAGGGCCTCTGCTACCGTATTTTCTCCCTTCCTAAATTTACAAAGAGATTATAATTATATGTATTTATCCATTTCATCCTCTTTATTGATATTTTTGTAGGCTACAATCATCCCAATTCCGCAACCATCTTCTCAATCAACGATGAAGGCCACCGCCACTGCCCCTCCTCCACCTTCTTCTACTGCTACTGCCTCTGCCCCCAATGCGCAACCAAATCCGCCACCAGAACCAAAATTGTATGAGCCAGTACAGCAAATTCCCGGTGCCGCCCATGGTGTCCAGCTGATCCCATTGAATACGGCAGTATTCGATTTGGACATGATCCAACGCATTCAGCATGGGACCACCGTAATGTGAGCATACAAATTACAAATTAAAAGGAATATTATATAAAAATCATTAAATACACATTAAAAAGATAAAATCCATTCATAAAGTCCAATAAAATGAATTATAAATAGATTTGATATAATTGGAAGAAAGAGGCCAATATGAAAATGACTTAAAATAAATGTTGATAATTCAATAAATTAAAAGGAAAATTTTGTACATAAATATCAACTGTTTGTTGATTATGGAGTTTTTTGCAATGAAAATTGACAATTATAAAATTAAGATTGGACAAAGTCCGTCTCGTTTTCATAAAACGATGAAACGGAAATCGGGAATTTTGCTCTTTAAAAACCGAAAATAAGAGAAACAGTAACCGAAAACCGTTCTTAATAAAATCGATTTAGCCAACCTTAATTTTAATTCCCAACTTCGACATTCAAACACAATTTTGGTTGCTAATCTAATAAGATTATTTGATTTATTTTGTGAGCATATTATTTTTTATAAAAATTGATCAAATATTTTGGAGTCCCTAGATAAAAAAGAAAACATATCCGCTATTATTTTCCCTTCCATCCATATTCAGCCACTACGATCCGGACTCGGGCCGCAGTGTTTTGTGCCGGCTGAAATTGGATGCCAGTTGTGTTCAAATCAGTTGGCATCGGTTTGTCCCGTAATATCAAATTATTCATTTAAGCACCGAATTTTCCACGCAGAATTTTCTACGGTGGCCGTGATGGTCGAGAAAAGGAATTGATGGCAGCGAATTTGGCGAAAGTGGCTGCAAATTTGCAGGTCGGCGATTCGGCCGGCAGTCGACTTCCGGGCGGCTCATCCTCGTTAAGTCCACGTCCTCCAGGCGCAGGTTGGTCTATGTTTGTTGCCTAGATGAAATATCAAATTCGCAAATGTTGATGTTTTTAGTACATATTTTTTCCAACAAATCTAAAAGCCAAATGAAATTAAAATGGGATATTAGAATAATAAATATTTAAAATATATAAATCCTCAGTGAAAGTGCCATTGACTTTAGAAAATTCTCATATTTTGATTTGACTAAAGGGTTACTCAAAGTGGGTTTTAAACCAGAATTTTCGGAAAATAAACTTTTTGTTTTTTTTTTTCAAAAATTTGGTTTTCGATTTCTTCTATTTTACAGTTAATAAGTTTTTAATTCCATCGATTTTTTTTGAAACTGAAACTGACGTTGAGCAATCCTAATTGCCTATGTACATATACATATGAATTTCGATTGAATTTAATTTAGCGTTGATCACGTTGGATGAAGGTTTCCTCTCCACCAGTTTCATCAAAGCAATTGAGGCGGTCGACTCATATGAATTGGACATTGAGGCAATTTATCGACGACATAGGCATGCAATTCCTCAATGCCCTAAATTTTCATAAATTCCTAAATTTGAAGTGTTGAGGAAATGTCCGTCCCGGTGATGTGTTGGACCATCAATTTTGGCTGTTCCCTCAATGACAATGAATTCCTCTACTTTTTGGCACCCCAACAAATTGCCCAATATTGGATGGGATTGGAGAAGGTTTGGCTGCTGCTAAACAAAATAATTTGGCCATATTCACTAAAGGTGGTCAAATGCATTCAAGAGCAGCAGCGATGCCCAGATCGAAGGGTGGTTTGGCTGAAAAAATTGTACCTTCAATTGTACAATGAATTGGAAAGGGAGGCGGCCACGGCGAGTGGAGTGGCCATTGCTGGTGGAGGTGGGGGCAATGCAGCCGGAATTGGTTGCGGCTCATCATTTTCAGCAGGGATTTCAGCAGGTCAACAGAATGAAATGGATGACATTGGGTTTGAAATTAGAATAGATCTTAGTCGGTTTCGGTTTGAGAAATTTGATGCAATTTAAAACCGAAATTGGGAATTTTTGCTCTTTAAGACGGAAAATAAGAGAAACTGAAACCCGACATTTTTTTAAAAAACGAAACAGGTTTAAAGCGAGACCTTTGTTAAACCAACCAATCTACCCTAATTGATATTAGAAGAAAATTATCCTTAATAAAACAAAGAAAAAGCCATTAGTTCATTCAAATTGTTTATATTTGATTATCCACTAAAAAGTTCCAATCTTCAATCCTGTTCCTGACGAAATAATTTTTTCCTATTTTTAGTTTACCTTTTGTCAATTTCATTTCAACTAAATCCTAGAAGTCCAATTCTTTAGATTCCATTCATTTTAATGAATTTATTTTATTTAAAAATTATTTTACTGCCTTATAATTTATTATATTAGGTCAATTCTTCAGTTAAATTTAATGTATTTCATTCAAAAATATTTTATTTATAATTGATGTTAAAAAATTTCAGCCGGCCCAATTTCTGCCTCTACGATGCCGCCAACAATTTTGACGGCAGCTCCATCCGGCGTCGGCTCAATCGGTGGATGTGGCGGCGTTGATTTTCCCTCCTCCTCCTCCTCCATGCCCCATCAATTCCCTCGCAGCAGAATTGGCCCTCGGCCCGTTGATGCACTCCAAGCTTTCGGGGGCCGTGTGGAAAAATGGAAAAGCCTTGGCGTAAGCCAAAACAATTCAACGCCGTATTCACCACATGGTCGACCCACGGATTCCTCGCCCTCGGCCGAAAGTGGCAGCCGGTCGAAGAGTCGTCTACGGCAAATGACAATTGCGGTCACTCGACGAGTCAAAGGCAGCAGTACAAGCCGAGATTGTTCAAGGAGTACAAGTCCGGCGCCACAATCACCAATGGTTGGTAGACTTTTTGGGTGAATTTTTTATATTTTCCCATTAAATGATTAAATTCAACCTTTCCAATTTGAAATAGATTTAATTTTTACCTCCTAAATCCCAGAAATGCCCCATCTTGTTGCCATTTATAATTAATTACTCATCAAGGACTGAACCAATTTGATTTTTTTAAATTAAAGAGTAGTTTTTTTACTATCAAATGATATTAATTTTATTTAAATTGATTTAGAATTGATGAAGTTATGAACAAAAAAGCCATTTAGATGTCCTTTACTATGGATTAACGAAATTTTTAATTGTTTTTTATGCATAATTTTTTCAATTATAAACTATTTTAAACAAAATTTATATCATTTGATAGGCAAAAATCTGCTCTTTAATTTGATACTAATTTATCAATATTCATTTAGTCTTTTAGATGAGTTATTATAAAAGGCGTTAGGTTGGCTAGCGCCAAGATAAGTCTGCTCCGCTAAATTCCTTTCCTATTTTCCTCCATTTACTATACAAAATGATTTGCCCCGCAGGTTCGTCCACCGTCCATCCGAAGCCAATTAAGCAGCCAAAGTGGTCCACCCGGCCCTCACAGCCCATTACCGTATTTGCTGAAGCCAAGGGTGGGCATCGAATCTGCCAGTGCCCTTTCGGATGCGGGGGACCTTGATTCGCTGTATACGCCTCGATCCAGAACGCCCACTTCCTCTTCATATGGAGGCCGTTCCGTTGGGGGCCGCTCAATCAAAGTAAATGAAAGAATTAAATAAATCCGAATCTTTGGTATTTAAACTTTTAAGGGAAAAATTCAATAGATTTTATGAAGAAAATTGGAGATCTTTAATGACGGTATAAAAGTGAGGCTAAACGTTAAAATGAAGCAAATTTGTGGCTATAAAATAGGAAAATTTTGGTTAAAAATTTTATATTGATCTAATTGTTCCCTATCAAACAGTCTTGGCGTTCGAGAGGCGGCGAAACGCCCAATTCCGGGTCAATTTCGAGCAGTGGGGGCGGCGGAGTCGGTGGCCCAATGTCCGGTGCATTGTTGACCACATCGGGTAAAGAGTACCAGGAAAGGCCGATTGTGTTCACGGCAAGTTGATATATTTGTGAAAATTCGAGAATTTAAATTTAAGGAATTTGTTGAATTATTTCGCCTATTCAACACGAGAATGCGAAAAGTTTGTGCCACATTTTCTTCCAGCTTCAATTTTTATTGCTTTTAGGACCTCAAAGATTTGTTCAATGAATTTGTCATTGCCACCCATTCTAGCGCAAATTCCCATGTACCAAAAAGGGCAAGTAGCGATAAATCCACGTGCAGTCCTCGTGTCCAATCTCGGCTGGAATCGGTTAGTCAAAAATAAGGACATTTTGATAGAGGGCAATTTCCATATCCAAATATTGTTTTGATGAGTCAAAATCAAATTGATCAATTAAAATTTTAAGAATTATTGCTAATATTTAGATTGTTACTTGTACTAAAATCATGGATTATATTTTTAACTAAACAATAATGTAACATTTGCTATCCATTTTATTCTAAATAATTTTTTCTATTTTAATTAATTCCCTTATTTTGTGTTTTCACTGAATTAATTCCGCCTGATTGTGTTTTTGCACTAATTCTCCTGCTTTGTGTTTTTGCACTAATTCCGCCTCTTTTGTGTTTCTGCACTATTCTGTCTGTTTTGTGTTTTTTCACTAATTCCGCCTGTTTTGTGTTTTTGCACTAATTCCGTCTGTTTGTGTTTTTGCACTAATTCCTCCTATTTTGTGTTTTTGCACTAATTCCGCCTGTTTTGTGTTTTTGCACTAATTCCGCCTGTTTTGTGTTTTTGCACTAATTCCGCCTGTTTTGTGTTTTTGCACTAATTCCTCCTGTTTTGTGTTTTTGCACTAATTCCGCCTGATGAGCCTATTTTGTGTTTTATTCTATTTTATGATTCTGGTCGATTATATAAATGAATAAAACTTAAAAATCATATTTTTTTAATTTAATATATAGATGTGATTATACAAATTTGGGAAAGTTCTCATACCCCATATTTTTAATAATTAAGAATCAGCATTGAAAAGACATCCATTTGAGAAATGTGACTAATCTATTATATTGACTACTATCCAACTTTTTATTATCCATCGCATTTTTGAGTGCACCAAAATAATGTGAAAATCCATCCTCCCATCAGGTGAACAGTTGTCCGTCCAACAATGATTTTGTACCGGAGGATGTGCTCACCCGGAATGCCGCATTCCACCTTTGCCAACTCAATGATAAGCAACAAAAAATTTACAATGCCCTAGCATTGGCCAGCGTTTCTGCCACCGGCCTAATGGACACTTCCAGGAATGCATTTTTGACGCCGGCTGCCCTCAAACAATTCATTTGTACTCAACAAATGGAATATGTTGATGAACAATATGCGACCAAACTCATCCAAGAACATGAACCAGATGCTGCCTATCGGGCCAAGCAGCTGATGTCATTTGAGGGCTTTGTCCGTTTCCTCTCGGATCCAATCAATTTTGCATTCGTTCCGGAGCAAATTGCACCACAAGAGGAACAATTACAATATCCCCTTTCGTATTATTACATTTGCTCCAGTCATAATACATATTTGACTGGGCATCAATTGAAGGGTGAATCGTCGGCTGAAATGTATCGGCAGGTGAGTACCAAAGAATGAAAAGGGATAACGGCATTTTAGCTATGATTCTGGTTGAAGTACCAAATACAAATTATTCAAAACGGACTTCAAATTATGTGTAAGATCCAAAACTTACTGAAAATATAGCCGCCTCCCCTTCAATTGCTAATATTTGACTCAAAAAAACTAATAAATAATAAGCTTATTTAAATTAATAAAAAATGAGTAAGTTTAACGAATGTATTCCAAAAATTTTATTGGCTAGCTAATCACAACCTATGATTCTTTAATCCTTGAATTAACTAATCCTCACTCAACATTTTATGAATTATTTATCAATGCCAAATTTTTATTGCCATTTAATATCATTTCAGGTTTTGTTGACCGGTTGTCGTTGCGTTGAACTCGACTGTTGGGACGGGGATGATGGATTGCCGCTGATCTATCATGGCCACACGTTGACCACAAAAATCAGTTTCCGTCTTGTTGTGGACATTATCAAGAAGAGTGCATTCACCCAAACCGAATTGCCTATCATTTTAAGCATCGAAAATCATTGTTCTCTTCAACAACAGGCCAAAATGGCACAAATGTTCAAAAGCGCTTTGTTAGAGAAATTGGGGGGGGGGGGGGATTGTTAATTTATTATTTTTTAGCGGTGATCGTCTTGTGACCTCCTTCCTCTTTGACAGTGACTACAGTGATTGTCCAAAATTACCGTAAGCATGAAAAGGGGTGGAATGTGTTTTGTTAAACTGACTAAGCCAAATAAATTTTTTTAACTACTCTGGTCAAAAATAGTTAACAGATTAAATTATTATTTTTTATCTAATTTATGGAAAAAGAGGTTTATTAAAATCTACTAAAAATGAATTTTGCCAGTAATTATTATTGATTATTCCTCTTGAAAATTTTTTTAATTTTGGGAACCAAATAATTATTTCTGATATATTTGTCTTATTTGGGCTCATTTTAAAATAAATTTGAAAATTAATCCACCATCTCCAATCCCAAATGTCATTCATTAATTCCATTCTTTTAAATTGACAGTTCACCGTGGCAATTGCGCAACAAAATTATCATCAAGAACAAAAAGATGATTGCCGAACCGTCAGCCGGCATTTACACTACCCAAATTGGATTGGACACACATTGTGGTTTTGTGGGTGCTGGCGGCGATTTTGGTGGTCATCGAGTGGAATTTGGTGGCAGTGGAAATGGCGGTTTGGGAGGAATTGGAGTTGGCCATCATCATCATCATCATGGTGGACATCATCATTGTGCCCGAAAAGACAGCTACGATGAGTCAACAATTGGTGATGTGGACGAGGATGATGAATTGGAATATTTGGACGAGGAGGAGGAGGAGGATGATGACGATGATGATGCGGAAGAGGATCAGGCCGAAACGGATGTGGACATTCGGACAGAGGGTGCATTTTAGTTAGGGATGGGATAGGAAATTTGGGATTGGAAATGTACCAAAATAGATTCAAAATGTAAATGAAATTGGGAATAATCTCCACTGTTAAAAAGTTTACTTTTGGAATGATCCTCCGGAATAAATAAGAAAATGATAATTTTTTTCTTAAAAACTTTTTATGTTTTCGTTTGCATGCATTGTAACATTTTGCACAAATTAATTCCGCCTATTTTGTATTTCATATAATTAATTCCGCCTGTTTGTGTTTTTGCACTAATTCCGCCTGTTTGTGTTTTTGCACTAATTCCGCCTGTTTTGTGTTTTAGCACTAATTTCGCCTGTTTTGTGTTTTTGCACTAATTCCGCCTGTTTTGTGTTTTTGCACTAATTCCGCCTGTTTTGTGTTTTTGCACTAATTCCGCCTGTTTGTGTTTTTGATTCCGCCTGTTTGTATTTTGCCTAAATAATTCCGCATGTTTTTTATTTTTGAATTAATTTAATCTGTTTTTCACTAAAATTAATTAACAACAAAGAATGAAAAAAGAAATAAGACTAGAGAAATTAAATTTATATAACAAATTTAAATTAAAATAAAGAATTGTTTTTGTTTTTTAGGCGGTGGCCAATCGCCAATGAATGCGGCCAGGGGCATTCCCATCATCAAAACATCATTGTCCTCGAATCGGCATTCCAGCAAAGATTCGTTGAGTAGCAGTTGCTTTGTTGGCGATCGTCGAATGTACATATTTTGGGAGGGGAAATGAATGATGGCATTTTTATTACTTCTGAAAATTTGACAGGGGATTGAGCCAAGTGGCCGGCGCAATTGCATCAATTGCGAGTCCGGCTGCAAGCAGAAGATTGCAAAATCGAAAGAGGACAATTGGGGGCAGTGAGGATGTGGTGCCAAGATTGGATTTGCGGGGGACAAGCAATGAAGATGGGGATGACAGTATTTTGCATATGGCCGCTGGCAATTCATCCAGGTTAGAAACTTGAGAAAATTTTGAATAAAATATGTAGATTAAAGATTAAACTCAATTAAGTTTTAATTAAATATATTAATTCTAAAGTGAAATTATTTAAAATTAAAATAAATTTTAAGATGAATGGTTAGTTTCATTTAAAAATTTTATGAATATTTCTAAAATAATTTGGCGAATTTATTTAAATATAGAGTTTTCTTCCCTTTATAATGATACCAAAACCATTAAAAATTGGTTCAATTTAAGTAAAGATATGGTTAAAAATAGATGGAAATTTAAAGAACAGAGGAAACACAAATCACAAATCATAAGAATAAGAAGAAAGAATACGGTAACACAAATTTTCCCTTCTTTTTTTTCCTTTGTTGAGGTTGATCGTGAGATGTGCCCTCACATCAGTGTTTTTTTAATACGGTAACACAAATTTTCCCTTCTTTTTTTTCCTTTGTTGAGGTTGATCTTGAGATGTGCCCTCACATCAGTGTTTTTTTAATACGGTAACACAAATTTTCCCTTCTTTTTTTTCCTTTGTTGAGGTTGATCGTGAGATGTGCCCTCACATCAGTGTTTTTTTAATACGGTAACACAAATTTTCCCTTCCTTTCCTTACCCTTATTGAGAAGTAAATCGGTGGGAAACATGTCCCAGCAGGTTTTTTAAATATAACTTTTGAATGAGTTGATCAATTTTATTGATCGATATATCATTTTGAAGAGCAGGAAATTGTCAACATTTTTTGACATAAATTAGCCAAAATATATTTTTATATAAATATAATTTTATGTTTTTTTTTGGGAAGCACAACTTTTAAATATCTTTTATTAATTTTTTTGGGAAAAACGGAAGCAAATAATATTTGAACTATTCATTCCCTCGAAAAATAGTGCCCGCCGATGCCATCATGGACTCGGCCGTCGTGGCTCCACATTCACAACCACAACAGCTGCAATCACACGGGCCACACACAGTGGCAACCAAATTGCACCGGAATTGTCGGATTTGGTCATCTATATGCAGGCGGTGAAATTCAAGGGATTCGTTGTGACCACAAGGGAAGTGCCTTTGGGCAGTGGTGGCCAAAGGGAAACACCGGGCACAAATGCCGTTGGGGAATGTGGCGGTGGCGGAATTGGCACTGGCGAATTACGGCCTTGCTCAAATAGGTGGGCCAAACGAAAGAATTGACAAAAAAATGCTTAAAATTAATCCTAAATTTTGTGCAGTTTTGCGGGCACCCCCCGAATGCGTTCCCAGGCCCCCTCAATGCTGAGCTCATATTCGGCCATTGTTGGCTCCTCACAACAACAAAACAGTGGCCAAACATCGTCCAATCAGCCGAGGCGGCCAAAAAGCAGTTCACAAATTTCGCAAACTGATTCTGTTCGATGCCTTCAGGTTGGCTAAATTTCATTTTGTTTTCATATTATTTCAATTCCAATTATTGACTGGCATATACTCATTTGAATATCCCAATTACAATTAGTTTTTAATTTCTGTAGATTTATCAGAATCCCTCACAACTAGGGTAGCTCACAGTCAGTTTCGATTCTAGAAATCGATGAAATTAAAAACAGAAATTGGAATTTTTTGCTCACTCAAATACCCGCAAAAAGAAGAAACCGAAACTTAAAGCCCAGATTTATTAATATCATAACCGAAAAATTCCATTTTAAGACCGATTTTGAGATACTCTATTGCCAATACTCATTTGAATATTATAGTTAGATTTTGAATCGCTAAGTTAATCAGAATCATTAGAGTCAATCAAAAGGGATTCTATGGTAATTTTTGAGTCCCACTTGAGTTAAACCTAGGAAAAACTTTCTTGTTTCTACCCTTATTCATCAGATTAAAATCATAAAATTTCCATATAGTTGGTCAGTGCCCAATTGAGTGGAGGAAGTGAAAAAAGCGGTGAACCCATTGCGGTGGGCGGCACCGCCACTCCACTGACCATGCATTCACCGCAACAATTGTCACCAGGGGCTGGCAGCGGTGTAAGCAGCCAAGGTGGCCAAAGTAGTGCGACCAACAATTCGGCGGGCGGAGTTCCGATACAACAATCATCGAACAATGCACTGGCAACTGCCGTAGGAAACCAATTCAACGGAGGAGGAGGACTCCAAATGACACGGCAATCGTCGCCGAATTCAAATGCATCTTGCTATCAAGTAAGTAAACAATAAAGGACATTGACAATTGAAAGAATATAATAAATAAAATATGTTGCAGTTGATCTCATTTTACAGCCGATTTTAATTTCCATTCCACTCACCAAAAATAGTATATTAGGAGACATCGTTTAGTTTATGATCAATGGCCATATCTCAGATCATAGGCATTCTAGAGCATTCATTTCTGGTTCATTCGATTAGGAATGGTCGATTTAGTTGGGGAAATGACATTTCTGGACAGATTTATTCATTTTTAAATGTTAAACCAGTTTAAAACCCAAAATTTCAATTGGCAATAAATTAGGTTCAAATTGATTAAGCCATAGATCAAGGATTTTACTATAATTAAAAGATGTCGTAATGAGATCAGCTCCAACAAATATATTTTAGAATATCCAAGAATTCTATCAAAAATGATATTAATTTCCTCTCTGTATTTTTTTGCAGGTTAGCTCATTGACTGAAGCATCTGCTCGCAAACTTTGCCGAAAGCACCCGCACAAATTCATCAGCTACACACGAAATCACATTATGCGAACATATCCGGGCGGAATGCGCATTGATTCGTCCAATTTTAGTCCACAACGATTGTTGGAATTCTGGCAATGTGGACTGCAAATGGTCGCGTTGAACTTTCAGACACCGGATGTGGCAATGGCCGTAAATCAGGCAATGTTCGAGCAGTCGGGCGGTTGTGGCTATATGCTAAAGCCGAGGGCCCTTTGGGACTCGAGTCATCCACTTTTTGGCAAATTCAATCCATTGGCCAAGGCAAGTGATGAATCTTTTGGGTTTAGGTTGTCCCTATATATATTCTGATCAATGACCATACCCGTAAACACCCTAACACAATAATTATGGCTCATTCTACTTGGAATGGTTGATTTAATTGGGAAATACCAAAATTGGCCTGATTATTAGGGTTGCTCAAAGTCGGGTTTCCGGTTTGTGAGAAAATCGATGCAATTTAAAACCGAAAATAGAAGACCGAAACAGAAAACTGAGTTTTAAATCCGACACCTTTGTAAAACCCACCTCATCAATCTACTCTATGACTATAACAGTTTTAAAATGTTAAACCGGTTTAAACCCGAAATTTCAATTGGCCATAACTTTGATTCAAACAGCTTAAAAATCTTTTAAACAAACCCGACCATAACAAACCAATAAAGCCATTAGAACAAGGTATGAAATAAGAAGATACCGAAATTGAAATAGGCTCGAGAAAATTAGTCTTATAAAAAACAATTAACTCTCCCAAAAAATGTATGTCCATTCCCCTCTCTATATATAGGAATTATCAACATGTCCGGCGCTGATCCTCCAATTGACCGTAATTTCTGGCCAATACGTTTGTCCAAGCTCATTTTCGGCCAGCGTCTTTTTGGAGGTGGAAATCATTGGAATTCCGGCAGATTGTGTGAAAGAGAAGAGTAAAGTGGCCGGAGGCAGAAATGCTGTGAATCCAATTTGGAATCATAATTGTACACTGCGCATTGTGTTCGCCGAATTGGCCTTCCTTCGTATTGCCGTTTGTGATGGAGCGGCAAATGGGCGAGTGCTCAGTCAAAGGTGTGAGGGGAAAAGGGACACTATAGCATATTTTTTGGTCCAAAATGTTTTAAACACGGAAAAATTCTAAGGATATGAACCATTGACAATTTGTCAAATCCATAGTAAAGGTCATTTTAAATGTTTTTTTGGGCATAACTTTATCAATTCTGAACCAATTTAAATAAAATGGATATTAATAGATAGCCAAAAGGCTACTCTTTAATTTGATGTAAAAATCATTAAACTTGGTTCAGTCTTTGATGAGTTATTTTAAACAGCAAAATGTTGGGGCTTATCTAGATAAAAGAGTCAATACTCAATATAACCCATCTCTCCAGTCTAAAAATGTTTTTTAATTCGTAAATATGTAAAAAGCAAATTATTAGGCTTTTTTTAGAGTTTTGCCAATTCGATGCCTTCGACCCGGCTATCGCCATTTGCCATTGCGAACGGCCAACAATCAACCGCTGGAGCAGTCATTCCTTTTTATTCGGTCCATATAAATATATTTTGTAATAATTTGAATAAATATTAATTAAAATAGAAGCCGTTTTGAGCAAGAGGAGCACATTTATTTGCATGAGGACGATTTGCCACACAGTGCCCCCTACAGTGCCCAACATTCGCCGCATTCCGCCTGCTCCGCCTCACAATTGTATCCGGGCCATGGTCCGCCCAGCTATGAGCCCGAAATGATCTACCAAATTCTGAAACTTGACCCGGCGGCCAATGTGAAGCCATTGTCCATTTTGCGTCGTCAAATTTTCATCATCCGAATTTTGGGCCTTTTCCCGGATGAGACGGCCAGCATTGTGGTTCATGCCGAATCCAGCAGCACTGTCCGGCAAATTATCAGTCAAGCATTGAGCAATGCAGGTATTTTTGGGTCAATTCCCATTACCGTATACTAATTTTAATACTATATACCCACTTTTCCCACCCTCAACTTTGTAGACTCATATTCCCTATAAAGGAGAGAACTTAAAAAATTTTTATTGCATTTTCTTATAGTTCCCTAATAACTCTTAAAAATCTGCTATAATTTGTTCTAAAATGTCCATAAATTAAGAAGTTAGATTCATCACTAATTTTCCCAATTTTTTTAAGAGGTTGGAAAATAATATCCCATGGGGTTATTAAAAGTGGTTATACGGTATTATAGGAAAGGTTTTGGTGATTGATCTTAGATCCTATAAACAACCTTATACTTTTCGAAAGAGCCGAATGATGTATAGTTTATCATTGTTTGGTCAAAATTAATATAGGTATTAAACCGTCCAAACTCTATATTTGGCTTTTGGTTCATAACTCTTTTTGTTTTGCTATTAACACCAACAATATATATAAGCCAAAAAGCTTTCGGCAAAAAAAAATCCACCGTATTTTTATAATATTTACTTCCTTTCAAGGCAAATCGGGTGAAAGTGCCGATGATTACAATTTGTTGGAGGAAAGTGCTCCACAACAATCGCAGCCGCCCCTTCTCAATTCCCCTACGCCTTCTTCCTTTGGGGCACATTTATTGGACGGAGGAGCACCGGCATTTTCTTCGCTTGGCGATGTCCAATCTGGCAATCCAACGGCTGATCAATCCCAGCAACAGCAGCAGCCAAGAATTTTGCCGCATAATGAGCCAATTTTGGATGCGGTCGCATGTTGGAATGGGGCGGCCCGGCGATTTCATTTGCGCAAAAAGAATATGGTTGGGGCATCAAAATGAAAATTAAATGTGCATTTCAAGGGGATAAATATGATAAAGCCAATCTAGATTTCCACTGATTTTAGTATCATATATTGTAAATAATTTGGTGATCAATTGCCTATCTCATCAACTCATAACCTCTATGAAATTTAATTTATGGCTAATTCAATTCGGCTGATCAATTTAGTTAGGGGAAATGCTGATTCTAACTTGATTATTTCCGTTTTAAAAATGTTAAAACGGTTTAAAGCGCAGAATTTCAATTGGTGATAGATTAAGTTCAAACTGAATAAATTGATTTAAAATTGAAATGCTAATAAACAAAATTGACTCTATCGAACGATTGGGCCTTAAACCAAGGTTGAAATAATTAAGAAGAAGATGCCAAAATCAAAATTAATAAACATAAGTGAGGAAAACAAAATATCATGAATTGGAGTTTTTTAAATCATTTGTAGAATTCTAATTAGGGTCTTTTTACCAAATTAAAATTTATTGGCCCACAAAATATCAATCGTTTAATTATTATTAATTTTGCCAACCACATCATAACAGGATCTGTCCAGTCGTTCCCTTTTCTCGGCCATAATCAAGGGTGGAATGGCCGCCACCCAACCTCAACAACAACAACAAATGCCCTCTGCTGGATCCTCCTCCACAAATTTCGGCCCAACTGTGGCCTATCCATGTGCGGCCTGTGGTCATACTTCATCATCGCCGGCCACAATGCCCCCACCAATCACATTGAGTCAACCACAAAAATCATTTGGCCAACAACATTCGCCGAATTTGTGCCAAACCAGCAAATCCCATTCGACCACCCAATTGCATGGCCGTTCCGTTGATGTGGTCGAACCATCGGCGGCAGCTTCATCAAATGGGAATACTAATGACAATTTGGAACCAGCAGGTGAGCTTGGGGGGACACGAGAATGGGAATTTGAGTGATTTTATTTGGGAATAAAGTCCACATAGGAAATTGCTATTTGTAAGAAACAAGTGGGCTATGAAATTCATTTGAATGGCAAATTAGGAATGTAACAATTGGGAATGAAACAGTGTAGTTTCGATGGTAAATCAATTAATATACCATTTTATAGGGCACAAAAATTAGCTACAAAATTGTATAAAAAATATTGGTGAATGTTGAATATTTTCAGAATTAAAGCCAAAAACCATTGATTTAACAATACGCCTACAGTGGCCCAATGAAAGTGATAGCGGATAAGGGGAACTCAACTTTAAATTATTCTTTTCTTTATTCATTGTCCAGAAAATATGATAATAATTAGAAGGGTAAAAAGAATAAGGAGAGGAAAAGGGGGGAAAGGGTGGTAAATTTTAAAAAGGCAGATTGAGGCAATATTTGATTGATAGAATGACGTGATGTAGGCAAAAAAGTTGGGGTACAGTAAGAGAAAAAAGGAAAGGCCCTCCTCCTTATAGGCATTGACAAGTGACAAAAACTACCATTGACACTGAAACTGAACTATTTTATTCCCATTTCAAATTATCGTTCAGCCTAAATATTTTATCAATGGAAAAATATTCCTTTTTTTTATTAGGTTTACATCCCCGGGCCAAATCAATGGGCGAAACATTTCTTGTCTGCATTCACAACATCAGCGACAATCATCCGTATGCCATCCTACGAACCAGGCAAATACTCCCTTTTTAGGACATTTTAAAATTAATGAAATTTTAGTATTAATAACTCGGCCAGAGATGTGATCAAACAGGTGGGGAATAATTTTTGAATCCCCCTCGCCCCAATTATTGAGTATTAATTAGTATAAATTTAGCAGACCTCTTACCTAATAATTTGATCCTCAAATCATTTAAAATTGACCTTTACTATGGATTAGGGAATTTTTTAGTGATTTTTTGGGCATAACTCCATCAATTTCTAAGTAAGCCAATTTAAACAAAATTAGTATTATTGGGTACACTGAATTGGGCGCAGGCCAATTGGACCCGAGAAAGTTTGACACTTCATAACTTTTGGAGTACAAAACCATTTCCAGCCAATTTGATATCACAAATTAAAGAGCCGTTTTGACTATGAAATGATAGATTATAAAAAAGATTGATTCAGTATAAATGAAAATATAACTTTGAGAATAAGTACGCTAACAGACTTTTGACAAAAACTATTTGAATTTTAAACCAATTAATGTGAATTCTATATCATTCGATAGATTTCATTTATCTCTTTCATTTGATACTAAATTTAGTGAAATTGCTTCAGAGCTTTTCGTATTATAGAGTTTTTCGCCTAATCGGCCTTCTTCCAGTAGGGCGTGTCCCATATCATTTGATAGCCGAAAGTTTGCTCTTTAATTTGATAGCAAAAACATTAAAATAGGTTCAGTTTTTGATGAGTTATAATAATAGTAGTCAAATTGGCATATCTCTTTTTTATACCATTGCAGATTTTCGCCAAAACTCAACGTTACGATATCAATTTGGATGATTATGCGTTGATTGAAGAAGTGAATGGTGCCGGGCAGAATGCCGGAATCACTTTGGGTGGAAAGAAGGCTTCGGCTTGTCCCACAGTGAAATATCGGATTTTGGAACCGGATGAGAATATTTGGAAGACGCAAAGTCGATGGAATGGTGCCGGACGATTTTTGCTGGAGAAACGCGATCAAGTGGCCGGCAAATACTTCGACAAAGTTGTAGCATTTTTGTTTTAATCCTAAGGGAGGGTTAAAATGGGGGTAAAGGACAATTGATTACGCCCATTGGTCGCATTAGTTTTTTGTACCGTAACTCAACGAGGCGATTGCCAATATGAGAAGGCGATAGATCTTTCGAAAGCCCTAAAAGTCCTTTAAAAAGTGGCTATAAAATTATTAGAAATTTTACCTTTTGAATTTAATTATTCATCTTTGATTGTAATAAACCCGAATTTATTGAATTCTCTCATTGGTTTTTGGCCCATATCTCATCAAGGAAACAACCAATTTGGGAAGGCTTTATACCATTGGAAAGCATTGAAAGTCCTCTAAAAAGTAGACATAAAATTAATATGAATTTTATCTCTCTCTTAAACTTAGCTAATTCGTTTCTTTGAGTTTATTAAATACTATTTTTTTGAGGAAAAGGCCTATTTTACAAATTGTTTTGAGTTTTAAAGGCATTTAGAGCTTTCAAATTGTATACCACTTCCTGGAATTGGTTGCTTCCCTATTTGAGATACGGTCAAAAGAATGATCCAGCACAACTCAAATCGTAGTGTTTCGGCGTAAAAGTGGGCATTCATTCATTCCAAAAGCCTAAAAATATAGTCTAATTTTGAATTTCCTCTTCTTTTTAAGAGCCGAAAGCCAAGTGAACGGCCAAAAAGTCCACTCTTCTATTCCTCAATGCCATCATGCGCAATTCCACATTTGCCAATTGCGGCCGGCATTTCCCCCTTGACTTCTTCTTCTACCGTTTCCCATTCCTCCCATCTTCCACCCTCATCCGTTTTCTCCTCGCCCATCCTCCCGTTGAGGAAAATATCCTTGTCCAATATGCGCTCAATTCAAATTCCAAAGAGAATTAGCCGTTTTGGCAAATCTTTGACCTTGGTTAGTGCAAATTTTTTGTATTTTTTTTTATGAATATAGTTCCCTAATGCATTAGAGAATAATGAATTGAAATTAAAATTATTCCAAGGATTTTATTTTATTGAAACATGAAAATTTAGTCTAAAAAATCAAAATATTTCGAATTTTAAATAATTAAATTCATTGGAAATATAAATATGTAGGATTAATTTGTGGAAAAACATCCATTTTCAATGATTCCTACAATTTTTTTTATAGGACGCAGGACCAAATCGGCACAAAGATTCTCTGGACAGAACAAGTTGATGTGAATGAATTATGAAAAAAGATGAATGAATCAAAACCCGAAAAATAATAATCAAATACATATTCTTTTTATGTTTTTTGTAGTATTTTATATGTTGTGGCCTCGGGCACTATTTTTATCTATTGTGGCTTCGGGCTACTATTCAGGAAAATGTAATAATTTTTCACATTTTTTCTCCTTAAATAATGCTAAAAAGAGCTATTTAGATGAGGCCACTAATAGAGAAAATACGGTATTTAAAATTCTGTCTTCATAAACCCGGTCTGCAAACTAATATAGTTTTTTTTTTATTAAATGTAAATAAATAAATCAATGTGTTTGTATGGTCTTTTTATCGCTAAAATTAAGTCAACAACAAAAAATAATAAAATGATCAAAATATATGGAAACTCGAAAAAACATTAATTTATTTTGGATTGGAATCAAAAAAATTCAGCATTTTTCTATCATTTGACAAAATGTTCTTCATCGCATCATTGAGGCAAAGCCATCAACGGAGTAATGTCCTTGGGCAAGTAGCTAACATTCTTCGAGGTGGACAATTGCTCGGCAATTTCCTCCGCAGCCTCCAATTTGCGCAATTCGATGAGACCATCTCCAACTTGCGAAAACACTTGGGCAAGCATCTATGGAAAAAAGAGAAAAAAAATTAGCATTTAAAATAATTAATGAATTTTTAATTTTATATTTATTTATTCCTATGATCCTCAAGAATTGAATATAATTTATTTTAGAATATTATTTTAGGAAAATGTTTAAATTTAGTGAAAAAAAAGCAAAAAATTACAACGGTTCAATTACACCAGACAATTGTAGATCTCGGCGGCATATATTTAGGTTGTTTAACCAATTCTTAATTAGTTTTGAACCAAAAACTGTAGAATGGTTGATGGTTCAAAAGGCTTATTATAGTACCCTAATTTTTGATCAAACAATAACAAATTATATACCAATCGAAATCGACTCGCCTTGATGAGATCTATTAATTGGGTATAAGGTTTGGGAGTCTAAGACAAACCACAAACCCATTAAGCTGTTATAATTTTTTTAGTAGTTTTTATTTTTTTTTTCAATTTTCTGTTTTGTCAAATTAAATACTACCTATTATTTTATCAATTGAAGAATTGATACCTTTGATGCTTGAGCATCTCCTTCGGCAGTTGTGATTGCCGCCAATTTCATTTGCTCCGCTTTTTCCACCAAATAGCGAGCCCGTTCCGCCTCTTGCTGTGCCACTTGTTTCATCTCGACTGCCTCGGTGAATTCACGGCCAAAAGACAAATGCGTCTGAAATTAATGAGAAATTTATTTTCAAATTATTTTTGCTTTTTGATCTTACAATGGAAATGTCGTCAAGGAGGAGGCCGAATGTTTTGGCCCTTTCAGCCAATTCCACCGAAACACGATGAGAGACGGATTCACGTTGGGTGATCATTTCATGTGCATCAAATTGGGCCTTTTTTTGGAATTATTGATAATGTTCCATATTTATTCTACTTCTACTTACCACAACCGCCTTCAATATTTCATTGGTAATGGATGGGAGAATACGTTCCGCATAATCTTGTCCAATTGTGTTGTAAATTGTTGGCAATTTGGCCGGATCAGGTCTGTGCAAAATGCGCAGTGTGATCGAAACATTTTGAAGATCTAATTAGAAAATGTTTTGAATCCATTTTAATTAAAAAAAAAACCTTTGCTGCCGGTGACCGTGTTAACGGCTCGCGGTGTTGAACGAATATCAAAAATGATTGGACGTTGAACCCAGGGAATTAAGAAATGAGTGCCCTCTCCAGTAATGTCAGGCATAACACCAGAAAATCGATCAAAAATAACCGCTCGTTGTCCGGCATCAACTTAAAATAACTTTAAATTTGATATTTAAGTTTAATTAAACCATTGTAAAGTGCCGATTGAGCAACACCAGCGGTAAGTGCCAAACCAATTCCAATTTGTCCGATCGCACCAAGTAAACGTTGTGACATTTTTGTTTAGGCTTTTATTTTTAACTTTATAGCTATAAAATAATGTGATGTTGGGTTTTTATTTTTTATTGTTTTTATTATCTTTATCTGTTGCAGCACAAAAAAAACATGTTTTGCGCGATAAAATATTTCAATTATTTTAAACCATTTGTTTTTGCTAGTTTAACATAAAAGTTTTCCAAAAAAAACAAATCCAAAAATATCATTGAAATCTTGAATGGTTTTGGTTTGCGGTTGCGCTTGAACCTTGAACTTCCCGGGCTTGCCTTGCTTGCTTGATGAAAAGAAATAAAAATGAAAAGGTTGGGACAAAATGTCATTTTCTAAAAATGAAATAGAATGTTAAAAAATTAGGTTAAGAAATGAAGAAATAAGAGAGGATATGATGAATTTGGAGAAGTTAAAGAAATGAACATTTTATTGATTTTATTTTTAGTTTTAAGTTTCGCAACAACTTATTCTGCTTTCTGCCTTCGGCGGTCGTTGAGATGAAATGAAAACGAAAAGCGCTGCGTTGTGCTAACATTAGCACAAAAAAAAGAAAAAACTAAACAACAAACCGTTAAGCGATAACGAAAACCACATCCATACAGATTTTTAAAATACAAATTTATTAAATTTAGTGATTTTCGATTTTAGAAAAATCCAATTGTTTAAAAATTACATATCATTTAAAACAACATATAAAAACAATGTCCAATTTTATCGACGAAGAAGCCGAATTGGATGAAGATTCAGCCCGGTCCGAAACCTTTGAACCAGTTGCCAAACGACCAAAGAAACAGCAGAAAGAAAAGAAGAAGCGACAGCAAATTAGGTTAACTCATTTTGGATGATTAAATTTACAATTAAATTTTTTAGTAGTGACGAAGAAGATGAGGAGGATGACGCCGATGATGAGGATCGAGCTCGAATTGAAATGCAAGGTTTTGTGGTTGATGATGAGGAAGAGGAAGGTGAAGAAGGCGGCGAGGGCAGAGGCGATGATGAAGTAAAATCTAAGATTTTTTATACTGATATAACAATTTGAAATTTAAGAGTAGCAAAGCATCGGATGTCAGCGACGATTTGTTGGATGATGATTTGGAGCTGCTGAATGAGAATACCGGAGAACTGAGCAAACGGGGCCGAGTCGAAATCAGCGATGATGAGGATGATCGCGAACGCATAAAGGATCAATTGTTCGGGAGGGTAAGCTAAAGATCTATTAATTAAAATGCCAAACTATTCAGGGAAATATTGCTGATGATACCATTGATGAACGGGACCAATATCAACAGGATTATGACGAGAATGAATCCAGAAGTGAATCGGACCAATCAGGTTTGAATTTATCATTATTAAAAATGGCTTAAATTGCGCAACTTTTAAGAAGACCCATTCATTGTTGATGATCGAAATCAGCAGAGACGCCACCGGCGGAAGGGCAAAAAACATGAATACAGCGACCAAGTGTTGGATGAAGCCAAGGACATTTTTGGAGTGGAAGATTTGGAGGAATTCTATGAAGATGAAGCATTGGAAGAAGATATTGAAGAGGGCGAAGAAGGCATTCGACAATTGCGATTGGGCGCCAAAGTCACTTTGCTTGACACGATTGAACCATCCGAATTGGAGAAGGGCTTTGTTCGGGCGGAGGATAAGAAAATAATTTGCGAAGATCGACCAGAGCGTTTTCAAGTAATTTTAAATTTTTGAACATTAAAAATTCAATTTTAGATCAGAAAAATTCCGGTTACCGAAGTAGATGACCACGATCTCGGAATGGAGACACATTGGATCCATGAATATGCATTCAAAGAGCAGACACTTTCAACACAGGTTTTTTTTGAAAAAAAATTATTATAAATGTAAATCTTTTCCATTTTAAGAGTGGAATTGGATTGATGACTATTCCCAAAGATGAGGACGAAGAAAATGAAGTTGTGAATAAAATCAGGGAGACGATTCGCTTCATCCGGAATCAACTTTTCGAGGTCCCATTCATCGCATTCTATCGCAAGGAACATGTGGAACCGACACTGGCCGTCCCTGATCTTTGGAAAATCTATCAATATGATGAAAAGGTTTCTTGAGAATTATTCCATAATTTAATTATTAATATTCACAGTGGTGTCGACTTCAAAATCGTAAACAAAAAATTTTGGACCTGCTGAGGCGTATTCAAAAATACATGATGGAATCGGGCATTGATGAGGCAAATAATATGCGAAAAGTGACCGAAAGGGATTTTAAAGAGTAATACGAAATAATTTATTTAAATGATTTCCATTTTTAGGGTTGTTGGCGTTCAAACCAATGAGGAGCTGTCGGATGTGTACGCCCATTTCCAGCTTTATTATGGGAGTGAAATGAGCCGAATCCATGAATGGGAGAGGATAGCCATCAAAGAGCAAGGCGACAATGTTGACATTTCCACCAAATTCAAATTGAGTGGACGGACCGACAAATATCAGGTAAAATGCGATTAAAATTTAATTGAAAATATATTTTCAGTTATGCATTCAAAATGGATTAGCACCAATGGCCGACAGTTTTGGGCTTACCCCGGAGGAGTTTGCTGACAATTTTGCTGAATATGTGCGACATGGTTAGTGGTCAAATTAATTCAAAAATATTTTTTTAATACAGAAGTTCGACAAGTCCAAAAAGAGCCAAATGACGTGGCCAAGGAATATATGACAAATGAGTTTGGTGCATTTCCAACACCGGAGAAGGTAAAATAATTTTTTTTTGTTAAAAATATTATTTTTCAGGTCGTCCAAGGTGCCATCTATCTTCTCGCCCAACGTTTCAGCAGGGAGCCGGCTGTTCGGAAGAAACTTCGTCAAATTTATCGACAAAATCTGCTCCTGTCCATCACTCCAACGAACAAAGGCCGTATGGAAATTGATGAAAGCCATTGGCTCTGGGGACAACATTACATTACGGACAAAAGAGTTTGCGAATTGAAGGATGATGAATATTTGAAATTTGTCAAAGTTAGATTTTTTACTTTTTTTTTGAAATTACTAATTTTATGTTAGGCCAAAAACGATGATTTGATTGAAATAAATTTGCACATTCAAACGGATTCCACTGGGGAAGAGAACAGACTCCTTTTGGCACTCACCGAGGAGCCAGTCTTCAACCGGGATGAATACAACATCATCGCCGAGGAATGGAATAAATTGAGGAAGGAGGTGCTGCGCATTTGCGTCAATGGCATTTTGATACCGGTTTTCCAAAAAGAGGCACATGAAAAATTGTTGGAGGAGGCACGGCAATGCGTCATAAGGGTTTGTGAAATTATCAAATATTGGAAATATTTTAAATGGTTATTAGTTTTGATTTTTGAACCAAAAACCTGAAGATGGTTTAAACGGTTTAATATCATTCATAATTTTTGACCAAACCATGACAACTTATATAACATTCGAATTCGACTCATTTTGATGTGATATATCTCGATTGGGTTTTGGGTATATTTTTTGTGGGTCTAGGACAAACGAATAAACCATTTTTCGCCAAATTAAATATTATCAAATAAATAGTTAACAATTTGAATTTTTCAGAAAGCCTCGATGCGCTTGGGAGATTTGATCAAAATTGCGTCGTACAAACCACCGCAAACACAAAGGTATGAGGGAGAAGAGGATGATTTGCCCGACTCGAATGTGCGGATTATGGCCATTTGCTATTCATCAGACCGGGCGGATGCTTCATTTGCTGTTGTTATCGATGAAAATGGTAATATTTATTATGTTATAGTTAAAATGGATCGGATAGTTATTATTAGTATTTTTAAATTGTAAGTAAAAAAGTGGGTTTTAAATTGCTTATTTCTGCCGCAGGGACGTATCCAGGATTTTTGTTTGGAGGGGGTACCGGGGTCAGGCGGGGTACGCATGTAAAAAAATTTTTGATGGCGGGGTACGCATGTAAAAAAAAATCGAAAAAATTTGAGAAAAATAGCCGTGCAGCGAAAAAATTAGGCCAAAAATAGCCGCGCAGCGAAAAAATTAGGCCAAAAATAGCCGCGCAGCGAAAAATTTTTACCACAGAAGGGTCCCCCCTTTACTTTTTTTTACCCACACTTCCCCCCTTGAGTGGGTTCATAAGAACGTGGTTAAATTACTATGGTAAAATGACCTGGTAATTTGACCAGGGGCAAATGACCTGGTTAAATGACCTAAATTCCGTTCATAAGAAATTCTTAAAAGTTACTATGAGATAATGGTAAACCATCATCTTATGAACTGGGTACCAGGTAACTCCCAATTTTTGAGGGAAAATGAATAAATAATGGGCCATAATTTGGCCAAAAATGGGTTCCGCATTAAAATTCTAGCATATTCGGACTCAGCTCATCGAGCTCTATCGAATGAGGTATAGCACGACCGAATCAGTGCTATTTTCTGCTATTTTTCTTCCATGCTTTATAAAAAATTTAGAACAAAAAATTTTTTAAAAAATTTTATATGAATCGATAGAGGAAGGTCAATTCTACAATATGATATTATTTGCAAATTTTTTAGATTAGTAAATAATGATTTATGCAGTTTCAAAGATGATATTCCCTGTTAAAAAGACCTTTTTTACTTATCTTTGTATTTTTAATTTTTACACAACAATTGATGGACGAAAAAATACAAAATTTATATGGTTTGATAGAGGAGACTTCAATCTACAAGAATAAAATTATTTTATATTTTTAAATTAAATTCCCAGGCTTTTTATATGGCCCTAAAGTTGATGGTAAATTTTTTTACCATGCTAGGGGGGCATGGTAGCATTTTTACCATGAACTCGTGGTTATTTAACCACGTGGTTACATTCTTATGAACCGGGGTAGGTTTTTACCATGACCTCATGGTTAATTGACCTGGTCATTTAACCAGGAACCGGTGGTTACGTCTTATGAACCGGATCACATGGTTATTTAACCACGAGGTCATGGTTAAATAACTATAACCACGTTCTTATGAACCCACTCCTTGGGGGGGGGGGGGGTACGTACCCCGTGTACCCCCCCCCCCTAAATACGTCCCTGTTCTGCCGATTTTAGTATAAGCATTTTGACAATTTTATTTTTCGATTTATCTAAAAATTCTTATTAAAAATGTGAAGAGACGGCTGTGTCAAGAATAGTCTATTGGCGAAGGGAGTGGTCATTCTTAAAAAAGATTCGAGAGTTCGAATCCCACCGACACCATACATTTTTTCTTGGTAGATAAAGCCGATTTTGATACTTTTTAGGCATTCTTTTTCTGAAAATTTAATACAAATGGTTCTCGAAAAAGTAGTGAAAAGTAAAAAAATTCAGTTTAAATCTGCCATTTTTTGTATCAATTTTAGGCAATTCTTTCTCCACTTTAAATGCCTAAACTATTTGATCCTTAGTTATAGCTTAAAGAAATGACAATTAGAATTAAAAGTAAAATAATATTTTAATAATTCCAGGTGTCGTTTTGGATCATCAACGTCTAGTCAATTTCACCAAACGACAAATTTCTAAATTCAAGGATGAAACGTTGCTAAAGGTAAAATTAATTTTATTTTCATATTAATAATTTATTTAATTTAAGGAAGCGGATATGAAACAATTATTCTACATGATTTTGCGCCGGCAACCACATTTAATCGCACTGAACGGATTGGACATTGATGCGACCCGGTTGGCCAAAGATGTTCAAATGATGATCAAAAGCCGCTACGATGATGGCGAAATTCCCTTTGAAATTCCGGTGGAAATCACAAATAGTGATGCGGCCAGAGTGTACATGAACAGTCGAATGGCAATGGTTCAATTTTTCGGACAAATTCAAAAATATATTTATGAATTTTTAGCAAGAATTCTCCGAATTTCCACCTCTTCTTCGTGAAGCCGTCTCGCTGGCTCGTTTTGCGTTGGATCCACTGATTGAAATTTGCCATTTGTGCAATGCGGAAGATGAAATTTTATACATGAAATTCCACCCACTCCAAAATGAAGTGCCCAAACAGGATCTCCTTTTTGCCCTTCAATTGCAATGCATAAATCGGGTTAATGAGGTAAAATTGGAGAGGGGTGGGAAGAGAATTCAATCCAAAATATTTTTATAGGTTGGCGTCGACATAAACCGCTGCTTGGAATATCCCCACACGGCTGGATTGTTGCAATTCGTTTGTGGTCTTGGCCCAAGGAAGGCATCACATTTGTTGAAAATTTTGAAGCAAAATGACAATTTATTGGAGAGTCGAACAAAGGTTTAAAAAAATTTGAATTAATTAATCTTTAATTTATTGTAATTTAGCTTGTCACATTTTGTCGAATGGGACCAAAAGTTTTCATGAATGCGGCCGGGTTCATCAAAATTGACACAGTTAAAATTGCTGAGCGCACCGATTCATATGTGGAGTGAGTTTTATATTTACACAAAAATTTAAAATTAAATTAATAGCCAAAAATGCTTAAAATTAAATTAATTATTTTAGAGTTTTGGACGGGACACGAGTTCATCCGGAAACATATGAATGGGCAAGGAAAATGGCGGTGGATGCCCTTGAATTGGATGAAACTGTCGACCAAACTGTGGCATTGGAGGAAATTTTGAAGGCACCCGATCGGCTGAAGGAATTGGATTTGGACGCATTTGCTGAGGAATTGAAGAGACAGGTTCAATTTTGAATTGTGAATTATAAAATTATTTGAATAATTCAAGGGATTCGGCGACCGGGGCGTCACACTTTATGACATCCGTGCGGAACTGAACTATCGCTACAAGGATTTACGTCAAGAACATCAGCCTCCAACCACTGAAGAATTGGCACAAATGTTGTTGAAGGAGGATTGCTCAAATCTTACAAGTAAAATTAATTTTTCAACTCATCCTTAAAAATTTCATACATAATTTAAGAACGAAAATAAAAGTTAAAAATAGTTTTTAAGTTCAAGATTATTTAGAAAAATTATTATTTAAGGAAAAAACCACTAAAAAATTATTTGAATAGTTTGCAATAAGAATTAATTTTTAAAAAATATATTATTTTTTGATGATCAATTTTGCAAAAATATTCAGAAATAAACAACACTATTAAAAATTTAATTAATTTTAGGAAAACTTGTTCTCGGCCAAGTCTTGTATATGCGCTATGGAAAGCCATCGGAGAGGGAAGCAAATTTGAAGCCGCGGTATAATGAACAAAATTCAACATGGATTTGTCCGCATTGTAAACGAGACAATTTCAAGGTAATTTAAAATTAAATTCAATAAATAATTTGTGAACATTTTAAGGATCCCGGCGATATCGGCACCCACTTGGGCCAATTTGATCCCGCCAAACGTGATTGTCCCGGTGTTGCACGTGGTTTTCAAGTGAAGTTGGACAATGGACTGATGGGCTTTGTTCACACAACACAACTTTCGGATGATAAAGGGAAAATTATGGATCCCGCAAAATTGTTTAAGGTTTGGTCCATTCATTTAAAAATAAAATCCATACATTTTAAGCCTGGCCAGAACCAATATTTCCGCATTTTGGAGTTCAAAAATGACACAATGGAATGCCAATTGTCGTGCAAATCCAGTGAGCTCAGAGGAGGAGCCAATCAGAATTTCGACCCTTGCTTCGACCAACAGCGTTTTGAGGTGGACAAAGCGGCTGAGGAAAAGGCGAGGAAGGATAAGCTGGAGAAGAAGAACATGAACACCCGGGTCACATCGCATCCTTGCTTCCATAATGTGACATTCAAAATTGCTGAGAGCATGCTACGCAAAATGGATTTGGTTGGTTTTTTTTTATGTTGAAACAATTTTTGGAAAATTTAAATATTTTTGAAAAATTAAATTATTTTTGAAAAATTTAATTAAAATATTTTTTGAAAAATTTAATTAAAAACTTTTTATAGGGCGAAGCGATCATCCGGCCCTCAGGCAAATCACCAAATATGTTGACAGTCACTTGGAAGGTAGCCGAAGATGTTTTCCAGCATATTCAAGTGGAGGAACGTGAAAAGCAAAGGGCCTTCGAAATCGGCAAAAAATTGCTCATCCAAGGAGAAGTAAATCACTTTGAAAATATTGTCCAAAACTAATTTTTAAATTATTTAGGAGTTTGAGGATTTGGACGAAATTGTGGCCCGCCATATTCAACCAATGACTGGCTATGTTCGCGACATTATGTCCTACAGATATTTCATGGATTCGCACAATTCCGAGAATATTCAATCCATTGAGGAATATTTGAGGACGGAGAAGAAGAATCAACCCCAAAAGATACCGTGAGTTTGAGTTCTTTAGAATTTATTGTGGAATTAAATTTAAAAGATAAATGAATTAGGAAAAGTAAATTAATATAAATTGGGATTTGGAGAATGTTTTAATAGACTAATTTAATTTTAAAATTTAATCAAAAATTAATTTAAATAAATGTAATTTCAGTTATTGTGTGACGGCAAGCAAAAAATATCCAGGCAAATTTGCCCTCACATATTTGGCCCAATCAAAAGTACGCAACGAATTTTTGACGGTCACGCCGGAGGGCATTCGATTTCGCAAACAAATGTTCAATGGAATTGAGGAATTGATCAATTGGTTTAAGGTGAAAATATTTTCTTTTTTTATAAATAATTTACTCCATTTTTCAGGTAAACTTTGCACAAAGACCCGTATAAATGAATGATGCCACAATTTTATTTTGATGCACAAATTTTATTTTTTCAATTGTTTCATTTATTTATTTTTGAGGTACTTGTATACTTTGTATCCGCCAGAACCCTTAAAAAATTTCGAAATTTTTTTTCTACAAAATTATATACCAATCGACTCGTCTTGGCGAGCTGGTTATGAAAATGTTATTAGTTTCGCATAAAACCCAGAAATAAAAAAGTTATGACCTCAAGGAAATCGAAAAAGGTGCTTGGTCCCCCCTATGGGTCTGAGCTCGAAAAATTTTTTAACATTTTTTCGGTCGAATTATATCTCTGTCGACGCGTCTCGATGAGAGAAGCTCGAATCTGCCATCGATTTCGCATATAACATAAAAATAAAAAAGTTACGGCCATTTTAGTTTCGCTGGATGTGTTGGAACTGGGCAGACTTGCGCGACTGTAACTTTTTTATTTTTGTGTTTTATGCGAAACCGATAAGAGATTCGCATTCTGCTAGTCGAGACGCGTCGAATGAGCTATAAATTGACTAAAAAAATTTTCAAAAAATTTTTCGAGTTCAGACCCATAGGGGGGACCAAGCACTTTTTCAATTTTCATGAGTTCATAATTTTGCCAAATGTGCTGATGTTCAAAATTTTAACATTTTCATAACCAGCTCGCCAAGACGAATCGATTGGTATATAATTTTGTAGAGAAAAAATTTCGAAATTTTTTAAGGGTTCTGGCGGATACAAAGTATACAAGTACCATTTTTGATTTTGAATTAAATAAAAAAAGATATTTTAACATATTTTTCTCTATTTTAATTTCATAAAAGGCCCATCCCCACCATCACAAATTTGGGCCAGTTCTCGGGAATAACGGTCGCCTTCCGCTGGTGGTTGTGATATTTAATATTTCCAACATTCCGGTTATTCACCATAATTCGGATTGTTGGACGGGAGGCGGTAAAAATTGGCGCACATACGGACGCCAATATTATGCAATTATATGGACCGGGAATTTGGAGGGATTTATGACAAAACAAAAGGCAAAATAACACAAAAATCAGAGGAATTGAGTTCCTCAGAAATTCAACACATTTAACTTCCAAAATGAATTTGTTCGAATTAAAGGGAAAATATTAAAGTCACAATTTTTAAAATTAGTTCGAGCAAGCTCTCCCCCTCAAATATGCCCCATCGCCCTCCACCGACCGCCGAACGAGGCGATAATTACCCTTGTTGTGTGTGTTGTGCCCACAATTTTCCCCTCCACGAATTCATCGATGCCTTTCATTCCCATGGATTTATTTATTGTTATGTTGTGGGCAGGTTGCCCTTCTCGCCGGAGGGGCGCAACTGACTGAATGAGGCACATTGAATTGAATGAATGTGATGAAAAGGCAAATGGAATGGAATGAGCTGCGCCATTCTCCCTCCTCTCCCATAATATTCCGATTTCCAAATCACTCATCAAAACACCCAAAAAAGTGATCTGATTGACCTCCATTTCCCTCATTTTTGAATATTTTATCAAATTTTCCTTTAATTTTTTTATGAAATTTCCTAAAGACAATGAAATTCCGTCAAAAATGGTCCATTTTCACCGCAACATTCATATTCTCATTCATCATTATTTCCCAAATACAAATTGCCTATGGCTGTGCTCCACCCGGTTTCATTCCATCACAAGACCCTGGTCAGTTTCAGTTCATGATATATAAATCATTCGGGAATGCATTTATTTATGTCCACATTTTGCAAAATTGAAGGGGAGGGACCCTTAGTTTTGCCTAACTCTTAAAGTTAAGGCCTAGATTAGGGCCAGATTTAGATTTAGAATTCCTAGAGTTTATGAAGAAGATGAAGAATTTTATCCAAAAATGTCGAGTTAAGTGTCCTCTTTTCAATTTTGCTATTTCGGACGAAACTAAATTCATTAATTCTATGTAATTCATCTATTCATTTCAGCTTTCGCCGGCTCCAGGTGCTCCGATTTGATTTTGTACCCAATTAATGCGGTCGATCAGTCCGATCAATATAGGTCGGTATTTAGGAATATTCAGCAGAAATAATAATAAATTTAAATGACTTTGGACCCATTAAAGACCCTTAATTCCCTTTCATTTCTAAAATCTAAATCCATGTTCCCCTTCTAGATTCGATTATTCGGATGTTGGTTTCGGCAACACACATTCCCAAGGGGCAACAGTGACGGTAAATAAATCATTAGTGTGACAATTTTAATCATTTATTTGAAGATAACCTGCACAACTGGTGGACAGCCAGCAACCGGTGCGTTTTCCTTTATTTTAATATTTTAATTAATTAATTCAAATTTCCCTTCTAATTCAGTGGAAGGCTTTGATCAGGTGACAATTATCCCCCGAAAATATAAAAAATTAAATCCGTAAATTTTAAGCAACGTTCATCGATAACAGCGTCGCCAGCACTGATTGCGACGTGCATTAATGTTGGCGGATCTCAATACACATGGGCAAGTTTTTGAGGAAATATTCGAGTCAAAATAATGTTTTTCCTTTAGACAATTCACACTAGAATATTGCAATTTGTCGATTGCCGAATTTGATGAATGATACTCCACAATTTCCCATCCCTTTCATTTTTACACTCATTTAATGGCCCATTTTTGTGAATATTTTATGCCAATTTTTATGCAAATTTACAATAAAATTTAGCAATTTTATTTTGTAATTGCGAATGTTGACCGTTTACCCCTCCCCTTTTTATTATGCTGATTCGATTGTGTCCATATGTTTTCCGTCCAAATTTGCATTTCCATCATTTGTTTGTGGAATTGTGAAAAAATTTTGTTCAGCCATTCCAACTTCACCACTTCCATCCATCCATTCTGGCATCAGTGTCAATGAAGGGCAATAGGGAAGGTAGAAACCGACAGTAGCCGGATCGGCAGAAGTGCCAGCAGCAAAAAATGTGGAAGAATCGAAATTACTGTTGGTGGCTGAGAATACGGTTGGATAGAAGGGAAATTGTTGTTGAATTGTTGATGATGGGTCCTCGGGGATTTGGAGTTGACTGAATTTAAAAAGGTAATTGAAAAATATTATTAAATAAATAATTCCGCCTGTTTTGTGTTTTTGCACTAATTCCGCCTGTTTTGTGTTTTTGCACTAATTCCGCCTGTTTTGTGTTTTTGCACTAATTCCGCCTGTTTTGTGTTTTTGCACTAATTCCGCCTATTTTGTGTTTTTGCACTAATTCCGCCTATTTTGTGTTTTTGCACTAATTCCGCCTGTTTTGTGTTTTTGCACTAATTCCGCCTGTTTTGTGTTTTTACACTAATTCCGCCTGTTTTGTGTTTTTGCACTAATTCCGCCTGTTTTGTGTTTTTGTACTAATTCCGCCTATTTGTATTTTTGCACTAATTCCGCCTGTTTTGTGTTTTTGCACTAATTCCGCCTGTTTGTGTTTTTGCACTAATTCCGCCTGTTTTGTGTTTTTGCACTAATTCCGCCTGTTTTGTGTTTTTGCACTAATTCCGCCTGTTTTGTGTTTTTGTACTAATTCCGCCTGTTTGTGTATTTGCATTAATTCCGCCTGTTTCGTGTTTTTGCACTAATTCCGCCTTTTTGTGTTTGCACTATTTCCGCCTGTTTTATGTTACACCTAATTAAACCGCTTATATTGCAATAAATAATTCTAAGTTTCTATTAAGCTGAAATCTATATCCGGGATTTTACATACATTGACATACTGAATGGAATATATTAAAACAAAAAATGCCCAAATTTTCATATAATTTTATTGGGGCTAAACTTTAAATGGGTGCAATTAACTCTAAAAGAATAATAAGGTCTTTGGATAAAGTGAACAGATCAAGGGATAAGGCAATTTAATAAAATCGGAATAAATCAACCGACTTGATATTAGCGGAAGAAAATGCGGATGAGAAGGCGGCTGCTGCCGCTGCCGGCGAAACACCCCAACAAGAAGGCCAACATCCATTTGTGGCTGCACCAACAATGCCGCCAATTTGGGGCTGTGCTTCTCCATCATTTGCCATAAAATTTGTGGCTGCTGCTGTACAAGACAAAAGTCGATTTGAATTGGTGGCATTGCTTGATGAGAGAAGGGCACAAGGACGAAGTGCGCGAAGATTTATTTCTTCCTGTTTTTCTTGTCTACGCCTAAAATTCAAGCAAAATTTGGAATATTTTGGGAATGTGCCAAAAAAGAGAAAGGAATAAAAAACCAACCATTTTGCTCTTCTATTTTGGAACCAAACCTGAAATTAATTTATTAGCCCCAATTCATTTTAGTGCCATTTTTACTTGGACCCGAACTTCGGGAAGTTGGATTTTTCGGGACAGTTGTTCGCGCGCAAACACATCCGGATAATGGCTTTTCTCGAAGGCTTGCTCCAATTCATAGAGCTGAAAAGAAAATGTTCCTAATCAAATTATTTTCGTTATTTGATATTCCGAACAAATAATCTAATACGGAATTAGAAATTGGGTTAAAAATTGGTAAAAAATGAAACATTAGAAAGACTTTTTGATGTGCGCCAATTTCATTAATTTTTTTAAGTTTCTTCGAAAGATCCATTGTTAAGCATAACGAATTTTAAGAAGCTGGACTACGGTCATATAAGGTCTAGCCAATGGCAGAGTAATTAGTCGGATTCCACAGATATTTCGATTAGATAGAGGGAAAGCGAATAGTGATATCTCTGCCAGTGGCAACTTGCTTATCAGCTAGCTAAAACGCAACAATAATTATAAGCATAAAATTTTATCCCTGGTTCCAGCAGGCTAGTTTTAATTGCAACAATTGTTGGGTAGATGGAATGACAAATTTCTTAAGGATTGTCAAAATATAATCTATGGCCTTCCTGGCATGAAAGTGATCCTCTAAATGTCTATCCCACTCACTTGTCTGGTCGTGAATGTGGTTCGATTGCGGCGAAGTTTATTGGCCGATGGAGCTCTCACAACTTCTTCCTTCTTTGTCGGCATTTTTGTCTCCTTTTTAATGGATTTATTAGAATAATCTGCAGCAATTTTAGGCTGGTAAATGATTGCTTCAGCCATGATTTAAAAAAATGGATACAAATTTCTGGAGTCTTCGAAGATTCGCCGTTATTCTTATTGGGCAAAAATCGCACTCCAAAAATTCCCTCTAGTCCCTTCGGTGGCCCCACCCCAGTCAATTTGTCTTCCTTCCGTGCCACTAATTACCGCCTGTCACTTGACGCCCTCCCCCTCCCTTCACATTTATTCATTCATTCATTGGTTCCTTCCTTCATCCATCGGCCGTGATTGACATGCCCCTCAGTCCCTTCATCCGCCCAAATCTTCTTGAACAAATTTTGCATTAATTGTTGTGTTGGCCTTTCCGGAGGATTAGGCTGAAAAATGATGGGCATTACGATGTGAGGGGAACTTCGCTCGATTTAGCGCATTTTAACCCAATTTCCGCCCAATAAACAATGTAGTGAATATGTCGAAGAATGCATTAGTTGAGGGAATTAATGGATGGAGCAAAGCAGAGGCAAGGAACAAGGAAGAATAAAAATTGGACGGAAAAGTGGGAAAGAGGACTACCGTAGTTTATCTATAGAACAAAAAGAATGGAAAGAAAGCAATGGAAGAAATTGTTTTGCACTAATTTATTCTGTTTTTTTGCACTAATTCCTCCTGTTTGTATTTTGCCCGATCTAATTCCGCCTGTTTGTGTTTTTGCACTAATTCCGCCTGTTTGTATTTTTGCACTAATTCCGCCTGTTTTGTGTTTTTGCACTAATTCCGCCTGTTTTGTGTTTTTGCACTAATTCCGCCTGTTTTGTGTTTTTGCACTAATTCCGCCTGTTTTGTGTTTTTGCACTAATTCCGCCTGTTTGTGTTTTGCCCAAATAATTCCGCCTGTTTGTGTTTTGCCCAAATAATTCCGCCTGTTTTGTGTTTTTGCACTAATTCCGCCTGTTTTGTGTTTTTGCACTAATTCCGCCTGTTTGTGTTTTGCCCAAATAATTCAGCCTGTTTGTTTTTGCACTAATTCCGCCTGTTTGTGTTTTGCCCAAATAATTCCGCCTGTTTTGTGTTTTTGCACTAATTCCGCCTGTTTTGTGTTTTTGCACTAATTCCGCCTGTTTTGTGTTTTTGCACTAATTCCGCCTGTTTGTGTTTTGCCCAAATAATTCAGCCTGTTTGTTTTTGCACTAATTCCGCCTGTTTTGTGTTTTTGCACTAATTCCGCCTGTTTTGTGTTTTTGCACTAATTCCGCCTGTTTTGTGTTTTTGCACTAATTCCGCCTGTTTGTGTTTTGCCCCATCTAATTCCGCCTGTTTGTGTTTTTGCACTAATTCCGCCTGTTTGTATTTTGCCCCATCTAATTCCGCCTGTTTGTGTTTTGTCCCATCTTCTAATTCCGCCTGTTTTGTGTTTTTGCACTAATTCCTCCTGTTTGTGTTTCACCTAATTTATTCCATTGTTTTGTACTACATAAATTAGTATTTATTCCACAATTTTTCCAAATAATTATTCATACAATTTATTCTTATTTCTTTATTTAAATCTTTTTGGAATGGGCATTAAATATTAAATATTTCATTAATAAATGAAAATACACTAAAACTAAAACCATAGGAAATTTTCTATTAAACAAAATGAAAACATTGGCAAAAAATTTATTTTAGCAATTTTATTTCAGATTCAAGTCGATCAAAAAAAAAAAAACAATTCGATGAGAATTTAAATTATATGTAATATCAAAAAGGAGACAGGATTGTGATTGATTGATCGATCAGAATGGAATAAGTAGATTCAAAAAAATATATTCATTGTTGCTCCTTCCTCCTCTTTCATATTTAGTCGAGCAAATTTTTTGGTGGCCAAGCATTCATTGGACCATTCCATTGTTGTTGGGTCGATGTTGATGGACGTTGACCACCAAACCATTGGGAATTGATTGGCGAATTGTTTGGAGGAGGACGGTTATCCGGCGGTAGAGTGAAGTTCGTCGATTGCATATTGCTGCATTGTTGTTGGATAGTCCCCAATTTTGGCTTCTCCTTCTCGTCCTGCGGATGATGTTGTGTTTCATATTTTGCCAGGCGCTTTTTGCAATCCTCCATAATGTTTTTTTGGAGATTAGCTGCCACACTCGGATTCATTTGTGCAATCAATGCCACTTGAGAAGCGATGAAATTGCCTGCAATTTAAATTTTATTTTTTTTAAATATAAAATTCAGTAGCATTTTTCTCATATGAAAAAGAGTGTTTTTCATCAATTTATTTTATATATACCAGAAAATAATTAAAACAAATGAGTTTTAAACTAACCAAAAAGTTCACATTCATCCATGGAGGCCAAATTTTGTTGTTGAATCGGAGGAGGTGGAGTTTTTGGCTCCAATTCCAGCGTAGAAGCATTGGAAGAAATAGAAACGTCGGTGGCATTGGAAGAAAAGTCGATGCCATTGGAAAAAATGTCGAAGAGTAGGTTGTTTTGCTCGCCTGGCGGTGTGGCAATTCCTCCATTATTATTTGTTGATGCCATAATTGTATAATTGATTGATTTAATTTATAAATAAATGCTATCTGGAATTTTATAATGGAAATGATTATATATAATAATAAATAATGAATTTTAGCAAATTCTTTAAACAAAAAATGCCGAAATCAACACCGGCTTTAAAAACGAAACCGGTGCAGCAATTTTAAATTGTAAACAGCAAGAAAATACGGATTTTTTATCGTGAAATGTGGAGGAGAAGAAAGCAAAAAAAAACAAATAAATTTTGTGGACATTTTAATTTTCCAATTCCAATAAAAAAAATTCATTATGCCAAATTTCGTTTTCAATTTATTCATAGCCAATTCAAATAATTGTAGACTGGCTCTTTTTATTACAGTAGGCGAACAATTCATACCTAATATTCTTTGACTATAATTCATCGAGGTAATAGTCAATCTGAGAATGTGATAAGTGATATACCATTTTAAAGCCTAAATTGTCTCTTCAATTTGTCCTTTTTAGATTTTATTAATTTAAGTTTTAAAAAAAGTTACATGGCTTTGAGTGAAACAAACAGGAATTTTCTAATTGATTGGAAGAAAAGCCGCTTTTTCTACACGGTGTTTTAATTTTTATTACATTGAAAAGAGTAAATTTATAGAGAGTATTAGAGTTTTCGAATATTATATCGCCTTTCTATTTTGGTTGCTTTCTTGTTGGTCTATGGCCAAAAGAAAGCCCATTTTGGAAGTGAATTAGCACTTTAGTGTGCACTCATCAAACTTTGAAACCCATTTTACCAAATAATTTTTATTTTTTGTTGAATTAATACCAGAATTGTTCATGTGAGAATGTTTTTGTTTGTTGGTTGCAGGCATCTGACATCCATTCTGCCCTTTTCTACATGAAAGTTCTTTTCCTCGGCTAAATTCCGCTTTATTCTTTCAATAAATATTGGAAAATTTGGGCTAATTTTTTTTCAATCGAATTTCCAGAAGCTTTTTTCTTTTCCCAAAAAGAAATGTTTTCCGGTAAAATTTGAAGTATTTGAACCAATGAAAAAATATTTTTTTGCCTATTGCCCTTCATTTTATGGCACATTTCCCAATACTTTTAAGATGGAAGAATTCTTTGCATTTTAAAATGAATTCCATTTTCTTTGGACCTAAAGATTGTCCTTAATCATGAACTTTTCTGTAGGATCAATTTTTAGGATATCTGTATTATTTAAGCAGAAGAGTGGCCACATAATTAAAATTTTGAATACCGTATCCACATTGTAATATTATGAATTTTTTTCACATTTTTCTGCTTCCAATTTTTTATTTTTTCTCAGCCGGAAGGCTATTTTTATATCTTCCCAAATCCCAATGACAAAGAATTCGACAACAATAATGTGCTCGGGGTCATCCATTGACGCATTTCTGGCCTCTCCATTTTTCCTACCGTATACTCATTCCAATATTTTGTTTTTTCTCGCATTCTTCTGCTTCAAATTTCATATTTTTCTCCTAGCCGTAACCCGAAATATTTTTATGTTATACGATTATAAAAAAAATTTGCCCCGTGGGATATTCATCAAAGAAGCATTGACGCATTTTGGACCTTTTTGGCCACCTCTCCATCTCCACTTTCTCCACTTTTGAGAAGATGATGGCCCCATCCCATGCTCTTCATTGCCACTTTTTTCTCAATTGTTTCGTCCCAAATCAGAAATAATATTGTGCCACATATATTTGCCAAAGAATGGCCAAATCTTTCTCTTTGGCCATCTTTTTTCCTTTTCGGCCTCCTCCAAACAATTTTTATTGTTTTTCATTTTGGTTTCCTCTTCAAAATGTCCACCATTTATTTTCCCTTCATTTTTGGCTCAAAAAGCAATAATCCTCAATTGCCCATTTCGGCCACAATTGTCAAAGCCCCCTTTCGGCAAAAAATCCATTCAAATAAATATTTAAAAAAAAGATTTTGCCGAATTCCCTTTTTACATTGTTTTCTCCCTATTTTAGTTTATTTTAACAAAATCCGGTGCTTTTTTGCAACGCAAAATCCACTTTTAGCCAATTCTTTTCCGCTGGACTTTGGCCTAAAAATTCAATCAAATCCATCCCATTTTTCCATCATTTCTTCCGGCATTTTATTATTTTTCAAGTGCCAAAAAGGTACCGGATTGATTTCCTTTACCTTTTTTTTTGCCTTCTTTGTTTTAAATGACAAAATTAAATGTGCATGGCTTTCCGGAGCAGGAATAGCTAATTTCCGTATAATGTTCATATAAAGGGGGTTGGATGAATGTAATTTATTTGATTTTTGTTCTTTTTAGTTAGATAATATATTAATATTAAAAAATTCTTGCAAAGGTCCAAATCTAAATCCTCCCATTCAAAAATAATAATTTGGGCCAAATCCCCCTTTCACTCATATCAAAAATAATATGGGGCCATTTTGGTTGGAGATTATTGAAAAATTAATTATTTTCTTTTTATAAGTCCAAAAATGCCAAAGTTGCGATTGAAACCTGCAACCGCAATTATTTGACTGTTGCAAAAATTAATTTAGGTAGATTAATTTTCTCTGGATTAAGGTCCATCCATTTTTGGCTTTTGGGATGGATAATTGTTTTATAGCTCATTTTCCCCTTTCATCTACTTTACATGTTTTTTCCTTCAAAATTAATTCAATATATTCCCCCGTTCTCAGTTAGTCGGTAGAATATTCTGCGAATTCCAAGAATTCCTTCAAATTTATAATTTTAAAAATATTTTGGTTTCCATAATAAAATTGTGTCAATTTTTAAATATTTTTGTTAACCATAAAATTTTCACAAAAGTTGATGCCATTGTCCTCCACCCTCAATTCCCCCAAATATTCCAAACATTCATTTGCTTTGTTTTGTGCCCAAATATTCCATTCATTCACACTTTTAAATATTCTACGTTTTGTTCATTCATTTTTGGTTTTGTTTATTCCCTTTTTGAAGCCCTACAAAATTGACTAATAAATGAATAATCCATGGCATTTTTCTCTACCGGATGTTCACATTTTCTGTTGCCCTTCATCGTTCATCCCCATGGAGTTTTCTTGTCACATTTTTTCATGTTTAAGGTCAAATCATTGTTTGTTTTCCCATTTTTAAATTTTTGCTTCCTTTTTAAATTATTTATTTTTATTTATTTCTTTATTTATCACATCATCATCATTTTCGATGTTGGTGAAGTTAATTGTTTCAGTGCCATTTTTTAATATTTTTTTTCTATTTTTGGCAAAACCCACTTGCCCTTCTCTGCCTTCTCTCCCTTATAAAAACTCCCCCGCCATTCACTTTTTCCAAAAATTGACTCCTTCCTTTTGACCACATGGCCACAAGCCCATTTCAAGTTATTCGAAGGAATGATTGGGGGAAAGATGAGGCCAATTCCCTCCCTTCCAAGAACTTCTTCTTTTTCAGCAGATGGGCAATTTGTAAATTGAAGGCAAAGGGAAAATATAATGGACAAATTTGAATGCCATTTCATTTTCGAGACGAGTTTTTGGCCAACAAAATTGGAATTAGTTGGTCTTGGTCTAGGCCTATTCCATTCGATGATTGTCCTTCATTTATTTCCAAATGTCATTGTTTCTTTTTTCCATTTATTTTAAACAATTTTTTCCTTCCTTTTTCCCATTACCATATCCCATATGTGCTTTTATCCTCTAATTCCGCCTATTTGCCCCAATTTAATTCCGCCTATTTGCCCCAATTTAATTCCGCCTATTTGCCCCAATTTAATTCCGCCTATTTGTCCCAATTTAATTCCGCCTATTTGCCCCAATTTAATTCCGCCTATTTGCCCCAATATTTAATTCCGCCTATTTGCCCCAATTTAATTCCGCCTATTTGCCCCAATTTAATTCCGCCTATTTGCCCCAATATTTAATTCCGCCTATTTGCCCCAATTTAATTCCGCCTATTTGCCCCAATATTTAATTCCGCCTATTTGCCCCAATTTAATTCCGCCTATTTGCCCCAATATTTAATTCCGCCTATTTGCCCCAATTTAATTCCGCCTATTTGCCCCAATTTAATTCCGCCTATTTGTCCCAATTTAATTCCGCCTATTTGCCCCAATTTAATTCCGCCTATTTGCCCCAATTTAATTCCGCCTATTTGCCCCAATTTAATTCCGCCTATTTGCCCCAATTTAATTCCGCCTATTTGCCCCAATTTAATTCCGCCTATTTGTCCCAATTTAATTCCGCCTATTTGCCCCAATTTAATTCCGCCTATTTGCCCCAATTTAATTCCGCCTATTTGTCCCAATTTAATTCCGCCTATTTGCCCCAATTTAATTCCGCCTATTTGCCCCAATATTTAATTCCGCCTATTTGCCCCAATTTAATTCCGCCTATTTGCCCCAATTTAATTCCGCCTATTTGCCCCAATTTAATTCCGCCTATTTGCCCCAATTTAATTCCGCCTATTTGCCCCAATTTAATTCCGCCTATTTGCCCCAATTTAATTCCGCCTATTTGCCCCAATTTAATTCCGCCTATTTGCCCCAATATTTAATTCTTATAATTATTCCTGATTTCTCCTAATTGATTCTATCTGTTTTGTGTTTCACAATTTAATTTATAATGAAAATGTTGGGTTTAATCTTATTGGCTTAAAAATGGTCCGTATAAAAGAAAGCATGAGGGAATTAATTTTTTGTTTTTGTCCAAAATTTTTGACATCCTAATTCTTTTTTCCTTTGCACTTTTTTGCCCCAAACATTTCACTTATTTTCCATGTTTTTTACTTCCAAAAAGTCCATTCCCCCTTCTAATCCATTAATTTACCCAAAAAAAGGTCACAAAAATGATAAATGAAGGGAATTAGTTGTCTGGAATTTTTGATGGCAAACAAAAAAATTGATGGCCAATTCCAAACAAAATAACCTAACCAAAATGCCATCCTCCATCCAATCTCATTTTTCTACTAAATCTCGATTTTGTCGCCTCTTCCCAATTTGTCCCAATTATTTCCTAATGCCAAAATGCCCTCTTCCCACCATCGCCGTATTTTTCCACTTCATTCCCCGCGCCTCATTTTCACAATGGCCTAATTGGGCCAAAAACATGCCGGCGACGGCGGATGAGCAAAAATGAGGGAAAATGAAGCCAGATTGACGTAAAAATGATGGACAATTTAGAGGGCAAATAAATAAAATGTGGAGTGAAAAAATGAATCAGCACTTTTACATCGGGGGAAAATAATGGATGGCATCCATCCAGAAATGAATGAATTGGGCCAATCAAGGAACATATTTTCATGCGAATTCCGATTCATCTTTTTTACGTCCATTTTCCTTGTTTTGTTTATTTTGCACTTTTGCCTCCATTTTTTCACCTGCCTTTTTTGAAGCCACTTCTGTGACGAACTTCCATTCTAACCCAATTGGAATATTTGCCTTTTAGCCCAAATTTCCTCATCATTTTTGCCTTCAGCTTCTGAAGATGTTTCTTCTGTGCCAGCCGCCAGCCACCCTTCTTTTGCACTTTCCCAGCACCGACCCACCCAAATGTGCCTTTAACAGCAAAATTGGCCCCAATAATTGCTTTGTGGCCTCCCCCAAAGCCCCCTTCCCCCATATTCGCCCCCCACTTTGCCAATGGCCAATTCTCCCCCCTCCGTTGCTTGGCCTCTTGTCGCCAAAGGGGAGGAATCCTTGTCTATTCGACTCGCCTGCCAAATGCCAATGCCATTCCCCCCTCGTTTTCGCACATTTTACGCAATTCCGGCCCCATTCCTAACCCCTTTTTGCTTTTCCTTTTCCGTTTGCCTTTCGTCCGCCAACTTTTTTGGGAATTTCCGATTTGATTTGTTGGCCCAACTTTTTTTGGTCCTCTTTTTTCCGCTTTTCGCCCACTTTCCTCTTCCAACTTTTCGCCTCCAAACAAATGGCTAATAAATTCATTTGACCTTGTTGTTGCCCCCTTTTCCCATTCATTCCTCCCAATTTTTTTTCAGCTGCCTTTCACCCCATTTTTCTGTGAAATCATTTTTAATATTTTTTTCTACGCCATTTTTAAATTCCATTTTTCTTTGCTCTCTTTTTTCCAAATTGCCCCCTAAAAATTGTCCCTTTTTAGGCACATTTTTACTCAAATTATTGGCCAAAGTCGCCAACCCAAATTGGCCCCAATTTTGGGATTAGCACACAATTCGCGTCAGCAATGTCACTTCCTTCCTTCCTTCCTTTTTTTGCATTCCAAATGCCCCATCCACCCAATTTGATCCCAATTTTCCATTGCCTCGCGCACAAATTTGCATAATCCATATTTGGCTAAAGTAATTCCCATTGTTTTCTCCTCTATTTTTGTGATTTATTTGCATTTATTTATTTATTCTAAAAATGTAACTAATAAACATAAATAAGCCTTTCTTTCCACTAATTTTTTGCAGCTTCTTTCCACTAATATTATACAAATTTTTGCAACAAAATTGCAATAATTTACGCCAAAAAATGCTGCGATGTTCGCGCAAATTTGGGTCACGCACCTGCCAGACCACATTCTCCCCACTTCTCATTCTTTCTATTATATTTGCATTTGGAGGAGACCAAAACTCTTTCATTCATTTCCGTCACCTTTTTTATCTCTTTATTACCTGCTTCTTTCCAATTAATGTTAAAAAATAGAATAAAATTTTATAGTTAACTTTTTGATTAAAATAAAATTGAATTAAATAATCTTGCCTATCTAATATTTCTAATTTTGGCTTTAGGAAAAAATATCAAGCTCTTTATTGTTAAAGAAAGATTAATATCATTTTTGACATACCATTATAAGGAATTTCCGGAAAAATTTTAATCCACTCATCAGTCAGCCAAATCCAAAATGTATGTCAACATATTTTTCGGCAAAACTTTTCCCGGTTTGCCCACAAATTTCCGGTCCATATTGCCCAAAATGGCACAAACCTACGCTAAATTCCCCATTTTTACATTCCATTTGCCTAAATCCTCACATTTAAATGGATAAATTAAATGAAGAAGAGAGGATTATGGCCAGTCTAAATCACAAACTTTTTTTTGCCCATTTCCTGGCTCAATTTATTTTTATAAACATTTTTTCATTCAATTATCCATCCATTTTCAACTATGTCCAAAATGGCATGGCACAAATCCACTCTTTCACACTTTTCCTATTTTTCATTTAACAAACATTTTTAATCATTAAATTTTTCACATTTTAAAATATAATCCACCTGGTTTTTTTTGAGTGAACTTCAACTGACTCATTCTATGCCACTTTTTGATATTTGAATTCAATTTATTCCAATGCCAACATTAAAATTGCCAAATATTCAACCAACCAATCAAATATTAGGTAGTTTGATTGTGACGTGAAATAATACCAAATAATCCGAAAATGATGATTGCCCGAGGGGAAAAGGCCAATTTCAGTCCAATTTTGAACACTTTTCCCGACCAATTGTGCCAATGTGCCTGCCAATTTCCTTCCCATCCATCATTTAAAATTTAACACAGAAAGTCCAAAAATTAGCGCACGTCAAAAAGACAATAAAATAATCCGAAATTTCTATTGGCCATTTCAGGGAATTAATTCGCTTTTCAAATTATTGGCCACATTCCCGATTAAAAATATTCCATCATTCATTCATTTTTGGGACAACGATTAAATAAAATGACAAAATTCAATACTCTAATTCAAATATTCCTTCGAGATTAAATCGAAATAAAGGCACTCAAATTTAAACTAACTAACAGCGAAAATTTAAATTTAACTAAAAATTTAGGATTTTTCCTTAAAAATTATTATCAATTTTTATATTACAAATCGATTTCCTACGCACTATATCCTTCTAAATTGAGGCCAAAAATGGCATAAAAATGCCAATTCTGTTTCCACTCAAAATCATAAAAATTCAATCTGCTGGAGGCAATCTCAATGTCAATGTCCACATCATTGAATCCCCACACCTTCTCAATATTCACACTTCGCTCACAACTAAAATTGTGCCACAAATTGTTTGGCAATTGGCCCATGAATAAATGTGTTCCATTTTCTCCATTTCAAATGTCACCAAAAAATGTCATTCACTCTCAAATTCATTCGCCTTTCCTTCAACCAATTTGTTAACTTTTTATTTTCCACCCGAAAATTTGCCCTTTGGCATCAATGACGCGCCAACACCCAAAAAGGCGGAGCAAAATACCATGAAAACTGAATCCATTTAGCCTAGCGGCGACTTCATCCATTCGTCCATCCGGCACCAACCCCCTAAAAAAACAAATGCCGGCATTCCCTTCAGCTCTGCTCAAATTTGGCCACTTTTTCTCCCTTTCGATTTTGGAAGAAGGGCGCCGAACGGCGGTTGGATTGGATGGATTGAATTGGCCCCTTGGGGATCATCGAGACGAGGAAGGGGGACGGACGGATTGGATTGGATTGGATCCTTCTTCGGCTTCTATGGTGGCCAAAAGGGGGAATGAGGGGAAGAATTGTTGGCCGATTTGGATGGGGCCAGTCGAAACCCAATTGGCGGCACACAAAGACAATTGGTGAAGGGAGGAGGCACATTTTTCGGCCAATTTCCGGCCAAATTCCCCTCCTTCCAAAGAGGGGAAACAAACAATTGGAGAAGACTGCATTTTTAAATGTCCTTTGTTCCTCCTTCTTCTTTTTTTTTGTTTTCTATCGTTTTTCCAATTTTTTGCATTTTTTCCCTCCCAACAAACATTTTTGGGGTTCAGAATGATGAATTTACTTTTCCCCTCAAAATCCTTCTTCCTTTTCCAATCCGTCATAAAGTCAATAAATTTTGCATTTTTCCATTTCCGAAATTTGCCACAAAAAAAATTTGAGAAAAAAATTCGGCATTTTTGAAAGTTCAAAGAATTTTCCCATTTTTACAAATTCCAACAATTTAAATGACGCCCTAAAAAACCGATTAAAATGGTTAATAAATTTAATTAGGCAATAAATTTATTCCCCTTTAATTTAATCAATTTGAAGAAATGCGCAGATTGGCTTTTGATTTTTCGAGAACAAAATAATATTATTTCGTGCCATTTCCATTTCCACCTCTCATTTTTTTTTCCATGAATTAAAATTAGCTTCAAATTTCCATTTGACCTCCCACCTTTTGTGCCATTCCCCAATTTTCCTTTTTCAATGAATTTTTATTCCACATATTTTTGCGCGTGAACTTTCACATTTTTTCTTGTTAAAAATAATTATATATTCGTTGGCCGCCTTTTTGCCCATCACCATCAGTATCAAAAGCCCAATTCAATTTCAATGATCAATTCCGCAGCAATGAGGAAAAAGGTAGGTTTAAAAAGGAGAATTGAAGGAGGAAAATAATACAAAAATAAAAATATTTACAAAAAATAGCAAGAAATATTGGAATGGACAAAAGTAATAAATACATTGTTTTGAACTTCTTTCCCTTCTGGGTAATGGGGTCAGGCGCCAAGCGGAATTAATAAAATTAGAACAGGCGGATTTATTTAAAAAAAAAAAACAAGAGGAATTAGATGAAAGAAGCTATACCTGAATGCTAATCTCTCTGATTGATGATTAATGAGAAAATTCCTCCCCCTGTTTTTGATATTCGTCAGAAAAATTGCAGCCGGAAACCACCTATTTGGCATTATATGTGCAAAATAAATTCACCCAAAAATATTCATCAATTTTTAATAGGAAATTGAGAACAACGGAAAATGGGAATGGGCATTTGTGTGAGGGGGATATTCGATGCGGGGGAAAAAGTATTATTAATAAGAAGTTGGCAATGAGTGGCATTTGGACAGGTGGATTTGAGGCAAATTTGTGCAACATTCCATCAGAATTTGTGCAGAATTTGGATGTTTGATGAGTTCACAGAACAATGGCCAAAAAAGGGGAATGGAGGAAAGGGAAATTGTGCCGTCGGCGGAGAATGTGGCCAAGAAAAGAAATCCGTGTCCAATTGTCGGAAATGCAATTTGCATCGAGACAGGGGGATGGCACAATGAAAAAAAGGGTTATATATTGTTGGATGAGGGGGAATAAATTGAATGAACACGGCATTGATTGCCTCTTTTTGCATTTGAGTCCTCGAATGAATGCCATTGGCATTGGCGTTCCCTAAAAATCCCGAAGGATTGAATTTTTGTTCATTTTCTAACAAAAATGTCTCGCTTAAAAACTTGCAAAAAATATGAAAATTGTACTTAAAAATTTTGCTAAGATATATAAAATTTTGCTTGCGCCTTTTCCATTTTTTTTAATTCCAACTTCCGTCAATGTTTCTTTTTTGGATTTGGCAAACTACTCATTTCTTTCTATAGAAGAATTTGCATGTTCCAAGTTCCAACTTCCAACCAATATCCTTTGTTCTATTGAATATTTTACCAATTTGGGTCCTTCCAACATTTGGGCCAATTTTGGGTGAAAATATTCCTTCCAATTTTCAATTCAACCTGCCCTGGAGGGGTGGGGGATGGCCCAGCCCAAGGAATTGTTAATAAAAAATGGAACATGCAGGGGAAATTGGCAAACAAAAGACGGGGGCACAGGAAAATGCCAATGCCAAATTCTGGTTGGAGTCCGGGGAACGGAAAAAGCAGAAAAGCAGCAGAGGAGAAGGGTTCACTTGGAGACCAAAAAATAACCGGGAATTGAGCTCTGCGGGGGAATTGGACCATCCTTCCTCCTCAAACATCATTTTATATTTGGGGTTGGCACAAACATGATGAGAGGATACCTCCATCTTCGCCCATTTTGGTTCTCATTTCCGGTGTTATAGGCGCATTTCACCTAAAAAAGTCGTTTAAGACATTTTTATCCAAACCAGTTTCAAGTAAATCTATGATATTTTCGGATATGACATGTTATAAATAAAACCTTTTAAACTAGTTTCAAAATAAACGTTAAACTACAATAAAACATGTTTTAATTGAAATGTTTTGCATTCTTTTAGGCAAACATACAAACATGCCGATTTCCATTCCTTCCAAAAAATAACATTCTCATAGGCTGCTTCAAATCCTATTAAACCAATTCGAATAAAGTTGGCCAGAATTAATGTCCGAAAGGGCTAAAAATGAGTTTGAAAAGGGAAAATGCTGTAAACATCATCCAATTTAAATTGCTCCCTGTGGTGCCAAAATTGGATCCCCAAATTGAATTGTTGTGTTTATTTTAGTCCAAAAGGCAACAAAATAATAAAAAAAAAACAAAGTCCAGAAGAGTCCAATGGCATTCCAATTTCATGTGGCCACTCCCAATTCCCTGGCTATTCCATCAAATTGATTTTATAGGAGGAAAAATGGCCCAAAAACAATTCCAAAGACCGGAGGCCACCTTCATTCATTCAAATTCTAAGATTCTTCACCACAAATTTGTGTGCACTTTTAGCAGAGGCCAAATCTTCCCTTGTTCATGTTTTTTAATTCCCAAAAGGAATTCGATGAACAGACAACGGTTCTGGGCCATAAATTCCAATTTTCCCTTTAGCAAATTTCTTCCTATCCTCCTTCATTTTTCCGTCATTTCCCCAACGCAATTCTTAGCCATTTCCCTTTTCCTTTTTGCCAATCTTCGATTGGTTGGTTTCTGGCCAAAACGGCAAAACATAATTCGGCCTTTTCGCCCCCTCCTCTTCCAAAAGTTATGATGGTTTGACACGCAAAAATTCTGACAACGGCGGCATAAAATGTTCGAATGAAGAAGGAAAATGAAGGAGGGGAAGAGTTCCTTAGCATATTCCCTCGGGGGATTGGAGGGGGCAAAAGCCTTCACTTCTTTGGCCTTGTTGGGAGCCAATTCCATTCCATGGGCCATCGCCTTTTATTGCTCACAGCGTGACTTGGCGCCTTCGTGCCCCAATCCATTTCCATTCGGCCAACTTAACTTTGGTCCATCCAAATTAGCATTCCCCCTTTTTTTCCCTATTCCTTGTTAAGCTCTTCCCGGAATCCTCCACACATCAAAAATATAAAAAGGCAACAAAGGCACCAAAAATAGGCACAAACATTTAAGAGGGTGGCGGCAAAAAAATTGGCTACACAACCGGTTGACTCGACGGCGGCGATTATTATTATTTTTAGTTTTGGTGCCATTTTTGGTGCCTACTTTTTTTTTTACTCCTTGGGGAATTTGGCATCACATTTTGGTGGGGCAACGGAAATATGCGCCAAAACACACATTTAATGTGCCGTTAAAAATATCCTAAATTTGGTTACACTCACTCAGTCAGGTGAGCGGATACGGATATTACATAATATTGCCCCCCCCCCGCCCCCCTTTGATGAAGTTTGGCGGCGCACAAATTGAATTTGGCGACGAAAAGAATGTAGGGAAAAAGGCATCCGGCCATAATAGGTAACCGTGATTGTGCCCTCGGGGAGAATTCAACCCTTTTAGGCCAATTTCAGCACAAACATTTTGGCCTCGCTTTTGACATTCCATTCACGGCAGAGATTATTCCACCCCACCTTCCGCTATTTTTGGGTCCCTTCCTTTTTGACCACATTTTACGTCGTTTCCGTTTTGATTTTGATACCAAAGATGCCCAAAAATGTTTGTTTGTTTGTTTACTTTTTTTAAGGCCGAACTTTTTGAGGATTTTTGGCCAAACGACGCATCAAATCCTTCTCCCTTTTAAGCGGAAATGCAAATTTTGGGCTCCGTCAAAAATATATTTGGGAATGCCCATTTTGAAGGTTGAATGAACTATTTCTTCGAAGAGGCCAAAATATTCCCACGCCTCTCACAAAATAAACACACAATTCAATTTGGAGGGTCAATTCAACGTTCAATTCCCTTCCATTAAAGCCAAATTAATACGTAGAATGGGGAAAAGTTCAATTTCATTTTATGCTTCCGTGTCCTTTTCAAAGTCCAAATTTATTGAAATATTCAAATAAAATTGGCCAAAATTACTTTAAATTTTAAATAAAATCAGCCAAAATTATTCAAAATTCTATTAAAAAATAACCAAAATTGTTTTAAAATTAGCCAAAATTGTGTTTTTTTTTCCTTCAATTCTCCTTCCAATATAATTCCCCCCAAAATTTGCTGCTGGAATTGACCATTTTTGTGATTGAATTTGGTGCCTTCTTCTATTTTGATTGCTGATGGCGATGGCAGCTCGAGGCGGCCGGCGAACTTCGGTGGCCAGTGTGGCCGGTGGATTTTCGTTATTTCCGCCCTCCGGCGACACTGGTGGCCAAAATTCGCATCATCAAAGTTTACATCCAGATTCAGCAGCATTTCCGCCCGGGTTCAGCCGCGAACGACGAAGAAATTCGTACGCTGCCGGCGTCCCAATTCCCGAATTACTCGTCCAATCGCCGGAAATGAGTCCAACACTGGCACAACAATTAGGGCCTGGCCATCAAGGCCAATATGGATCTGTAAGGACTGGCAAAAACATTTAACCCTTTTTCCTTGCTTTATTAGAAAAATATAGGATAAATATTTAGAAAATTACATTGACCAAAAATAGTAAATTGTGGGGCAAATGGCCATATCTATCTATTCCCCTATCCATATATTTAGCAACATTTGTTGGCGCCAACCGGCAGTTTTCGTCGTCGTCTTCCCCCAACCCCATTGGATTTGGCCAATGGCCGCAATTCTGGCTCACATGAAATGTTGCCCAACAGTGATGAGGAGGGCGGTTTGAGCAGGCGCACAAGTTCCCCGCGGGTTTTGCCCACTCCACCGCCTCAACAACTCCAGCATGGGACAGCATTCTCACCGACCAGCCAATCCTCCACGACTAGTCCGGTTCGATTTAAGGGAAAAATCAAATTATTGTAAATTTGTAAAAAAAATTGAATATAAATATTGGAAATTTTGGGAAATACATAAAAAAATATAATCGAAAACTTGTGCCATTCTTTGGCCTTATCTCATCGAGGCAATAGCCAATCTTGGAAGATAATATGCCATTTGATAGCCCTTTCTAAAAAATGACTTTACCAAATATTAAAAAAATAAACAACTTTTCCTCCAAAAATTCGAATCTATCATACCATGCTCAAAGGCATATAAATTTTATTTAAAATTGAAAATTATAAAATTTACCAATTCAAATTTATTATACTTAATGGCATGAACATTTTTTATTGTTTTAAAAATTAGAAAATTAAAAAAAACCGAAATTGTAGAGGACACTTTGGGCTTTATGTACAAAGGTACATCGCATTCCCTGATTGGTAAATGCCTCAATGAATGAGATATGAAATGATTCAAAGATTAATGAATATATTGAAATGTCAAAAAAGAGTCATTTTCGTTTATATTGGCACAAATTATTAGAAAAATCATTAAATTATTTCTTTGATTTCAGCCTTCCTGGAGCAATGGTTCATCGCCGCAACCGTGTCCCAGTCCCAGCCCCTTTGAAAGGCGTCGTTCAATGCGTCGCCAATTGCCTCCGGAGCCCGTCCAACACCAACAATCCCAACCTCAATTCGACCTCAAAATGAAGGCACAACAACAAATTGTGCTAATCCCAAATTCACCGGTGAATGAGCAAAATTTCAAGCTGGCCGTGAATGGAGGGGTTGCCGAATTGTTGATGAATGGAAATGGTGGCATTTTGCAGAGAAGTTCATCAACGCGAAGTGCAAGACGGCAAAGTGCCAGGTGGGCTTATTAAAGCAATTTATTATTCTGACTTCTGAAGCCTAAAATGGAATATTTTAATGGCAAAAAATTCGTTTGTTAATAAACCAAAAATTAGTTTGTTAATTCACAACTTGACGCTGGGTCAACTTTGCCCCTTTTTTAATAATTCATCAAGAACAAAAACAATTTTGATGCTTTTTGTTATCAAATTAAAGAACAGACTTTTGCCTATCAAATGATATTAATTTTAATTAAATTAATTCAGTATTTATGGAATTATGTTTCAGATGACCTTTGCTATGGATTAGCAAAACTTAATGATTTTTGGCCATAATTCCATCAATTCCCAATCATTTTAAATAAAATTCTTATCATTCGATAGTCAAAAGTCTTATCTATAATTTTATAGCAAAAAGGATTCAAATTTATTAAATGAATTATTAAAACGTCAACAAATTGGGGCATCTTAACGCGTCTAGCCTAGCTTGATGGCAAAGAGAAAATTTAATAGCCTTAAAGGCTTAATCATATTCTGAAACCATAAAATTATAAGAAGAATGAAAAGAAACCTAATCAAATTGTTCATTTTAATTTAAAAATTTCTACAATTCATTCAGATCCGCCAATTTGCCGCCAGTCCCCATTCCAAGGCAACAACAATCCCTGGAAGCAGATAATTCTTCCACTTGCCTCGGAAATGGCCAACAACAAATTCCGCCAAGTGGCCCCCGACTGGCGCGAACCGCCTCTGCCGCTGTGCACACAATGACGGGGGGAAAACGCAGAAGTTTGACGGCGGTTGTTCCAGCCGAAACCACAATGCCAATTCGAGAAAATATTCAACAAAATAATGGAATGGAAAAAGGAAAAGAAATGGATCGGCCACCGACCGAAATTGGGCAAATGACCGCAAAAATAACACAATTGGCCAATATTACGAATACACCGGCTATAGAAAATGCCCAAAATGCGACAACCATAAATCATTGTGGGCCAACAATAAATGGCAGTGGCGATAATTTAATCAACAAAAATGTTGATGAAGGCGCAAAAGATGGCACAACAAATGGAGGAAAATTGAAGAATGGAATGAATGGAACAGCCTCTTCATCCCCAGGTCCAACAATAATTTGTGCCACCACCGCAAATTCGCCAACAAATGCAGCATTGACTCCACCGCCTCCTCCTTCAACAATTGGTTGGCATAAAACAACAAAAAATATTATTTATTTTCAGATAAGGGGAAAATAGTTTATTGAACCTTTCTTCTCTGACATTTTTTTTTACCAATTAAATGAAGTGTACTTTTAATTTTAAGCTTCAGATTTGATTTGAACAAGAGAAAACGAGCATCAGAAAACATAGATTGATGCCTTGGGCATATTTGATTTTTATCCATTTTTCTTGACCGCAAAATCTCTATTAATTCTTCACCCTCAACTTTCACTACCCAGAGCTTCTGGCAGAGTTAACTTAAAAAATTTTATTTTATTAGTTCACAAAATGCATTAAAATGTCCAAAAATTAAGTAGTTAGACCGATCTCGAATTTTTCCAATTTTTGAGGGGTTGAAAAATAATTTATACGGTATGATATATGTGGTCAATTTAATACACAATTTAGCACCAAATAATATTCTCTTCCCAATTACACAGTTTCTGCCCCAACCAGTCCTCGAGACAATCATCAACAATCATCGGAAAGTGCATCGCCGGCACGAAAATATTCCTCCGATTCGCCAACGAACGTTTTAAATGATTTGGCCGCCATCGCCTCGCTGAATTTGAAACGCAATGGATCCGGTTCAATGGCCCATTTATTGGAGCAACAGCACATTTTGAGGAGGGAATTCACCGCAACAAATGGAAATATTGGTGGAATTGGCATGGATGGAGGAGGAGGAATGGGCCAACAACTTTCAAATTCAAATTCCTCCTCACTTTCGCCCTCCATTGAACAGGTTGGTGCAAAGGGCACAAGCAGAATGGCTAATGAGGGGATTCCAGAAAGGATACTTTTATTTAATTTGCTTTAAATTTTTTCTTTTTGAAAAATAATCTTTTTTAAGGTCAAATATTGTAAATTGACTTAATTATCCTTCTTTAAGATTTCTATGTTCCGATAATTAAGTCCTAATCAAAACCTAAATTTAAATCTAAAACTAAGCCCCAACATTTTGCTGTAAGTTTACACGGCTTTAAAAAATATTTTGGATACGAAAATTTTTCAGCAAATTCAATGTATTTTTGGCAATTATTTGAGAAAGAAATCCAAAATCAAATTTGATTCCTTTTAAGTTTTCCCATTGGTTTAGGCTTATGTATTTTTATTTATTGCCTTTCTAAAATTATCCATTATGTTGATTTAATTGTCCAATTAATTAATTTTAAAAAAAATGGAAATTATGAATAGGAAAATGGGCGAGAAAAACAATTTGTTTTGGGTTGGATGAATGACGAATGCGCGCGCGCCTGATGAGCCATTTTTAGGACTTTTCCTTTCCCCCAAGGGGATATGTCCAAAACAGGCATCTAACCCCAAAATGATGATGGGCGAACATTGCTGCCAGTCGCGGATGATGGCTATTTTTGGAAAGTGCGAAAAAAAATATGAACAAAAAATGGGGCCCAAAGGGGAAAGGGCCAAAACAGGGAAAAGCTGCCTTTGGTCCTTCGACCAATATTTGGATACTAATTGGCTTGTTCCCCCCCTTTCACTCTTCTCAATAATTCATTCAATGTTTTTTTTGGCCAGCTTTGGCCTCCGATTGTTTGCGCACAAATTTCATTTAAGCAAAAGGCCGCTGGGCGGAATATTCCATCTGTGGTCCCTTTTTCCTTGGAATATTTTCTTCATTTTGGCCGTTGTTTACACGCACAAATAATAATATTATTATTTTTGCCACCCACTCAAAACTCAATATATATTACCCCGAAAATGGCATTAAATTGGCTCCAAATTTAATTATTTTTAAGGGGTTTTCAACGGAATTTACCGCCAATTAATTCAATTTAGTACCAATTTTATTACTCAAAGAAGGAAATGAATATGAATAACTGCGGAAACCCTTTTAACATTTATTTATTTAAATTATGATTAACCTGTAAACAAAGGCCAAAATCGACAAATATTAAAAAAAGTTTGGAATATTATTTCTATCAAAAATCTAAAAATTTTTACCTTACAAAAGATACCAAAATAATCAAAAACACTGGGATCGAAATCAAATGAATTCACAAAAAAATTAAAAGAAACATTGACAAGCTAATGTGTACGGTAGTCGGTGAATTTAGCCTGAAGGCAGATCCATTTTAAAAGAAGAGAAAGAGGAGCCATCATTCTTTCCTTTGGGTAATTTGAGGCCCCCGACTTTTTGTAAACAAAATAAGTCATAATTCATAAAACTATATGCATTCCAAACAGTTTTTAATGATTTTTATATGGTTTTTTAGAGTGGAAAATTCTCTATCTTTTGATATAAAAAATATATAATTTATTTCATAAAAAATTGCCGATTCCTATTTATCCATTAAATTATTTATTTTGCTGAATCTCCTTAAAAATACCATCAACAAATTCTCAATTATTTTCTATTTGTTTCCTCCCAATTTGTGTTCCAATTCATTCATTCTATTCATTCATTCATCTTCAAAAAGATGAATTATTACATGCGCAAATTTGTTTGGAGTGCGATGGCACTTTTTGAGTGCGCGGATTTTCCCCCAATTCATTTCCGGCATTACCAATCAATCCTCTTCTAATTTTCTTATAATATATTAATCCCAACAGGTCCCAGCCATCTTTTCCCTTCATTTTACTGCCCATTTTTATTATTTACTTTTTTTAATGTGTTATATAGGTCCTCTTTTAATAATCATATTCCTATCAAAATCCCTTCCGCTTTTTATTCTATTTTTATTATAATTTGGGATTAATCCCTTCAAAATGTTACTGAAACATTAATTATCGTCACAAGGGTCTTTCGACGCTTTAAAGATTGATTAAAGAGGATTTATTTTTAATGTAATTTTATATGAGATTTTCTAACACACAAATCCTAAATCCTTTTAAGCCACTTTCCGGTTTTCATTCCACCCAAATATCGCACCTTACTTTTCTCCCTTCTTTTTTTATTTGATGGCATTAAAACCAAATTAGTATTTCATTGCCAGACCAAAAAAACCATTTCAAAAATCCCATCTAGGGTTAATGGATATAAGACCTAAAAACCTAATCTGCTTGTAAAACATTGTAGAAAAAATGTAATCCAAAAACTCTTTAAAACTAACTCATTTAGATATTAGCCAATCCTTCAATATTTCAAGCACAAAACATAAATGTCATGTCCCCAAACTCTAATGGGTTAATAGGCAGGTTTTAAATAAAGACTTAATCTTTTTGATTAAATCCACAATAAAATCGAGCTATATATCCAAATGATTCTTTAAACCACTCTTATATTAGTTTTCAATTTTACTTTATTAATTTAGGAATTATAAGGTATAATTTTTTAACTGGACTGTCCACTCATAAAATCCTTTAAATCCTCAGATTTACTTGCATTTCTTGTAATTTATCCATTTAAAATCCACTTAAATGGGAAATTGTTGCCAGTCCCCTCGACATATTTATTTCACTCATCAATTCATTTTCCCATGCCTCAAAGCTCAAAATGCTGCGCGGCTTCCATCCATCCATTTAATATTATAAAATGTACGACCGACCATTTTGCACTTTTTTTTACATTTGGCACAAAATATGCTAAAAGGCTTCTTCCTCTCAATTCCATTTTTTATTCTACCAAAGATTTTCTTATTTTTTCCCATATTTTTTGGGATTCTTCCTAAAATATACAAAAATAAATTTTCCACGAAAAATCATCCCTTTTTCCTGTTTTTAATCCCAAATTTAGGCCATTTTGTCACTGATTGAGTGGCCTTTTTCGACTTTTCCTCTCCAAACTTTTGTGCCATTCAAAAATTGGCAAATGAGTTCTTTTCATTTTGTCCTCCCAACAAAATGTAAATGGAGCCATTTTCAGCCATTCCACACAAATCCCAATATATCGGGAAAAGGGGGTAAAGGGCGGTGGCCAAAGGCAATTACCCGGCCCATGCCCCCCAAATCCCTCCGACCCCAATCTTGGCTTTGCATTGCATTTTGGGTTGGGCCAATCCGTCACACATTTGGGGAAAGGGAAAATGGATGAATGGAATGGAAAGCGAAGGGAATTGGAGGGAGCTAATCCCCGCATTTGGGGCCAAGGCACTTCCTTTTTTCCTTCATCCCATGGGACCCCCTCCCCCTTCCCCTTTTGTTTGTGGCTGCACCCGAGGGGCGAATGTGAAGCCAAAAAAATGGATTCTGGATGGGCCAATGATGATGGCCGACCGAATGCTTTGGAAGGAAGGGAAAGGGTCGACCTCCCAGTCCGCTTCACCCGAAAAGATGGATTTTCTTCCATTTTCGCCCCAAAAATGGTGGCCATATTCCACATTACCGCTCAAATATTCCTTAAAATTTGACTGCTTCTGAACACCCAAAAAATTGTGAATTCATTTGGAAAATGTTGGCCCATGGCCCTTTCTGCATTTTGGAAATGACCCCACTTCCTCCCACACATTTCTTCATAATCATGGTTGACAAATTTTATGTGCAAAAATCGGTGAAGGCTGCAAAAAATTCTCGGGAAAATCCTTGGAACTAATAAAATGGGCCAATTCTGGGCAATGTTTGTGCGGCCAATTTTTAATATTCCATCTTTTTAATATCCGCCATTGGCACGGAAATGTGGAGGTGTGGACCACCTCCCCATCATTCTTTGGGATTGTCCCCTCAAACCATGGCGAATGGCCCAAACTAACACCAAAACGCCTTCCTTTTTATCATTAGAGGATGCTTCAATACCTAGGCAATTTTTGAGCCATAGTTCATCGAGGCAATGGCCAAGCTGGGCAGATGATAAACCATTGGGAAGTCTAAAGTGCCCTCTACACTTTTGCCTTTTTTTATTTTTTTAATCCCAAAATTTTAAAAAGTTACATGTGTTTAATTAATAGGCTTGAATTTTCAGATTGAGTGGGGATAAACTCCTTTTTCTAAATGTGTTTTGGTTTTTCAAAAAATTATTTAAGCCACTTTTTAGAGAGCATTTTGGGCTTTCAAATGGCATATCGCCTTCCCATTTTGGTTACTTCCTTGTTGAGCTATGGTCAAAAAATAGAATGGCCCACAGGTACTGAGACTATTTTCGCTTATTCACATTTTCCTCCCATTTTGTGCCACTTTCTCAATTTTCTATTTTTTTGTTGGTGTCCAATGGCAATATTCCCCAGCCACTCTTTTGACTTTTCTCTTCATCCTCTTCAGACCAATTAGCGACACTAAAAAGGCGCCACGGCCAAGTAAAATGCCCTCCCTCCATGCCCTTTGGTGGCCGCCAATTTTAAGTGTTTATTTGGCATTTTTTCCCTGGAGGCCATGATGAAATATTTTCCCCTCTGACCAGTCAGTCTAACATATTTTGGCTCAAATTGTGCCAATTAGTGTGCCACAATCGTCAACAAAAAAAAATGTTGGAATGCGCGACATTTTATTAAAAATATTCCCTTATTTTCGTCAACGTTCAACAGACTTTTGCGCATTCGTAACATTTTGACGGCATATTTTCTTGCATATTTTGCAAAAGGACGCTCAAATTATGCCAATTATTTAAGCACTTGGAATATTTAGTTTTTCCTCCATTCATTTTGAAATGTTTTCCTTTTGAATATTTTCCACCAATTCTTTTGAATTCCATTGCACTTTTCTCGAATCCATTCAAATTCATTTTGCTTCCTTATTTTCACATTTTCGCTTGATTAGTTTCCAAATGCCCACCCAAATTTTCGGCATTGGCACCGATTTTGCCAGAGGCGTCAATTTCTTTTCTTTTGCATATTTTTACTCTCATTTTCGCCCACATTTTGCAGCTGGCCCAGCTTTTTCCAATAATTTTCCACATTTCCATAATCAGAAAATGCGTTCAGCCTCCCTTCCCTCCACCCATTTCCATTCGGCCGATTAATTTGCACGGCCTTTTGGCCTTCCACCCATTTTCCTCTTTCCAACAATAATCCAATTCCTCCCCCGCGCCCCCTTCTCTTCCTCCCATTTTCGTCCATTTTTTGCTCCACTTCTTTCGTCCATTTCCACGAATTATTTTTTTTTGTTGGAATAATGTTAATGAGCATAGATAGCCAAGAAAAGAAAGGAACCTGCAGCAAATTTATATTGTTGGCCACAAAAAGGCGCACATTTTGTCCATCCATTTTTGTGCATTCAACGCCATTCATTCATCCATTCTAAACCCATTTTTCTAATCCCTTTTTGCTCTGTGCAGCAAAAAATAGAACGGCACCACTTAAAAAAGAAAGTCAAAAAGTGGTATAGCCCAAATGAAGGGACCAATTTTTGCGGCATTCCGTCCTCCCAGCCAATCCGCTAGCAGCATGAATGTTCGACAGGTCCACAAACAAAAAAAAACCGTCTTAAATCCAATAATTTAATGTAGCCTTTGGGAGAAAAAAATCGTTTATTTAGGGGAGCACAATAGAAGGGTGAAAATGTCTGTCAAAATATGAAAAAAACATCCAAACTTTAAAAGGCAATTTTAATAGTAAAATCCAAGCTTAAAAGAAACATCAAATGTCTTTAAATTAAAGGTGGAATAAGAATTAAAATTTATTCAACATTTAAAAAGGAGATATACCAATGTAGAAGAATGGCTGGGATAATTCAAATCCAACCTTGTTAATCCCATTAATATCTCCTCAACCTTTAAATCTTTTCTAAATTCCTCAAATCCAATTTTCAGTTGAATTGTACGGTGGCCTCTCGATCCGGTTCGGATGCCGAAATCATTGCGGATCCATCCGTTTTGGGTCAGTTAAACTTCAATTCATTACCCTCCTAAACCAATTGCCATTGCTTTATAGGTTTTGATCCTTCCCTCTACACCACAAATGGCCCATCGACCGGTGGTGGCTCCCATTGCTCTGGGTCGGCCCATTCCATTCATTCCGGTTCAATTCCCTCCGATCCGACCACATCATCCACCGCCGAAGACCATTTGCCTAGGCCCAGGGGATTGGGCCTATTGCATTGCACTTTGCAGCATTTCCCCGTCCGGAAACGGCTTCGAGTGAATGTGCTCAAAATTGAAGGTAAAAACATTATTTTTACGGGATTATGAATATAATATCATCATTAATTTCGATATTTCTATTCCCAATTTTATAGGATTGGCCGGTGAACTTCGCCCAGATTTGGAAATTCAGCCATTTTGCAAGTTGACATTGACACCGGGCAAAAAGCAACAACAACAAAGTGTGATAAAAAGGGGCAGAGATGTGGTGTTCAATCAGGCAAGTTAATAATTCCTCTCCTAATTAAATGTGTTTTATTTATACATTTTTAACCCTATTAGCCTAATCCAATGGCCCAATTATGGACTCAAAAATTGGAGGGGGAATTCAATTTTTAATGAATTAAAATTTAATTTTTCTACAATTAAAATTCCAAATAGCCAAAAATTAGCACAAATTTAATCATTTTTATTTTACCTTTCCAAATTTTACCAAAAAATAAAATTTTTAGGAATTTTTCTTCGACTCTGTTGCCACCGAAGAAATCGACACAAAACATTTGCAAATTGAAGTTTGCCACAGCAGCAATCAAAAATTGCAAAAGGACCCCGAAATTGGCGAAGTGCGAATTCCGTTGAGGGATTTGACCCAACAATTATTGACGAAAAAGGAAGTGAGAATTGTGGAGGAATTGAAAGTGTTCTCGGCCTGCTCAAAGAAATTGGGCAGATTGCACATTAGCACATGCATTGAGAAGGAGGCAAAACGGCTGACAATCAATTTGTCCAAAGCAGAGGATTTGCCAAAATGGGGAATCATTGGGGCACCCGGTGAGTGGGGAGTTTTGGATGGGGGCGAAAATATTTGAATAAATTAGATTGAAACACAAAATAGGCGGAATTAAATTGGGGCAAATAGGCGGAATTAAATTGGGGCAAATAGGCGGAATTAAATTGGGGCAAATAGGCGGAATTAAATTGGGGCAAATAGGCGGAATTAAATTGGGGCAAATAGGCGGAATTAAATTGGGGCAAATAGGCGGAATTAAATTGGGGCAAATAGGCGGAATTAAATTGGGGCAAATAGGCGGAATTAAATTGGGGCAAATAGGGAATTAAATTGGGGCAAATAGGCGGAATTAAATTGGGGCAAATAGGCGGAATTAAATTGGGGCAAATAGGCGGAATTAAATTGGGGCAAATAGGCGGAATTAAATTGGGGCAAATAGGCGGAATTAAATTGGGGCAAATAGGCAGAATTAAATTGGGGCAAATAGACAGAATTAAATTGGGGCAAATAGGCGGAATTGAAATAAGAAAGGTGGAAATATTTTAAATAATGTTTCAGAACACTCAAATTGAGTAATTCCTTCGTATTTTAAATAGAAAATTTATGAAAATGAACGAACCAAAATTATGTCCCCATAAAATAGAAGAATAGAAAGGCTTATAAATTATTATGTGACAGTATTAATAGGCTATTTAAAATGCCACATTTTTTCATTCACTTCATTTTCCCTCATTCCATTCCCAGATGTGCAAATTCGAATCAAAATGCAGCAAAGTGGAGGCCCGGAAGTGATAAAATCGTCGAGAGTGTTGAAAAGTACAACAACCGCCGTTTATAAAGAGGCAGTGATGTTTTTGGTCAGCACGAAGGAGGCGGATTTGGCACGGACAAAAATTACCATTTCCGTCCACGATTTATCCAGGTACATCTAAATTCAAATTAAATTAGGTTATTTGGATAGATGGGAACAATTTTTATTGAGTTCTTTCTAATAAAAGGACCACTGGGAATATATTTGGGGGAATTTTTTAACTGTACAAAAAAACATTTAAAATTTGTTGAAAAATTTTCGCTTCGATAAATAATCTTTTTTTGAGGCCATATAACTTGACCATAACAAAGTGTTTCATTCACTTATTTGATTCTAGCCTTCAGTCAGTATTTTTAAATAGTTGAATCCAATTTTAAATTAACACAACAATTTATGATGTAAATATTTTTCCTCAGATCCGTGACCGGCAATGATGTGATTGGCTCCGTCTATTTGGGCGAATTGGCCATGGACAAGTCCGAAATTGACCAATGGCGTGCCACAATGGACCATTGGGGCAAAGAGTACAAAGGTGTGCACGCATTGAAGGACCCAAATGGCCAACATCCTCCATTGCCGGATGTGCATGTTTCCGATGTGCAAGATGGGGAGGAGGATTGAACCCACCTAATTTTGCGCATATTTATTTATAATAATATTTTACTGCTGCTTTTCTTCGCCGTGTGCTTCGCTTTTTTTTCCACAAAATCAAAATTCCATCCATTTCTAAATTTCATTTTCCTCAAAAAATTGCAAATTTTGGGCCAACTTTTATATTTTTTTGAATATACATTTTTAATTTAAACATCAAAAATCAAAGATTGGCCCCAAAATTCATTCCTCTCTCTCTGTTTTTGTTTCCTTTACGAGTTTGGCCCATATTTTCCCCATTTATTTTTGCACATATTCATTCATTCAAATTCCTTCAGAATATTCTCTCGAATTTTATTTCCGAACAAAAAATAATTTTTATTTGTAATAAATTTGCATATTTATATAATAATTAATAAAAGTTTATAATAAATTGCATATATTTGTATTACAAATAGAACATTTCTTATATAATATCATATGGATTTGGCAATTTTTACTTTTATACAATCGAAAAATTGATGATAATGCCCTTCTCAACATTCACTATATTAAGGTTACACTATTCGGTTAAAAAATAAGTCCTCAGTCAACATTCAGTTAAATATATTTTCAAATTATTTAGCCTTCAATTTTAGTATTCATCCATGGATTTAATTAGGTCACAAAGGAGGCTTCTTAATGAATTCCAGAGAGCAAAATCCAATCCAAATTCAATTAAAAATTAATGAAACCCAAGTCGAAGATCCTTCATTAACTGTGGAGTGTGGAGTATAAAAATGAATGCAAACAAAAACAAAAAGAGGCGCAGAATTCCCTCTTTCCTCACTCATCAAATGAGTACAATGCAAATATTTTTGAGAGGCAAAGGGCAATTACTGTAAATGAAAAGAGGGATGGCCCATCGTTCACCACTAAATGGAAGAAGGGAGGACAATGGATGGAGGGGCGTGGGAGGATTTAAATAAATGAAAGAATGAGGAAAGAAGGGAGAATTTGGGGGTGCCGAAAGCAGGTCCATCAATTTGGGCGCAAAATGGCATTATTCAGCAGAGGGGAAACCTGTCAATGTGCGCGGCGGCGCGGATTTCCGCCACTGATGGGGTCAAATGGATTTGTCGCATATTTTGGCATTGGCACCTTCCCTCGAACCCAAACCAAAACAAAATTGGCCATACGGTGCGAGGCCACAATCCAATTGTGTGATGGGCACAAAAGCAGAAGCAAAGGGAATTATTGTGAATGGATTGAATCGTATTTATATGCGCATATGGATTATGGAGATTGGCACACAAAAAGGAAGAATTGCCCATCCTTTAATCCTTGGAAAATTTTTATGGCTATAAAAGTGGCATAAAAAGCCATCATTTATGGCCAATTTATCACAATATTATATTCGGCAATAATCTATCCATCCAATTTTCCATCAATTGGCCAATTCTAATCGGATACATAACTTTACGCCATTTATAATAATAATTCATCAAGGACTAAACAAATTTTAATAATTTTATTAATACATTAAAGAGTCGACTTTTGGCTATAAAATGATACTAAATTTATTTAAATTGATTTAGAATTTAGGGAATTATCTATAAAAAAAACACTATGTCATACTATGGATTAGCGAAATTTTCCAGTGTTTTTTGGGCAAAACTTCATCAATTCTGAACCAATTTTAATTAAAATTAATATTTTTAGATAGCCAAAAGTCTGCTCTTTAATATGCCTGCAAAATAATCATAATTGATTTAGTTCTTCAAGAGTTATTATAAAACAGAGTCAGGTTTGACTTGTTCCCATCTAGAATCTATCCAGCCCCCACATTCCATCCATTGACCAATTCCAATTAATTTTTTACCACTTTTCTCTATAAAATATTTTACTCTTTGCCTCTTAAAATAATCCACCTTTTCCCTTTGGATGAATTTTATGGCCATAACATTCCAAAACACCTGCCATTTTTGTTTGGCTCATTTATGGTGATAAAAATTAACCGAAAATATTTTCAGCTGCAATTTTCCCTAAATTACAAAAATGTCAAAAAATGGGGCCAAATTTGTGTCCATCAATTTTTCCACAATTTTCCTCGTTTTTCTCCTAATTTTGGCCATCATTTTGGTTGCCTATCAGCAACATCAAATTTGGCGCATTTCCTCCGCCAAATGCCAAAATCCAAAGGGGGAATTGGCCATTGAAAAGAGGACAAAAAGAAGTTTAAAAAATGGAGAAGAAAATGGCCCATTGGAATATTCGGTGGATGGGCCACCAAATTATTTTGAACAGGAAAAGGGGGGAACCAATTTGGTTTTGGGCAATTCTCAGGAAATGCTCCATTCCGTCGATGATTCGCCCATTTCCTTTCCGTTGTTTGCTCAATTTTCGGTCAGTTTAATAAAATAGAGAAAAGCATTCTTTTGCCGCCAAACTTTATAATGGTTTAAAAGCGATTTTCATCAGACAAGCCACCATTTTAGCATTTTTGTAGAGCTCATTGAGGCATGTCGATTCATATATAGTTTGCCTGATTTTGCCTAAAACTAATAAGTGAATTTTGAACAAAAAACTTAAAACGGTTTAAATGGTTTAATTCATTCAGTTTAAAACCAAGTCAGACAAATTTTATATGAATTGATACTCAATGTTCTCTACAAAAATGATAAATGGTTTGCCAGGTGAAAATCGCTTCACTTATATGTCAAAAAATATCACCCGTAAATTCCATAATTTTGATTTACAAAAATGATCGTTGAAATTCCAAAATTTGGCATAAAATTCAGGCAAAGACAATGCAAAAATTTTGCCTCGACAAATTCGCAATTGGATGCAAAAATTCACAGGAAAATGGTCCCATTATGAAGGCAAAATCGGAGGCAAATCGTACAAAAATGAAAGGAGAAAAGCCGGCGGGCATTCGACGCCGAAAGAAACCAATAAAAATAAGGAAACAAGGTGGAAAAGAGGGCTTTGGAATTTTGGGCAATTTCTATATTTTTTTATATAAATTTATGCCATTTTTGTGTCTAATTTAAATTCACAGTTTGTCCACCACTCCGCGCGATCGGGCCAGTCCAAATTGTTGGCCACCGTGTCCATCAAATTGGCAGTGCCATGCGAAGAGGCAATCGATGGTTTCTCACTGAATATGGAACCGGGTACGATTAAGGGAACAAAATGTTTGGCTTTATTAGTACGCAAAAATGCATTAAAATGTTCCAATTAAATTATATCAAATGTAAATGAATTTTAGCTACCGTATACCTTTTTAAATACTCCAGGGAAATTATTTTTCATTCCCTAAAAATTGGAAGGGTGGTCTAATTCTTTTCATTGTGAACATTCTTAAACAAATTATAGCTGGTTTTTTGGGGCTTTAAAATTCATTTTACAGTTATTCCCTTTTCCAATTCGATTTGCCGCCCAATAACAATAAAAATGGAAGCAATGACAAATTAGCGATGAAAGCAAAAAGCCGCCGGCACATTGATGATGCACTCTAGATTAGGGAAATTGAAGATGAAGAGGAAAGGGAAGAAACTGAAGAACAGCAATTGGCATTCCCCTCCAAAATGCATACTTTGCCGGAACCATTCCGGGGCACGGATCATACGATTGGAGGCAATGGAGAGGATGAAACAATTTTCTATGAATTGGCCTGTGGCCAACGCATTCAATCATTCCATCTTGGCACCGGACGAAGAATGACTAAACTTATTTATGCGGAAAAGGCAAGAAAGGGAAGAAGGAATATCATTCTAGAATCTACTAGATGTCCCGTATTAGAAGACCACCCTCTAATTTTATATAATAAATTATCCTCGATTTTAAGTATACCATATGCCATTCAAGATTTTTCAATTTTTAAAGAAGCAAAAATACCATTTACCATTTTTTTAAAAAATAGATATAAAATCTTATCTGATCTTCAAAAACAATCCATGATTCCCATTAAATTAGACATCAATTCAATCATTTTTATTAATTTTTTTGATTAAATTGAGGCCATAAAATGCCTCTAACCATTCGGCCTTTCCCTTCCCACAGATTCCACTTTATGGTTTTGGTGTGGCATCCATGGATGGAACGCAGGAAGAAGGCGGCACTGGCTCCTCAATTGATTTGGAATTTGATCAATCCAACGCACTTTTGGTCCTTTTTCAAAGGCCATCTCTTCCGGATGCGGATTCGCCACCTTCTTTCGATTTTAGCGCACTGAAATTGGCACAAGGAAGTTTAAAAGAATTGGGCCAATGGAATTTGAGGGGATTGAACCCGGAAAAATGGGCTAATGCCTTTGTGGCCTGTGGCATTCTCTACAAAGTTGAATTGGCCAATACAAATAATAATGGTGAGGGAATTTTTGGTGAAAATGAGAAAAAATTGTTAGAAATATTTGAACAAAATAAAATTGGAAAATAATGAAATATTTTGCATTCACACTCCTAACAGGAACTGCTCCCTTCAAATTGGCCATTTCGCCGGCTTTCAATTTCCATTCTGGCCAATTTATCGCCGATGATTTGCCCATCGAAAATGAGCATTGGACGGCCACGGGAATGCGCACAATTTCCAATGTTCAATATGATCCGGTGGGAACATTTTATTGGGGGAAAGTCAAAAAAATGGCCATGCCCATCCCACGCTCAATATTTTCCTCTTTTGACTACAGTAGAATTAAAGATATTTTCTGACAATGATTAATCATAATATTGCCGGAGGGAATAATTGATGGATTAATAAGAAAAATGGTAGACATATTTGCCATTTCCAAATCGGCGCCTTTTTATGATCAGAAAAAAAATGAAAAAATTAAATATGGCATGGGAATTTTTTATTAAAATGTAATTCTATTTTAATGCAGGAAACTGATTCATTGAGCGTCTTCGACTCGGGCAAAGTGCTGAATGTACCACTGATCAGAGGAAAATGAATGGAATGTAAAAATTTGCTTTATCAATTTATACACAGAATTAAAATAATTAAAATTTCCTTTATTGGCCAAGAATCCCTTCATTTATATAATAAATATTTTATAAACATTAAATTTCCATATAAAAATTGAACATTTAGTAAGAGAAGTTTATCGCGGTTATATCGCAGATTTAACATAAAAATATTATAAAAATGAATGTCTTTACAAAATTTATATGATTCTTTCCATTTTATGCCGTTCGATTCATTGAAAAATAAAGGACTTCTTTCCCACCGGGTCCATTCTTCTTCCGGAATTGATAGGGTTCAATCTTTTTGAGAATTATTGCCAGCTGATTCACAACTCGTTTGTCTTTTTGTTTTGGTAGGTCATCTCCATCTGTCGATGTTCCTTCGTCCCCTTTTTGTTGTTGCAATTGTTGAAGACGTTGATTCACTTTTGTCAAAAGCTGTAAATATGGTTTTAAATTAAGAAATTGTTTTTAAAAAATGATTATATTAAATTATGTCAATTTTATCATTCAGTTTTGTTTTTGTCGTATCAGCGCAAGTACATAAAAACTTATAACAGGTTGAATTATTTTGCCCTAAATTAATTCTGCCTTTTTTATGCACAAATTAATTCCGCCTATTTGCCCCAATTTAATTCCGCCTATTTGCCCCAATTTAATTCCGTCTATTTGCCCCAATTTAATTCCGCCTATTTGCCCCAATTTAATTCCGCCTATTTGCCCCAATTTAATTCCGCCTATTTGCCCCATTTTAATTCCGCCTATTTGCCCCATTTTAATTCCGCCTATTTGCCCCAATTTAATTCCGCCTATTTGCCCCAATTTAATTCCGCCTATTTGCCCCAATTTAATTCCGCCTATTTGCCCCATTTTAATTCCGCCTGTTTTACACTAAAAATTAATTTCGCATATTTTGGACTATACTAACTACGCTAATTAGACCAAAAAAATCATAATTTTTGCTGGAATATTTCTATTATTAATGAATGATGCCCCACCTGTTTTGTGCTATGTGGTTTCTTCTCCAATAATTTCCGAATGAATTCTTCATTGATTACGTCCGATGCTTTGTCATCACTGTGATTGGATTAAAATATTTTAAATTTCTAAAAATATTTGCCCACCTTTCCGATGAAAGTTTTTGTCGTTTTGCTTCTGATTCTGTAAATTTCGATGCGCCCGCAGCTAAATTGCCAGACTCTTCTTCCGCTGGGCGTTTCCTCTGTTGCTGTTGGGTCGATGTTCCAGTGCCGGATTGGCTGGTCTGCTTTTTCCTCTATAATTTTTAATTTAACTAAGATTTTATAATTAATAAAAAAATTTTCCATCAATAAAATCGCTCAAAAATTTAAAAATTTGTCTACAAAAGGTGAAAAAAGCTTACGACACCCCCGATTCCCAGGACGTCTCCGTTCCAAGTACTAAGGGGGCCCAGCGTTGCTTAACTTGCCAGATCGGACGGGATGGCGTGTATTCAACGCGGTATGGTCGTAAGCGATTGGGTTGGGAAAGAAATAATATTTAATGGGAAGAGGGAATGACAAAAAGGGGTATTAGTTGGAAATGAGAGAAATTCTAAAGGGGTATTCCATTACTTTATTTTTTTTGGAATGCACTTAATTGACCAAAGGTATTGTTTTTTTAAATAATTATTATTTTTTTACCTTATCTTGGATGAACAAAACTGACATGACTTTCTCACTGTCCGGATCCTCATCATCCGATTCACCGCCCGAAGAATCTGAAGAAAATCGTATTCTTTCAAAATATAAATGATTAAATTCCAATTTGTTCACCTTTATCATCATCAAATTCATTTTTAATGGCATTGGCCTTTTGTGCCATCATTTTCTCCACAGTTTTGACTGCTTTCGATGATCGAATTTCTAAAAAAAACAATTTAATTTAAAAATATTCTTTTTATTACCATTTTTCTTTTCCTCCTCTCCATCAGCCATTTCCACGTCTTCTTCCTCCTTTTCACCTTTTGCCTCTTCTTCTTCCTTTTCCTCCTCATCGGCTCCTTCATCCTCCTCCTCTTCGTCCGATTCCAGCGCTCCCTTCAGCCCTTTTTCGTCCTCAACTCCAACCAAATCCTCTTCCATCTTCTTTTCCGCGTTTAGTTCTTCACGGCTAAAAATATTATTTTTTTTTAAATCATTTTTGAATTCAAATAAGTGAGCAATTTTTAAAAGGAAATAGTTTGTGAGATCTATCGATTGGATATATGGTTTGGGGGTTTAGAAAAACCATCGAACAATTATATTTTTTGCCATTTTCATATTTTTTTCTTTTCTTTGAAATTATTTCCTTCATAATTCCCTCACTTACTCTGTGTCTGATCCCGAATCGGACATATAATCATATTCGCGGCCTTCGTCGTCTCCATCGTCTGATTCATAAGCTGAAATTTGTTCATCACATTAATTAATATCCTCAATTTAAATTTTTTTTCAACATTAATTTAAATATTTTCCCCAAATTATTTTATATTTTTCCTAACCTGCCACCTCCTCCGCATTTTCCACTCGTTGTTTTTTCTTCTCCTTTTTGGCCTGTTCCATTTTCTTTTTATTATTTGTTCCTCCTTTCTTTTTTGTGCCCTTTCCGCCTTCTTTTCCTCCTCCATTTTCGCCGCCTTCTCCGTCTTCCTCGTCCGAACTTGCTTCATCCTTTATTTTCTGCAAAATTGGTAAATAATTTATTATAAAATTTTTATATATTTAATTAAAAATAAATTGATCGATAATTTTAATTATTTTAATTTATTTTTATTTGGTGTATTTGTGCATATTTTATATCTAATTAAATATTAATTATTTTAATTAACAAAAATAATTAAAAACAAACCAATGATGGTCCTCCCTTCCTCATCATCAGTGTTGTCTTTTGTTGTTTCTCTTCCTCCTCGGCCAGCTGCTTTTGGATTTGTGCTTTGAATGCCAATTGGTTCACAATTTTGTCCATTTCCTTGAAATGTTCTTCGGCTTGTTCCGCGTCCAAATATTTGTAGGTAACTGCGGGCAGGAATTGATACCATTCGTCCACTTTGACCGCCTCCAAATCATTGCCCGACTAAAAATTAATTTAAAAATGAATTTTAATTAATTTTAAATTGAATTTTAATTTAATCATTTTAAATTGAATTTTTAATTAAATTAATTTTAAATTGTAATTAAATTTTTATTTAATTAAAAGTAAATTTTGATTAAATTAAATTTAAATGTTAATTTTATTCATATTACAACCTTATAGAAGACCCAATAATCCGCATGAACTCCGGCACCCGCCTCCCGAATTGACCGAAATTTGCGCACTTTCCTTTCCACCGTTGCCTCTTCTCCATTTTCTTCTTCATTTCCGGCCGCTGAATTCATCTGTTGCTGTTCAATTGTTAATTTCCACGGCTGCTTATCATGTTCATATTTTCGTCCATATCGCCCGTATTTTTTGCGTCTTGACTCCTCCCTTGCTGCCTTTCCATATTCACTGCCTTCGCCATATTCTTGCACAATTTCGCCGGTCATATTCACCTAAATTTATTTAAATTGAATTAAATTTTGAATAAATTAAATTACTCCTTGTCGTCGATTGTCCTCTCGTTCCATTTTCACAATTTCATTGGTCCACTTTTCCGGTTTAACATTCAAACTTTCGTTAAATTTCAGGATTGAAAGGCGCCGTTTTTCAGTTCTAAAAAATTAAATTTAATATTAATTATTTTTTGCAAATTTATTTTTGATTTAAACAGCAATGCCCCTCCTAAATAATTCATTATTATGAGTTTGGGCATCTGGTGAATTGGGAGCTAGCGAATCTCCTTAAATACCACTTGGAAGGAGGTATGACCTAGCGACCCAAACTCAACGCAATGGTCTAATAAATATAATAAAGAAATAGAAAATGCCGTAACGCGAAGTCCCGTGACCAAATTGGTTCATTTATAAAAATCGATATTATTTATCAAGGAAGATTTGGCCAAAAATATTTACTTTCTTTAGGGTGATTAAAACTTTTCCGTTAAATTCTATAAATTAGCATTTTTACTTACTTTGGTATACGCACAAAAAACTCCTTGCTTTGTGCTGGTTTTGAAGTCATTTTAAAATAATCCAAATCTAAAATTTAATAGAAAACCATAAAAATTATAAAAATCAATAAAAAATAAATCAAAGTTTTAAAACTTTTAAAAGATGATAAAAATTTGAAAAAAAAAAACAAATTTATTCTAAATTCAAAAACTAAAAATATAATCAAATAATTAATAATTTAGGCCACTGCTTTGTCCGTCGCCTTCACTTCTTTTCCTTCATTCTTCTCTTTCCAATAGTTTCGGCGGAATGTTTCCAGCCAAGATTGTTCCTTCATTTTGTTCAACTCCCAATTGAGAATTCGGCCGCGAATTGCATTCACAATTTCCCTTGGACGTCTATTTTGGCCGTAATGGTCTTGGAATTGTCCTTCTGGATCGATTAAATACATTATAATTGAATGGTCCACGATGTAGTCATTCTTATTCTTTGCGCTCTTTTGGCCTTCACTGTAATAAATCCGAAATGCTTTGGCCACTTTTTGTACCTGGAAAATATTTTGGAGATGTTTATTCGATTTTTTATCAATTGAAGTTAATATTTATTATTTAAATAGCAATTATCTATTTTTTTATTAAAAATAAAGCCAAAACCTGCTCTTTAGTGCCAGTAAAGCCACGAAGTTTTGGCGAAAATTCTGAGCAATATTTCTTCACCCGTTCAACCGTATCCCGTTCTGGGTCCACCGAAATGAAAATGGGCAAAACTTTGATGGCCCTCTCTTCACGGTCGAAAATGTCAACAACGTCGATTAGTTTTTCAATTTCATCGGGGCAAACTTAATTGATTTGGAGGTTAGTTAAATTGCATTCATTCACTTACTATCAGGACAATTTGTGAAACTAAAAATTTTATAAATTTATTTCAATTTAATATTTAAAGCCTTACCCAAAGTAAATGAGCAGCCAATTGCCAAGCAAATCTTTGCTTCCCTCCGGTTTGCCTTCCGAATTTACCAGTTCCCATTCGCCGCCAATTTTTGCTCGTCCGATTGCCCTCTTCCTATTTCGTTCTCTTTCATTGTCACTCTAAAATTACAAAATTTTTTAAAAACAATTTAATTGAATAAACCATCTTCTTTGAAAAATAGAAAACGACGAGCATTGAAGCGACAATTGTTGAAAACATTGCAAAATATTTCCACGTGAGCACTATAGCAAAACCACTCTGCCTTGCTTGTGCCTATTTATTAAAAAATAGTTTAATTAGATGGTTTAAATGCTTACAGTTCTGCGGGCTTCAAAATTCATAAAAGTTTTGTCCAATTCAGTCGGTTTTCCTGCCTTCGCATTTGCCAAATCCGCTTCAATCTTTTTGTTGATGGCATCCAAATCAATTTTTATTTCTGCCTCATTCTTCTTATTGTTATTTCCTGATGATGCATTTTGATTTGATTGGTCGGAAAATAAACGAAAAATCAGAACTCTTTTGCTGCCATAAAGATTATTTTGAATTTTTCGGTTTATTAGTTTCGAAAGCATACTTATCTGAATGAATATGGTTTAATAAACAAATCAACTTCGAGATTAGAAATTAGTTTAAACTGGTAAAGTTTATGTTGATGAGTTTATAAAAACATCCATTTGGAATAAATTTAGTCCACGCAGGGGTTTTTTGAAAGTAACGTACTAATCAATCTAATCATAAATCAATAATAAAAAACACCTATTTAGAATTCTCGTTTCTAGCGCATTTCATGGTTGGTTTCATCAATCATATTTCATCGAAAAAGGAAAAAGAAAAGTTCGGGTTTAATAAGACATTTTGTCCAAACCGGTTTTCATCAAAATCAATTTTAAAGGATAAAAAACGGAAAAAACCAATACAATGATGATGAGATGATTTCAGAATTAACGTGTTGGGAAGCCGTTAAAATAAATCAATATCAAAACATGTATTTGTCAAAAAAAAGGTTCAATTAAAATGTTTTAAACTTTTTGATGAAACGCGTAAACAAACATGATAAATCAGAAATCACTAATAAGATAACCAAAAAATCTATGTTTCAATATCGAGATTTGGATGAAAGGAGGAAGGGGTCGAATCGGGATTCAACTTATTTCTTTATTAAAATCAATCAAATATTCTAAATTTTAGCACTAAATAAAAATGGATTCCGAAAAATCCTTTAAAGTTGTATTGCTTGGTGAGGGGGCAGTTGGAAAAACTTCAATAATGCTGCGATACACGGAAAACAAATTTATCGATAAGCATGTTTCCACAGTGCAAGCCGCATTTGCCAGCAAACGAATTGAATTGGACGATGGTGGCCAATGTGAAATGGCCATTTGGGACACAGGTTTATTTAATTAAATAATTCTTATCTACTTATTTGATTTTTGCAGCTGGTCAGGAACGATTCCATGCATTGGGGCCAATTTATTACCGAGATTCAAACGGTCTGTTTTATTTTTTGAGATATTGATTGAACTATTTTTAGGCGCTCTCCTCGTTTATGACATCACCGATAGAAGTTCATTCGAGCGGGTGAAAAAATGGGTAATGGAATTGAAACAAATGCTCGGCGACACAGTTATACTTTTCGTGATTGGCAACAAAATCGATTTGGAGGCAAATCGGAAAATTTCCAAGGATGAAGCGGCCAGGTTAACACAAATTATTATTGAAAGATTAAATTATTTTTAAAAATTAAGTTATGCGGAATCGATCAGTGCCCAATTCCTGGAATGTTCTGCAAAAATGAATGAAGGCGTCACGGAGATTTTCCAGAATATTGCAAGAGGTAAATTTCCATCAAATTCAATTTTTAAATATTTATTTAAAAAATTTTAGAAATGTTAAAAGTGGCAGAAAATGAAGCAACAATGAATGGGGAAGACGTTTCGGGTTCATCAGTATTCCAAAGGCATGGATCGAGGCGGAGCATTCGAATTGTTGATGAGCCACCGGCGGCGGCGGAAAGAACGGGAAGAAAATGTTGTTAACCCCCACCCTAATTTATTAGAACAATTTTCCCATCCCCAAATATGTTTATATTGCCATCGTTTTAATTAACATTTCACACATATAACAAAATGGGTATTTATTTTGCAATTTTTCATATAGATAATTAAAATAAATAAATGTGCATTCCAATATAAAAATTTGATTATTCTCCATTTATTTGTTTTTCAATGTTGGAATTTGTTTCTGCTTTCCTCTTTTTCGTCTCCAATTTTTCCTTCAATTCGGCAATTCCATTGCAACGGGGAAGGGTGGCAATTTTTTGGTATTCCTTAAAAAATATTTAAAATATTAATTTTTTGTATCCCAAATAAATAATTGCCTTTTTCGTTGGTCCCATTCGAATGAATGCGTCCAATCCGGCAAAAGATGGCTCTTCTTCCAAATTTCCAGCCACTGAGGAAAGTTCATCCAACATCATTTTAATGTTCGTCGCTCTGATTAGGAGGGGATAATTATTTAATATTATTTGATTTTATTGGCTTACTTCACTTGATATTCTGCCCAAAATCCTTGCAATGTTTCTGAAAAATTATAAAAAATTAAATGGACAAATCAATTAATTTGATAAATTATTTAATTAATTGGTGGATCGTGGATTGGAATTTTTTGTTAATTATTAATAAAAAAAACAAAAATATTTTGTTTTGAATTTTTAATTCTAATCTAATGAATCCAACAAAGGCCAAAATAAATTTAAACTAACTAATTAATGCAGAAATTGCTTCCCGATCGAATTGCCATTCCAATGAGCCACTTGGATAATTGCAATCAAAAAGGCAAAGTGGCAGTTCATTGGCCAAATTGTAAGCAGGCCTAGGCAATAAAAATATATAAAAACCTCATTTTGATTGATTTTACCTTGATGGAAATTGTTCAATGTCGAGGAGTTGGCGAATTATCTTCAAAAAATTTTTTGAAAAATTTTTCAAATTTTTTAAACCTCCGGTTCCTCATTTTCACAGCCAATTTCATAGAGTAAAGTAACAATGCAACGAATTTGATGCCAAAGGAAGCCACTGGCCTTTATTGTCAATTTGAATAAATCAAATGGGGATGAAGAATCATTTGGCCTTAATAAACAAAAATATTTTTTATTAAATTTCGTAAATTTTTTAAAATTAACCCGATTTCCTCCACCATTGCCGAATTTATTCGCCTAAAATAGGTCAATTCCAAATTTGCTTCGTTTCGATTAATGTGACAAAAATTGCGAAAATCATGTTGGCCAATTAAATGCTGGCATGCTTCATTCATTGCCTGAAAAAATTGAAGAATTATTTTTAATTAAATTTAATACGCTTTAATTTTGATCAAAACATAAATTATATATCAATCGATGCGTGTTGATGAGATCTATCGATTGACGATTGGTATATGATTTGAGGCTTGCGGGTCTAGGTCAAACGATTGAATAATTATAATTTTTTGTCATTTTCAATACTTTTTCATCAAATTAAATATTTCCTAGTTTTTAAAATTTATATATTTGGGAACGAACTGGAATATTCCGGATCAGCGATCTGGGAAAAACGTAGGTGTAAATGCGTTCAATGCAATCATGTCGAGCACTAAAAAATGTAAAAATTAATCGCTAAAAAATGTTCAAAAACCTGAAATCATTTGGAACCGGTGCCCAACAAATGCCTCGAATTGTTTTTGGCAAAACCCGATTGAGTCTAAAAATTGAATTAATCTAATTTTTTAATAAAATTGGGCACATTTTAATATAAGGCAATTCATTTGCCAGATCAATTTTATCATTTCCATCATTTGAAATGTCATTGGATCTAAAAAACATTAAAATTTATCAAAAATTCAAAATAAATTGGGCACCTGACCGTGAGTGCCACAACCTGCCGGAATGCGGAAACTCCTTTGTCCGTTCTGCCACATTTTGTGAATTTGCAGGATTCAACGGATTCAATCATTTTGGTTTTTAACAAAGCCGCAAATAAATGCTAAAAAATAAAATTTAAAAATGGTATTTTTGAATAACTAATTTGTTTAATTAAAAACGTGCTATTTTATTTCATTTAATTTTTGCAGACTAATTTGTTTTTTTATTCGTTGAATACTCTGAGCCAACCTGTTCAATTGTGTTTCCCAAATTTGCCTGCCGTGCCAATCCATTGTGTTCCCAGCCCAAATATAAGAACATTAGGGCAATACGCCGTGTTTTATTGTAGTTAAAATCAAAATTTTTCCTCATCCTTTTCTTTTGATTTAAATTTTATATGTTTTTTTTCTAAATTTTCTGAAATAGGTAATTCACGATTGGAAATGGTGGTGGGGTGACGGAAAGCTGGGGAGTCCCCGTAGATCGGATAAACATTTGAGCAGGAAAGGTCCAGCTGGGCGTGCGCCGCTATAAGTGCCCAATAGAAAGAGCGAGGAAGACTAGAACTAGACTTTAGAAGTTAGAACCTACCCCAGACTAGACTTAGACCCATAAAAAATGTGATAAGGAAAAATCCTCACTTCACATAGCACTATTGCAAAATGGAAGCAGTTGATGATTGGATTATCCATAGCTATGTTTTACTTTTACAAGCTTACAACAATCAAGCATAAAAATAAAAATACGGCAAGGCAAGAAATATCGATATTAAAATTTCGAAGCGAATGTTATAGTAGAAGGTAGAACCAACAAGCAACCACGCACCACGGTATGAGATATGACCGATTATCGATTGATTCGTTTAACCTCACGTATCACATTACCCTCATCACCGCTCAGCGCTCACCTATTCATTTCATTGTTCATTCATTCTGCATTGTTCTTTGTTCATACATACAAAATCTCTAATCTACAACACAGAACACACGCATACGCAACGCAACGCATATATCGACTACAAAATAATTTGCATCTAACGCAAATAAGTTCAAACAATGCTTATTTTTTCGCAAATATTTCCAAACCCAAACCTTTTAAGCGAAAGCGAATGCAATACGCAAGCCCTATAATTTGGCAAGAAATAGGCTCGACATAAGCTCTCAAATCAAATTTAAGATTTTTTCAATCTCATAGTTGTTTTTTGAAAGATAGATTTTTTTCACTTTTTTCTAGCAATAGCAATCACCTTCACCAATCATCGAATAAATAAATGGACTTCTGCAGCAGTCAAACATTTGTTGATCCACAAACCGTTATCAACGAAAGCAAAATTTATTGGACCATTTTTGTAAGTGTTTATAAACCTTAAGTTATCAATTATCATTCTCAAAATCCTTTTACAGCATTGGCTCTTCTTTCTTTCACTACAAAAAGCTTTTAAAAATTTCAAATGCTTTCTTCAAAAACCAACATTCTTGGCTGCCTTGTTCATTGTTTTGTTGACTTTGCCAACCGCCTTTCTTTTCCATTTTCTCTACATCAAATTATGCTTCAGTTTCTGGCTTTCCACAATGGTAAATTATTATTTTTACTTCCTAATTTATTTATTATTTCTCAAAGATTGTTTTAACTTCTCCATTTTTTGCTTCACTTTGTTTTGCTTTGCTCTATCGCCGCTTGGAAGCGTCAACCAAATCATTGGTCATGGATTTTTGCTTCACTCGGGTAAATTTAATCAATATTTCACAACATAATTTCCAATTTTTCAGTTAATTAAATTCAATTTCGATCAACTTTATCAGAACACGGAAAAATCTTTCAATGAAAAACCAATTGTGGCAATTCAGGCATTGAAATCGGAGGATAATATTGTCAAGGTTTATTTACAAATTCATTGTTTAAATTAAAATTCATTTTAAAGTTCTTTGGCTTAAAACAATTGCAAAAGAATTGTTCTGGAATGCCACAGGAAAGGCAGCCACTCTATTCACTCAGTCAACCAGGTTTATTTTTCCATATTCAAATTAAAATGACATTTTTAGGCGGTCATCCCCGAAATTGGAACACTCTTCGCGATTGTGCCCTTGGGTTTGTGGACGAAATGCGCAATCGACTCCAATCTGAAACACGTTTTCGAACAATCCAAACGACCACCGCACATCAACAAAAATTGTCGGATAGCAACATTTTGGCTAATGGCGGGGGAAGTCCAAATCGATCCACGGATTCATCAATCATTTTGAATGAACTCTACGAGGGGAAACAATCATTTTTTGTGCCACCCACGCTCAAACCACGTTCAGCAGGTTTATTATTATTTTTTAAAAATTATTTTGGCAAGACTAGTGTTTATCCTACCTGGTATTTTTGATCGACTGGGTCGAGAATTGTGTCATTCGACAGAGCTCCACATGTCGAGTAAAAAATGTGATGACCATTAATTGATCCGACAACAAGAAAAACTTTGTGACCTCAGGAAATAGCAAAAGTGAGAGGTGGTCCCCCCCCCCCCCCCCTCTAGAGGTCGAAACTTGAAAAATTTTTGAAATTTTTTCGATCAAATTATATCCCAATCGAAGTGTTTCGGTGAGCCGAGCGCGAATCCTTCAGTTGGTTTTGTATAAAACTCAAAAATAAAAAAAAAAGTTTTGGCCATTTTACCTTCATTTTTGCAACAATTATAGGTCTCGGGTTCGAATCCGCTCAGAGGCCAATATTTTTTTTGTTCATGGTTTTCACTTTTTATGATTTTTAAACATTGTAAATATATTTCTAGAAGAAATAATAATTCGATCTTCGATACGAAAAAACCCGTTAGGATAAACGCTAGTATATAGTATTAACATTATTTTATAAGCTAAAATTAATCAAATAAAATTTGTAAAAATCAAATAAAATTCCCCATATTTTTCAGATCAATTTTTGGCCGAAATAAAACAACATCGATTTCGGATGCCATTTTTTGTCGACACAATTGCCACAAAAATTCGTCAATCAATTCTGTTTCGTAAACCCATTGTGACAATTTATCAAATTTTGTGCACAATTTTGGCCGTTCAAGGTTAAATAATAAATGGCATAAATTTATTATTCCTCATTATTTTTAGCATTGTCCAAAATAATTATAAATTCATTGATGGAAGACCATTTTGGCATTGTTCAAAAGGATTTGCGCATTTGTTTGTCCTCTTTGGCCCGTCTTTCCATTGCCATAGATGCATATGTCAAAGCAATTGCAGTAAGAATCCCACTTTTTGGGCACATTTTCAATTAAATTTATTTGGAATTTTTCAGAGAACCGACAAAATTGCCCTCTACCATGACCTCAAATTGCACATTTTGGATGGAGAATTGGCCAATGCATTGAAGGAAATTCGCACTGTTTTTGGCCCATATATCAAGTAAAATACATTAATTAAATAAAATCATTTAAATTTCAATAATTAAAATCATTAATTTTCAGTGATTTGGAATTGAACCCAACCGAATTTGAAGTGTTCAAAATACTCAATTAAAATTGAATGAAGATGGCTGGCCTTTAATTAATTTCCATGATGCGTCCGATGATCTCCCTAATTTCCCTTTTCATTTTATTTTACTATTATTTTGGATATCTTCCCTCAATTTGTGAGTGTTTAATTTTATTTACATAAAATAAAATGAATAAAGAAACATTTTCTGTTTTAATGAGCGGTATCAACCGCAAATATTCTTATATTTTTTATAATTCTTTATATTAAAAATAATTTTAAGTTGTACATAATGCCTTCGAATAACAAAAATAAATGTATTTGGCTATCAATTTTATTTGCCATTAATTTGCTAAATTATTTGGACCGGTTTATTATATCAGGTAAGAATAATTGTTTTGATTATTCAATTTATTTTAAGGAATATACAACGATGTGAGGTCCTTTTATGAAATTGGCGATGAGATGATGTACTTCGTGCAATTCGTTTTCATCCTTTTTGATTTGATTTTGGCACCAATTTGTGGATTTTTAGGCGATCGGTTGGTTCGAATATGGAAATGAATTTGAAACAAATTTTTTATTTAGATTCAGCCGAAAACGCATAATAATGTTCGGTGAAATGGTTTGGATTGGTGCCGTTCTTGCCTCCTCATTCATTCCAAAAAAGGTTCAAGAAAATTAATTAATAATAAAACTAAAATTTGTAGCATTTTTGGTTATTCGTTCTCCTTCGTGCCATTATTGGAATTGGTGAAGCTTCGTATGCGGTAATTGCTCCAAAAATGATCTCCAAATTATTCGCCGGCAAAATGCGCAGTCGAGTTCTAATGTTTTTCTATTTTGCCATTCCAGTTGGAAGGTAATAAAATCATAATTTAAATTGAAATTATAATTTTAGTGGTCTTGGCTATGTTATTGGTTCATCGGTGACCAGCATTGTCAAAGGTGGCCAAAATGAATGTTCAGATTGTTGGCAATGGAGTATTCGGGCAACCCCAATAATTGGTCTAATCACATTGATTGCAATGATTGTTGGTGTGGAGGAACCGGTTAGGGGAATTTAAAAAATTAAAATTAAAAATATATATTTGAAGAAACGTCGTCACCAACAACAGCAAGGTCAAACATTTCCTCAACAACAACATCATCGGTTCCAACATCCGCCACAACAAAATCAATCACCGAACCCGCCTTTCCATTCACAACATCAGCAGAATGCTGGTGGCTTTGTCAATTTCCCTCCGCCATCACCAGCTGCTGAACAGCAACATCAAACATCTTTTGGCGAATTACAACAACAACAACAATACATACCGACAGAAGGGGGTCAGCCGCCGCCGCAATCATTTTCATTCAATCCTGAATTTCAACAACAAGGATTTGGAACCTCAGCACCGCCTATTCCACCGCCAGTTCTTGTTCTGCCACCTGTGTTAACAGGAACACCAACATCAACAATTGGGCAACAACAAGCTCAACAGGGATTCGGGTCCTTCAATTATTCTGCTAGTGGTGTTAACCCTGAACAGGTTCCCCTCACATTCCATTATAAAAACAGTTTTTATAAATATAGAAATTTATCTATGATAATAACAATTAATTTTTCGGAAAAAATAAAAATAATTTGCATTAACAAATTTTATAGCCGCCACTTCCTCATTTGCAACCACCTTCAACCTCATGCGCCACTATTACCTCGCAGCATCAGTTCCAACAAAAAGAAGGCGGAAAGAGCACCAAAAAGAAGGGAGGAACAAATAATAAAAAGAAAATGGAACAGGCCAAAAAGGAGAAGAAAAAACAACGGGTGGAAAATGCGGAGGAGGTGGCAGGTTTGAAAATAAAAATTGATGAAAAATATATAAATTAATTGTAATTTCAGCCTATCAATCAGACGATGGAGACGACGAAGGCCGCGAATATGATTATAAGTCCGATTCGGGATCAGACACAGAGTAAGTGAATTATTATGAAGGAAATACTTTTAAAGAAAAGAAAGAAATATGAAAATGGCCAAAAATAAATGGGTCAATGGTTTTTCTACCCAAACCATATATCCAATCGATAGATCAGATCTCACAAATTAAATCCTTTTATTTAAAAATTGAGTCACTTAAACTAATTCAAAAATGAATTTAATTAATAAATTTATTATTTTTAGCCGTGAAGAACTAAACTCGGAAAAGAAGATGGAAGAGGATTTGGTTGGAGTTGAGGACGAAAAAGGGCTGAAGGGAGCGCTGGAATCGGACGAAAAGGAGGAAAAGGAAGAAGAAGAGGCAAAAAGTGAAAAGGAGGAAGAAGATGTGGAAATGGCCGATGGAGAGGAGGAAAAGAAAAATGGTAATAAAAAGAATATTTTAAATTAAATTATTTTTTTTTAGAAATTCGATCTTCAAAAGCAGTCAAAACTGTGGAGAAAATGATGGCACAAAAGGCGAATGCCATCAAAAATGAATTTGACGATGATAAAGGTGGGCACAGTGGAATTTAATCATTTATATTTTGAATCTGATTTTCTTCAGATTCTTCGGACGGTGAATCGGATGATGAGGATCCGGACAGTGAGAAAGTCATGTCATTATCCATTTCCACTTCAAATTCGTCCGCATCTTCAATTTCGTCCGCATCTTCAATTTCGTCCACATCTTCACTTTCGGAACAACCTGGGCCAAGTGGAAAAGAAGGAATTAATGATTTAAACAAGATGCTGAAAAAGATGGGAGTTGGTTGCAGGCAAAAATATTTGGACGCAAAAAACAAAAAAGCCAACAAAGTGAGCATTACAATTACAATTCATTCATTGTTGATTTTTCAAATAATTTTCAGGAAAATAATGCGCAAGGCATTGGCAAGAAGATCGAAAAGGGTGGACGCAAACAACGCAAGGAACGAAAGAACCGTCAGAAGAAAGTCCGCGGTACAAAGAAGGGCAAAGTTCAGACCGGCAAAAAATAATGATGAGGCACAAATGAATGAAAGAAGAATAATTTTGGAATGAACTTTATTATTAAAAACATCATTATAATTATTGTTGTTGCTTTTTTCGATTATGCTCCAAAAATTATTAATTTATTTCATAAATGTTCATAAATGTGTCCACCATTAGCTTTTAAATCAATTACATATGAAATGGGTATTATTCAGGGATGCCATCTCCAAAACACAAAAATGTGGCATTTCCCTCAAAAAATTCGGAAAAATACGGCAAAAATTTTTTAAAATACGGCAAAAATATGGCATGCTTGAAAACTTGTTAAAATGCAATATAAATGTTTTTAAAATAAGCTTTTTTATATATCTAACTTGTGATAAGCAATTTAGGCTGTGAAATTAAGATGGCTTAAGCTTTAAAAATCACACGTTTAATTCAAAAATGGCTTGTTTGGGCAAAATTTTAGTCATAAATGGCCGCGCAGCGAAAAATTTGACCCAAAAATAGCCACGCAGCGAAAAATTTGACCCAAAAATAGCCACGCAGCGGAAAATTTGACCCAAAAATAGCCGCGCAGCGGAAAATTTGACCCAAAAATAGCCGCGCAGCGGAAAATTTAGCGAATTTTATTAACTTGGTAAGATTTGTGAAACTACGGCAAAAATACGGCATGAACAAATATACGGCAAAAATACGGCAGAGCTATCAAAAATACGGCAAATGCCGTATTTATGTGGTATTATGGCATCCCTGGTATTATTATTACAACAGATTCTTAGCAAATAGACACAAAATAAAAAATATTTATTGGTTATGTTGTGTTATTTTTTTGTTTTCCAGTAGCAAATTTTTGGGGAATATTGGAAGGAAAATTGAAGGAATTTCAGCTAATTTTATTTGAATTTTAAAACAATTAAAATTTTATTTAATTTTAATGAATTTTAAAACGTTTTGGTTGATTTTGTTCGATTTCTATATTAAATGGACTTTAATGGGACAAAAAAGATACAAGGAATAAGCATGAAATTGAACTTCCCCATTCTACATATAATTTGGTTAGTTGGACCGAATTGAACATTGAATTGACTCCAAAGTGTGTTTATTTTGTGGAGGATGAGATTATTGTATTAAGGTGGACTCCTTCGAAGAAATTCTCAATCAACCTTCAAATGGACATCCCCAATTCAATATATTTTTGACGGTACTCAAAATTTGCACTTCCGCTCAAAATGGAGGTGATTCAAAATAGGCTACAAAATGAAATGCGTACATTAATCAAAAATCCCTTTGAAAAGTTCGGCCATTTTGAATTAATGAAGGAGGGTGACTGGCTTTTGGAATTGTTTTGAGCCATTTTTCCTCCTTTTCTAAAATCACTTTGATGGAATAAACATGATCATTGCGGAGGAGATATGAATATGATGGAAGTGGCCATAGGAAATTGGTATGCATTGGAATTGGTCTGCTCGGGACATTGTTTTTATTATTTTGTTGCTTTTTGGACTAAAATAAATGCAACAATTCAATCTAAGGATCCAATTTTGGAGCACGGAGAACAATTCAGTTGCAAATTTTTGAACTTTTAATCTTCTTCATATAAAATTTCACGATACTTATCGGTTTGCCCCGCGGGCTGATATTTTAGAAAGAGAAATGAAGGGTCCCTTCTCCCTTTTATAGGATGATAACCCAGGGCTCGGATCAAGTCAAAACGATTTATAAGGACATAAGGGGCAAAAATTTAAAAATATAAAGACATGCAAAATTCTTTATTTTTAATACAAAAATCATTTTAATCTTGTTCGGAATGCTTGTATTTTCTCCTGAATGAATTTTCTCCAATAGTTTCTTGTTTCTCATCATTTATATTTTCCGCATGTTTAGCAATCAGAGAAAGCCTAGAAGGAATATATTAACCAAAAATGGCCCGATTGGGGAAAATTTAAGCCAAAAATTCCCATTTATAAGGACAAAATAAAGGTAATAAGGACAATTATGGATTTGTAAGGACATTTAAGGACGTAAGGACATTTTCACTTTTCTAAGGACGGGGGTCAATTTGTAAGGACTTTTCTTATAAAATAATGACGAATCCGAGCCCTGTGATAACCTATCCCTTAATGGCCCTACATTTATACCGGATAGCCCATAGGGGTCATATTCACATCCCCAGCAGCAGGTGGCCCAAATAAACTGCCCCGGGGCAACCGATAATTAATTTTACTTTAAATTAGATTTGAGGTGGCCTATGAGAATGTTATTTTTTTAAAGAAATGGAAATTGGGCTTGTTTGCGTGTTTTCACCTAACAAAGATCGTATAAAACATTTCAATTAAACCATGTTTTTGTTCGTTTAACATTCGTTAATTAAATAATGTTTTGAAACCGGTTTAAAAATTTTTAATGCACCAAATCCTAAAACATCATTTTTTGTTTAATCAAATTGCCTAAAACTGATTTGAATACAAATATCCTTAATGACCTTTTCGGTGAAACGCGCCTAGCGCCGGAAATGAGAACCAAAATGGGTGTAAGATGGAGGTATCCTCCTCATGTTTGTGGCAAACCCTGTGTCAATCCAAAATGATGTTGAGGAAGAAGGATGGCCAAATTCCCCTGCTGCACACTGCACAGCTTAATTCTCGGTTATTTTTTTGTCTTTTAGCGGTGCCGAGAACAGGAAAGGGAGGAGAAGCGTTTGCTTGCGGAATGAAATGCCGGCACCAATAGAAGGAGGGCACATGAAAGGCGTAAAGCTCGTGAATACCAACGTCAATGGCGACAAGGTGGCCGATGAGAGATGACTAGAGGACCTGCTGAGGAGATATAATCTTTTACAAATCCAAATTCTTTTTGAACTAAAAAATTGATAATTCCTTATTTTAAAACTATTTCAAATAAATTTTGCTTTTTTTATATATTTCCTAATAAATGAATTTTGTCTAATTAGAATTTAATAATTGAAATTTTCTCTTTTTCATCCTTAAATTCTTTCTCGGATAAAAGGTACAAGGTGGTACATTACCATAGGTCAATGAATAAATGGATGGGTTGAACGAATGATCCTTTGGCATTGTCACTTTTCTCCGTCGATTTTGGCCACTTTCTTCCTTTTCATTCTATGCCTTTTAATTGGTTTTTTCACCTCTCACTTCAAATGGTCATGTTAATTTGTGTGCGTGCTAAGCTTCACGCCTCAAGCCTCAACTTCAACTTCTTTGGCATTTTTCAACTTTTTCTATTTCGGTGGAAACTTGGAAAGAAATTTTTGGTTTTAATATTAAATTCAAAATTAAAGAAGTGTGTCGATTTCCGTTAAAAATAGAAACTAAATGAATTCTATTTGTTTTATTCCCCTTAAATATTAAAATAATTCTCAATTAATTAATATTTATTTTTTTGTTTGCTCAAGGTCTGAGTTTTTGCCAAATTAATTCAATTTTCAACACCAATATTCCTTAATTTCCCCAATTTCTATGAAAATATCCCTTCAATGGTCGGCATAGAATTGAAATTGAAGGCAAATTCCTTTTTTATTTAGCAAAGAAAAAGGTGTCCCCTCAAATAAACTTTGCTACGGGAAACTTCAAAACACCTTTTTAAGTTTCTTAAAGGCCCAAAAATTCATAGTAGATTTTCAGCTTTCCACTTTCATTGGTCGCTTTTTTTAATGGTTGATATAAAAAGTTGGCCACGGCTTCGAAAGGAGTAGAGTTGGCTTCAAATGCTGCTAAAATGCCCTTATTTTCATGTGTTTTGCCAATTTTCATTGCTGCCAACTGAGGCGAATAATTTATGCCCTAAATTTTTACTATTTTTATCGCCCTTTAATTAATAAAAAATTATATATAGATCTGTGATCATATTTTTTTTATTAATTTATCAATTTAGCAACATTTAATCCTATCTCTGATATACACAATATGAAATGGTTGTACAATTTTCGAGAATATTTTAAACCCATGAAAACCTTTTATAAATGTTTTATGGGAGCTTAATCGGAAATATATTTCAATTTTGCTGATATTCATCAAATATCCCTTTTATGCACTGATCTATAGTATTTAATATGAGAGACATAAATTCTAGAGACCGGCACCGGACCGGATCCCGCGCCGGATTTTGCGGGATTTTACCGGACCGGATTTTTGCGGGATTATCCGGCACCTGATCCGTCCCGCAAAAAATTGGAGGAAAAAAAATCCGGTCCGGAATCCTGCAGATGACATTTTGTCGGTCTCTAATAAATTCCCTTCATTTGGATCTATCATCTATACATAACAAATCCTCTTGTTTGAGCTTTAAGTTCTAATCTTGATGGAATTCACGTCATCTATTTGAGACAAAAATTGTAGAAAATAATGAGCGAAGAAAATGTTTTGCGCCTCCTGCATTTTATATGAAAGCAATTATTCATTTGCCTTTTGCCCATTTGGCCAAACAAAAAGGCGCCCGGTTGAGAGCAAAACGGCGCCGAAAATGAAGGCAAAAACAATGGATACCAAACAATTTTATTTGTTAGAGGCAAAAATATTTTTTAAATGGGAATTGGAAATTTTTAAATGTAGAATTCGAATTTCCTTTTCATCAAGCATAAATAATAAATGGACAACAAAACAATGAATAAAAAAGAGGAAATTATAAGAAAAGGGAAAAGCGACGGTTTGCACTTTTTGGTAATTCTGTAGAAATTTACTTTCATTTTAATTGAAATTGAAATATAAATATAGTAATCCACCAAAGAATCAATTACGGAATATGATGAATTGCCTTCTGGGCAGGAATTTACTGGGTTCTCTTTTCCCTATTTTAAGCCATTCTTGACCCCCTCACCCCATATTCTCCCTACATTCATTTCCATTTCCACTTCACCGAATGAGGGCCATTCCCCCAATTTGTTTTTGCCATTTGACGGTAATTAGCATCTCCCATTCAATGGCCAACCTTCTTTGCATTTTCGTCCCCAAAAAAACTTCCTTTCCATTCCTTCCAATTTTCCATCCAAACATTTCAAGTCTTTTTTATTACAACCTTTTCCATTTCTTCTTTCCATTTGGCCCTAAAGTGGATTGGCTTGATGCGGAAAAAGAGGATTAAACGACTTGATGGCAGTGGGCAAACGACACTTCCACTTCCTTTTCTCCCTTTTTGGAAGATGCCGTTCGGCTCCAAAGCGCGAAATGATTAAGGACCCGAGGGCGCCGTCTTCCTTCACCGGCACAATTTTACCCACGTTTTCCCATTTTCCGGCCAAATATTCGGACGACTAGACTCATTTTTTACCTCCCAATTTTTTCTAATTTACTTGGCCCACACATTTTGGGTCACTCATCTTCGTTTTTCCACCAATTTTGAGTACATAAAATGCGTCAATTTCAGACGAGTGCCATTTTTTTGTGTTGAATGTTTTTGTCATGTGGAGACTAATATCCCCTCCAGTCAGGAGGGATTATTGAATTTAATATTTTTATTGAATTACAAAAAATGTTTATCTTGGTAGAAAACATTGCTATAATATAATTCAACACTTTATTATTTCCCCTAACAAATTTTTAGATAGGTATTATTTTCCGAAAATTCAAAATGCCCTACCTTTTTATTGTTCTTTTGCTCATCGTCAATAATAAATTGCTGCCAATATTTGCTTTACCTTTTCGTTCAGGGCCTGGCTCAATTTTGGCCAATTCTGCCAGTATGGAATTTGTGGACAACACCGATTTGGATTATGGTGGGGGAATTGGGAAAAAATAGGGGAATTATATGTGAAATTGTCCCAGGCATTGTGCATATTTTTCATGAGAAGAAGCCGGAGGCTGAAAGCAGCACGGATCGACCATTCACCGCATTTGAATATCCGCCTGGGAATAGCAACAAACATGATTCTTCACAACATGTATGGATAAAAATTGATTTAAGCAGAGGATTAATTGAGAGGATTAATAAATTTACTTTTAGAAGCAAGCCAAATACTCATTAGGTAATTTTATATTATGAAGTTTCTATTCCTCGTCAAAATTTTATGCAAATTATTGATAAATGATAACTAAATATATTAAAATTAAACAAAAATCCCCAAAAAATTTATTTATTTCCACATCCATGGATTCTATGTAAAATTGCCGAAGTTAATAGGATTGTGAAATTTTGATGAATGATCAAATTTTCTGGAAAAGTCTGAACTAAATTCTTGTCCAATTTTTTAGTTTTCAAAAAACAAAATGGCCAATATTTCAAAAAATTTTCAATTTTTGAAGGAGAAAACCCGGAATTGTACCACTCAAGTGCAAATCATTGACAAATTATTAAATGGAACAGGTGTCAAATATTTCATTCTGAATTCTGATTAATTTTTTATTTAATTCCATTTAGGCTATAACAAATATCGAATTCCAGGCAAATAATTCATTAATTTCTAACTTTTTTATAATTATATATTGTAGAGGAGAATGGCGTCGATGTGGCCATTGAATTTTGGCTTCAGGTTGAACCAAATAGAATCTCAAGATTCTTCAAAATTCATTCCTTCAGGCAATATCTGCCATCAATGAAATCACCAATGACTTTGAAATGGACATTTACATCAATGAAATGTTCGTTGATAATAATTTAAATTTGGCTAATTAAAATATTAAATTGCTTTTATTCCAAAGGTGGCTGGATCCGGCACTCAATTTTGAGCATATGAGCCCATGCAAACACAATTTGACACTCAGCCATCAAGTTTTGGAGCGGTAAATTCCCTTTTCATTTCTCTCCAAAAATTTACGTATTAATACAGCCTTTGGACTCCAAATTCCTGCTTTATCAACTCCAAAGTAGCTCAAATCCATAATTCACCTTTCCAGTAAAAATAATGGCAAAGACTGCATTTTTAATTAATATTTTTAGGAATATTTTCCTCATGCTCTACCCAAATGGGACGGTTTGGGTGAATTATGTGAGTTTCTCTCAGGGCATTTCATTATTCAATAATCGGAATATCAAATAAATCGAATAAATTATCGTTATCGTCGAAAATATTAAGAATTGCATAAATGTTGGAAAAATAAAATAATTTATTCTCAAAGATTTGAGATTCCCATCCAATTATTTTTGAATCCATTTTTAGCGTGTTCGGGTCAAAGGACCTTGCGCAATGGATTTGTTCGATTACTGCCTACCAATCTAAAATTGCCTCTTTTTAAAGGACAAATTTCCCAATGGATATGCAAACCTGTCATTTGATCTATGAAAGTTTCAACTACAATAATCAGGAAGTTCGAATGCGCTGGAATCCGACAAGCCCAAATCCGGTCTATCCAATTGGGACAATTTTGTTGCCTGATTTCAATTTGGTCAACATTCAGGCTTATTTGGTTGTGGAGGTAATAAATTAAATATAAAAATACATTTTCGCGCAGACAATTTTTCATGCCTCAAGCTTTTTTTTATATGCGGGAGCTACAATTATTTTACATTTTAGAATAGGCAGAATTAATTTGAGGTAAATAAACGGAATTAAATTGGGGCAAATAGGCAGAATTAAAATGGGGCAAATAGGCGGAATTGAATTGGGGCAAATAGGCAGAATTAAATTGGGGCAAATAGGCGGAATTAAATTGGGGCAAATAGGCGGAATTAAATTGGGGCAAATAGGCAGAATTAAAATGGGGCAAATAGGCGGAATTAAATTGGGGCAAATAGGCGGAATTAAATTGGGGCAAATAGGCGGAATTAAATTGGGGCAAATAGGTGGAATTAAATTGGGGAAAATAGGCGGAATTAAATTGGGGCAAATAGGCGGAATTAAATTGGGGAAAATAGGCGGAATTAAATTGGGGCAAATAGGCAGAATTAAAATGGGGCAAATAGGCGGAATTAAATTGGGGCAAATAGGCGGAATTAAATTGGGGCAAATAGGCAGAATTAAAATGGGGCAAATAGGCGGAATTAAATTGGGGCAAATAGGCGGAATTAAATTGGGGCAAATAGGCGGAATTAAATTGGGGCAAATAGGCGGAATTAATTGGGGCAAATAGGCGGAATTAAATTGGGGCAAATAGGTGGAATTAAATTGGGGAAAATAGGCGGAATTAAATTGGGGCAAATAGGCGGAATTAAATTGGGGAAAATAGGCGGAATTAAATGGGGCAAATAGGCGGAATTGAATTGGGGCAAATAGGCGGAATTGAATTGGGGCAAATAGGCGGAATTAAATTGGGGCAAATAAGCAGAAAGCTTACTTGTTTAACAAATTTCTTTTTTTTAGCCATATCCAGGTTGGTTGCTCTCACTTTTGTGAATTTTTTCATTGAATTATAATACTGTGGTATTATTCAGCGGGAATGTGGGATGAATTGCATGTGAAATTATCCTTCGAAAGGGTAAAGTCAGAATATTTCTGAATGGAATTCATTATTTCCCAAATTCAGCGTTATATTTGGTATTTTATGCAAGCATATGTGCCGACCTATTTGACCATCTTCATCAGGTCATTTTCAAACCATTTTGCAGAACAGCATTTCATCGATCTAAACTATTAAACTAAAATTTAATTTTTGTAATCAAATTTAAGTGAAAAATGTTGAAAAGGGTAGATTCTGTAATATGAAAAATACTTCAATTTACCACTTTTTCGAAAATTCTGCCTTGAGAGAAAACGAGAATGAATTTAGTTCTAAATCTGGATTCTCATTATCATTAATTTGATCCAAATTTATGAGTTATCCCCCAAGCATTTATGCTCTTTCCTCAATCTAATTCTTTCTATTTACAGTTGGGTTTCATTCAGTCTGGGACCAAAGGCTATCCCGGCGCGAACGGTTTAACTTAATTATGTTTAAAAATTATTTTATACTAATTTAAGATGCTTGGAGTAAATGCACTTTTGGTGATTTCTTTTTCATTCATTTTCCATTTCATAATATGAATTTTGATTTATTTATTAGGCAATGATTTTCCAATTCGGAAACATCATGAGGTATTTATACATGGATATATCCAATTATTGTTCAAATATTCTCATTTTCCAAGGAATTTGCCTCGGGTATCCTATGTGAAGGCCATTGATGTTTGGATGCTAGGTGGGTGTAGGGATTCTGAAGCCACCGCGATTTTCCCTATTCCCCCTTAATTTTTTAGGAGCAATGTCATTTATTTTCTGCAGTTTGTTTTTTTTTTTGCATTATTTTTCATTTAAATTCCCTCGAAAAGGTCTACTCGAATTAGCAATTGTGGGCTTCAAAGTGCGTGAAAGGAGTGGAGGCAGTGTCAATGGAGGAATTGGGAGAAGTGCCGTTGGTTCGGGGAAAAGGCCTCCAGCATTGTGCAAAAAACGTGAAGAAAATGGTGGCACAAATGTGGCAGATCTGTCGCCAAAGTTTGGTCCCAGCGTCGGGCAACAATGTTGCGAGCGTCGATTCATGTTCCCGGTGAACAATGAATTCGTTGTGAGCTCAACAACCACACCAAATTTGTTGCGTCGACATGGGCCATCATTGTCTTTGCCAGCAGCCGTATTTTCACGGCTATTTCAGCCATTTGATAAGATCCAGCCGGAGACGATAGACAAGGCTTTTATTGATGTTAAAATGCATTTAAAATCTTTTTAAAGATATCGCGAATTGCATTCCCAACAATGTTTGCCCTATTCAATGTACTTTAAAGAATTGAAAAATTTCTAAATAAATATTTCAGATTTCATATTGGTCATATTATGGCAGAAAAGCTGCAGAGGCTAGTGCTGAAATTATGGCAAATGGAGGACTTCTTCTTCAAAAATGAAAATGAAGAGGATTAACAATTAAATTATTATAAAATGTGCATTAAATATTTTATAATTTCTCATTTTTGACAAAAATTTTTAACTAAAAAACAAACTTCGCGGACTCTTTTAACGGTTTGGCTAAATTTTTTTCTTTTCCATTTTTCTGGGACATTTCTTTCTTTTCCATTTTTTCTTGCATTTCTTTCTTTTCCATTTTTTCTTGCATTTCTTTCTTTTCCATTTTTCTCTGACTTCTTTTCCATTTTTTTCTTTTTTCATAATGATTTTTGTTCTTATAATTTTTATATTTTATTTGTATTTTTATTTATATTTTATTTTCATATTTTTCTTTTGTCTTTTTTTG